>OX424474.1:1431598-2681598 GCA_949152455.1 Lithophane leautieri | reverse complement strand
TTTAACGTGTTTAGCCAACGATATTAGTACTTGGTTTCTTTTACTATGCATCATATTTAGCTCTTTTTATTAATCTTTTTCAATAAAAACGGTCTATTCAATTTGGGTGATAGACCGTCGCATTACGTCGGTACTAATAATTTAGTTAGTTGATGACTGGTTTGCAATAACCATTCTCTAGATTAGCCATAAACCAACACGTTAAAAAATCTTCTCAATACATAAATACAATACATTATATTTCAGTGCAATAAAACCACTATACAGGTTACTCCCGTAAATTACAAGCTAAGATACTACATACGAGCGTTAAAAAAATATGCATCAGTATATTATAATTATATATTTATATGTTACAATCACACACATGGAATCGAGTCGTGTCCGTACATAGTACATACATACTTTACAGTAATTATTAGGCTACGGTTACATGTAATGATTGACAAATACAATACATTATTCACCAAAGAGTTGGCACTTTAGAAGCTATTTGTTTGATTTTACAGATAATGTAACCATGGCCTAAGGATCCGTATTATAAATGGTGGTATTTTTGCAGCTTTTATAAAATAATTCAGGAAAATAGGGTGTATATTTGGTAAAGGAAGTCTGATTCAAGATTTCGTTAAATCCAGAAATAGTTTTTTTTTTCATAAACTTTTTATATTCCTTCTTATCAAAGACGCCCCATTTCACAATAACTCCAAAATAGATGATTTCTAAAAGCGGCCATACTTGATAATAATACGAATCCTTTTCCTATTTTATATTAAAGTCTCGTATACACACACTTTCTTAAGCTTAGCAAATCAATATCGACTAATATTTACTTTAGATTAAATATTTCTATCGTTTAGCTTTTGTTATGTTTAGTTTAGATTTTTTTATAATTATTATATTTTAGAGGCCATTATTAAAAGAGGTTTCATCTTCAACGCCACTAACATTTATTCGACATGTTTAAATGCTTGTTAACACTCACTGTAATTTTTTTTTTAATTCAATGCTATTGCGCTCTTATTCAAATATATCAGAAAGGTGTGGTCATAGTGTTTGGCCAACGAAAAATGACACTAAAAACATGCGCGAAATTTAAAAAAAAAACAAGACTTTATCCCTGTACATAGTGAGATAACATGTTTTGATACTTGAAATTTTATTTTATAAATTAATTAATGAAATTTCAATTTATCAACACGTTTTAAGGCCCTATGTACACTAACAGGGATAAACAGTCTTGTTTTTTTTAAATTTCGCGCGTGTTTTCAGGATCAACTTTCGTTTGCCAGACTCTATTTAAGGGTGCGTACAGACCATGAAACTGAACAACTTTTTCCATGGGACCAATATCGTAATCGTGAAAAAATTATCAACTGTCCCATACATGTGGGGTGGGGTGTCTTATAGGTGGAGTGTGGTGTCGTGATGCGAGAGCTCAGTGATTCGTCAACTCGTGGCAACTGTCACACCCTTCCCGCACCGCGCAGCTACCTTAGGAACGGACTCAGTTAAGCATTCGGCCTATTATAGATGATCTGTATTGTGGTCTGTCACACCCATAAATATGACCACACTCTTCTGCTACACGATGTAGATTACGGAAGGGTACCCGATAAGATTTTAATTGTACCGCTTTCAAGTATTATCGATATAAGTTGATTATCGGATATCGATAGTGATGTCACCACTATAGTATGAATAACATCAGAGTGCATCGATATGCAGTTGTTTCGGCGTACAAACGGTCTTCTATCACACAGAGTAAAGAATTGTAAAGAAACATTAATATCTAGACGTAAGTTAGTAGTAGTGTGTGCAATATAATCTATGTTTTTAACTCTAGGTATTCTGGTATTACCTTGTTACAATGATTTTTTTGCTTTCCATTATCTTCTTTCAATTGGTAGCTTTTGCAAACTAATTACTATTGACGATTTTACTTTGTCACTGTGTAGGTGAAGTGAATTTTTATTTGAACTTTCTGCTTTTTGGGGTATAGTACACGCGTTATGAACCGAGTCGTCGAGCAATAATTTTCAGCAATAATTTTGGGTCACCAAGGTATAGTATTGACTAGTGATGGATTAATTAGCATTCGCATTCATTGTTAGCTTGTGAAAAATCATTTAGCATTTAGCTAATGAAATGTAGTTGCGAAATTTCGTTAAGTGCTAAGTGAATTATCGCTTCGTACATTTTCATTTTCATACTTTACGTTAGAGACTCAGAGCGTCGACGCACGCAGCGGAAGCGTGCGCTCTCCGTCGCACCTACGGGAAGTCGGGAATACTAAATCTATCGGTTTCACGTGACCGTGACCTCATACGCGAGTGCAGATGCTGCGAACTTCGAAGAATGGGTTATGCAATTGATATCTTAGTATCTTTGATTTGCGCGTACTTAGGGTCGTGTATTAATGAATGCATGATTATTTAATAATAATTTGTGAATGTGTGGCACGCGACGCGCGTGGCGCCCGTCGTTTTGTGTCAAATTTCAGTACGCTTTGGCGAGTGATAGTGAAAGTTTAGTTTACCTATTCGTTATACAGTAATTACATTCTTTCGTCTTGTGCTTATTATTGTACTTAAATAAATAATAGTTTGAACTCAATACCTACCTGTAAATAATAGGAGGTAGTAAAAAGTTGTGAGTTGTGTGTTGCGTGTTGTGAGTCATGTATCTAAGTGTAAATAATAATTTTAAGTTTTGTATATAAATATTTTAGTGTAAATAAACTATTCAACGAACTGGAACGTGACAATGTCTCACCGAACTAACCCTATATGGGATTATTTTTCTAATATTGCTGGTGAAAATAAAATTGCTAACTGTAATCAGTGCTCTAAAAACCTTTCTTATCGAATATCAATCACCAAATTTTATTAGCTATTAGCATAGCAATAGCAATTATCATGCTAAGACCAATAATTCGCTTGCTAATGAAATTAATGAAAAATCGCATTAATTGCCATTACTAGTATTGACCATATATAGTTATATAATTTGGGACCCGCTGTTCTATCTGTTTAAGTCTGCTGTTAGTGAGAATTTCATACCATGCTACTTGTATATTTACGAACATTGTGTATGCTAAGAAAAAAATTGTATAAGAATGTGCAACGCATTGCGTATTATCGATAGTCTGCTACCTGATCCATAAGCTCCATAAGTGCGAGCGAGACAGACTAATAACAATGATTCATGGCCAGACGACTTGTTCTTAACGCGGCGACTACAGTAATAATGTTTATTGTAACTACCTTTTTGATGATTTGCTTTTTGTAAGAGTAAAATATTAATTTTGTTTCTTTTTAAAACATAGAACACGATAACACAGAAGACCTTACATAAGTAAGATATCTCCTATATTTAAAGCTATAGTATAGGAAATTTTAATTATATCACATATACACATATTCATGACCAAATATTTATTATGATAAGGCATAATTGAAACTGTGAAACTAAATGAACGAAATACACTCTTACTTAGTTATAGCAAAACTGATCTTATCACTTTTAAGATAAAGTATATTTTAGTAAATGTTAGTTTTAAGAACATGCATGTTACATATTTTTTATTTTGCAATAGACTGCTGCTTTATGTCGATGACATAATTTAATAAAATGCAACGGTTAGAATTATTCCCTTTATTTATAACGTTGCTTAAAGTTAAGAGACGTTTGAACTAGGGATAGGTGTTGCTGAACCGTTTACAAAGATCGTTTTGTTTTACGACGATGAAACCGTTTTCCGCCGTGGCTTCAATCTTCGTTGCACAAACTAGTCTTCGAATTACTTGATACGATTTTTTATTTAACGCCGGTGAAAGTACAGTCATGAACGCAATGATTCAACTATCTATCACACTCGTCGCGTCGTCGTATTTAACGTTCTGCCTTGGTTTACAAAACAGTCCGTACAATTAAAATTGAACTTTTTGTCAATGAAATACAGTCGATAATGTATAACCAGTGGTCAATGCTGTCGTTCGTGATGCGACATTTCATTCGGCGAACACGCAATTCTATTCCATGTTGGATAAGTTTCGTCCTATAAGCCGTCTTCAAACCAGTTGCAACGATGACCGTTTCCTGCAACCATTTCCGTCGATGCAAAAACGGTTGCATTTTGTCCGTCAAAATTTGACAACGACCCACCACTAATTTAAACGTCAAAAATGTATGGTTAAACAGTCGCTAATCATTCCATAAATTTAAGCAAAGTTTATAAATAAGCCCCTTAATCTGCTGTCAAGGGGGCGCTGTTGGTGAACATTTGTGCAATTGTTTTGTGAAGTGTCACTCGAAATGTATAAAAAAATCAAGATGGTGGTTAGTTCCGATGCTGGCCACACGCCAAAATAACCTTGCAAGAGCTATAAATTATTGGTTGTTGCCATTTTGGTTAACCTAGCGATTGTTTGACCGAAATGACGCTGGCATGTTTCCAAACCAGATTTACTGATTAGGTACTTACTTCATACTCTTCCAAAAACAAAGCTCAGGAGAGATATTATTCGGAATTTTTGCCTCTCGCTTACACGTATTGTATGCGAAAGAGACGTGAACAATTAAACATCCTTTATCAACAATAGAACATCAAATCGAATACCATTATCAAAGCCAAACAATTCGATGTAAAGACGACAGAATCGTTTACATTAAACAAGCGAAATTCAACTTTAAATACTTTAACATAAGTGTTACAAAATGTACAATAATATAAACAGAGCTCGGGCGAGTTCTTGTTTACGCGATGGGATAGGAAAGCATAGTTACAATAATTATAAATCGGTACTGATGGTGGCAGAATAAGGACTTTTCTAAGACTGGAGTGACTCATAATCTTAGAACGCATGTTCGTCCCTTACCCGTGGTCGTTCGTCCCTTACCCGTAGACCCTGGAAGGTGCCACGGATATTTTTTTTTACCCGTGGTCCCTCCGAGAAATATACTGCTGCCAAATTAAAATGGTATATAATATAATGGTAACATTGTATTTCTCGGATGGATGGTACCTTCCAGGGACTACGGGAGGAACTACCATTTTAATTTGGCAGCATTATAATTCTCCAAGGGACCATGGGTAAAAAAATTACCCGTGGTACCTTCCAGGGACTACGGAAGAGACCACAGATCACACACGCGCATGTTAACTGGCGACTGAAATAACACCAGCTAAATCATTTTACATTATTTTGACAGTCATTTGGCTATTGGGAATCGATGTTTTTCATAATTACACGATTACTCTTGTTATTCTGAACTGCAGGTACCTTTCCCCTTGGCCGCGACATCACCGCTCGCGCGACGGCTCTTGCGTCTGCGACGGCTCTTGCGTCTGCGACGGCTCTTGCGTCTGCGACGGCTCTTGCGTCTGCGACGGCTCTTGCGTCTGCGACCGCGGGCGAGAACTCTATCATGTTAGAATTTATTTAGAGCGTACCGTGAGGCGCCGCGTGCGACGCACGGTCAAAACAAAATTATCACAGCTCCAATCTCTTATCGAGATGAAATTGACACTTAATCCACCCAATTTGACTGCGCGAATGTGCTTTGAATCTTTGAAGTCTGTCAACGTGTCAGTGCTGTTCTCTGTCTCTCTATGCGTTTGTCTCTCTCTTCATCTGTCAGTTCTTACATTACACACAGAATGTTTGTCAAGCACACTTTTTAACAAACTTTTATGCTGACCGTACCGCAGCTAGTAAGTACACACGGCTACACATCAAGCTATACATTTCCAGTTTACGCTGATCTCGCATTGTATAGGATTTCCGTACAATGCGAGGTCAGCTTATACTTGAAATGTATAGCTTGATGTGTAGCCATGTGTACCAACGGCTCGGTCAAAAACGATTCTTAATTCTACGGTACTTCGTCACTCATTCTAACACCACCAGTATTACACGATATAATATTTGATAAGCCTATGTTACATTCAGAGCGGTATGTATTCTCGTATCTGATGCAGCGTCTCCTGGTCTGTTGACTGTACTAGACGCTCGAAGGTTTCTGCTCCAACTTGGTTCTTCAGGGTTTCCAGCTGAAATACGATTTTGTTGGGATATAAATAGAGTTAATTATTGCGTATCATTAATAGGCGAAATGAGAGTTGTTGAATAAAAATATAAACAGAGTACAGTAATAGAAAAGTTACTAAATAATAATGAGACAAGAACACACTTATACTCTTGCACTTATGCAGAAGTAAACGAGACAGAAATATATCTCCTTCGCGTATGAAAACTTTTGTCTGGCCCCAGTTCTTAGCCTACAACTGGACACACCCTACAAAACGGCTGTCACAATACGATTGCTTGGGCATTACCCGACTACATAACATAGTAAGTATACCGATACTATCAAGTGACTGTCAAAAACTATTGCTTATATCGCTATCTTAAAGTGTATTATATGCTGATAGCTAATCTAAAACAATCTTTTCTCAAACATGCTTGGATATTCGAGCATTATTTTGACAACCTTCTTCGAGATATCAAAATTGCTGTACTGGTAAAAAACAAGTGACGATGCGGCCAGCAAAGTTACTATGAAAACTCATATCTGTCGTGTTATTTAAAAATGGAACGAACTTTTTACTTCAACACACGGCAACCAAGGAGGTAACTTATCAAAGATTTTATTTAAATTTCGAATTGGTTTGCAAATAGAACAAAGAAGAAACAAATTAACATATTGGCGCTTGAAAAATGATAGTTATTCGTCATTGATTCTGGAATTTCTATTTAATTTACTCAGTTTGAATTTCCACGCGTTGTTTGAGAAAAGTACTATACAAGCCTTGGCCGCAATCAGGAATTGATGGACTCACGCATGAGTGCCTCGGCTTCGCCTCGGCCCTCATTTTCACGATCGTCCATCAAGTCCCTTATTGCAGGCCGCGACAGTAATGTACGATTTATTTGCTACTAAGGCCTACTTGCACGTCGAAGGGTTGTCCTAAATAACTCGGAGTTAACAGCTAATTCAGGGTTGATCAAATAATGAATCTTGCGCCTCCAAGAGTTAGAGGTAAGTCTAGGGTTAAACTTCTAAATATTTAAAGGTGTGTAGTGTGTACTTAGTTTACCTGATGATGAGTGACAGCTCTCAGATCAATAGTGTGCGCGGGATGCGTGGCCACCAGGCTGCGCCGGCGCAGCTCGTGCGGCGTGTCGCCCGCGCCCCCCGCGCCCCCCGCGCCCCCCGCGCCGCCCTCGCCCCAGCGCGCCGCGCCCCCGCGGCCCTCCAGCGGGGACGCGGGCCGGGACCCGGGGGGGGCCAATAGCGCGCTAGAATACGACATAACGATTATAAGGACAAATTCAAGGTAAATGGTAGCTTTAAAAATTACTATAAAAGCGCTCCACAATATTGATAACTTATTTGTTAGTTTGTTAGTTTGTTTGTTACGCTTTCACGCTAAAATGGCTGAACGGCTTTGGATGAAATTTGGCACAGGGGTAGACCATGACCTGGAGAAGGACATAGGATTATTTTTATTCCGATATTCCCACCGGATCAAGACTTACGCGGGTAAAACCGCGGGGCGCAGCTAGTAATAAATAATTACAAGTCTAACACGAAAACAAAAAGACAAAAACTTACTCAATATAAGCGCCGTTATCTTCCGCCTTCATGACGTCATTCAACACTTCCGCCAAATTGAGTAGTATCGCAGGGAACCGCTGCAATACTGTTGCGTTCTGTGTCGTCAATAGAGCTGCTAAACCGAGACCTGTAACGAATAATTTTGAACGAAGAGTTTTAATATAATAATATTCCGTCCGGAACCACACAAGTCATATACTGTACAGGGCCATTAATAAGGCTCATTGAATTCTAGATAAAAACGTTATGTTTTGAAGGGTTTCCTGTAGAAAAGAAGAAGAGAAAGAAAAATTGTTTATTCTGCACCAACTAAACGCACATTGCAAAATAAAAGAATGCCATTTTTGCCTCGTATTCAGAGGCACTTAGTCTGTGTCACAGAGTACATTTTTAATCTGTGGTCAGAGACCAATTACATGCCAAAGACAATTTAGTTGCGTAATGTATTGCGACATAACAAATGGAAACAAACAACAATCACAACTTATAAACGAAATGCCAATTACAGAGTGGAAAAATAACAATTTTGTAACAAGCAAACAACAATAACAAGAACAATTAAGCTGTGCGTCGCATCTGTGTAAGAATAGGTCATTGCTCAGCTAAATGCCGTGACTTCGGACGAAACTATCGTCAACAGCACTGATTTTCAGCAATTCTGTAGTGCTATTCTATAAAAATCAATGTGAAAACTAAGGTGAAGTGAGCTGTCGATATTGTCAATTCCTAGAATCAGTTGGATTGACAGCTAACTTCAAGCTCTCGTCACCTGAGTCTTCACGGTGAGATTTTTACAGAATAGACCGGCTGTATTTAATTCGCTCTGTCTCGTGTACACTAAAAACACACGTGTTTGTAGTGACTGCCTAGTGACTAGGCAGTCTATGGCCTTTTGTACACGGCACGGTTTCTGAACGTCACGGCGTATAAACCGCGCCGTAGAAAAAACTTATCTGTCAACAAGATTCCATAGTAATCCATACAACACTGACGACCGTGCCTACACACGGCGAATAAACAGTTGTTTTTAGTAGTACGAAAGACCGTACTACCAACCTTGCTGAATAACTGGCTCCAGACAGAAAAAAAAACTAAAATGATATATAAATACTACTGAGATTTACTTCAACTTAAGGCAAAACGCCACTCTAGCCACTTTTTTGATAGTTTTTAGGAGCTATCTACTTGTTATTTAAAAAGAAATATGAAATAATATAAATACATGAAATTTTTACATAATCTTAATTCCAAAACGGTGTTTTTTTTTTTTTAAGTCCTTATTATGTTTCTTTCCTTCCAACGAATCCATAAAAATGAGAAATAATCTTTTTTATCATGCATCTCCTCGTAAACATTATTTAATTTTGCTACTGACACTAATGGATAGACAATTTAATAATGAACATTTTGTAACAATTTTTTTTTCAAAATACCAATATTTGTTTTTATAAAGATTTTATCCTAAAATTTGGACGTATTCACTACTGTAACTCACCGGAATTCAGTCTACAAAGAGAGAACGAATTTATTTTGCTCAGAGTACCGCCTTAACAACATCCTCAGATTGGCATAATTTCATTTATTTATTTATTTCAGACATCATTCTAGTTCATAGACATATACAACTCATACATTAAATTACAAAAATTCAAACTATTATAAATTCCAAACAGATAAAAACCCAAAATAAAAATGTGATAATACCGTGCTCACTCACCTACAACCTTCCACCTCTCAACTTGCGTGACTAAATTCATTTTCTCGGTCCAAACATGTAAGAACCTGTTCAGTAACTTGGCTGGGTCCGAATCATACTCAGCCACGCCATTGGAGGCTTCCTGTATGGCCTTATAGAACAGGTCTGTTGAGAGCAGGATGACGCGGGAAACGAGGCAAAGTTGCACGGACAAGACCATTGGGAGGTCATCGCCTTCGAGGAGGCAGCTGTGGGAGAAATAAGGAGTTATCTTGGTTTTCTATGTACTAAAAGGGTAATGGAAATGTGGTCACCCGCCTATGGACAATCTTGATGTACCGCTGTCAAACGCATTGGCATACCAGAAGTAACGCTGAAATGTTTAGGCCTCTAAATACACCGGCAAACATTCCTTTCAAACCTAACTACGGCAACGCTGCTCGGCTGTAAAAATAGATATGGTGGTACTACCCAGACGAGGTCCTTCACAAAGAGTTGTATTACTCTTATCAAGAGAATTTATGAGCCTATATCGACCTGTTTTCTGCACGACTTGGGCTCTTCCAAACCTCTGTGTTTGTCTTCCAATTTTCATTGTCATTCCATCATTACGTTTTTGCCTGGTCAACTGTTCACATAATCTCTAGGGTGCAATTGCATAACTCAACATAGATTCACATTTGCTCTATTAAAAACTATAAGGGTTCCTTGTTGACTACGGAACCCTAAAAATGGCTGCTTCTGATGAAAATGTGTGCCTTTATACGTATTATAAAACTAAAGACTCACTGTATAACCCTAATAAGAATCGGCCAGATGACTTTTACTCCCAAAAACGCATTTCTCTCAGGGAAGGTGACACTGATACAGATTTCTGCCATCTTCAACACGGTGATAACGCCCTCAGTCCTCATGTCACTTAGCATGTCTTCGAGGAGGGCCATGCACTTGCCTCCGGGGCCTGAGAGGAACTCCTCAGGACATAGGAGGGTGTAGGCTTGCATTATGTAGACCACTATTCGGAGGTGCTCGGATGATTGTTCTGGGGAAGAATTCTGTTAAGTTAGTTGACGAGTTTGCAAGACGTAGCGCGGAATTTGCAAGAAGTAGCGTAGCACGAGGTTTTACTGATGGAAGGTATGGAAGGTCTCTGCCGAGACCTGACTTAAGTAGCACTAAGGGCCAGTAATAATAAAAATTGTTAATGAGGTTTTATTCAGCTCCGCACAAGAGACGGCATTTATGCTTTTAATAAACAAAAGGCTGTTACCGAAAAATCGGTCGTTATTATAAAAAAGTAACATCCATCATTACAATTTTGTATTCGTGGTAAAGAAATTTGTTAACAATGTCTGTCGACGTTACTTTCTACTTATAATGAGGTTATATTGAGGCTAGGTTTGAAATCTTGACATACCAACTGTACAAAGATCTTTTGGAGCGTCGCGACTTGGAACGTATGCCGCGATATTGTTTTTTCAATACAATTTAGCCTCTTTGTCCATGCCATTCAAGCGCCGAAAGGTCCTTGAAGCACTCTGAATTTAATCTGCATGTTTTTGTCACTACTTACCTAATATCGGGTATAGATTCTCAGCCAGCTGCAAGGTGGCCGGGTCGGCCGCCTGCGAGGTCTCGAGCACAGCGAGCCACAGTTCCAACGCGTCCTCTAACAGATACACGTGCGCCGGTTCTGTGAGCTTGGTAGACTCATTGACTACGCTTAAGATCCAGGGCCGGATGTTAGGTGGACATTCGCCTAAAGCCTGCAGATGAGAGGTAGGTTATTAGGTGGTCTTAAAAAGACTTGATTGCGAAGATATTAGAACTATTTTACATTTCAGTAATTACAGAAAACAGATCATACCAGTTGCAGTGTTTAGTTATAAGTAACTCAACAAAAGTAGACGATTTACCACAAGATGAATTTGGAAACGGACCGTGGATCATAGTTTATTTTTATTGTATTCATTTTGGTTGACATGTGTATGTATTTCAATTTTATTTTATTTTATTTGTTTGAATGACATGTAACTATGTATGTATGTATTTGATATTCCTTGACATGTGTATGTAAGTATTTTAGTTGTAGTGAATTTTAATGAATTGAATGTTTTGAGTATTACGTTATTGTTTATTGTGTATATTGTAATAGTAATGAAATTTAATGTAATGGACTTTGTCTGAAATAAATGAATATATAGAGAGTGATCCGTCGTCGCATGAACCGATCGTCAGCTGAGTGCGCCAGATACTTTCCGATGTGGAAACAAAGCGACGGTGTGTATTTCTGCAGATCTTGCTTTCCTATTTAGTATAATGAACGGGTCTACTGACGTCCCTGAGCTGGTGGCCAGGATTGGACTTCGTGTACCATCTGTGTATCTTCGGAGACCTCATCTCCTATATGTACCTATTGTGAAAACTAACTATAGGCAAAATACATATATCTTAAGAGCATGTCGATTCTTCAATCAGGTATGCTGAGCTGGATGTTGAGCTTGATTTATTCACGAATAGTGTCCGGGAATTTAAAAAAAAAATTAAGTAACTACTTCTTTGAAGAGTAACATTGTTGTATTTTATATTTGTTTTGTTTATTCTTTTCAGTTGATTCTTTACATCACTCTCACGCGGTTTGTACCGTTTAATTAGTAATTTTATACAAAAGTTTATATAAGTGGAAACTTGTAATTGGCTTTATTCTACATATTACTTTTGACTACTCGAATGTATTAGCTGTAAGTTTTCTTAAAATTAATAAAATTAAATTAAATTAAAGAAAGAAAGAAAGAAAAATACGTTTATTTGCGGTAAACATGACAGATTATTACAGATTGCGGCTTGCGTGTGCGCAGTTCAGCAAAATTAATTGGTCAGGAAAATTATACTATGTGATTTGCTGTGTTATACTTTAATTCAATTTATGTTGATAGTCAATTTGCTGAGCTATCACTGGTCGTGTACCTTGAGCAGGTGCACGAGCGCCGCCAGCGCGGCCGCGCGCAGCATGTTGTGCGCGGCCTGCGCGGCGTGCGCCCACAGCTGCGGCAGGTACGCGAACAGTGCGCCCGCGCCGCCGCCGCGCGCCACGCGCGCGCCGCAGCGCTCCATCACGTACGACACCACGTGCAGGACGTGCATCTTTGTGTCGCACTCTTCAGATTCCACCTAGAATAAAAATATGTAGAGTCTATTGGTTAAATAAGCTTCTATGGTTTTCACAGTAGGTAGGCACGATTTGTTGGAAAAAAAACAGGTGAAGTTCGATATAAACTTAATAGCGGCTTGGAAGTGCGCTACTCGCTGCGCAGTACAGCGACTCGCCTCATGCGCCGAACCGTCATTCATAAGACGCAGCCGATGGCAAGTGCATTAGTCAACGCATAATTTTACGTACGCTTTAAAGTGTATTTTCGAGTGTTAACACAGATGTTCGTTTGACCATACCTCAAAACCTTGACGACACAAGCAATAATAATCCGCTTTTTTTTTTAAAGTAATATCTGTAATTAGCTAGAAACTTCCTGAATTTCATGTTGGAGGCCTGAAAAATTAACACAAAAATCTCGAAATAATACAAAATAACATCAAGCTACGTACCAGGAGTTCATAAAGCGCAGCGATCGCATGCGGAGCGTATGGTGCGAACTGTTCCACGTCAAAGTTGAAGTCATCTATAGTACTTCTCAATGCTTCGGCTGCTGCCAACTTTACAGCCGCATCTTCGTCTACCCTACTGAGAGGTTCCAGTAATGACGCATACATTGCTGGTCGGAGAGACTGTGATGCACGAACACCGCACCATTGACCTGACGGGGACACCAAAATTGATAATATATCGGGATATTCGCCTTTTGTTGATGGTATGTTTTTGGTTAAAGTTGCTTACCAATAAGTTGACATACTCTTCTCCGGATTATTCTGTAGTTATTGTCTTTGATTTTTAGCTCTTGGCTCAGAACATTTGTAAACCATTCGTCGAAGTCAACCTAGGCGGAAAAAGTTATGATATAAAAATACTCGAGATAGACAAACGCTCAGTTTTGAGCAGTATACAGTAGATTATTCAGCACTTTAACAAGACTACTAATCGCTAGTTCCATTTTGTTTATGCTCAGTACATGCTATAATAATAACGATATACTTACATCATCATACAAATCAAAGGCAGCTAATCCAACAGCGTTATAAACAGCATCTTTCTTCAGTATACCAGGCAGATCGTCAGGCGATATCTGTTGCGTTTGTAGGGTCGCTAGTAGTCGTACCAGTTCCGGAGCTAGCACGTTCCGGAATTGGAACAGTTCCATGAATAACGCTTCTGTGCACGGCTGTAGAGGGAGACAAACCATTTTTTTATTCTGTAGCTTTCTACCGTCACTGAGGCAAGATGATTTTTCAATAAAAAAACTTTTTACAAAAAAAAAACCTTTATTTTGTGTTTTTTTTTTGGAAGCCGTTTATTTTTTTTATAGTTTTTTTTTTTCACGTTTTAGTTGTGGTACCTACCCCACACAAATTCGAATACCACTACCTGCTATGTAATAACAGTGACGGAGTCATTTAAAACGTCATCTACATATACTAAGTGGGGAAAAATACGTAATATTGAAGCTAACTCAAGAACTACGCAAGCAAAGTTAATAAAATTTATATGGGACCACCTCTGAAGCATGACCTACCAAACAAAAAATCATCAAAATTGACTCATAATTGGAGGAGCAATCGCGTAAAATACACACAAAAAAAAAAAGTACAGACGAATTGAGAACCTTCTCCTTTTTGAAGAAGGTTAAAAATATTTTATTATCGATATTGTATGAAATAAATAAGTGCTACTCACCCTCAAGCTATACTTCCACGACTCCCCGGCCTCGTCTGTGGCAAAGCTCTCCGGCTCAGCGTCCCACAGAGCCAGGTCATCAGCACTCAGGAGGAAGTAGTGTGAGACCAGGTGCCGACACATGTGGCAAAGGGTGTTCGCGTCTAGTACCTCAATCTTCATTTGGTGAGCTTGGAGAGTTACTACAACAAAAAAGTATATGTAGTAAAAACTAGTAAAACAACAAACTATAATCTCGAAAACCAAACGACCCTACTGCAGAACACTACGACAAAATGTCTGACAGTCTACCTGATCGGATATGGTATCTTTTAGACACCAGCAAAACTTAGGAGATTGCCCATCCCATTTCACCAATGAAACTGAACGCGTAGACTACGTTTAAGGGCTGTCAGTGTCATTATTTTCTATGGAATATTGACACTGACAGCTCTAGATCGCCTTTTAGATGTGGTGATCGCGTTCAGTTACATTAGTGAAATCCACCCTTATATTATGTTCGATGTTTGTTACGCGTTCACGCTAAAAGGGCTGAACGGATTTGGATGAAATTGGGCACATGGGTAGACCATGAGCTGGGTTAAGATATTAGATACTTTACCCTTACCCTGCGGAGCCGCAGACAAAAGCTAGTATGTATAATAAATAAATCATGAAAAACACGGAAAAACCTCATTAGGCTTAATTTAGGCTGTGCGAATCCCATAAAAATCAGAACACATCAATACCATGCAAAAATAACTTTAATGGTGGCACTTTCAACAAGTATTTCTAGTCCTACTGTACTTGCTTCTATTGTTTATAAACTAAAACTAGTTACCTGTACATCCTTACATATTATAAAACAAAGTCCTCCGCCGCGCCTGCTGTCGTCATGTACGCGATAAACTCAAAAACGACTGCACCGATTTTCATGCTGTTTTCACCAATGGATAGAGTGGTTCTCGAGTAAGGTTTTAGTATAAATAATAACCGACATCCAGTCGCGGGCATCAGCTAGTAATTGATATAGTAATGTAACAAACTTAACTGTAATACTTACATGGCTCCTTAACCTGATCCATTCCCTTCGGCGGCTTATACTCCACACACTGGAGGATACCCTTCACAATGTTCAAACACTGTATCGTGAACCTCTCATATATCAGCGCCATGCCCTGCTCAGTGAAGCAGTAATACAGAGCAAACTCCAAAGAGGGCCTGATCAGAGGCACGTAGGAGAATGGCTGGGCACACAACACCCCTAGGGCGACTTTGGTTAAATGAATTATGAATTTTTCGCAGAGCTCCAGTGGGTATATGCCTCTGCCTTTTAGTAGTTTTCCTGAAAAATTATAAGTTACTCAGTTTAATGGTAAGCTAGTTGTTATGTAGATTTTGTAATGCTGGGGCCACACTAACGGTCAACGTCAATGCCCATCATGGCTATAAACAATGCGGTAAATAATCCTTACTAACATTATAAATGCGAAAGTAACTCTGTTTGTCTGACTGTCGCGCTTTCACGCCAAAACTACTGAACCGATTTAAATGAAACTTGGTACACAGATAGTCTAGAGCCTGAGAAAGGACATAGGCTACTTTTTATCGACATACCACGCGGGCGAAGCCGCGCTCGGAAGCTAGTCCAATAATAATTAAAAGATAAATAGAGTGGCCACAGTTAGTTTTCGGCTAACGTCAAACGTCAATGTGAATGTTGTCATTCTCGCGATAAGTCGTAGCTACACCTACAGTTAACGTCCATCATCGCGATAATCAACGGCGTTTGCCGTTGGTGTGGCCCCATTATAAAGCGGTTACCAGCAAATGTTAAGAATTCATAATGTCAAGAAAACACAAAAGATACTAAAAAATCTGTTACAAAGTCATTTATTTCAACAACACTATTCTACTGATAATTTTCTTTATGATGAGATCTTTGTTGACAAATTATTGAAATGAAATAGCATACTATAAGTCAAGTATAATAAAGACACAGTAATTCATAAACATAAAACATTAAAAAAAAAAAAAACGACTTCCAAAAAAAAACAAAAATGTGAAAAATAGCTTTTATTTTTCACTTTTTAATTGTGGTACTCCACTCAAATTCGAATACCACTATTTGCTATGTAAATAACAGTGATAAGATATCATCTACATAGACTAAGTGGGAAAAATACGTAATTATTGAAGCTAACTCACGCACGCATAGTTAATAAAATTTATATGGGACCACACGGGAAGCACCAACTTTCATTTAACATCAAAATCGGTTCACCCAGTCAAAAGTACTGAGGTAACAAACATATAGACGAATTGATAACCTCCTCCGTTTTTAGAAGTCGGTTGAAAAGTAAAAATACTCACTGCATTCCAAACTGGTCTTAGCCCTGTCAAACACCACATTCAAGAACGCCATAGCATCCTGGCTCTCATGTGCCTTCTTGAACCCGAACACGGTCAGTTTCCTCAGTATCCTGAGACACAAGAGTGCCTTTTCCAGATGTTCAGTGATCAGTTCTGTAGCGGCCCCTTCTTGAATGTGGCGGAGGAACTGTTCGGTGTTCTCATGCCAGAGGGTCAGGATAAAGGAGTACACTGTGTTGGTTAGCTCCTGTGGATGGCCGAACGGATTTAATAACTTTCATAGTATATTTTTACTGCTTTAAGTTGTAGGCTAGCTATTTGTAACGCGTGACGATTATTACGTAGCACAAAAGCGACATATCGTGGGAGACTACGTTTAGCAGCATTGATATAATTACATCAATAATACACGGGTTATCAATTGTAGATAAAAACGTGGTGTGGCTCAACTTAGCGTAGGTATCACAACTGCCGAAATTGATTCGACGTAAATGGCGCATGCTTTGTTTTCTAAGCAAATTAAGCGACTTCATTTCGGCCTGATGTTTCCTAGTCATAGGTTTAATTCTTCAAAGACATTCTAATTAACTACAATGGTTTTTGGTACGCGGGTGTACCGCGCGCGGTCATACAGGCGTGGACACACTGATCTTTCCGTCACGTTATTTCGGGAGAAGTGTTTCTAGACTAAGGTATGCCTTTTTTTCGGTAAAAAATCAATCTGCTTAGCCTTCGCCTATCTATGTTGGGGTCGGCTTCCAGTCTAGCCGGATGCAGCTGAATACCGGTATTTTACATGAAGCGACTGCCTATCTGACCTCCATAACCCAGTAACTGGGTAATACGATACCCCTTGATAAGACTGGTTGTCAGACTTTCGGGCTTCTGACATCCTGTAACGAATGTCAAAGATCCACGAATGACAGCCGGGACCAACGGCTTAACGTGCTTTCCGAGGCACCGTGTAGTCTCGGTATGTATAGATAGTCACCCACGAACCAACCGTAGCAAGCGTAGCTTAACCTGTTGGATCGGCCCGTGCGGCTGTTATATCTTAGCCATGAGCTCATGTTTTTTCAGTTATGGACAATTTTAAAATACATCCGACTTTTCTTGAATAATAAGTAACAAGAGTAGGGCCATGACATGTTACAGTAGTAGAGTAGGTCCATCCATGCGCCATTACTAACCTGGAATGTGCGTCGATCACCAACAAGTCTCTTGGAAGCCAATGCTTTGACGACATGATGGAAGATGAGCAGAGACCTGTGCTGCACTAGAGGCTGAGGTGCTTTTAGTGCACCCATCAACTCTGGGACTAAGTCTGGCCAGCTTGTTGGGCAGTCAAACCTGGTAGTCAGAAAATAAAGAGCTGTTTAAGATAGGTTTTGGTATAAAGCAGTCCGAGTTCATGGCTGTTATTAGAAGCAACATGTTTTTGTTTATATATCAGACATTAGCACTGTTTGGTCGTCAATCTGCATATAAAACATAATGCTTTATGATGTGGCCAATGTTGAAAGGCTGACATTTCAAATTTAATTGGAAATGCTTTCAGGAACAGGAGCTTTAAATTTAAAAATTTTTGTTTCAACTTGTTTTATAGTTTGTTGTTATATTGTTCAACCATTCATGGCAGCTGTAAAATGAACGTTTCGCCAGCAGGTTTGCTGATGATAGATGTTATCAGGTTTCCAGGAGCGGATATCAGGACCAGACCAAATTCTTCTAAGAGCTAAAACTCACCTAGCAATCTTAGAAATCAAAACAGCAAGCTGTGTCGCGATCTGAGCAACAGGCTCACTCAAGATGCTGGTGGTAAGAAGGCCCTGCCTCAATTTAACCCTCTCTTCATCACTGATGGCGTTGGGAGCATTCTTCCTCCAGTACCGATCCACGCCATTCTTGAAGCACATCACCGCCAACCATCGGACGTTGCCGTCTATCGAATGGTTTGATAGGACGTTCTGTAAAATGGGAAACATATATATTTTTTTTACAAATTCTTTTAGATGCAAAAATTTTCGCGCAACCGCGCCTTTATGGGAATTAGAATATTGTTTTTGTAAAGTTCATAATCGCCATGAATGTACAGACTCAAGGGCTAACACCACCGCGTAACAGCTTTTGACAAAAAAGGCGCGTCATTCAGAATTTTTTATTTATTTATTTATTTAATACTTTAAGTACACAAAAGTACAGAGGCGGACTTTTTAAATGGCAAGATTGTTATGTGCCAGCCCCGTCACAATTTCCAGATAGAGATAACCAGGAGATATTTGTTGTTGTTCAATGTGTGCTGAGCCTTGGAACACTGCTGCATTCATACTGGTAATCAGTTCCAATAAAGACCAACCTTCTGGACCCAACACAAGCGCAATTGATGTCAGCTAGAACTTACCAAGAGAACAGAATAGAAGCCAGGTTCCACCTCCCATTCTTGTAGTTTCTTTTCAGCTGGTTTCAACACCTCCGTGTCCTGGCTGGTGGCACGGTTCAAGGTGTCTAGGACCAGAGCATAAATGTTCGGGTCCATTGCTGTGGTGATTACCTTTAACAAGACATTATGATCCAGATTATTTTCAAAGAGAAAAAACTCTGCATACTGAAAAGCGATCTTATTTTGGTTGTTAGTGTTGTGTTGTGGTTTGCTAAGGTCAGGTAGGCAGTCATTCCATGTATAATACTGGTATTTAGCTGCATCCAGACAACTTGTAGCTAACCCCAACATAATTGGAAGGTTAGGCAGACGAGGGTAGTAAGTAATAACTGTTGAGTAACAACTAAGTAATAACAGCCGCACGGGTCGATCCATGAGGACACTACACTACACACACACACACTACACTTGCCGGGGTTGGTCCGTGGATGCAAAGGCGTGCTTCGGAAAGCACGTTAAGCCGTTGGACCCCACTGTCATTCGTAGATCTTTGACAGTTGTTACGGGTCGTCAGAAGGCCGAAAGTCTGACAACCAGTCTTACCAAAGTGTATCATATTACCCAGTTACTGGGTTGTTGAGGTTTTAGGGGTATGAGGAACAGGGTGTAAAGACCACTCATCCACCATAGAAAAGGGAGGATCCTCCGACCAGACGGTTGTTGTGTCTGGCGAGCAACTGCCCGACGATTGATGTCGGGTTCTTGTATATATGTCCATTGCACGGTAAACTTTAATTGCGCGATGCAGGATTTATGTGACGCCAGGATTATTGTGTGACGTCAGATCTTTGATGCGTAGTTCGCATGTGGCGATGTAGATACCGCCACAAGGTCTGATAAGCAGTCGCTCCATGTAAAATACTAGTATTCAGCTACATCCGGTTAGACTGGAAGCCGACCCCAACATAATTGGCAGGAGGTTAGGCAGATGATGGTAGTATGTGTCATACATAATTATGTACACATGTATTATTTGTGTCTCTAAAAATGAGTGAACACAAAATAAAAGAATTACCCAAGGTAGGGAAACAAGTTTTAAAGTGAAGAATCATAATTTGATAAGGCTTATGCCAGAACAAGGAAGAATGTCAGAAGACTTTGAGAGATAAATTAATAGTTATTATTTGCGTACCAACAATAAACTGTCCATATATCTACAAAAGGCATATTTATCAACAGCCACACATTCTGTAAAATGGTGACTAAAATCTAAAATATTTGTGAAAAAGAACTATTTGTTTAGTAAACAGAATATGAGAGTAACCAAAGCTGTACAGAAACGTTTTTTCTGCATCACACTAGCATTGTTTCACATTGAAGGAGCTACCATGGTAGTATTTTCAAGTCTATACAAAATATTATAAATGCAAAAGTCTCCTACCTTTTCACTGAACCAATTGTTATTAAATTTAACAGAAAGGTAGCTTGGGACCTGGAAGAGGACTAGTCTCCTGTTCATCAAAGATATTTGTATTAAAAAATGTTGAAATACAAAAAACACACAAAGTCATCGGCAACACCTAATTTTCCATAAAATTCTATTTCTCAAACATGCTTGGAAATTCGAGCATTATTTTGACAACCTTCTTTGAGATAAATCAAAATTACTGTACTGGTAAAAAACAAGTGATGATGCGGCCAGCAAAGTTACTATGAAAATCCAAATCTGGCGAGTTTAGCGGCCAAATAAATTACTATGAAAACTCATATCTGTCGTGTTATTTAAAAATGGAACGAACTTTTTACTTCAACACACGGCAACCAAGGAGGTAACTTACCAAAGATTTTGTTTAAATTTCGAATTAGTTTGCAAATAGAACAAAGAAGAAACAAATTAACATATCAGCGCATGAAAAATGATAGGTATTCATCATTGATTCTGGAATTTCTATTTAATTTACTCAGTTTCAATTTCCGCGCGTTGTTTGAGAAAAGTACTATACAAGCCTTGGCCGCAATCAGGAATTGATGGACTCACGTATGAGTGCCTCGGCTTCGCCTCGGCCCTCATTTTCACGATCGTCCATCGATTCCCTTATTGCAGGCTGCGACAGTAATGTACTATATCTTCCAAAAGTATGAAGGTACTTATGTACACATTGGTACTGTTTTGCAACTTAACAATGAGGTGTAGGGCTCATAAAACATATAAATAATGGTAGATTGTTTGTTTCTCCTATTTCAATAGAGACAAGTCAATGAAACAATAGATTATCTCCCAGTCAAGATTTCTATTTCAGACCAGATAAAACTCTGTTTAAAATTAGAACACTAGTTTGTAAACTGTACCAGCCTAAAAAAAAACCAGCAACAATCAGAATAATTTGAAAATCTAGATATTATGTGATAACATTTTGGAATATCCTCTCGGGCCTGTATTACAGAGCCTCAACTCAAGCATTGCCTAAAAAGACATTTAAAGCCTTCTGATTGGTTGCAACTAGATTTAAGTAATGCTGAGTCTTGAGTGAGGTTCTGTAAGGTAATAAGGGCCTAAAACTGCCAAGATTAATGTTAGTATTATGTGGCAATATTTCCTTCAGATAGTTATTGTGGCCAATAGGCTAGGCTCCGAGTCCAGCAGTCAGTTCAGAGATAAATGAGCAGTATGAACTCAAATGACGAAATTTTTTTACAAGAGTTTTATTTAGTTCAGCTGATTATATGAGTCATTTGCAATCACATGAAAATTATTTTGATCAAGTGGTAACATCATTGATTTCCACAACCTTAAATTTTTGTAACTGCCAATAACATGTTCGAGTAAATATTTTCTACTTGATAACATTTTATTACAGAACAAACAAGTGGGATGAAAAGGCTGATTTTGTTTTGCATGATGTCAGCTGCATGTATGATAATTTTCGAACATACCTACCTATCACTTGAACTTATATGTTTTGTCTGTAATGAGGTCAACACTGGCGACTTAGCAGAAAAACCGAAACATGATTCGTGTAATCAAAATGTTTGCAAAGACAGTCATAAAATGTCTTACTACCAACACTTGTTGTAGTAATAAACCGCGGTAAGTTGCGTAATATCACAATTCTTAAAATACATAAAAATACAGAGAATTATCAGAGCTACAACGAAATAAATAAAAAAAACTCACTTTTCACCCTGAAACGGCAAAGGGCATAACATAACCTATCACAATTTACCTACGACGCATAAAACAAAATAAACTACAGAAAAACGCACTTATCCCAAATATTCGTTTACGAAAATATGCAATGCACAACTAAACAAAACGATCGAACAGTTATTACGCGAATCATGCCGAAGAACCGATCGGAAAAATCACCACGAACGAAATTCCGATTTTCAATAATGCAAAATGTCATTGGTTGTCACTGTCATTGGTTTTCGTTCGGAAACGTTATCTACATTGGTACTATACGTACATTGATAATTGTAAATTATTTTATTTACTTTTAATGTAATTTTTTTTATTTTACTGCAAAATTAGAACCTCAATATTATTTTAAAAGGTTGTGATTATGTTTTTTAGTTCATACTATTCCTTAGATCACTAATCACATAATCGATCTGTAATCCGTATGTTTGTTTGTCACGCTCACGAACAGCACCACTCGACGTAAGATTATTTCAATTAAAGTCTGGGCTTTATTAGCAAACATTACAATAACGTCACACACCGTGGTCACACACTAGATTAGAATGATGAAGAACAAATAACTGGTAAAAAATTGTATGAGGGTAAACAGCTTTACCTAGTTTTTGTCACTCGAAAGCCAAGGGATGCATTCAATTAGCGTATATTCAATCAACCCCATCCTCTTTGAAATAGCCACGCAACCTCGACATCAAATCAATTTCTGCAGCTAGGCATAATCTTCGCCGATTCGGGAGTCATTATCTTCTGTCATCATTGTTATCTGCTACATATCGGGGTTATCAAGTTGCCGATAGCTATAATAATTACCTATGTTATAGTATAAGGCCGAGTAAATTATTTTGTTGTTGTAGTGTACGTAATACTGAATAATATTTGGATTTGCTATGGCATGCACCATAAACTTTAATAGTGATTCCACTGGAAGTTTTTACGCAGGTGATATTGTGACTGGAACTGTTATATTGGAGTTGAAGAATAACCAGAAATTCCAAAGTATTAAAAAAAAATATTTATTACATTTTTGCCTTAGGTTCAAAATACTGGAAACTTTTCATTTTGCATTGTGTTTCAGGAATTGATCTGAAAGTTACTGGAACATGCAAGGCTCACTGGACCCGGTCTATGGCAACTATGCCGTACATAAAAATCTATTCTGAAAAGAAGAAAGTTCTTAGCTTGCTAATGACCGACATATTCAGAGATTATTGTAATGGTAAGTAAGCTATGAAGATAAAGATAAAAAATCTTATCGTCTCTGAAGCTTCCCTGTTACCGAGCGTTTGCACTGGCGAAACATTCAAGACAAAACATGTTTAAATTTCTAGTTCCTGTCAAAAATTGTATGGAACATTGACAGAAAATAGAGATTTCAACATGTTTTGTCTTGAATGTTTTACCAGTTCAAATGCACGGTTAGGAGTATAAGTATTCAGATATCTATAATGTCCCACGCTCACGGCGTCTCACCCATCGTATCAACGTATGATGCAGTATTTTAATGATCATCTTCAGTCATTTTAATTCTCGTCTCATAGCATTTTATTACTCACTTACTCCTTCATTACTTAATTTTTTTTACAGGTAGCATGTTACCGGCCGGTATTCACCAATACCCTTTCCACTTCGCATTGCCAGCAGACTTGCCGTCGTCTTTTGAAAGTTCCATTGCAAAAGTAATTTATACTGTGAAAATAAAAAGTAAACCCGCATATAAACTAAAAAAAATGGCATCATTCAATGTTTTAGGAAACATAAATTTAAATCACGTTGAAGAATTATTGGTGGGTATTTGGAAGTAAAAACTTTGTTTTCAGAAGATCATAATATCTTTGAACTAAAAATACTAATAAAAATTTGTTTTCAGATGCCTTCTTTCAACGAATTTCGTAAAACTTTTAGGAATTCGGGAAAATTCACAATTTGTATTAGAACGTATAAGGCGTTTGCACCTAAACAGACAATTCCTTTCGAAATAACAATTATTAACGAAAAAAAAGTAAAAATACGAAAAGTCAACGTTATATTGCTACAGGTAGGAAAAATAAAAGGAAAAGTAAATTTTAGGTGTAGATACCTACACCTAAAATTTATATGAATAGGTACCTACTTATATTACAAAACTTTTTTAAATTAATAAACTATTGCTTTCTTTTCAGAAAATACGTTATAGTGTTTCGTCGGGATGGGCAGATGAGGAGAAGAAAATGTGCAAAACGGAGTACAAGAATTTTTCTCTGAACATAGCCGAGATTTGCTTCTTTAATATGGAGATTCCTCATTTAATACCTTCTAGCTTAAATCTAATAGACCCTATGGTGGACATATCATATATTTTTAGGGTAAGTAGGTACCTACTTATAACAAATTATCCCAAACGAACGAAATTTAAACATTTCGTTCGTTTGGGGTAATTTGGTCAGGTTCTATGCCTTCCTCATCCCCATTGCAAGTAGGTAAGAAAAAAAAACGTTACTAGAACGGTAGCACCCTGATTGCGTAACAAATGTTCAATCACAATGTTTCATTTTGACAGTTCAACAACATTCATTGTGTTATTTATGTTGTTGAGCAAACAAATTTTTCGAACATAAAAGCAATGGATTTGCAATATCCTTCAAAGTGATTCACATTATGATTGATGATCATGTGATACGCAATTAGGGTGCTGGTGACTTTCCTGTAGCTGCCGCCCGCAGGGCACTTACTGTATCCACTTTTTTTGCCTGACTTTATCTGGCAGCTATGTATGATACCGGTGGCTAACTCGCTATACGCAGAATTTTTACGGAGGTTTTGTTTTGTTCACAGATTCAAGTGATTTTTCCCTTCCACTTAACTTTACAAGATGATATACCTGTCACCGTGGCAACAGCACCCGTTATTCATTACGAATTTTAATGTAAACCGAAATAAATATCTATAAATTAAACATACTTTTTTTTTTCTCTTGATTACCGAACCAAACCACAATTTGGAGACTATTTCCTGGCAGTTCCTGGGCTTCTGCCAAAAATAGTTTTTGTTTATGTGCCCAAAACTGTCGAATACTTACTAGGTACTTACTTATTTTGGGGTTTGAAGAAACTCGTGTCCGCTAGCGGTCTAAGGGCTGGTCCTGGGCGAACCTCAAATCTCGAAAAGTACTCTTTTGAATCAAATCCCAATAAGCCAAAATATGTTCAATAGGTATACTTAATGCAGTTTGTAATTGAAGACAACGTACTTATTACTAAAATATAAGCATTGTGCTAAATTCTTACATCCTAAATCCTTCTCATTCTCAACTTTTTTGAATACGCCGATAAAGTAAGTAGTAATAGTCTCATAAAGAATGTTTTAATAGAAAATTTGAACTATTTATACGAGACGGGGCGTGCCAAAAATTTCGAGCTCGCTTTTCTCGCTCTTTCATTTTGAGTGGTCCGAATAAGACCTAACCATTCTGCGGCGGGATGCTAAAATTATCGAGCTCGTTTCGCTCTCTCTAGCATCCTATGTTCTTTTATAAACAAAATTTTCTGCTTAAGTCGATAAGGTAGGCATCTCCTATTTCTGTACAAAAGGTCAAAAGAAAACCTAACTTTTACCAACATCTTCGAGCTCGCCTCGCTCACTCATAAATTAAAATTATTATTCTTACGAGGGCGGCGGGTATTACTTAGTATTGCCGGGCCTCAGACAGTCCGCCTGTCCGTGTCCCTAAAAGTACAATTTCAAAACAGACGGCATACCGCAGACTTTTGGTAGGCTTCTTTACAGCTGCTAGTCTTGTTGTAGGTGAACCAACCGTAACAGTTTTGTGCGGACTTGAGCTTGAATTTGCTTTTTCTTTGACCCAGTTAGATGTCAGATTATCACTAGTTGAAACCCAGATGGCGTTACTGTTGCTAGCAAATTTCTTAGAAAGCTTTTCAAAAAGGAGGATTTCAAAAGTAAATTAAATATAACTTCAACGAAATTGCAGGATTTTCAATTGTAAAAACATAATTTTAGTTTCATTTCAAAAATATTTCTGGCTAAATTCCATAATGTCTAGAATATTTGGTATTTATTTTATATGGCAGCATTTTACGTGGTGCTGCCACCTGGCGACAGGCTTACCTTTCTGCGAAATCCTGCGTGTTTGCTTACTTTTTTAATAAATTTTATACTTGTTCGATCATATTATTAATCACAGTTCATGATTAAATATTTTTAATTTAAATAAATGTATTTATAATGAAATAACTAAAGTTTTTGATAATATTTACGACCTACTAACTGATCAAGCTTTGTATTGACAACTTCCCCTTTCCATGACTTTTTTTGAGAAAGCGGAAATGGTTGGTCCGCCATAATCATTCGTGTGGGTCTGTGCTTGTGTGGTTTAGTTGTCTTTACCGGTGCCAACCATTATTTTTAATTAGTAGTAAGTTATGCGTATGAATCCAGACATGGACGATGATGAGAAGGGGTGAGTTTGTTTTCACATATTTTTGGTGTGGTTTAGGCTGTCCACGACGTGCCAACTATAATAGGTCAAACTGGCATGTTCGCTTGGTGTGTCGCATTTCACGGATAGCCAGCAGGGCTTGTGAAGTAGCGTTACGTACTCAACTTTGTTCCCTGAAAGTATGAATTATGATATGTTAACGTTATTTTACGATAATAATCGCTAAATGACATAGATGCGGGCTGCAAAATTTCAATTAGCCTTTTACTTTATACCGGCTAGCGGGCACCGACCCCAAGCCTCGCCGTGCGACTTGCGTGGTACGATCATGGCAGCTATTACTTTCCCATGCTATATTTTCTCTGATTGTTGTAGCATTTCATTGCCAAAATTTACGTAGAAGCAGTTTATATAACCGTACTTCAACTTCGAAAGCTGTTGATGTGGAAACGTCGCAATATGTAAAATTAACCTTTCTGTGACTAATCGTTGCTTTCTCTTATCGGTGATTTCGCGCTAGGGTATTGCGAGCATCATTATTTTATGGAAAATATGGAAATTTGGAGTAGCGAGTTGTTAATGAGGTTATTAGATCAATGTTCGAAGTGCCGCGTAGCGCGATCTCATTTACCTACAAGACGCGAAACGTGCTGATTCATTTGCATATGGTTACTTGCGTCGTCAGATTATGTTCATAAACAGTTTTCCTCGATACTTGCTCGGATGAATGTTATTTTTCGCGTAAACACGCTTTGGGTGGTCGCTATAGACGCTTTATTGGTAAAACAATACTGTGAACTCACACCTATAATGCCTAATTAACTTGAGTATACATATTGTTAAAGGATCATATTCTATTCTTATATAGTTACAGGTAAATACATATCTAGATAATTTTAGTTAAAAGTTGTGAGTAAATAATAAGAAATCTAATGATTAACTTTCATCTAATTATTTCCTAACATTTCCACTTCTTATGCTTATTTCACTTGCATTTTTACAAGTAATCTAAAATGCAAATGCATAGCATTAGATTGTAAATTGTGTAATTAAAAATAAAGTAAGCAGAGGCCTGTTACACAGAAACAATTTTATGTAAAACTATGACTATGACCCAAGAGAAGTGAATGGATACTTTCACCAATCTTAGTAAATGTGCTTAGTAAGCACTAAATTATTACTCTATGAATGTTCAGAGGCTAGTTCGAGTAAAACTTTCAATATGACTGCTGTCTGACAATGTAGAATGGCACTGATTAGATAAACCTGCCGATTATAACTTCCATGTATTTATTAAATATTTTAACATTAGAATTTATGTGGTCTGTGACTCATTTTGTGAGTTATCTATAGCAAAGGCCACATAATTCTTGGCTTATGAGTAACACTTGAGTTGATCAAGTTTAGATGTTTAAATAAATCAAGGCAACTAATATACCAGTGCAAGCACATGTTTCTTGTTAAGCTGGCAATTATTGTTTACATGCAAAAAAAATGGATTTTGTTTTAAACATAGTAAATAAATCTATTTTCATTTATTAGGATTTACCAAATAAGCATCATTCCAAACAAATTTATCATGCTTATATTTATTAGCCCAGCCCTTTAAACTACCACTAATTAAATCATCATTTAGGTTGTATAAGGTTTAAAATGAACAGTAATTAAAACATTGTTCAGTTCAATACTTGAACAGTAAGTGCACTTGTATTTACCAGAGAGCCTTGAAAACAGTTTCAATCTAAATACTTTACCCCAGTGAACTTTACTAACACAGTATCTGTCTCACATAAATATACATTCATAATGAATAGTTTACCATTCAAATCATTAAAAACAACAATTGTAGACTTGTAGAGTACTGAAGTAGTCCTTATCATAAACAAAATGGCTATTGGAATAAATTTAATGTAGATAGCAACTACCAAGTAGGTTTTTAGGTCATTTACTCTAGTAATGTATATATTTGTCATTAAATAAAATTCAATTTATTAAATTGCTTAAAGGTGAATTACCAATGAATATAATTATATAAAACTACATCATGAGAAAATAGTAAATTTCTTAAAAATATGGATTTAGGGTAAGTTTTATGCAATAAAATAAACATATTATTTCCTAGGTTTTCAATATTAGTATTTATGGATGTGTCCCGGACACATCATTATTTTTATGACATAGTAAGTTAGGAAATCACAAACAGCTTGGGTTAAACCCATTTATTGATTCCCATGAACAGAACACTTGATAATAAAAACAATCTTTTCATGAGGTCACACAGGTTGCACTGTGGCATCTCGTTTTTATAAATAATTCCTGACCTGTTGATAAGAATTATGAATTTACAGTAAAGAAAACATCCACCTTTTTCAAATGCTAATAAAAAACTGAAAACAAATCTCTGTTAATAAAAATTTCCATACCAACTGGAAAAGTTAGTCATGACTAACCCAGGTAATGGTCTACCCGTGTGCCAAATTTCATCCAAATCCGTTCAGCTATTTTAGCATAAAAGCATAACAAACAAACTCACTTTCGCATTTATAATATTAGTTAGGATTCAAAAGTAAACAAAGGGCAATTAAAAAAGACGACGTCCATAATTCTAAGTGACTTAACACCCAGTACCCGAATGTGACGGTAACAGTTTCACAGGCGGTCCGACTTTGAACGGCGGTTGTCAAGGACTTAAAATGTCATTAAAATTCATTACTAAAGTCGCGCTTTAGTTTATTTCGAACTTCCATGTTAATATTTTCTCGCTCCTTGGAAGCTGTTTTCGAGCACAGTAAAATTGAAGCTGGGTGTCGAGAAATACCAGGGATGTAGCATATGCCTTGACCTATCAACTGGCCTTGACAAAATGGCTTTTCGCGATCGTTAACGCAAAGCATAGTTAGAAATTAATTGAGATAAAATACTGAAAAGTCACGTGATCCTGAAATGCCACATCATCAGCACGCGTAGCATGACCACCGTAGAAACGGCTTTTGTCGACGGAAGAATAGACAAAATGACAGTGATTGTTTATCTGTCATTTTGTCTATTTATCCGTCGACAAAATCCGTTTCTATGGTTTCTACGCGTGTTGGTGATTTTAACAAACTTGAATACTTTTATGCGTTAAAGATCGCAAAGTCATTATGTCTAGGGTGGTAGGCAGTAGTGGACAAGCCAACCTAGATTAAATTTGCATAAGTATTTCCTAAGTGCTATAAAATATCTGTATTTAAATCCTTTTGACCCAGAAAACTGTTCGTCGGTGGTCTGTCATGGGAGACGTCTCAAGAGAATTTGCAGCGTTACTTTTCGCGTTACGGCGATGTGATCGACTGCGTGGTGATGAAGAACAGCGAGTCGGGCCGCTCCAGGGGCTTCGGCTTCGTCACCTTCGCTGAGCCGGCGCTCGTCAACGTAGTGCTGCAGAATGGGCCCCATCAACTTGATGGCAGGTAAGGAAAAACAAAAACCATGTGTGTATTTAGCAGGAACATAAGCTGAGTATACAGGCGTACAACTTGATTATTTGCGTGAATTTCATGATTTTATTGATAAAATAGAATGGGACCACAACCAGCACAAGGCAGTAATATTTGGAGCAAGTGAAAGGTACACTTAACGGTTCGTAATTTAAGCCGTGAATGGCGATGATGATGTCATCACTAGGAATTTCTTCGTAAAACTTCTCTTCATTCGCTCGTCAAAAGTCAATGTCGCAATCAGTTGCCAATAAAAACATTAGTTTAAAAATATCGAGCTTCAATGGTCTTGTTGAGAGTATTAGTAGTACTAGACACAAGATAACCGTTACTCTTGTGAATAGTGTCAATTTGCCACGGCAAGTTTCTGTTACATTGTTTCTACTTTTCCATACATTGTTATCTGCGTTAGGTACGCGGCATAATAAAAATGTCAAGTTCATAATGAATTTGTCAAGAATATTTCCAGATTTCATTTTTGGTAAGCAATGAAGAAAATGTTTTCTGCATAAATATAATACTTGTCGTGTATTGATCGACCCCGAGCGCGTGTTCAATAATAAATCATGACATGACCTGACAGATTCTCATGATAAAAGCATCTATCACTGTAATATAAACGAGAAATCTTTCTAAAACGACACAATGTTGCATCCACAAATAATTGTGACCCAATTCTTGAAACAGAAATAAACTGTATGTATGGCCTTACTCAAACCTGTCAACCTATACATTTTTAATTTTTATTTCAGCTCCGATTAGGCTATGGCTGAAAGGTTAGATCAATGTAAGCTGGAAATAGATCCCCTCCTACGGAATTCTACAACTTTTTCAGTTTATAAATTGTATACGAGAATTTAAAAGATAAAAAAATGCGCGAGTTTAGGGAAATTTTGGCGGTCACAGTTAATTGACATAGCTTTATGAGGTCGTTTCGCCTCAAGCATAAGCGCCATTAGGGAAATTGTTTAGAAAATATCAGTTTTTGAAAGACCTCGTTGATTTAATGGATCGTCAAGCACTGGAATTCAGCCTTATAATAGCTTATTCAACATTTATTTGTAGGTGAAATCACAATAAAAGGACCCTATTTGTATAATAAAATAACCGAACGTTTCATTTTATGACTTAGGTACATCATCATTGTTTCCTTGAAATCAAAATCTTATCGATTTAATAGATTTTCTGTGCTGTTGGCGTTACGTGCCATCGTAGTACTTAATTAAGTTAAATTATTGAGATTAGTTTCCTCATAAAAGTAGCTGATTTTGCAATGCACTCTAGAAATAAACCGACCAATATTAATGTTACATGACTATTGTCACATGATTAATTGCAGTTACTTGATGCAATGCAAGTCGCTCCTGCACGCGTGTAATTGTATTTTTCCTATATTTACATTTTACACCTTCAAGGTCTTATGTTTTATAAGAAATGTGAACGCTTCGTGTGAGAATGCAATGTATTCAGGTAACCAAATAAGTTCTGTAGTGTTTTCTCATTTATGCGGATGAAATACTGGAAAAACAAAAACGTGAAATTGTAAATTTAAATTACCTACAGATGGCAAAAAAGTTATCACATTACTCATAAATTTTTAAATAAAAATGTTACGTGTTAAATTGTAATGTTACGCTACTCCAACATAAAATATATTCTGCTGAAACTATTTTAATAGTTTAATAAAAATTCCTTTGCGAATCCTTACATAACACGCCATTCTATATTATAAAATATTTTCCGACTAAAAAGGTACATTTCGCGAGTTGAAAACTGAAACCCAGGCGGAGGGCGGGTGAAAACGCCCGAGTATTGACGTGATACCCAAACGATAGAACGTCGCCTTTCTAACCAGCTCTAGCAGAATAAAGCTTCCAATCCACATCCAGGCAGTGCCTTCAGTTACATTACTGCTGGTACGTTCAGATGTTTGTGGGACATTAACACGCAAATTAGCATATACTCCTTGTTCCTATGGACAAGAAAGTCTACAAGGTTTGCGACAAGGTTTTTTGCACTTATTAACACTATGATTATTATAACTGACTAAGCATGCACTCCGCATGCTTAGTCAGTTTGCGACGATGCGGAGACATAATGGCGCCGAGACTGTTGTTTGTATGCCGACTTAATTATATGGCTTTCTTTTACTAACAAGTGTAATAAACACGAAATATGTCATTTAGAGCTGACAAATTAGTTAATTCTCAAATCAATCTTCAGAGTCTACAATTGTCCGATTATCTTCCATCTTTATTATATTGAAAAAAAAAAATAGTTTTTGTTTAGTGAGTGAGTGCCCAACAGAATCGGGTCCGATGTATGAAAGTCGCAAGCAGAGTACGGGATGAATAAATCATAGGGTAGACATGGTTTGCATAATACAAAGCAGAGTTATGGCCTTCTGAGGGTAAATACGAGCTCCAGATTCTTAAATGAAGAAACACTTGTTACTTGTTAGGCAGACAGATTCATTGTAAGGCATTTTACTTTTAAAGTAGACTATGTTTTGAATTACTTGCCCGATTGACATGATATAAAGTCTTTTTGGGTTAACCTGAGCTTCAGTATAATTCAACGCGTTATTTTTGTCCCAAATCTCGCGGCAGCACGCGTAGCATGACAACCATAGAAACGAGTTTTCTACGGGTTTTGTCGACGGGAGAATAGACAAAATGACAGATTGTTATTGTTTATCCGTAATTTTGGGTCAACCGTAGAAACGGGTTTTCGACGGAAGAATAGACAAAATTACACAAACAGTCATAATCTGTAATTTTGTATATCCTTCCGTCGACAAACCGTTTCTATTGTGGTCATAAGCGTGCAGGTCACTAAAATGTGGTTAAAAATTTGCTACTATAGTCTTGGACTAAATTCAAATTCGGCAGACTGCTGGTCAGTAAATAGAATCTCAAAAAAAGAATTATGTAAGACCAAAAATGAACCATTTATGGTGAGTACTGTGTAGCTGCTTACAATATTATCAAAAGCAGAAGTTATATTTGCACTACAAATAGTTTCTTATATATCTGTTTGCTTAGTTTTCACATCTGATCAAATAATGATCGCGCGTATCTTCAGCAGAGGGTAACAAACTTAAATTATTCAATACAATGTGAAAAATAATTTATAAGATTGTTTCATATTACAAAACTATATTTTATTGCACTTAGCGCCACACTATGAAATGAATATTAAAATTGATAATCTTATGAACTGAATACAAATGAGTCGAGCACCAGCTGCACAGCAGATGAAGACGGATAGGGTTCAATTGGCACTAGAAAGAAGCGGTACCTATCGCCCCATACAATAATGGTGATACCGCTTGAATTCAATGCAACACACACACAATAAATACTCACACTTCAATGTGCTACACTAACACGCTCTTTGAATTGATCTGAATTCCGAGGACACATTCGCAACAATAGTTGAAATAAATTTATGTGGAATGTCCATTTATTTTGCCACATCATTGTAAGAAAACTTGACATTATTTATTATTTTATTGTACCGTGCAATTCCATGGAATTTTTCTAACAAGTTATCAGTCACTAATCAGTAATTCACCTAAAATAAATGAATTATGCATTCAATGGTGGGTCGGCGACATTGACTTTTATTTGAAAACGGGGTCACTGGTAACAATAGGAATTTCAGTCGATGGATGCACCATAGTTTTATTTTATTTATCGCGATAAAACTGGTGTAGATGATTACGCGATTTGATATTTTGTATCATTACAAACTTCACAGATATCACAGCCCTGTACCCCTGCACCCCAATACACGTGGTCTCAGCCACACCCGTTAACTTGCTTGCCGGGTCACAAATGCGTTCCTGGATTTAGTCCTAAACAAAGCCTTGTGATCCGGGGATAAAGGAATTACTTACTCTACATTCCATTCACTGGGTGCCGTCAAATGATAACTAGAGAATTGTATTTGGAGTATTTCGGAGAAAAGGATAGGCATCCAATGCGAAACATTATTGTAAAGTAATTTTCTGAAAACCTCTAGTCCCTTAAGGATAGGGATGCGTGGGTCAGAAAGGTTTTGCTTTAAATTAGACGAGTTTTACTTATAGAGAGGTTTAAGAAATTCGGTCGGTACAGTTCCTCTGTTATAGAGAACTGACAATAGGCTGGGAAAATGCAAAGGATGAATGAGTAGTCGCAGTTTCTTGCCGGAGAAAGATTGAAATAAAAATTTATATCCACTGAGATAATAGAAACGCAAAGAAGAATGTAAGGGTCTCCGCACACGGGCCACCGGCCACAACCACATAACGCCGCCACCGATATATTTCCTGTAGGTTTTATACATTATATGGACTCGCCGCACACGGGCCACACGCGACAGCCACAAACGCCGCGGCGTTTACTATAAGAAATATGCCGGTGGCAGCGTTTTGTGGTTCTGGCCGGTGGCCCGTGTGCGAGCGACCCTTGGAGTCGCAAATATTGTCTTTCCAGAGCCTTCATGGTAGGATACTATGTACAAAAACTACAAACATGAATGGAATAAGAAAATCTTTTCGCGTGTCGCAGGTACCATGCCTATCAGTTGATTGATATTGATGTTTGTAGTAATACTTACTGCAGAGGTAATTCTGTGATTGATTGAGATCTAGTCAGAACTTGGGTTACGGGAGTAAATTGGCATATTCCGTGTTTCATGTTGGTTTAAAGGTGTCTGTTTTATACATAATACTCGTCTTGTTCATGCTACTGCTGATAAAACATTGTGTTGACCTCATTATTTATCTGCTAAGTATTATTAAAAGTTATGAATAGAATAAGTACGTAGTAAAAATGTGTCCAGGTTTCGTTGTTCGAAACCTGGACACATTTTTAACCATTATTTAAAAAAAGTAACCACAGTAGGCAACTAAATTAATGACATTATTATAGCAGACGTATCTTATATCATGTTTCGCTTTGGAAGCATAACAAACCAATTACCCAATAATATAATCCATAATTAACCAATAAACGTTTTTATTAACAAATTCAAGGAATATCAACATTGACCGTTCTTTTATATGTGGAAAATCGTACCTTTTTCAACTTGTTTTCCTTATAAAAAACGAAAACAAAGAATCTCTTTCAATGTCCCAATGTTAACTTTTGGTCAGGTATCAAATTCTGTTATTTACTCAAAGTTGACGTGTTATTTTTAGCCAACCGTACGAAAACACAATTTACACAATTATTCTCCCAATGTTTTGATCCTCAAATATAAAACAACAAAATCGCTAATCAAAATGGCGGCCGATGGCGGCCATCTTGATAACCTCAAAAAACATAAGTTTGGTTCTAAAATTGCAAATTGTTTGATAGGACCATCGACCCGAAGCCGTGCAACCCTCGCACGCTGCAGAAGCCGAAGCGCGGTGGCGGGTACCCGAAGGTGTTCCTCGGAGGCCTTCCGTCCAACGTGACCGAGACCGATCTGCGCGTGTTCTTCGGCCGCTACGGCAAGGTCATGGAAGTGGTCATCATGTACGACCAGGAGAAGAAGAAGTCTAGGGGTAAGTGTCATAGTCAACATCTGCAATAGACTCCTAGATAAGTGTTACGATGGAAGAGTTTCATGTGTTACTTCTTCATCGCAGCTTGCTGTCGAGGTGAGAGGACGTGCGTGCATAACGCCGGTAAACAACATTATGCAAATCAGTTAATTTTATTAATTTTCGAGTCATAACTTCACACTATTTGAAGAACAAATTATAATGACATTGCAAAGCCTCGAGGGCCGCTTTATGAGAGAAAGTTGATAGAAACCTAGTTCAATTTACAAAACATTTAGATTCTATGTTATTTATGTCTATTGTTCGATGTGATTAAATGATTCGGATTAATTGAATAAATAGAGAAAACATCTTGTATAATGGTACTTTTGTATATTGAACTTTGTATATATTTTCTAATGGAAATTCCTAAAACATTCCGCATTTTATTCTCATGCTTACAGAGCAACGAGTTTCTATATAATATTTATGTAAAATTTTAGCTTATAATATCCACATCCAGGCAGCGCCGTTAGTGCTAACTACTGTCGGTGCGTTCAAGCGTTCGTGGGACATTGACATGCAAATTAGCATATACTCTTTGTTCCCATGAGCAACAGAGTCTACAAGGTTTGCGACAGGTCACTTGTAACAACCGTTTTATAAACATTGTATCTGGTAGGAACACTTCTAAAGATAAAGGATTAGGTCAATGGACAAAGTACTTAACGATAACATAACCCAAGTAAAGATTACTATGATGTAATATCGAGGTGAATTCGTCATCCAATTCAAACAGTAAACACTTAGAAATCTGAGGCACAATGTAAAAGCAATAATACCAGTTGAACGGGTGCAAAACAAAAGTTCACAAGTTACGAACGGTTTTGCTAAAGAAAAAGCGTTTCGCTTTCCAAACAGTAACACGAGAGCTAGGGTTAGCGCAATCGAAATAATACGACCTCAATCGTGAGTTCAGTGAAAGGTGTCACCCTTCGGGGCGACTTTATCAAACAATTTACGACTTGTGTAATTTGTGCGACCGGTTGTGATCCGAGGGTTGTAGGCACAACTGCGCCAAACACATCTTTTTATTAGTTCGCTTCATTACGAGAAAATTGCTTCATAAAATAAAGAAAGCTAGGACCAAGAGGCGGAGCTGTATTATGATAATGTTGACTAAAGAGCATTCCATACAAAAACAAGTAAAGCTATTTGCAGTAATATTATCCTAGGGTTTAACTTCTTTTGATGTTAGTGTGCTATATTTACACATTTTTGCAAGAACATATCTGATTTGCTAATGTCTTGATGTTTTGAAGCTATTTTCTACTTTTCAAAATATAAAAACAAACTTGATTGTTCTAGGCTTCGGTTTCCTGTCGTTCGAGGACGAGATCTCCGTTGAGAGGGTCACTCAGGAGCATTTCATCAATCTCAATGGAAAACAGGTAATGTAACTATTTTTGTTGGTGATTTGAAAACATCAGTTGTTTGCCAAATATTTTTGTAGCTATCTTTCGTGAAACAAACTATCACTCAGCTTCACTGAGTGAATGAATAGAACAGTTTAACTTTTTAAATCTTGTGCAATTATAATGTTGAAGTTATCAATCAGTTGCTTTTCAATACAATTAACACAGATAAAACTTAGCACTATGTTTTCCTTATGGGTTTCAAATTACAATGGAGTCAATTTTATTTGTGTATATAAATATCCTGTATAAAATAGGTAAATTATATTGGTTCTGAAATCTGACATAGCAACAAATCGTGTTAGACTCTCTAATGTGTCATCATCATATTCTAATAAGCATGTGTGACGCATGTTTTTTAATCTTTTCCGGGTGAACGACTGCTGGAATTTAAGAATCGTGTAACTTTTTACGTGTGCATTTTAAATATACCGCGAGTAGATGAAGAGTAAATGGAGAAGTATCGCCATAATGCAAGCCACCTCGTTTATTAAAAAGATTCCAGGTGATTGGGACACAAACGCGTGCAATCTTACAATTAATTTTTTAGTAATTGTCTTTTTTCGGTAAACGGCAGAAACAAAAATACTGTGAAATAAATGTGAGACTACATAGTGCTAAGATTATCACTGAAGTTAGTTTCCTATAACAAATAACTTTCTTGAATACGAGTCCTAATTATAACTAGGCGTTCATAGTATTAAGTTTATTCGAAATGGTAAGTTGACAACTAGATTTTCCTTAACCCAAAACACGTAAGCAGGTGGAGATCAAGCGCGCGGAGCCCCGCGATGGGTCAGGCAAGCTGGGCTCGGGCGCCAGCGGCATGGGCGGCGGGGCCCTGAGCGCGCCGGGAGACGCGCCGCAGGCCGGCCAGTGGGGCCCGCCCGCAGCCGCGCCCATCAACATGATCCAGGGCCACAACGGCCAGATGGGCGGCCCGCCCATCAACATGCCGATGGCAGGCCCCAACATTATGCAGGGGTGAGAACTTGTTTTGTTTTAGATTGGAAACGGATGTCTTCGTTTTTGGTAATATCTCTTGCTTTTTTTGAGGCAGATTCTTTCTTCATAATAGAATTGCTTACTTGCTAGAAAACTATTCGCACGCTGCCACATGTTTAATAATCTTTTTCGCAGACAGTTTGAGTTTACTTGACCTCAAAATACTTCATATTCATTTTTATTATAAAATATCTTAGTTAAAATAAACCCAAAATTCCCAAAACTCGTTTATTATTAAATCGAAAAATAAACGAGTAATTCAATTAATTCTTCAAGGACTTTCTAATTAACTACAATAGTTTTTGGTCCGCGCGCGCCCCGTCCGCGGTCATACAGGTTAAAAGCACTCGTTCTCCATCCTTCCACTTGACTAACAGACCGAAATTTCAATGATCCAGGTACCAAGGCTGGGGCACCTCCCCTGGCCAGACGTCGTACGCCGGCTACGGAGCAGCGGGCGCGGGCGCGGGCCCCGGCAACTACCAGGGCTGGGGGGCCCCGCCGGCGCCCCAGGCCCCGCCGCACGCGCCCGCCTGGCCCGCCACCAACAACTACACGCAGCACACGCAGCCGCCTGCGCAGGGATACGGCAGCTATGGTACGTCACCGTTTTACTTTATAGCGCTACAAGGTTCTTTTGGCGCATGTCCAAAATCTGATCTGACGCCGCCATCTTGTTTTTCAACACATTTCACAAAAGAATTGCACAAAATGTTGCATGCTTGTAGCAGTGTATCTCTATAGTACGACGACAACTAGTAGGAAGCGACGGGCATGTGCGATGAGCAACTATTTCTAGCGATAGTTCATCTAAGCTACAGGTTGAGAATATGTTGGTGCAATAAGAGATGGGCCGCGAAATATGTTCAAAGTTTAGTATGAAAGATCCACGCATATCGTCAGTGTAAACGTCCAGTGTGATAAAACTTTGAATAGTGGTCAGGTTATATTATAAAGTATGTTTAGTATTGTAAATAGTATGTAGTAGCTATCAACGGGCAGCGGCGTCTTCAATAACTACAGCTCCTCTGGAAACAGACCTATGTCCACTAGTGGACTGCGATTGGCAGCTGATTCTATTATAAACGGAAGTATGAACCTTAACCATAAGTTTGAACAAGTTCACGCAACCGCCTGCGCAGAGCTACGGAAGCTATGGTCAGTACACACCTCTAACATAATAAATTTGATGTAAACAAGTAATCATATCTAGTGGAGGTTAGGTTACAGTCCCCCGAATAATTATTATCGCGATACTTTGCCACGTAGAGTCATAGACTATCCACATCCAGGCAGTGCCTTCAGTTACATTACTGCTGGTACGTTCAGATGTTTGTGGGACATTAACACGCAAATTAGCATATACTCCTTGTTCCTATGGACAAGAAAGTCTACAAGGTTTGCGACAGTTTATTTTCAAAATGATAGATAAGAAACCGATTTGAATTGAAACAAGACATAAAGGCTGTTGCATACACGCGCAACTCGCCGTCTTCGATTCAAACACATTCATATATCATACTAAAGAAGACAACTATTGTTCAAAATCTTGTAAACAGTTGTCACATCGACATGTTTTCTAAGAACACACACCAAACATGTCGATCGAGCCTATCGCAGTCCACTCATAGGCTTCAGTCCACACCTCCGCATTTAGTGCAAGTCCTGGTGATTAATGTGATGTTATTGGTGTGTACAGCTAACTACAGCTCTGCGCCGGCGGGCGCGTCGGCCGGCGGCAGCTGGACCAACTGGAACATGCCGCAGAACTCCAACTCTACCGGCTCCGGTGAGTAATGGAACGTTTACACGGTGCTAGTCACTCGGCCGACTGTAGGAAAACAGGTGCTAGTTGCTCGGCCAAGGATATATTGAACGCGTATGACGAAGGATTCCGGGGCGGTTGCTGACGTGGAGTTTAGAATTGATTAGACTTAGATATGACGTTGGGCGTGGTTTTCGTACCAAACATCTCTGTAGAACAAGGCGGAACACTTTTGCAAAGAACCCTGAACTTGGCAGATTTTATTATCAAGCTATGCTAGTATGCATATCCACATCCAGGCAGTGCCTTCAGTTACTTTATTGTTGGTTCGTTCAGATGTTTGTGGGATATGACCATGCAAATCAGCATATACTCCTTGCTCCTATGAACGAGAGAGTCTACAAGGTTTGCGACAAATTACTTGGAACTGCCCAGTCAAGTGTCATAGAGTAGTAGTACAGTAGGTTCCCTTCTTATGGAGAAGAACGGGCAAGGAACTCCATGGACATTCTTTTAAATGTTTACAAGATATTACTTACATCACGAATCTACAATATGTAAAAAAAATCTGTCCGATCCGAAAGGGGTACACAGTTACTGCAATGACATAATCTTTTTTTTATCTTTAAAAAAAAAACCTATATAGACTCTCAGTATGTTTCTTAACAATACCCTCACGGATCGGACAGCGTTTTTGTTACACGCTGTATAATGTGAGGAGCCCGTAGTGTGAGTGTGCCCTTACGCAGGCTCGTACGTGCCGCTGTCGGAGGGCGGCGAGATGTACGGGCGCGGCGGCGGCGGCGGCGGCGCGGGCCCGGCGCTCACGGGCGCGCTGTCGTCGGCCGCGCTGTCCAAGTCCTCGTCCGCGGACTACTCCACGTACCAGCAGTACCCGCCCGCCTACCAGCAGGACCAGGTACACGCGCAACAATACCTCACACAACACGCCGAATAGACTCCTAGACATCTAGACTTAAATACACCGACCTATTATAAGAGCGAGCGTGACTCGATACCGCTCACACTGCTCACCCTATATCATACATACTTATTGAATCTCTCGTGTTTCAGAGTTTCGATTATCATCCTGTGATTAACCTATCGAACACGCTCTGCTCTCTTCTTGACCATCAAATATTGTTAAACGAAATTATCTGCTTACGTACGTGCGATACTGGCGAAAGTACCGTTAAAACCGGTAAACTACAAACACTTCTGATATCTTTAGATATCCGCCAATTATGGCGTTTTGACCAGTTTCCATTCTCAATGTAACTAAGCAAGTCTTCATGCGAATATATTTTCAACGATTTTATATTATAATGTTTTAAAATTCTTGATTATATAATCTAGAAGCCAGTATCTCATTAACTTAGCCAATTCTAGTTTTGTTATTTTGAGAAAATTTTAATTTGACGTTTTCCGAATCACAGCCGAATTATACTGGTTTATTGAAGCAAATATGCTAATGTATGACCAAAATGTATATCTAGATAACCTACTGTGTACTGTTATGAAATGTAAGATCTACTGGTACTTACAGAGGCAGTGTTAATATTATTCCAAATATTTCAGTTCTGATTCGGCTTTCCCATATAATATGACATGATAAAAGGTGTGTTTATAATTCAAGAGTCGCCAAACAAACAATCGTTCACTCAGCGAGGCCCGGTCATTGACCGAACATTCAACGACTTATCTACTAAGCCAGGAGATAAATACAAATTCTTTCTTCTGGCATAGTTTTGTTTTTATAAGCACATCTTCCATCGTTTTTCATGCCTTTTGCGTTTTACCTAGCATGAATCATTAAGCATTTTAGGCTATAGCTCCGGTGATGGTATGGTAATTGCTATAATTTCACGACATTGCAACTTTGAGTGGACATTTCGAGGTAAAGGAATAATACATTTTTATACACATCTTCAGACTTCTAAAGGCTAGCTATTTGACTATAAAAAAATCTTGAAATCCCAAAATAAAAATGTGTTTTTCTATCTCGGTTCATGCTTTTGTCACATGAAATATTTGCGGTACCCACATTGACACAGCGCCGCGTAGCTATGTTTAGTACAGTATCATAGGCTTGTTTATGCGGGATTGTTCCTCGTTTCTGTTTATTTATTTTGCAACTGTTGCTTCATGTATCCGTTAAAGATATGGGCACTATCCAAAACAAATGGTAATTAAAAAGTCGTGATGCAAATAAAATAAAAACAATTTTCACGTGTTTTAGAAAATATGAATACTTTGACACGTAAAACTTTCTGCTCGGTCAAACTTTCGTAAAAACAAGTTGTTCAATAAACTACAATGACATTACAATAACAAATAGTTAGTGGTAGCTGTGTCAGTGGGTCGCGTGAAATAGTTAACAATACGCGCTCGACTGAGATCTAACGGAGAGGCGACGCCACACTACACGTATGTATGGCGCCGCCGACTGCCGCGCTGTGTGGAACAAGATATTGGATGACTTTGTTTTTTGTTTGCCCACCTTTTGCATTCCATCATCCAATATCGAAATCGCAAACAATATTTTTAACTATATCTTGGATGCCAACCTTATCCTTACGCAATTTTTTTTTTTCACCGTGTTCCCTATATTTATCTATATATTTCATCATTACCAAATCCAAGGTACGGTTTTGTGTTGATGTTCGTCGTCCATAACTTTTTGATAGCTATGGACGGTAGTTACACAAAAGTACAGCCAAGTTGACCATCGTATAATTAGTATTATTTGCTCATCACCTCGGGGCTTGCATCCTTCCTTCCCACACTCCTTTCTCCTACGCTTTACTCTATGATTTGTATCCTGCATCTACCTTCGTATTAGTATGGCGTGGTTACGGTATGCCCGACAGCATGAATGACCATCCGACATTGTATCCAGTGTAGAGAATGTTTGTGCGCGTGTGTTGTATGAATGCATAAGAAACTCTCCGTACTTCTGCATAGTTCAATTTGGTTGTACTTGCAATAGAGTTGTTTGCGATTTGAGAATGAATGAACATGATCGAACGTTCTGGTGAGCGAGTGATATTCAGCGAAAACATTGCTCCATGAACGCGAACAAAGGAGTCGCGGATAAAAGCAGCATGAGTTGATAGTATAGAGCCATTAGTTAGCCACCCCTGCATCCGTGTGCTGTGTTCGAAATGCTTGTTTATATCACGATAATGTAATCGCGGCGACGACGAAGCCCACTTATCTGCATGTTTTCAGTGGCGAGATTAATGTGCGATGTCTTTTTGATTTTACGAGCTATGCTGCGGTACATAGAGTAGACGCGGCGCTGGTCACGGCCGCCTCTCGTGGCCATAGTTGACAGTCGCACCGCTATCCATAGTGAAAAATCAAGAAGATTAGTGTTGTTATCGAGTTTCGCTGAAGGTCTCTCATCACCGACCTCCACGGTTCCTTTCCGCCTCTCCTCTCCCGTCCTCCTTCGCCTAAACTTTCATCTCGCCCTTGGGGATAGTCACACGCTTTCGCCCGGTCCATCTTCACGCGCTGCGCTACTTACATAAACCTGCTAAAGATCCAGTTGAATTGTGGCGAGTGGGACTTTATTGTCTTGTTCTTCTTTTCCAGTTGGTCGATCAGGGCCCACAAGAGTGGCTCCTCCAGAAAGACAATTAGAGATAAGGGCGGGTATCGGATGAGGGAATGTCGCGAAACACTGGGGATTTCTCACTATGGACGGTCGGTTGTTGCGACGATAACGCGCGCTCATCATAAAGGCATCGCACCGCACTAGATTATAAGCTTACCCTTAGTTCCGTTCGATATTCATATATAATATTGCATTTTGTAGCCGTGCGAGATGATTCAATCGCCTTGTTTCATCTCAACACTTGTAAATTGGCATTTAAAGTACAAATTAGTAAAATTTGGATTTTCTCATATTGTTACAGGTTCATTAATAGTTAATTTTATCGATAAAATTAATATTAAGAGCTGTACTTTAAGTGTTCAGAGATGATAATTCGTCTATTCTGTTAAATGTAACCAGAGTACATTATTTACAAAATTATGTTATTCAAATAATGTCATGGAGCATTTGCGAATGCGGCCCAAATTCTTTTTTCATTAAATAAATTAACGATCACTATAAAACTAATCTCCTGGAGTCCTCTCATTTTATGCTCCATGACGGTTCAAGGACGCATCGTAGCTGAAGCTCGGCTCAGGTTAGACTCGAGAGAGCTATATTTTTATACCGAGTAGAGCACGTAGACGACGCGCAGTAGCGGTACGCTCAGGCTTCAGCTGGATGCGTCCGCTAGCGCTAACGTGCCTCGTGGTAGGGCTCGTCGTACGGCGGCGCGTCGCGGTACGCGGCCGGCGAGTACCACGCGCCCGCGCCCGCGCAGCCGCCAGGTGTGCACCACCCGCACCACGCGCCCAAACACTTCAGCGCCAACGAGTTTAACAAGGAGTGGCCCGCCGCGTAGGCGCCCCACGCACCGCGCGGGGCAGACGACGGCCGCTTAGTTCATTCGATAACTGACGTTTCTTATCCCCTGCACGTCTAACGGGGTGGCATAGACTCTCTGAGCCAATATCCGAATCGAGTAGTCCATTAATAGTCCTCTGCTCCGCGCACACACACGACCGCAGTGTGGTTAACTACAGTCGTATCGCTCACACGTTGATTTACACAATTCTTTTCTAAAGGTACGTAGAGGTAGGTAGAGTGAGTTCTGTAGTTTGTTACGCTGCGATAGACGCACACGCAGACGTTGACCCACCTTCTAGTACGCACTTGTACCAGTAGCATTAGTCCCTTGACGCTTGTGAGACACGTGATCGTGCTCATAGTAGATGTAGCCATCCCGCCTGACGGTTGATCGACGCAAGTGCGTGCTCGAACGGTTGTCATCCTCTGAACGGTTGCATTCGATCGACTCCATCTATCGATTCTAACTTGGTCGATATAACTCATAACGACTAAAGGGAATAGGGGTAGCTAGTATATAACAGTTTTTAACGTATACTCCCATATTATTGACACGACGTTTTCATATACCTCTGTTAAACTTCCCATTAGGTGATAGATTTGTAGTTGTGTTTTTGATTTCACGAACAAAACTACATTAAACGTGAAAAAAATAGATTACGAATACAATGCAACAAATTAATATTTATAATAAAATAACTGACTAAAGTTTAATGGATAAATTTAAATTAATTGCATACGATTATCTTAAGCCTATATAGACGGTTTTATAATTAAAGTCACCGACGACTACATTAACACAAACCCACACGCGTAAGTAAGCGTTAATTTTAATAAGTAAAAATATAAAATAGTTTAACAATAACATTCAAAACTATTAGGTGTTAAAACTCTTTTGTCTACTAATTTTAATAAGGTACTCCCACACTTTCTCGCAACTTTTGGCACTCGGCCGTCTCTGAACGCTACTATGAAGGAATGATATTAACCACTCGACAAGACCCCGTCCACACGGCGGTGCACGTATCGCGGCTCTGACGCGACTCGCCCAGAGGTTTTCGCGACCCCTCTTCTAAAGCTAAACGATGCTGTCATATGCGTGTACAAGTGTACACAGTTTTTTAATTAACTTTGCTTTTAATATTCTATTTGGATGTGGGTTTTTTGTGGAAGATTTATTTTTACTTCACACATTTCGAATGTTTTAATAATATTTGTCGGATTTCTAAAGTGATTTCTTTTAATAATGTCGTATAGGTGTATCGTTGTAAGTTGTACCCTCGCGCGTAGAGGCTCGCGCGCCCGCGCCCGCTCGCCGCGGCTCGCTCGCGTGACGCACATTTGACAGACACTGTTAAACAAGGCCAATTTAGGGAAAATGACCTAAAAGAACTTAACTTAAGCTAATAACTTGTATAAATATTTGGTATATATATCGGTATGTATGTTTAATGTTAGAATTTTGGTTATTTACCACACACTAGACTTAGGAAAACGGTAGGCATGTAATGAGGTAATTATGTGTTAATATTAAACAAAACATAGTGACTGAACGTGATTTTAATATTTTTAATTATTCCCGTTTTTAAAAAGGGAACAATTCTGTATAAATATTCGTAATTTTAATTTGTTTCTTATATGCATTTTAGTTTTTTATCGCAAGTTTTAAGTTGATACTATTATTATATGGAATTTATACTTTAAAGAATTAAATTTACCTGCCAAATTGTTAAACGAGCAAACGATATTGTCGTATGTTAAGTAATGAAGCTCAAGCATTTAGGATATAGTTCGGTACGTGTCAGCGCGCTCGCCGCGCCGCACCCCTCGCGCCCTCACCATACATTTGTACATATATATACTTACTTGTGTGTAAAGCATAATTTTAATCGATTCTCTCGTCACATAGTTTTAAAGTTTTAATTTATGTGATTGCCAAATATTTTTAAAACTGTATAGAGCTTTCGCCGGCCGCTACGGCCGCTATGTTAGTCGTATCATAATATGTACCCGACGCGGTCGCAAGTCGCGCGGCCGCCCCGCCTCGTTACAAAGTGAGTTATAATTTAAAATAACATTGTTAGATTAAATTTAATGTTAGTCCTTTACTGTACTATATCGCTCAATCGTTTGACCGATCGACTGATTAAAATTTTAGTGATAAGCTAAGTAATTAATCGCGGGGCAGGGAGGCGCCCGCGCGGCAGTCGGCCCAGCGCTCGCGCCGCGTCCGACCATTATTTGTTGTAATTATCTAGAGTTTACGGCCCTACTGATAGACTGCCCAGCGCCCGACCACAAGGCGGGAGTTGTTCCTTTAATTTTAACTAATAGAACCGCGCCGCGCCGCGCTCGATAAGATTTGTTAATAAATGTTTTAAATAGACGAATTGTTGATGATTACATTGAATGCATAATTTGATCGTTTAGAATAGGGTTATTTAAGATCGCTCCATAAGTAAAGTATAATTTATCTATTGAGGAATATTGTGAGGTGTAAGCAAATTTTATAAGTGACTAGCGGTCCGGGGCGAGGGGTGCGATGTCCCAAATTTAACGGTAAAACATAGTAAAGAAGCCTTTTACATTGTGATGTTCATAGTTAACGCGCATACATTTCTTATAGCTCTTAAAATATATAACATTACAGACTCGACTGAGACTCAATCAGTATGTAGGAAAGTGAAACTCGTACCTTATAACAATATAATATAAACTAATCGAGGTCGGTGCCTGACTGCCCATTAGGTTACGTGTAAATGTGCCGCTTTGTACCGCTTCGTTTACTCTTCGTTCCTATGTTAGTTAGGTTAATTTGTCTCGATTCATTCCTGGTTAATTTTATCGTACTCAGCATAGGTAGTGGTTCGTTCGTTTCGTTCTCACTGTCTCGTATCGCTTTGACTACTTGCATTTCTTCGCACTAACCCGCCACAGCCCGCGGCTCCCGAGGCGCGGCCCCCTTGCACATGTTCAGTTCGCTTAATGCCATTATGTTCCATTGTTTCGATTACGTTATAATACTTACTGTAGGTTTAATGTACATCCACCGATGATACGAACGAAATTGTTCACATCTGTTTTAATATTAGGAAACGATGCCTTACAAAAAGTTAAGTGAATATAGAGATGATTTATAATTATGTTATTTTCAGTGATAACGATTAGCACTAAGGTGTTTAGACACGGGCTCGGCCCCACACTCACAAACCTTTGGAACAATTTAAGAACTTAGTTTGTAATGAACCATCGTGGCAATCTTCTTATTAACATAAAGAATATAATTTATTTAAATAAAGTATAATATGTATTAGAAATTTTAGATTTACTCAACATTAAACTTAGTGCAAATTATTGTGAAAAAATCAATTGAGACTATTTATATGGGTTTTAATTATTATTATATAGGAGAAGAACATTAAATATTGGATGAATTTATTAATTAAAAATAGTTAGCAAAATACAAATACGATAAGACTCGTTAGAGGCTCGTCTGTCAAATGTGGTGTTCATGCGTGCGCGCCGCTCGCGCGCTCTACGCGCTGCGGCTGTGTGACGTATCGTGTACTCGTAGGTACACACGTATGCTATGTACTACCGTCAGTGACACGTGCATCCTTTGCATTTTAATATTACACTCTGTAATATCGACGTAAGATATGCAGCTGTATCTTATATTAATGTTTATGAAATAATATTTTAATCATGGCTTAACTGTAGTACTGTTGCGTAGTTAACCTTTCGACTCTTGTTTGTATTACTTTATATTATAGTGTACGCGGTTTTTATATGTGTATGTTTATTCAGTAGTATATAAAGGAAACAATGTTTTGTGTAAAAGTGTATTTTGGTATAATGATAAAAGTAACGTTAGCGGCACCTCGCACGGCGCGGCGCGCGGGCGGGCGCGCTCTGTGCCGTGCTAGTATTCATTAATAAATTTATGATCGTAATTGACTAATTATACAAGACCCCTAGTGTTAAACGTTAGATTAGCAGTCGACTCATTTTAAGTTCACTGTTTACTCGTCTTAAAAAATTAATTCATTTGCATTTAAATGTATATCGGGGACGACACCAGCGTCCGTCTTAACTGTAGTCTTTTCGAAACTTATTTTAAAAACAATGCAGGTATTATTAAATATAAAACCTCATATTTATACTAGAATTTAATATAAATGTAATTATTGATCCCGAGTAAAATAAATTTCACGGGCTTTACAGTTAATTATAACATTAATTATTATAAAACCTAGGGCAAGTTGTTATTTATTTCTGTTTTAATTAAAAAATTGATGTTGATTATTTTTTAAACTATTATTTTCTTTATAGTAAATAAAAGTACATAATTCTCGATCGATTAGAAACAAAATTGTTAGGTGAACTATCGACTGATGTACAATATTTAAAGTAATGTTTACTTACAAGCAGTACCTATATAAGTTTAATTTACACCGGCCCACTACGGGGCGGCGCTGTATTTATACACACTTGTATTAATTTCCTAAAATGTAATTAATCGGAAGCGGCGACCGCGACCTAGCCACAATCTAAGCATGTTACAATTGTAAGACTATTATCTAGATTTGTTGTAATCTTGTAATGTGTAATCTACTATACTTAGCCCTAACGCGCCGATACACTTGGTGAAGCCTAGCGGGGCGCGGGCGGCGTCGCACGGCCCGTCGCGCGCGCCCCACATAAGTTACTTTATGTTCGTATAAAAAAGAAAATTATGATAGACTTTACACGTGCGTCCTTATTGTTTCTTTTTTACGATGATTACCTAATGATAATTAGTTAATTACGGTTTTAATTATTAATTTTAACCGAAGCACTAAAGTAAGACGAGAAGCTTGTACGCGATGATTTATTGATGTAATAAGTGCTATCACACTACATAACACTGAGGTCTTTCGGAGTAGAAATTATGCATTATTCATATTAGGTATTTTGGGTATATATATTTAGTGTTAGATTTAACTGGTAACATAAGTATGTAGTTTATAATGTAATGGAAAGAAATAAACACTTTTGTCGTAGTTTCCTATTATTAAGCTTCTTCTATCTTAATGGATTAAGTAATTACTACTGGTTGATTAATAAAATATTAATATTACCACATGCAAATATTTGAGATATCTTATGATGAAATATATATCTACTTTAAGGACATTATAAAACGTAGATAATTAAAAGAAATCAAAAATTTCAAAATAAAATGGCATTTTTAATGTTCGCTCACATACCCCCCAACCCCGTAGTAACAATACCCTCCAGGCAGGTTTTGAGCAGATATCATAATTTTTGTTTTTATATTGGGACATAATAGTCGAAAAACACATTCAGTAGAGCATTCATAATAGTCTTACACTAACGGCAATGATGGCACTCATGAAACGATAGAATTTGTCGTTTCCATTAATTATATTGACAAGTAAACATTTGTAGTATGCATACACTTTCTTTGCACATAACATTCTCACACCGTAACGTATGATTGCACCTGCTACATATCTATATTATCTATCCTTAATAACTATATTTTATCCTATTTCTGTAGTGTCGTTATTTTTTCAAAAAAGGTATAGGTACTTAATGTTTACAATGGCATGGCCATGCTAAAGAAATTGTAGATAGTACATACTAAATGCTTCTAAAAACGTTTTGACAGTACGCACTAGTCTCATGATCTAAAAAATCGTAGATAATTTTGGAAAGTAAATATGTTATTCTTTATTTCCCCTCGTAAATATAACAAGATATTATAAATTGGCACAAAAAAAAGTTAAAATAAACAAACAGTCTAAGCCATAGTATTGAAAATATATCAACTACTTACTTAATATTTTGTCGTCGCTTCCAAACACAATAACCTGACTAGCTGTGTACGGCAGACGGCGATGGTGTGGGCAGTAATGCAGGCAGTCCCAAGTATGTGAACGTCCCACAGATGTCCGACGTCGTAGAAACGCCACCACAGGTCCTTAATATCCCTTCGCTATAATACTCTACTGCTAAACGCAGACTTCTCGCATACACTTCCTAAACGGCTCAAAGCCTTGCATCCATGATTAGTCCCACAAAATTTAATAAAGCTCGTATCATACGGCACTTCGCAGATATATCACATAACGGGACGCCATAGATAAAAACAAAACATACTAAATGAGTCCGCGTATTTTTTTTTGCCGCCCTTTACTTAAAAATTCTTCTTAGTTACGCTAGATGGCACATTGTACAGACAATCATTTTCATTTTAAATATTGCTAAAATTACTTTCATATAATCCTAGTAGTCTTTCGTTGACCTCGCCCATGTTCATATTAGCATAAACGTTCAGCATTTGTTTTGTATTATATTGTTTTTTAATTGGGCTGAGTCGTCGCAGTATGCAGTGAAATGATATTATTATCAGCCAAATGCCGTGTGATGAAAGCTTGGTTATTTTCTCTAAAAGACGACTTCTAATACTCATAGATTACCCATTTAAGAATTAAGTTTTTTATACGTGCAATATAAACAAAGTATTCAACAGGTCCCCATGATGTATTGCGGAGGCATGGTGTCGCCACAGCCGTCTTTTTGCAATGTGTCGGACGTATCTGCGTCTGCCTCAGGTTTCCCCCTTTCTTTTCCCGTGACCATTCTACATTAGCTATGTAGCCCTAGTACTCAAGCATTGGGTAAATTCGCATATACATTATTAAGGATTTCATTAAATATTATTTGTTGAATTGACACATGAAAGAATTAGAATTGATATTTGGAGGCATTGAATTTACTGTAGAATATTAGGCCATAGGATACAAGGGTTCTGCTCTGTGATCGTTTTTACTCTTCGGGGTAATTTAAACTCCCAAATTATCTTGAACTTGCCCATGACAAGGTTGATCACAAAATACCTTTTTGTCCTAAACCTAAATGAATGATTACCATACTCAAACCGCTGGTGTGTGGATAGTGGTGCGTGGTGCGGTAAGTTCCATTTTATTATTTTCTTTTTTATTAATTTTTAAATCAAATTAATTTTGTATATCAGTACTTAGATTGGCTTATAAATGTTGCTATGAAATATTTTTTTACTGTTGATGATGATACTAATCGTAGTTTTGTATATCCAGGTGATGACTATGAATACACCGGCGGGTCCGGCGACGGTTACCAGCGGTCATCGAAGCGCAGCTACCACGGCTCATCATCAGGCGGCACTGCCTCCGCTTCTTCCTACCATCCCTATCGGCGTTAATGAATGAGCTGGTATACTTCTCGCAACTCGTGCGAGCCTGGTAACTTTCGTTACACTTGTCAATGTTTGTTAGTCTACGAGGGTTTTTTACTTGCATTCCGGTACTATAGTATATCTTATTATAGATAGGTTTAAAACGTTATTTTTCTCGCATAGATTATTACAATTTATTTGTAAGCGCACCTGTCCTAGACCGTCACTAGATGTCGTTAAGATAGTGCGGACTGATTTAATTTTAACTCTCTTTTTATACACTTTGGACTTTGGACATAACTAATGACTAAGTCACTCGCAGCTTTATATGCTATAAAGTTTTTAAGTTTATGTAATATACAAATTAGGTTAACAAACCACCTTGTGCGAGACTCCGTTTATTAACAAACATTGTCGTTTTTACTCGTAAAATATTATTATCTCTTTTTCTACGAACGCAATCATTGAGTTTGTAAATAATTTTTATTGGAAAAAGTCTAACAGGAACGCCTGTTACTTGATCAATTTAGTTTTTGATAAAATTTACTTTTGACTTGAAGCATTTCTTTGACATAAATCCTACAAGACTAGCACGAAGCGTGTCTTACGTCATCAACTTGACGATAACTAGATATTAAGAATTTAATAAGAGGCGTCCCTTTTAGAGCGTTTTCCGAGTTATTAAGTTAGGTTTTTCTTTTGGAAATATTTGTGTAGTGTGGACTGATTGGGCGCGTCAATCCAGTGAGCTTTTGTTAACTGAAAACTCTCAGTTGTAGTATCATTCTCGGAGTTTTGAGTATTTTATTTTACATAGCAATAGTTCCCAAATCTGATCTTTTAAGCATCTTGTTATAATGGTCACAAAGTTTGTCTAGAGAAGGTATAAAATATATGAGTATTGTATCTCTCCCGTCTTATATACCTGCCAGTAACTTGTTATAAAAAAATAGCTCAACGTTTCCGTGTAAGTTTTTGGGAATTATTTTAATCTCTTATGATAATAGGTTTAATGATGTATCTATCACCATTGTAAAATAGTTGTTTTATCGATGATTGCGCCAAAAAGTTCCTCGTCACTTTTAATTTTATATGAAATCCTAAGGTGGATTACTTTTAGGCATCATTATTGCATAACTATACCACCGCGGGCGATGTCCAAATGAGCTTGTTTTTCTATTTGTTAGAAACAAAAATAAATTGACGTATTTTTCTAATATTTACTTCTAGATGATAGATAGGATAGCCAACCATAAAAAATGGTTATAAAATTAACTGTGAATTCAAAGAAATCATGTTCATACCGAAATTGGTATTATTGTTAATATGAGGCATTTATGACTAAATTCGAAAATATCTTCCGTGTTATGTAATGAAATTGCGTTGTTTTTGATGAAAGAGATTAATTTCATGATTTTTGAACTTGAAAACATCCGCGCCGTTCGGCCCCTGAAACATTCTCTGTTCTCTCTTGAAACGTGTATTTTTGTTTAACCTTAATAAAAATACTAAGTACTTTAAGTTTTATTTAAATTTATTGACAGGACTGTCTAGGTATCCTCCTTCTGTAACTGTTTACCTGTAACTTTTTCGTAACACGAATATCTACAGGTGTACAAATTGATAGATGGTACGATTTTTATAATAATCATATTTTTATTTTTGAATCATTTTAAATACATTTTATAACTCGAATAGGTAGGCCTTGTTAATAATATTTAAATAATGTACGATTAAAATTTAATGACATTGGGTAAGTACAATTGAAAATAGATCAGAAGTTACAAATGTATGTAATTAAAATTAATGTTTATAATTTTAGCGATGTAATATAAAATAGAAGTTAATGTACATTATTATAATTATTATAAATCATTTAAAATTACACCGATGGACAGGTATTACAATAGGTCAGATGATTTTAATTTAGAAATTACGTCTAGATTTAAATATCTAATATTAATGTTAGGCTCTAAAATTAAGAGGTCATGATACTTTTAGCACACATGAACTATAAATATAGTTTAGCAGTTCAATACTCTGGACCATAGAGCTAATGATTGCCACCTACACATAAGTTAATATTTTGGCTTAGATTTTATACGAAACGTGTTCTTTATAATAAATTAGTGTTACGGAAATTCTTATGTAGCGAATCGTCTAAATAAATTGTGTAAATTTAATTTCCACATTATTTTATTAACAAAGCTTACACTAGGGTAATTTTAATCTTATCTCCAATGGACAGACAAATTTTTACTCAATAATTATTATTAACTTTGGAATTTAATATTAACGCTTGCGATTGCGTTTCTTTCCTTAATTACAAAAGCGATTTTGGATGTGCATATCTTCAAATGTTTGGAATATAATCCTACATTGCGTGAATTCTATAACGTGCCAAAATATTTTGGATAATGACTGATTTAAATTGATTAGCGGATCGGGTAAGGCACTAGGACAGAACCGAATATTTACATCAGATGACGCTAAGTGCTTAGTTGGAATTGACTAAATTGTTCCTTGTAGAGAGAGGCCCTGATTTAAACTAATGATACATTTAGGTACCTAGCATAGCTGTTTAAATTTCGAAAATATTGTGCACATAGATTTCACATTTAAATATTTTGAGATAGGCCATACCAGTTATTAGTACAATTTTTGTTTATTTTGGGATAGGGCCGAGGATTACACACTTATGACTCAAAAACACCGATAGTCATTTTTTGGAACAAGAACAAGAAATAACAACAATGAACATCAATTTCACAAAAATTATCCAAATTTGAGCTTGATGAAAATAAGCCTTCTAGACTTGAGGGAGCTGATCCAAGAGCATCACATTCGCATCTAATGGCGCTTTGGAGGACCCGTACGGACAACAGGTGGTATGCTGTCGAGGACTACGGTTCTTTGCTTATTATTTTTTACATCCAAAAACGACAAAAGCACGGACACTCACTTATGACATAATATTGATAAACACTCGTAATGGAAACACTTTCAATAAAATTGAAACTCCATAAAGGGCCAGTTTCTCGAACGAAAATTATCGCTAAATTAATATGACAAATCGTCAAGCGCGCATAAACTGCTGCGATTGGTTGAATGATTTATCAACAGCCAATCACATCACTTGACTTGTGATTCATTGTGATCCGTGGATAATAATTTTCATTCCAGAAAGTGGGCGATAGAATAAAATATTGTCCATAAGCTTGAGCCAAAGTCAATTCCGCCGAGTAAGCTCGCTCGGTAGCGCGGGTATGGGGCGAGTAAGAGCGGCTGTAGTGGCCACGAGAGCCGTATCTCATGGCGCGTTGGCAGAGTGGCGCCGCGCCGTGCAATTGGCGCACTCGCAGGGGCGCGGCGCCGCGTCCTCGGGCAGGTGCGCGTGCGCAGCGCGATAGCACAGCTCGCGGTAGCGGGCGCAGCCTGGAATAGAGAACAATAGCAGTTTTCACACACTTTCAATCACATCCTGAATCATTTTGAAAATTATTGCTAATCCTGATAATAATGATTATAATCATGGCCTAACCCTATCTAACCCTAACCTAGTCTCTAGTAGATACGACAGAAAAAAAAACCGGCCCTTAGTCCAGATGCACATCTTAATTGTAGCTACACATTGATACAGTATAAAGGAACCAATTGTACACAATCAAATGAGTATATTTACCTATTTTACATCATATTGAAGCTGACTGCATGCAAGCAATACCCCGCGTCCAAACCAAAAGTGACCATTGTGCGAGCACGCTATCGTTTGTGTCATATTCAGGCCGCGTCTTATTTATAAAAGCGGTCGTCGCGCGAATACGTGATCGGTCGCGTGCTCACTTTTTGTTCCGAAAACCGGGAAGCGCCCTCTGTCGGCGCGACCGCGCGTTCAGGTTCACCGAACAAAAAGTTTGAATGATCGTGTATTCGCGCGACTGTCGCTTCAAATAGGACGCGGACTTATATAAAACTACTACTATATTCGGACATACGTTTCCGAGTATCCACCTTAGGGTGGATAAACGAAATAACCCGAGAGTACCTGTGGGAGGTAGTGCAAGCCGCGTGTCTGCTGCGAAGCCTCGCTGCGCCAGCCGGTCGAGCAGAGTGCTGGCCGACCATCACCTCTCACTGTCGTGCTCCACCCCTGGAGATGCTGATTTTCTTTATATTATTTTATTTGGATTTAGTGGCCGGTTGCGTGACACTCGCAACACCGTGGGCATATATTATGACCAGCACCCTAATTGCGTAACACATGATCACATTTCTGCCGCGCTTGCGATAAATGCAGTAAGTATGTTCGTATGCCAAACATACTTACTGCGCTTATCGCAAGCGCGGCAGAATTTTTGTAGGATATTGCAGATCCTTTCTTCATAATTATGTTCGAAAAATTTGTCGGCTCAACAACATAAACTTGTGGAACTCACTTCCGCCTAGCATTCGTGATTTAAAAACTGTTTCTCTGTTTAAATTTCGTGTAAAAGAGCATTATCTTTCCTCTCAACTATGAGTATATTATTATATAGGTATTTATGTTTATATATTTAAGCTTTATGTATTTATTTAAGTATATATTAATTTTCTTGCGTATATGTGTAGGTATATTTAATATTTTTAGTTAAGACTTCGCATAATAATTTTTTTCTCTTCTTGTTCTCACACACTATTGTCTACATTTCTTTCATATTTTTCCTTTCGCAGGTCTGCTGGAAGAAATTTCTTAAGAAATAAGCAGTACCTTTGTACTCATAGTATAATTATGTTGTATCTCTATGTATTTTACTGTGTGTACATAAATAATAAAATAAATAAAATAAATAAATAACGCAATGAATGTTGTTGAACTGTCAAAATGAAACGGATTGTGATTGATCGTGTGTTACGCAATTAGGGTGCAGGACAAGATTTCTTAATACGGTTGGTCTTTATTTTTTGTGAGTAACATGAAACCTTTTAGTTACTGGACGGTGGCAGTCTTCACCATAAATCCTGGAAATCTTTAGTGGAACGCACACTCGTGCTGTAAAGACCTGACCCCCATATAGTTGGTGCACACTGCACATCAGGTCATCACATCAGACCTAAAAACTAGCCAAAAAAGATTAAGCTTATTGAAATAAATATAGTAAACTGGAGTGACACTTTACCTACCTTCACTGGGGGCGGGAGAGTGGCCCCTGGACTTGCCATCGCGCGGTGTGGTCGAGCCGTCCGGCTGGTCCTGAAATTAACACAATAGCAATGAGTCACAATCTGACCGGTAGGAGAACTAAACAGAAATGTTTGTTTGAAGGAAATAAAGTTTGCACACTCCGCATCAACTGTTCATTGGCCTGAAGGCTATAACAATTAAAATTATTTTGTGTCTTGTTAGTGACAGTTGGAGGTTTATACAGGAATTCCTAATTATCATTTTTGCCACAAATTCACCACACTATACTTGAGAAATTCTCAGATCAATTGACCCGAAGGATAATGAAATTATCTTCGACGCAAATGTTGTCAGTGACCGAAGAGGGTATGATTAGGGTTGACAAATATTAGATGTTAGCTTAATATTTTGTGACAGTTTACACATCAAGTGACAAAGTATTAACTGCCCGTTCGTTTTGGAATTAAGGCGTGATGTTTCATTTATGTAAATGCGGGTACCTAAATGGAAGAAAATAAAATTGCTGCGGTAAAATTAGTAGTTAAATATCTTTTCTAATTAGAAAGTTTAGGTCTGAGAGGTTTAAGTCTGATCTTAGTGTAGATATGGAAAAAGTTACGACTTTAATGCCCACTGAGAGGGAGACCCGCCTAAGTCCTCGTATCTACCTATCTAGGTAACTTTTTAAGACGAAAGAACTTTAGGGGATAAACGAAATAAGTAAATACATTTCAGACGAGATCGGTAACAAGGTTTGACATAGTTTCAGTTCAGCACTTTCAGCCCTTTTGACCCTTCAAACTTTGTCGTTCTATCTAGTATGTTACTATCGATTTCACCTAGGTATCGATACCTAGAGTGTACGACATAAGTTTTAAGCTACAGCCCTCGCTTCAGACAAATTGAATATTTTTACACGGGGCCCCACTTCCGACATCCTTGGAACCTACGACCTACGACCGAACCTACGAGATTGAGCGCTTAAAACCTCATAATACATTTTATAATCTAAGCTCACAGGCGCGGTCGCAGCCCAAGATTTTGGAGGGGTCACCATTGGTGCCGAGGAATATTTTTAGGTAAATGGTTAATTGATAAGTACGTAAATCATTCAGTCTCTCGACAGCTTGAATTATTTTGGGGGGGATCATGTCCCCCAGGACCCCCTCGGACTGCGCCTGTAAGCTCATAATGTTATGAAAAGGGGAGGTGGAGGGGAAAGCAAGCATTTTTTAAGAGGGAAGCTGGCCGAGGTAGCTTTAATTAAAACCGTCGGCCTTGCTCCTAGGTGATTGCAAGCTTTTATTAAAGGCTTGCCGCTTCATTGTTTAAATCAAATACAATGGAGAGTTGAGAGCTACCAATTAATTGATTTCTACTGGACTAATTTGAATATTACCAACTGGTTTCGCTTTTGTTATAGTGATTAAATTAATCAACGTTTCTTGTTAGGCAGGTAGGTAAGCAGTTAGGTAATAGACACGTGAATAAAATTCAAGAGGAACTTTCCTTCACTGAAAATATATACGATCAATAAACATGAAAACAGTTCTGTACACAACGAAAAACTAGGTAATGCTACATAAACAAGGTACCAAACCCGTCACGTACCGAAACTAACTAGAAAATAAATTGAAAAACGGTGTCCATGATGTTCACAGTCAATAACATTGAGGAACGTAACCATGTTGAACAACAACGGCCGACAGAGCGACTATTCAGGAGAACGGAAAATTGTTATCATGACAGGAAATTGGCGTAAGCTCACACCGACTGACAAGAAAAGTTTACGATTTTCAATTCTGGCTAATAACTACACGAAACTTTGTTAGAACACGGTTAGTTGGAAATCCGGATATTACTATTTACCGGCTTTTGCTTATCACATTCCTCACGCTTCACGGTGTAGGTAGTGAATTTTTTTATTAAAAGTAGAAGGAAGAATAATTATAATTTAAATAGATATTACTAAAGAAATTACCTACTCCCCGTAATTTTAAGTGACAGTTAACTAGTTAGGTAGGTACCTACTTACACGCCTAAATAAGAAGCAAAAAAACATTACCCTCTTTCTGGGGCAGTCGGGTAATAAGGTCTCCGTCAGGTCTTTGATGCGTAGTTCGCATTTGGCGATGTAGATGCCGCCACATCACTCCCCTCCGGAGACCGTAGGTCGATAGTGGGCTGAGTCTTCTATTTTGCGATACTTGCCAGTACCAGATGAGGTTCCAGTGAGACGGAACCGGGTGTCGCATAGTTCGCGGTGAATCGGAACTGTCTGCGGTGATTCCCCAGTGGGTCGGGGTGGCGCTGCGTGATGATCCAGTGAGTTGGATGTGGTACAGCGCCGGGCTGTGGCTGACTGCTGGCGTCGACCAGGAGAGGATAGGAGAGCTCTGCTTTGTGACCGGCCGAAAGTGCAGTGTGCTGTGCCAAGGTTGCTGATGTGGCTGAGGGTGGTGACCAGGTATGCACGTTCGCTGCATACTGGTGGTCAGGATACCCGTTAAAGCCGTGGGTGCTGGCTGGCTGTGTGACTCACCTCACGAAAGTTTGCGGGAGTGATGATGACGATCACGTCGGGATCACCAATTTAGGGGTATGAGGAACAGGGTGTAAAGTTCACTCATCCTCTATAGAAAAGGGAGGATCCTCCGACCAGACGGGTGTTGTGTTTGGCGGGCAACTACCCAATGATTGATGTTGGATTCTTGTATATATGTCGATCGCACGGTAAACTCTAATTGCGCGATGCAGGATTTATGTGACGTCAAGATTTTTGTATGACGTCAGGTCTTTGATGCATCGTTCGCATGTGGTGATGTGGATACCGCCACATAACTTTGAAGGAGACTGTAGACTAGTAACTTATCATATAACATCATCACGCCTTGTGTCCTCGAAGGGTTGAGCACAGGTGTAGGTAGATAGTAGGTACAACCACATTTCGCTAGTTATGTTTAAGCCTATTGCCATCAACCGAGCACAAATCCAGAATCCGGGATGCTACTGAGTGATTCTAGATAGAAAAACCCAATGACACGTTGCCCGACCAGAGACCGTATTATGAAGTATTAATATCATAATTATTCCACTGCGAAAAAAGGATGGTGCTATCGGCCTTGTATAGCTCTGTCTCTCACTCACACTGGAAAAATGGTAGCATTAATAAGTCATAATATCATAATAGTCCCTGGGAATCGAAACCAGGACCTCACGTTCAACAGTAGCCCTTGCGACCGCTAGACAATGTAATAACCTAACCTGCTTTTCTTTTTAAATGAGCTAACTACAAATAGAGCACCCTATGTATAGCATTTACCTACCTGTGCTTCACCTACCTACTAGTTCACTCAGCTAAGAACGTTACTGTAAGTACCTAAATACTTTCTGTAACAAAGGTAGGTCAGTAGTGTAGGTGTTGAAGGTACTTTGTATAGACGTTTCTTGGAAAATGGGAAAATAACCTTTTTGTTTGCTCGTTAGAGTGACTGAAAATGGCAAATAGGTAGATATTTCACAATTCCTAGAACTCTTTGGGATTTAAAGGAAAAAATCAAAAAATCAAAATTAATTTTTTTTATTTCACATAAGCCTACATGGGCACTTATGAAACGTCAGAAGCTAGGTGCACGGTTCCAATTGGTCGTTTCCTATGGAGAAGGGCCGGCAAGAAACTCCATGGTTACTCTTTTAAAAGATAATTGGCTTTTACAATATTTTCGAATTACAGTGTTAATAGTTATGGGAGTCGAGAGAAAACCTAAAAGACGTAGGTATTGACGCTTCATCCTTTTGAAGTATCCATTGATTCGTAATGAAGCGAGGAAAGTCGTTAGCACTGGCACCGTGCTACGTTCACAGTAGGCATTTCATCTAAACTGCTAAGAATTATTGAGCTCAACAATTAGGTATGATTAAAAAACAGAATTATTGATCGACTTTTTCGCTGACTGTAAAGCCCAGGTACGTCGTCGCGTTAAAATAAAAACCGGCCAAGTGCGAGTCGGATTCGCGCACGAAGGGTTCCGTACCATTATCTATAAAAACAGCAAAAAAAAAAGTCACGTTTGTTGTATGGGAGCCCCCCAAAATATTTTATTGTATTTTTTTTTTGTATTTGTTGTTATAGCGGCAACAGAAATACATCATCTGTGAAAATTTCAACTGTCTAACTATCACGGTTCATAAGATAGAGCCTGGTGACAGACGGACAGACAGACAGACGGACGGACAGCGGAGTCTTAGTAATAGGGTCCCGTTTTACCCTTTGGGTACGGAACCCTAAAAAGCGCCAGTGCGTATATGGGCCAACCTACCTAATTTGGGAAAGATTAAAATATGCTATTGGATTCAAAAGACCGTGATACCTAATATTTCCACAATAAATTGGCACTCCAAGTGTAAAAAGGGTAACGAATAGGTACCTACTAGTATTTCTCATGTTCACACGAGTTCGGTCTGTCGCCTACAAATCGAATTTGTTATTACTGGAGGTTTTTGCGTGGTATCAATAACACATACGTGAAAGGAAAAACCTTTCGTGTTTCATCCTTAGGTAGGTACGTGGTCTTCCTGTAAAGGATGGTGACCTTGTCTCTCCTGTGTGTATAGGAAAATAAAGGCTTTAAAAGTTATACCTTCTCATCTATCTATCAATTTAGCCCTAATGTCCCACTGGTGGGAAAATGCTTCTCGTTCCCTTTACCACACACGTCAGTCCAGTACGCGTAGCATGACCACAGAAGAAACGGGTTTTGTCGGCGGAAGAATAAACAAAACGACAGCTATACGTAATGCATAATTTATTTCTTTCCTCTGCCATTGCGGGACTTTATCATACACAATAGTAAAGGATTTTGAACATTTCCTTCAATTCTAATAATTTAAATGCAGCTTGTTGGCTTGTTGCACCCTCACCTAAAAGTTCTGTACTCCGCGAATATTTGCTTGTTAATTGCAAGTTGAAATCACCATGAACTGTCTGCAGTTCTTCACCTAGTTTTAAGGCTTCCGCAGACAGGTGTGACGCGACAGCGCGAAGCGACTTTAACGATACAATTCCTGAGAAAGCATCATGGTAGAACAATTACCAGTGTCACGTCGCGCGACAAGACGCGCTAGTCTGCACGAGCCTTTATTCACCTCCCGAAATGCTGTTACCTACTTACAACTTTTTGAGTAGGTACCTCATCAACGTAGGAACAAGTTTTGGCTTTTAACATAATCTAGTATTTTGGCATAATCTGGCTTTTTAACCGACTTCTTCAAAAAGGAGGAGGTTCTCAATTCGTCTGTGTGTTTCTTATTTAATTTTTTTATAAGCCTAGTGTTTTTTGTAGGTATCGCTATAACTGTACTATATACATACTCGTATCGCTATAACTGTACTGTACCTATATTAAGACCGCTGTTGTACCCTGAATATTAATGGTTATGGAAAAACCGATATCTGTTAACAATTTCGTTTAAAAAAATATTAAAAGCTTACCAATTTATAAACATAACGCGTTGATTTAAAATTCCGGACGTCGACCTTTTACCAATGGCGCGTAAAGTTGGTGGATTGAAAAAAAGAAAACCATTTTCCTCCGCGCTGAATTAACTCTCAAAATATTTCAATAACAACGAAATATCTACCATCTAGCTACCATCAGAAAATATCTGGAAGTCTCACACGAATATATAACAAAGAAAACTACATCATATTTTTATTACATTGAGACTTTCCGGTGAGAGCACCTGCGGTAGTTTGAGATAAGAAAAGACATTTCTTCTGAAATAATCCCGCGGCTGCGTTCCGATGTGGCCTGAGATTGTTATTTTGATTATCAACGCTGTTTTCGGGTGCCTGAAGCTGGCTATTTGACATGATATTGCTTAATGATAAGAACATGTTTTCTCTTTAGACAACACAAACTTTTTTATTGCTTGTTATGTATGTAACAACTTTCTCAAAATCTCTGACAAGTATTTCGCAAAAATCAAAATTAAAATAATTTATTTCACATAACATAGGCACCTATGAAACGTCAGAAGCTAGGTGCACGGTTCTAAACGGTTGCAAAGATAATTGTAAGAGACAAAGCAGGTATTCCTTCCTACTATAAGATCTATCTATAGTACCTACTTATTACTACATCATATAATAGTATATAGCATATAGTTCATAGCACAACAATATCGCTCGCCATACATTTATTTAGAACACGTTCACACTTTGCTATAAGAATGAACTTAGCTATAAGGAAAAAGTTTATTAGATGCTTTGTTTTTGTAGGGGGTAATCCTTACATATTATAAAACAAAGTCCTCCGCCGCGTCTGTCTGTCGTCCTGTATGCGATAAACTCAAAAACTAGGCCACCGATTTTCATGCTGTTTTCACCAATGGATAGAGTGGTTCTCGAGAAAGGTTTTAGTATATAATAACCGACATCCATGCGGGCGAAGTCGCGGACATCAGCTAGTCTGCTATATAATAAAGCGTGGTCTGAAATGAGCTTTCTTTTATTAAATACCTTCTTCTTGAATTTACGCGGGTTCGCTTCACCGCCATGATACCTACTGAAGCTACACATTATAAAGAATTTAAGGCGTGTGTAGCCAATAAAGTCGTTTATTTAGTAGATTGAGATGTTCTCGACATGATCCTGTTTTAAGAGATACGTGTGACCTCTTTTTTCGGCCGCTTTATCCTCTTTTTTCCTTTATGCATTATTTCTTATTATACTTTCACATTTACCCTACCGGAGTGCATTAGTATTATGAAGAAAATCGTATCATTACCCTAAGAGCATGGAATATGCTAGTGAAAGTTTCCAGAAACTCGACTTTAGATACGACTAAATAGTAAGGATTGGCTTTTAATGCTTACTTCAACATAAACTTTATGCCTGGTTCACATTATTCCAGTAGCATTCCAGAGCAGTCCGCTGGAATGCCACTGGAATAATGTGAACCGGGCGTTATATGTAGTTCAGATAATATATTATTTTCGGTTATTTTTAACCGTAAGGCTGGTTTGAGTGTTAAGAGGCTGACAACAGCTAAAGCGCGGTCACTTTCGGTCGGACTGCATAGAAAAGAAAGAGAAGCGTGATGCTGATGACATAACACTGGTAATTTATTGCAAAATATCAATCAATCAATCAATCAATCAACTTTATTTTCTCTCACAAAATACATTATTTTACATTTGTTAGATTCGACAATGATACACAATTCAGGTAAATATATATTGTGGGAGACTGGTGCCTAAGCTAGGCTCATGGCCTGTGTTTCAGGACACCAGGGTCCCACCCCTTTACATTTCCATTTCTAAAATTATGTACTAGGCGCGCTGACAGAATGTAAGGAATCATACGACATTTTATAATTTATTTATTATGATTAAAATCTAGGTTAAGTATGCGAGACTAATGTTAGTAGATAGTTGTATGGGTGATTGTGTGGGTGTGTGAGTGTGTGGATGTGTGGATGTGCGGGTGTGTGAGAGTACTTGATTGTGTGTTTAGGTCATTATAAAGATGTTTTCAGTATCAATATAGTTTAATTTTAGTAACCAGTCAGTTAGCCTCTTTTTGCATTTATTCTTTGTGAGGCTAAAGACATGTAGCACCTTATGAATTTTATTGTACAAGTAGCCACCCAGATAGCAAAAGAAACGCCTTGCAAAAATAGTTTTGTAACGTAGATGATGGCGCTCCACCGGGTCATATCGTCTTTTTCCCCCGGCCTTCATTGGATTATAAACCAAGAGAGTATGCTGTTTCAGTAGAATGTGCAATATAAACAGTTGACGCACTGTCAGGACTTCGTTTTCTATGTATAACTGTTCAGTGGGGTAGCGATACGGTCGAAAAGACGACACTTTTAGTATAGCTCTTTGAGCTCTTTCAATTTCTACTAAGGTAGTTTTCGGAGCTCCACCCCAAGAGGTGATGCAGTAGCATATTATAGATTGAGCAAGGGTATAGTACACTAATTTCATAATATTTTTATCGACTACATGTCTCAGCGTTTTGAACACATATATTAGTTTTCGTAATCTGTTACTAAGAGTGGTTATGTGATCTTGAAATCTTAGGTTTTTATCGATTGTTATTCCCAGGTATTTTACATTCTCCGCCTTGGTGAGTGGTTCGCAGCTACAACCACTGGTGCGTGGGTTTGTGCAAGAGTGAGCTACTATAGTATTAGGTAATGTTTGGGAAGATCCCTTGTTTTTCATGGAGAATGCTATGTACTTGGTTTTAGTTGTATTAAGGGTCAACAGATTGTCGCATAACCAGTTGGATACCGTATCGAAGCCTAGTTGAGCACGCTCATAGACATCCTCCCACGAACTCGCGCTGAACAAGAGGGCAGTGTCATCAGCAAAGCTAATAATTTTACCATTAGGGATAGTGAGCATACCCAAATCGTTGATATAAATGAGGAATAGTGAAGGTCCAAGGACACTACCTTGAGGCGTGCCGTAGTCGATTATTTGTTCCTCACTGATGAATTCATCTATCTTTACTCTCTGGGTACGCTCACTCAAATAGTCTTTAAAGAGGTCCAGTGGAAGTCCTCTGATTCCCAAGCTTTCCAACTTACGTACAAGAATTGGGACAGAAACCGTGTCAAAAGCCTTAGCAAGATCCAGAAATATGCCCATAACTTTATCCCCACTATCCATGTTTGTGACCACATAGTCTGTTAGCTCATGGACCGCGTCAGAGGTAGATTTACCTGAGCGAAACCCAAACTGGGCTGGTGCGATAAGATTATTGTTTTCCAAGTAGCTTACAAGTCTGCTGTTCATTACCCGTTCCAGTATTTTGGAAAAAGCAGACAGCACAGATATAGGTCTGTAGTTATCAACACGGCTCCTGTCCCCACTCTTGTAGATCGGATGAATTATGGCTTTCTTGAACACATTAGGAAATTTACCCGATATGAAGCAATTATCCAAATATTTACAAAAAAAAAGATTGGATAAAAAAAATACACTATTACTTACGTTAAAATATGTTGCTTTTAGAATAATCTGACAAAAAATCTGAATTGCATTGCATTTAAATGAATATGGTTTTAATATTTAAAAGAATTGGATTGCATTTAAATGAACATGGTTTTAATCGTTAAAAGAAATTTTTAGAGGTACCATCGTGTTTTTTTTTTCTATTGTAACTATCTACATAGATGTATTATGTTTTCAACACACTATCATAAATATCCTCATATTTTGCTAATTTTCTTATATACTTTTAGGGAATAAAATACTTGCGTTTAGCTTCTGTAATCTGTGAACTTTACTGTGCTTCAGTTACGAGGATAAACTTCGTTCCATTTAACATCGTACGTCCGTAACTGTTATCAAATTGGACAGGCCTACGTTCAACGTTGAAAGGGTAACGACGTTTTCCATTTAAAATAGTTTGTACGGCCCGTACGGCCGCCCAGGATGTGCAAAATGTTTTAATGGAACTGCCTGGAAACGTCCTAACTTTGCTACCTCGCTTTACTAAAAGATAAGTGCTTTAAGGACGTAGGAATTTTAGTGTCAATTTTACTACATACATAAGTTACCTACAAAATTAAAGAAAAGTTCACGGTTTTCGTATAGGTAGGTAAGTATACCTACTTCGAGAAAAAATCATGTTCTCGAAGATTGAGCAGAGTCTTCTTTTTTGCTAAGAATGAGACCCATTTATCCACCCCTGGGAAGTCTGCCAAGCGTAGTGACTAGCACCCTTATTGCGTAACACGATCAGTTTACAATTGTTTCATTTTGACAGTTCAACAACATTCATTGCGTCATTTACGTTGTTGAGCAGACAAATTCTAACATTATGAAGCAATGGATTAGCAATATCCTTCAAAATGATTCAGATTATGATTGGTTGTGTGTTACGCTATTAGCGTGTAGGTTGGGCAATTAGTAATTAATCCGTCTGACTTTTTTTTGCCAGTCTTTGGCACATGTTCAACAGCGGATAGAAAAAAAGGTTTACAAATTACATTATTTCGTTTTACAATAATTCTCGTAACACAACATCACGTCTGTATTCCACAAAGGGCTAGGCAGAGGTGTGTATCTATATTACGAGTATCTACCTAGTACCTTTTTTTTTTTTTTTTTTTTTTTTTTTCCGAGGTGGAAAATCCTCATGGATGTCCTCCGCCCTGGGGTGGGCGGAGGGGTCTGTCAGACTCTTACTGACTAAAAACCACCCCGGTGTTCCGACTCACACCTACGCCGGGGGTCGCGGGAACGTAAGAATCTTCCGCAACCCCCGACTGGTGCCGGCCCGCCCCTGCGGGCCTCCTCGGGTCAGGGGGGGGAGTGAGGTGTTTGACTCCCCCCGTGACGTCTAAGAGGGGCGCGCGTGGAACACTACGCGCCGCCACCTCGGGTCCTGATGTGTGGGGGGCGACGGACGTCCCCGAGTCCGTCACCCCTGGACCCATTTAGGGGGGCTGGAAGAGGGCGTTATCCGCCCTCCGCCGACGCCCGGTGCGCCTGCTGCGGGCCGGGTGAGTGGACGAGATCTCCCTCTCCCTTTCCGCAGCCTCCAGCAGCCTGCCTTCCGGCAGCGGGGAGTCTTGGGACGCGGTGGTTTCCTACTGCGAGACGGTCGTCTCGCAGTAGGAAACCACCGCGTCCCAAGACTCCCCGCTGCCGACCATGGCATTCACCACAGCCGACAGCGACAAGTCACCGCCTACTTCTGAGATGAGGGCACGGCGTGGCTCCTCCCAAGCGGCACACTCTGCCAGCGTATGCCGCGCCGTGTCCTCCCGGCAGTCGACGCAGTGGTGACACCGGGCGTCCGGCTCCCTGTTAATGCGACACAGGTACTTCCCGAAGCAACCATGCCCCGAGAGCACCTGCGCCACCCGAAACGACAGGGAGCCGTGCCTCCTCCCGAGCCAGCGCTCGAGCACCGGCCGGACCGCCTCGATGATGTCGAGGCCGGCGGTAGGGCGTGAAAGCCTTTCCCGCCATTCCGCCACCAGGACCTCGCGAAGCTGAGACCGATGCAGCTCTATGTGTCGCTGCATCGGTTGCTCACCCCGCGCCCTCGCTTCCTCGCGCAACCGATACGATGACGCGAGTACCTTCGCCTCGAGGTCCCAGGGCGGGGATCCGGCCAGTGCACAAGCCGCCTCGTAGGAGATCGTGCGATAATCTACCTAGTACCTGGACCAACATTTCACCAGTTATGTTTAAGTCCCATGTCCGAGTCAGTAACTTAAGAGATTTAAATCAACTACTACGCTTCGGAATGGGCAACTAGCTTCATCTTTTTGACTGACCGACCCCTTGACAATTCAAAAGTACCAGTAATTGGTTTATTTGAAATAAATGGTTTGAGTTTGACGGGCTACCAGACGGGCCGCGCGCGTGCCAAAACTTACCTTAACTAATTAGTAAGTGCTTGAAGAATTAACCTTCAATCAGCCAACATGCTTTTTCACATAAAAGCAGCCTCAATCGAGATGACAAGACAAATAGAGTCGATCAGCGCCAGCCGATTCGTGGCAGACCACTTATTTGGGCAATTTGTTTTGCTTCAATTCAGTATCGATTTTAGTTTAGTATCGGCCGTTTAGTCTTGGGTAACCTATTTGTCAACTAACGGCAGAGTGAATTTATAGTCTAATTTGTGTGTGAAGTACTTACTTATTGATAGTAGTTTGTTATAAAACAAAGAGAGTACCTAAGTAATCATGCTTTGATTTATATCTATCTACTCTATATAATCCTAACTTCCTAACTAATATTATAAATGCGAAAGTGTGTTTGTTTGTTACGCTTTCACGTTAAAACGGCTGGACGGATTTGGATGAAATTTGGCACAGGGGTGAATGTTAAAGGGTCATGGCCATTCGGCTGACCCGGGGATACCGCACGGTCTCCCGTGAGGCGGCGAGCCTCCTTGCCGGATTACCGCCATGGGATCTGGAGGCGAAGGTCGTCGCGCACATCTGGGAGTGGCGCGAGGAGGTGAAGCGCCGGGGTGTAACTCCGCTGCCGCGAGAAATCGCGGCACAGCGGACAGAGCTCCGGCAAGATCTCATGGCGGCATGGAGAGTGCGATTGTCGCAACCCAGTGCTGGGCACGCCACAATAGCGGCGATAAGTCCCCTCTTTGAGGAGTGGCTAGAGAGGCGCCACGGCGTCCTCACCTTCCGCCTGACACAGGTCCTCACCGGACATGGCAGCTTCGGGAGGTTCCTGTGTAGGATTAGGCGGGAGGAAACGCCCGGGTGTCACCACTGTGCGGATCGCCCGGAGGACACGGTGGAGCATACGGTGGAGGTATGCCCTGCTTGGGCGGAGCACCGCCGTGTCCTGGCGGAGGCGATTGGCGGCAATGACCTCTCGCGTCCGGTCCTGGTCCAGGCCATGGTACGGAGCGAGAGGGCATGGGAAGCCGTCACCTCCTTCTGCGAAGCAGTAATGCTCGCGAAAGAGGAGGCGGAACGCAAAAGGAAAGGCAAAGTTTGCGCCCTCACGCCCCTAACCGCCGCCGTTGGAGACGCCCTGGGCGTCGGGAATCCCAGGCGGATTCCCGGCCACCATAGGCGCGGGCTTGCGGACGGCGAGCAACGGGCAGCTCGCCGTCCGATGAGGACCAGGCCCGGGTCGATGGCGCGTCGTGTTCCACGCGCGCCTCAAGGAGATGTCAGCACAATTGGCGGGGACCGCTAGGACCGATGCCTGCCAGGGTTGCGGGAAAGTCCGAAAGGGATACCGGGACCTTGGCAACAGGCAAATGAAGGAACACGGGTGGGTTTTAGTCAGTAAAAGTCTGACACGCCCTTCCGCTTCGCCCAGAGCGGGAGAAGTCATTGGATAATTTCCCACCCTCAAAAAAAAAAAAAAGTGGTGAATGTTGACCTTGACGTGGTACTTTTTATCGTCACACCACGCGGGCGGAAGCTAGTAATATTATAAAAAGAAAATATTTGTATTTTTGTTTGTAATGAATAAACACAAAAACTACTGGACCGATTTTAAAAATTATATCACCATGTACTAAGTATGGTATATTATCACTGAGTAACATAGGTATATATTATATATTTAATTTTTAAAGATATATAACGAGTATATAACTATATACCGATGTTAAAGTGTCGGTTCCTAATGTGTTTTTCGGCTTATTGTTCATATTAATAAATATATTATGTCGTTCATGTAGCAAAGCTGCGCCAACCAAAACCATCTAAGAACTGACGGCAACATGACATGTTGGATGATACGAACTTCAAACATGATGTAAGTACCTATTAATTTGAAAATATGAAAGCGTACGCCAAAGCAACTGTTATGACAAAAAAAAAAACTCTTTCTAATTTCATCTTTAAACATTAAGTGGCCTGACGCTGACGGAATTTCCATGAAAATTTGTTCTAGGTAGGTACTGACAATTTCTCGGAAAAACTCAGATTCGTCTTATCTAAGTTCAAAATGAATGAATTTAATAATCCGTTTGAACTACGGCTCTGATATTTTTCGGGGAATATAGGAAAGGTTACCTAAAATACATCGTAAAAACATAATAAATATTTATTTTAGATTAATAAGTAATGGTATTTGCGAATGGTGGTGGGTGACCCAGTGGTAACGGTCTTGACTTACGAGTTGTACGTCGTAGGTTCGAGCCCTGACAGGCGCTTTACTTTGTGGAAATTATTTCATCACCACTTCTCTCAATACGGTGAAGGAAAACATCGTGAGGAAATCGGCATGTCCCTCTCTCCGAGAGGAGGCCTGTATCCCAGCAGTGGGAACATTATAGGCTGATTATGCTATGGTATTTGTGAGTGGTGTTTAAAAGTTTTTTCTCTGGTTGTGGTGTAATCAAATATCGATTAAAAATGTATAATAATACTAGCTGTGCCCCGCGGTTTCACCCGTGTAGGTCTCGATCCCGTGTGAATATCGGGACAAAACGTATCCTATGTCCTACTCCAGGTCATGGTCTACCCGTGTGCCCATCCTCTCCTCTCTAGAGTAGTGAAAGTCGCGGCAGCGGCGCGGCGCACAGTGGGCTGAAACGGGCCGGTAAAGGACTTAGCATTTAAAAAAAAAAAGTTTCTTTTTCTGAAATTTTAAATATTGTGTTGGATTTATCTATCGATTATAAGTAATTATTTCTATGAGGGTCGTTCAGATAACTTAGTATTTTCGGAGTTATAAATATCCAAAGTAATTTTTGTATGAAGCAAAAGAAAAAAATGTGAAAATCTCGAAATTCTCAAATTTTCTCAAAGAATTGACTCTACGTATGCATAGTACGTATATTTGTCCTATTTTAGCGCCTATTCTCGGGTTGCGATTTTCTGCGATTTGGTCGCAATTTCAAATTTTGTTCTCTATTCCACACCACCATAGAGGTTAAGAACTAGGCGCGTTTTTTTTTATGTAGTGGTCTCCCCTTTATGCCTAATCCACTAAGGACTAATAAAATAAATAAATAAATAAGTAAAAATCACAATCACTACTGGCCACTGCACTGTTTTAATTTAATCACTGTCAAGGGTATCCACATTAACGAACCACTTTTCGTGATCATCACTTAATTCGACTAAAAATTTAGACCTTATCTCACTACACAAACTGTCATTATTTTTAATACTGCCACTGTTTTTTAAAATAACGAAAAGATCTAGGTTTGTCACTAAATTTTCAAACATTTTCACAAATACAAAATAACAAATAAGTAAGTAATGAATGTGTGGGGGTAGTGCGTCTATTATGGTGGGTAATAGAACACTGAAGTACGTTTGAATGCAACCGAACATTCCGTAGATACCCTATCGTTGCACCAATCACGTTACGACACGTCATAACTTGTTGTTGCGCTCGCGCACTCTTATCCCTTGATTCCCGGAAATAAGTCTCAAAACAAATTACGTCATACCTACCTATGGTGGTGGAAAATGTCGAACATTGTTTTTTTTTTAAAGAACTAAGTAGGTATTGAGGTTTTCAGGCCGTTTAGTATACATTATTTTCAATTTCAATTTAATTGGAATAAATTGCTTAGCTAAAATAACATGACTCTTCATACAAATTTGATATGGCTATATCTCCGAAAGTACTCGTTAAATTAAAAAAAGTCAAAGAATAAAAACGTTTTAAATTTATGCCTAGATACCAAAAAAATACATTTGATCTCTTAAGACCCAACCTTGTAATCCCAGCCCACTGCGGCGGGGCGCCGGCGTCGAACTGTTCGCGTATTGCATTTTTATAGTCGTGATAACTTCTAAATTAAATGTCTGATTCGAATGAATTCAAAAGTATTTTACTGCTACATAAATACCCTTGATGTTAGAACTATTTATTTGAATAAGAATTAATATGATGTTGATAAAACTCCTTCGGAAATAATGCATTAATTTCGAACAAATTCGATTACCATAAAAAAAGGTTATAGTGAGTCAATCTTAAAAGATAGACATATGCTGTCGCGGACTTTTTTTTAGAACTTTTAAAGAGGAACAATTCCATGATACATGATATTTGCGTAACTTAAACCGTTTACGCAGCGCACGCAACGGAAGCTCTCAAAAAGGAATATTTTTTCCCGTTTTTGCAAAATTTTTCATTTATGCTGCGGTCCTATAGGTCGTACCGTGATGTTATATAGCCTATAACCTTCCTCGACAAATGGACTATCCACAAAAAAGAATTTTTCAGTTTCAACCAGAAGTTCCTGAGATTAGAGAGTTCAAACAAACAAACAAACTTCAGTAAAGCTGAAAAGTTTGTTTGTTTGTATTAATTAGTATTAGTATTTAATATTAGTATTAGTTTACATTGTAAAAATCTAGTGTCACTATTATGTTCGTACTCGCTAATCTCCGATTCCACTCAACCGATTTCGTGGATGAAGTCGCGAGCGAAGTCCTAGTAGGTAAGTAAATATAATGTTACAGAAGTATCCTTCCATAGAATAAGTACATAAAAATTATTATGTTTATATGTATGTAGGTGTATAATGTAGGTATATCTATGTATGTATTTATTATTGTTATTTTCGCGTTAGGTATCAATCTCTTATGGTTTGTCTCTGCATCACCCTAAGGTTTACTGGTAGAAAATGCCTCAGGCATTTAATCCGCCTTCAATTCAGTTGATTCCTGACAAGGATATAATAAAATAAAATGAAACATACCTGGTGTGGTATCTCCAAGTTGGCGGTGGCAGTCAGCAGGTCCAGTATAGCTGAGAAGGATCCCCTCGCCGCTCGTCGGAAACCTTCGGGGGGAGACTCGGCTGCCCCACCCGCCACGCTCACCGGGGACTGAGACCACTGGAAATATAGGTGGAGTTGAGATACCCTGACTGTAAAGCCTTTTACTGACCGGGTTTGCTGGGTGTAATGTAACATGTTACAAAGCGAGCATTCGTGCAGTCAGTACGTAGAAACGAGTACGAACACGAGAGCAACGAGCGTATGTTACACAGCGTAACGTAGGTAGCATGCTCGCTGCGAATGGTACATTATGCCCCGTAAAGCCGGTCCGTATACGGCTTTAACTACGTTATTTGAATATAAGAACCTACGTTATTTTTCCGGTACTGTCTGTTTAAGCTTTGAACCCGAAAAATGTCGTATGATCTAGGGATTTTCATCAGCTTAAAAGCCTCGTGGTCAACGGGGAGTATGTATGTCAAAAAGCCTTTGTTTTCTGTTTTTCTTTCACATAATCCACATAAATAATATCGCTTCACGATTCTGTTTACCTGGTACCTGAAGATAAACTCTTCGTGTACCATCTTACTCAACTCCGCCTGACAAACTTTCGTATTGATTGGGTAATGAAATCCTAAGTACACGACGTGTATGAGCATTATCTAGCTAACATACTAACATGAACGTTATTTTGATGTATGGATACGTTAATTTGTTGTTAGATTTTAATTAAGATTTAAGGAACTTGTAAACGATCGTTAAAATGTTGTCTTAATCAGTTTAAAGGTTTCCTACGAGTATTTATAATTTTGTTCGTGGGAGCGGTATACCTACTCATCTGTTGCCCAATCTTATCCTAAACCACTTATGCATTAGTTCCAAAATCTCAATACAATCTACAAATTACAGAACGAGTTTACAAGTCCAACAAGAATTAATAAACTCGCGAAATTACCTCGTTCTACCTTGCTCAAGAGTCTGAGCAAATTCTTGGTACAAATAATGGAGTCTTTTATGAATTCCATTATGTTAACCCTCTCCCAAGGAATCCTGCTGATGACTGCATGCTGAAGGGAGAACGCAAAAGGTACGAGAAAGGTGTAACAATATTAAATAACTTTGAGATTGCGAAATACCAAGTGTTGCAAATTAATTTTTCAACAAAAATTGGTATAATAAAATGCTTGCTTCGCCTCGGATGATTGTTATACAATTTACTCTTTATATCTTGACAAAGGCATTCTACTGACTACTCACTATTTTGTGATTCCCAAGGGTCAAGGGCACGTCAAAGGTTCTAAATGATCAAGACAAAAATTTATGAAATCAAGCGTCTAGCGTTATTTTATGATAGTAACTTAGTAACAAATCAGGCAACAGGTATTGAGAAAGTGGAAAATCAGTGACATAAAATTATTTGACATTTTGTTATATTTATCTCTGTTTATATTACTCAATGATTTATTTATGAATATCATACGAATTTATTAATTTATTATAAGATGATCTCCAAACACTTACTTATATCCTAGTACTGAGGAACTTCTCCTGCGTAATTTACGGTGATATTCAATTTAAAATCTATAAATACTTACAACCCACACCCCACAGTTACACACTCACACACAGTTCATCATACGCTAAAACTCAGACACGGAGTAAATACCCACATTATAATTATCGCAGATATTATGTTCCACTTACATTCCGTAATTATATTAGACTAGCTGATGCCCGCGATTTCGCCCGCATGGACGTCGGTTATTATTACTAAAACCTTACTCGAGAACCACTCTATCCATTGGTGAAAACAGCATAAAAATCTGTGCAGCAGTTTTTGAGTTTATCGCGTACACGACGACAGACAGACGCGGTGGAGGACTTTGTTTTATATTATGTAAGGAAAGGATGTCTACAGTCTACTTGGAAATTCTATTGAGTTCTCTTGTTCTGTAGTACCTATGTTCAGTGCCATTAGGTTGATAATGAGGCTGAAGCTGAATAGTAAGTTGAAATTATTAATTCAATACCATTTAATCAGTATCAAATTAATAATTGAAATATTTCTAATGAGACGAGAGAACGTCGGTAAAGTTTAATATCATAGTAACGAATGGTAAAATTAGAACAATATTCTATCCGTCGCCGTCGTCGGTAATTTCCCAAGGGACGAACGGACAAACACAAATAACTTGCAAATAGTTGCGGATCTATTATTTAAATCAAATAATAGCACTAACAGGCTGGTCCTGTTTACAATAATAGTTACATTGTTATTGTATTGTTTTGTGATTCAAAACTCAACACAATGAATAAATTTTCTGAAATAGCGTTGAGAATAATTCAGAAATAAATATTCCATTTTGTGTGTTCAGGCGGAAGAAATACAGCTTCATTAAGTGATGGTTGAGTTTTATCGAAGGGAGCTCAAAAGAGCTTATTGTTTTCTGATACTAAGTAATCAAACTTGAAATAAGGAATGATAAGTTTTTATTTGATGATATTGAAAAGGTAAACAAAGAAAAGTTATAGTGAAAGTAGATAAGCTCGCTGAATAACTTCACGAAACATAGCGGTAATAAAACATACTTCCAAGCAGACTGTAGTAAAAAAGAGGAAATGCTAGGGGACACCCGGGTTTGAACCGGGGACCTCTCGATCTGCAGTCGAATGCTCTACCACTGAGCTATATCCCCGCGTGTCAGTAAACGACAAACCTATCTATCGTGTGGTAAAATTAATTGTATGAAAAGAAAACAATTAGTCATATAGTATTGTAGGTAGTAAATGTAGCGGAAGCCTTTTAGTTTTCTATTTACTAGCTACCAGGTAGACATAAAAGTATGGTAGTAGTGGACATCATCAGTAAAATCACAGGCAAAACTTAAGAAACGTTGATTGATAAGGTAAATACTAACGACGAAATAAGTATACAGATACAAACTCAAAATTGTTTTTATGAGGTAACCTGATAAAGCGCTACAAACAAGGCTACATTAGTGAGGTAAATGAGTCTCTAGAATAATAACTATTTGCAGCAAGAACAGGATCTATTTCGGTAGTCACATAATAATCTCTTTGTGTAAATAGAACTAACATTGTCATTGTTTTTTGGCACTCAACAAATAAGGAATCTTGGACCATTGAACAGGAAATATATGTTTTACAATGTGATACTTGTAATAAGTTGGAGGCTAAGCACAAAATTAAATGATCAAATTAATGTTTCCGTTTGTCTTTCAGTAAAGTATTATTACAGCATACACGGCGTACAGTTTGCAATTTGTATTATGCAATAGATGTGAATGTACCAGGAGAGCAAGCCATTGCGGAGGTCGAGGCTCTTCAATAATTCAGTGAACCTGAGCCTGCTGCCTGATTCTGTACCGACATTTACTGTAGTTTATGGATTATGTTACCCTGAATAATAAACTCAAATGTTAATAAGCTAGCTTGTTACTCTTGTAAATTATGTATGGTAATTAAAATAACCTAGATCATAAGTTTAGTTTAGTTTATGGTATGGGCAATCAAGGTTCATTATTATGTTAGGCTAAGCGACGGGCATGCCAACCGGTGAAATGCCTGGGTGAAATGCCTAATACTAAAATTACGTAGATAATTTTTTTGATTTGTAAGTTGGCGTAGGCATTTCACCAATTAAAATGTTTGAAACTTTAAAAATGTTCATATTTTGGAGATGGTTATCAAAATATGTGTATTTAAATGTCAAAATCGTTTTTTTTATACAACTTTTCGACGTACTGAACAGTAAGTAGTAACAGCCTGACAGACCCCTCCGAAAAAAAGTTAGGTACGTACCTAAATCATGAAACAAATTAAATACACGTAAGTACCTACTAACATAAACTCACGCCTTTTTCCTATGTGGGTAGGCACTTTGACAGAACTACTTGAAACGAATATTTTCCTGTGATTCAAAATCAGGCGCTTACGTTGTCAGAAATGTGGTCGAACATTAAAATTTGACCCAACAAAGATATTATACAACTTTGGTTTTCCGAACGAGTGCCATCAATAATGTATGAAATTCTTCTAAATGTTTACGTAGCCACGCAATTTCCATCGCCGCGTGATCGTTTGCAATCGAATATATTAAATACGATACGTTTCAATTTCTGTTTGCCTGGTACATCAACCAGCCAAATATGAATATATAAATTCCTTCAGAATTGGTGGTGCCTTGAAATTAATTTAAATTATGTGTTTCTTTTGTTTACCTTTAAAGGTAACTGGTTAAACTGGTAAGCAGCATAAACACGTTTTGAAAAAAAAAGGCGTTTAACGTGACAATGACAACGTGTGACACTCAAAACGTCTCGAATAGAGTTGGGAAATAAATTATTGAAACTGTATTTAAATCTGTTGTTTGTATTTGTTTACAGTTACATTTAAAATAACGATCTGACGCCAAACATGGTAGGTATACAATTTGAATATTAATTTTTGAATATAATATTTCCCAACTCTTGTAGAGTGTCGTTAATATATCGTAAATTTCACAGTTGACGTAGCGTTAGTTCACAGTCACACGTACTAATTCCATGCTAGCTTCGTAATCAAATCACAGTCGTTATTTATGTAGGCAGTGTAGTGATTGAGTCATCATTGTTAAAAGAGCGATAAAATTACCGTTATCAGTGGGAGTACAATATGGCTATATCAACTTTGTATGGCTTAATATGGCTATAACAACCTTTATAGAATGTATGTTATATATAATGACGTCATGAGCTTGAATAGATAACAAAGTGGAATCCTTCGTTTGATACAAGCAAACACATGGGGATATAGCTCAGTGGTAGAGCATTCGACTGCAGATCGAGAGGTCCCCGGTTCAAACCCGGGTGTCCCCTGACAACAACACTTTTATAAATTTTTGGAGGGCGTTTCCCCTCAATTCTGACATTTGATAATAATAGGGAAAGTGAGATGTTGCTGTACCTGGTCAGTTAGGGCGGGGTCTGCTCCATGTGCTAGGAGTAGTTCTACGATGTCAGTAGCATCCGCTGCGCAGGCTGCATGCAGTGCTGATGACCCAACCTGTTTCAATACAAAGTAAATTAGGATTTAAGTATCTAAATTCTGTGTGAAATTAGTTCATAATCGCTAAAGATCGCTTTAAGTGATAAGAGCGCCTATTGTGTCACCATGTGTAAAATTTCCACATTTACTTATATCTGTTATTTTTATGGTGTACATAGTAGGTATTCTATTCTATTAAGTTAATCATTAATTATTTAATATCTAAGTTTAGTTGGTCCTTGTTCAGCCCTTTTAGGTGGTTTTATAGGGTTCTCTTTTCGGTTTTCGCAACACTATTTCTAAACTTCAGAGGCTCATGATTTCCTAGTACATTTCCGTGTTTTTGCACTTCTTTTTTACAAAACCTACAGAGTGAACAATAATAACTGTGAATTCTTTTGCTGCAAAATAATAAAAAGTACTTCACAATAACATCGACTCACATTGTTTTGCATATGGACATTCGCGCCACATGCAAGCAGATGTTCCACAATGCCCCGACAACCTTGAGCACACGCCATTTGCAATGCAGTCACACCGTTCTGAAAAACCAATTGACATTATAATCTGCACTTTAATGAAACAGAAATAAGGGCCAATATTACTAGGGCCACTCTTCTCGCTAAAAATGACAAAACCACAAAACAATGTTATTTCAGTTATTCGCGGTCCCGACAACCAGGTAATGAGCTCACAATGTTTTATTCATAAAGTTTTATTTTATATTTATGTCTTCTATAATTGCGAGGTTTGTGTGAACGACAAATTCGAGTGATTTGGGTAGGTACCTATTGTTCTCAGGTCCCAAAACAACTTTTGTACAAATGTTAATGTTGTTAGGAAAAACCAACAAAATCATGAAAAATTATGCTATCATTAGTCTGTGTTTTTAATTTTTTAATTGTTACGTTTTAATGTTTTACTCTCCAGAAATATGTCCGGTTGATAAGTAATTTAGTTAGATCATAAACCCCAAAACAAAACCTCAAAAGGTTGTCTCCTAATCATTTTAAATTCAAAGTGGAGGGACGTAATGACTTCTGCAGGTTACCTACATGGTAAAAAAATAAGTTGCTAAAAAGTGGTCTTGAAGGAATTATGGTAAAAGTGATGGAGGTTCTTCTGGTACCTCCATCACTTTTACTATAATTCATTTTTACCATAATTAAAAACAAATGTCTCATGTGTTGTTGTTTTGTCGACACGAACACGCAAAAACGTATGACTGAAGTACTAAGGTAGCATAAACTCACGTTGTCCACAGCGTCCACGTGACATTCGGCATCAAGGAGGACTTTCACGAGTTCAGTGTGTCGATGCACGGCCGCTAAATGCAGTGGGGTTCGTCCCGAGTTGTCTCGTGCTTCCTTTGAGGCGCCTTTGGTCATTAGGAATGCAGCAGTTGAGGAGTGACCGCCTTCGCAGGCCACGTGCAGCGCTGTGCGACCCACCTGTATGTGAAGGAGTTATGGCGTAAACAGTCAAAAATATTTTCAGTATAATTATGGAATAAGGTAACACACTCGGGAATTTACGAAATAATAATGAAATTTGCATCTCTACGCAAGCGCACTAAGGCGTGAAATCCTCGTAAATTTATTCTACAAGTAGTTCCATATTCTTAGACTTCCAGCGAGCGATTGGAGCAGTCAACTGGAGTTAACTAACGGAATACATAGGAATGTAACCCTAATTTCATAGAACCTGGAGATTTTCAGTTTTAATTCTATGTGCAGATTTGTTTAGGTTTCACTCACATTCAATTCTAATGAATAACAGTCATTTTGCCACAAGAATAACCTATGATCTAAGGGCATCCTAACTTTTTTATTACCCTAACTAATATTATAAATGTGAAAGTGAGTTTGTTTGTTACGCTTTCACGCTAAAACGGCTGATAGGATTTGGATGAAATTTGGCACAGGGGTAGACCATGACCTGAAATAGGACATAGGATACTTTATATCCCGATATTCCCACGGGATCAAAATTTACACGGGTGAAACCGCGGGGCGCAGCTAGTAATATTATAAATGCGAAAGTGAGTTTGTTTGTTTGTTACGCTTTCACGCTAAAACGGCTGAACGGATTTGGATGTTTGTCACAGGAGTAGTCCATTTCAGACACCAACCTACATGGTCTTCACATGATCTGACCAAGATTATGTCTGGACTTTAAAAGAGACTGTGACCTCTGAGTTTGTTTCGGCCTTTCTTCTCAGAGTAGTCAAATAGGAAACGCCGACCTCATCTAGTTTTAAAAATGTGATTGACGTGTACAAGTGTTTGTACAAACCTACTTACAGAAATAAAAATAATTTATCATTTAGACTTTGACCTAGAGAAGGATATAGACTTACTATTTATCCTGGATCGCAGATATCCTGAGTCGCGGGCAACTAGTTTATTAATATCTCCACTAATCCAGTTCGCTTAATATGGAGTTTTTAAAATAAAAGAAAATAAACACCTTTATTAAATTTGTGAACTTTGCTTGCAAAGATATTGGTGGGTCTAGGTAAGTACATACATTGATATTTTGCGAACTAATAGGTATTCGAGTTTCGCCTTGTATAAAGTTCGATTTTATAGAGTTTTTTTTTTATCTTGGTGCATTTAGATAATGGTTTATGTAATATTTTTTGTTTACTTCGAAAAACAATTCCGATGCGACGATAAAAGATGGCAGATGAAAATAATTTATGTCCAGTGACTACCCACGTACAAATAACGTGGCTCAAAGCTCAAACAAACCTCATTGGGAAAATTGGTGAAAGAAATAATAAAGTTTCAATATGCACACACAGCTGATAATAAAATATAAGTCTGACTGACAAGATAACTAATTCTCAAACTCTGTTTTCCAATTGATGAAAACATTCAGATTGACATTATCAAGTTACAATTTGGGATAACTCGTTTAATGGAAGCTAAAAATATACTAGAAAGATCCAAAAATAAAAATATACTAGAAAGATCCAAAAATAGGCGAGTGTTTTTTGATTGGCATATTTTGTAATTGGTTGAAAATGTTTTATTGAGCGCTGCAGTCAGTTTTTATTTTTTACGCTGTCAATAATAATTATTACCTATCAGAATTGCAACGTGGGTAAATAATTCTTTCCTCTCGCTTTGCTGCTATCTGTGGGAGTGATTTCGTGAAAAGGGACGGAAATGTGTAACAGGAAGCCGAGGAAGCACACCCTATTTGATTTGACCAATGAGCGCGCGCGGTGCTAGAGTTAGCCATCAGATGTTACCAACCCATTTATCGAGAGGTTGCATGGTATGATGGTACTGTCAGTCAATCAGATGTTACACATCTTAAGCAACTTCTGTAAGGCTCGCCGTTTAGTTTTTTATCTTACCAACTTTTGACATTAGTTATGGATATGGCTAGAAAGGGGGTAACTACCGAGATGACGACTAATAAAGAAGTAGGTATGGAAAAAAAGACATGTTGACACGCCGACCCCCATAGTAGATTGTGTCATAAGGGAGCAAAATAATATTTTTACGGCGAGGGCGCTTTTTTGAATCCAGAGCGAAGTGAGGGATTCTAGAGTAGAATCCCGAGCGTAGCGAGGGATTCTTTAGTAGAATCCTGAACGTAGCGTAGTTTAGTAGAATCCTGAATGTAATCCTGCGGGATTCAAAGTACGTCGCCCGAGCCAAAAATATATTTTGCACCCGAGAGATACACTCTACTTTTCATCACCCAGTATGAGAAAATAAAAGGCGCCTCATATTTTAACCACGCTTGCTCAAGACGGGGTGGCTATTATAGGCTTATAGTTATTAACTACAAGTTCAGGTTACCCCATCATGTTTTCCCTCATACTTTAATTTTGGAAGTCGAAATTATTCCGATAAATTATTTATCTTTTTGTGTAGTAAATAACACAATATCCTGCATCGGGCAATGGGAGTTTACCCCGCGCGATCTACATTATACAAGATTCCATCATCAATCGTTGGGCAGTTGTCCGCCAGACAAGACACCCGTTTGGTCGGAGTATCCTCCCTTTTCAATAGAGGATGAGTGAACTTTCCACCCTGTTCCTCAATCTCTAAATGCTGAATCCAGTTAGACTGGAAACCGACCCTAACACTTCCCAGTACCCACACGGCGCGACTATGGGCCGTCGTACCAGCCAGTCTTTATTCAAACAATATTTGCGTACGTAACACCAAGATGTTCCAAATTCAAGAAGTGCGGGGCAAAGATAATTGCGGCGCATTTATTCTTTGCCGCGCACTTATAAAGAGGATTAAAAACTCATTACTGCCTGCTAAAAGTTTCTTATAGAAAACACCACCTTTGGGTGCACTTAAAAGCGAACCAAGTTGTCCTTTTCGAATAGATGGGATGAAAAATAAATTGAAATATGGGCAGGATTGATGTTATTTATGATCTCATGATCCATATTTGTTTTCGCTTTTAAACTTTATGTCACACACATTACTTTAATATTCCATCGGACGAAGATAACTTATCATGATTACCTTTTTATGTTAAAATCGACTCGTATTCAAATTATTATCTGTGCAAGATAAAATTTCATGTTTACGTCATGTATTTGAGGGTGCCATGTGGATTTGTTTGTCATGTCCATGTCGTTCGAGTTATGTGGCTGTCTATTGCATCAAAATGTCGAGTGGGTGGACCGTCAACCGTAATTGCGGGCACTCGGGTGACATGACGTATTGGAGTTCCATCTGTTTCGGCGCCGATTTCGTGTTGATTTTCGGCGCCGTTGTTTGTGTTTGCGCTTTGATTGTCGTCTCATACTGCCTCGATATGTTTGCCTGGTATATTGGATTCTAAGTAGTCCTAATCAAGGTTGTGGATTAGTAGAAGTTTTTTTTGCTCTCAATAAGTGTATAATTGGCCACGCGCACTCGCCCCTTTCTTCTCCACTTCATGTACACGCTTCCTTTGATCCAAAGGATTTCTAATGTTCAGTATACATTAACTTTAGCACATTTAATTGCCTCAGATATTGAATCAGTTGTTACAAAACACAAATTCTCCAAGAATAGCAATATTTTTCAATATTTCCGTTTCTGAATAAAGATGGAATCGTTAAAACCGTATTTACCCCAGTAAATATCGATTCCATCTTTATTAATAAACAATTCAGCTCGGCAATCTATTCTGTTCGCAACAAAACGTTCATTGAGAGAGCAGATCGCAGTTCGTATTTTCTTTTCATTCCACAATGGCCGCTGCGGTGATTAGGATAATGTAGCAATGATCCAGGCTCTTTTCACCGAAATTGACTTGTGAAATCGTATTACAATGTTTTGGATTTTTTCAATATTAGTAACCTACCAGGAATTGGTATTCAGCTGCATCCGGTTAGACTGGAAGCCGACCCCAACATGATTGGGAAAAGGCTAGGCAGATGATGAGTAACCTACCAGGAATCCCTCAGAGAGATACCAGGTAGGTCGAATCCGGAAAGAGGTAATCCGGTAGAGAATCAAAGTTGTTGAAATTTTGATAAAGCTCACGGAAAAAGCAAGCAATGAAGCTTATACAGAAATCACGATTAGGCACTCAGTGCTACATGTAGATTAATTAGTATTTGGACATTAACACAGTCTGTAATCAAGCCCTTAATGAGATAAACGCTAAATATGGATCAGTATTGGATGTAATCCGGGTTCACCCAGTCGAAAGGATCAATTTGATTGACTGATCATGCGTGAGGACACTGATTTGGTGACTGCCTAGTCTATAAAGGCCCAGGAAGATTTAAAACCGTTTTGCTATACGACTTGACGGCCGGGTCTGGGTGGACGACCTACAGAAGATCGCGGGGAAGACCTGGACCAGACTCGCATAGACCAGGGAAGCATGGCACACAAGGGAGGAGTCCTATACTCAGCAGTGGGTGGAACAAGACTGCTGATAATGATGATGATCTTGCTATTTTATTTATTTACAGTTTATTATTAACTGTTGTTATTTAGCGCTGAATTTTCGCTTTCATGAAAAATCATTGTTGAGATGAATGCATGTATTTTCAGAAATACATTGCCGCATTGTTATTACAGCACCAGTTATTCGGAAGTTATAAAACGTTTTTACCTAAGTTGTGTTTCATACAGGAAAACGTTTCATGAAAAAGATATAGCAAAACTGTTATGCTTTTGACGTCCTCCCAACAAAAACGAATACGACGAACTAACTAAATAAAAACTGGTTTTGATGTTAGACTGCAGTTCATACCGGTAGTTTGTACATTTTTTAATAATAGCATTTCTACTATAATTCACAAAGTTTTCAAGTCCTGAAGTCTTGCTGGGGCAATGTGATCAATTACTCATTAATTAAAAATGTTGCTTTTATTACGGCTAACTTCATAGAGCTTTGTTATTAATTTTAATGATATTCTATTGATAAATGAAACAAAAGAAACTGCATACAAATTGATGATGATTGACTGGTTGTTTTGTTATTTTTATTCATAGGTATTTTATAGAAGGTAGGTACTAGTTATGGTAAACTTTTAATACGGTATGACCACGGGGTATGACATAACTCAACTTTAACCTTAAATTATTTTGCCTTCGATCTAATAATAATAGTGTCTTTATTAAATAGCGTCATACGAGCACTCGCATGCATTTTATTTCCATTCAACAAGTACTAGGACCACATAAACATCAAGGAAAACTTTTAAAACAATAGAAAGATTGAACCATTAGTTTTGATTCAATCAATTTCAAATTCAAACAACATTCACTTGAAAACTATTGCTTTTCAACGAGTTTTTCGATATTGTACAATTAAAATGTCATTTGGATACAAACCCGGATGTTTGACAATAAAATCTTGGGGATCCAGTGTGACAAAGGAAGTTAACATTTCATTGTGTTACCCCAAATCACAGCCGGGGCTAGATGCTATGATTCAATTTGGTATCTCGTTTGCCTCCCGGGGAATCTTTCCGCGATAATAAATAACTAAATTTTATCCAAGTCCACTTTATTGTGATAAACTTTATAGTATGGACTAGATTCTCGTTATTACTTTGATTATGTTGCATTTTTCTGTCCTAAATCTTTATTTTATCTTGTTAGAGCATGTTCTATGTTGTATGTTAGTGGGTTTGTTTTCCGCATTTAATCCTCTAGGTGGACCATTGTGCGTGGACAATGGTAGCCGTTAGTGGTCATTCCAACTAGTCCACCTCCCTCTAGAAGTTGATTAAATCTCCTGGTCTTTTCTGAACATCAGCTGTAACAGATCTGGGTGACCCGAGGATTTTTGTTCTAATTTGGATGACGCCTGTGCATTCAAAGAGCACATGAACAACGGTTTCCTCAGCCTCCATGCATACCCTGACCCCTGATGGTTGACTGTTTGTCATCAGGCGCAGGCCGTTCCTGTCCATGCGTAATAAACGCCTGGTCATTCTGCCATCTAAGGATGCAGTGAGCTGTCAATCCCTAGCGTCTGGTGAAGCGACAGCTTAGTATTACAGTAATAATTTTTTGTTTGAAGTTTCGTTATCTATAGGTAAGTACCTATACTTACAATACAAATAAATAAAATTGAAGTGTCTGTTTGTAACGTCAAAATAATAGCTTTTTTTTAAACTAAATGCATAAGAAATTTAAAAATATAATGTGTTTCTGTCTGTCTTTTTGTCTCTCTGGTTTTTCCGGCTAATCTTCGAAACTGCTGGACCGATTTTGACGAAACTTTCACTGGCCGATAGCTGTTATTAGGAGTAACTTAGGCTACTTTTATTTTACCAAACGAATTATACACGCGGCCGTTCCGATCCACGGAATATAGATCACTGTGTGGTCCCAAATTACAACTAGGTCAATGAAAATAAAAAATAAGCCCAAAATGTTCCCAGTTCACTCACTTGTTAATTAAATAGATACAGACACATACGGAACGGTCCGGTATTTCATATTTTTGATTGAACACTCCGCTAGAACACTCCACTACTCACGCTATGTAATCGAACGAGATGAATTGATGGGAAACAGGAGTTAGATGAATGGAGGTAAAATTTTCGTGAACTATCAGCGGTGTTTTTTCACGATTATAGTTAATGAATATTACGTCCAAAAAAAAAGTTTGGTCTCTCGTGTCGTGGGGTATCCGAATCACTCCCATTTATGTTCCGCGATTTTTCATAGCTTTCCACTTATGAATTTTTTTCTGATTTTTTGAGAATTTCCACATGACATTTTTTTTGCAACTGAATCATCATTGTTAGTACTTTTATGCATAAAATAATCAGCTTCGTAACTGTGTTGAAAATTATCAAAATGTTGATCTCAAGTGAAAAATTTAAGTTTGGTGAATTATGACTTAAATTTTCGACTTTAAATTAAAAATCTAAACAAGTCACTTCATGGTTCCTAAGAAGGCTTCAAGAATGCAACAGACTCTCAGCTTTCACAATCAAATAAAAAAAGTAGTACTGAATGTGGCTACAATGGCCAAAATCGGCCTTCAACGACAGGTGGAAAATTCATAAAATAAGGCAAGTGACAAAAAGTTCCTAAGTCGGAAATTCAGAAAAAAATCATAACTCGAAAACTATGAAAAATCGCGGAACATATGTAAATGAGGGTGATTCGGATACCCCACGACACGAGGGACTTAATTGTTTTTTGGATGTCAATGTTGATGTCCCAAAAGCAAAGTCAAAGGACAAAGTCCTCTTCTCATACAGAGATGATATTTATGATAGACAGATTTATTTATTTGCATAGAATGTAGGTAATTCCAATTAGGTGTTACAATATTTTTGAATCCTACGTTCTGCCGGGTGGCATGCATAAATTCTCATTAACTTAGGATACTACAAATTATTCTATTTACTTACAGCTATTTAATTACTTAATATATGAATATTCTAATTATGTCATTAAAATGAAATAGTCTTGTCATTTAAACAATCAGATACAGAGTAGGATCGGATTAGAATTAATAAATTTTTTAAGGGGCTTTTTAAATCTTCCTTTAATCATTCGCGGTACATGATTATAAATAAGAGAGATGGCACGAGCATTGATCACCTCGCTCGCTCAAGACGGGTTGGCGATTTTAGACTTATATCGACTGTCTAACCCCTCGATGTTTGCCGTCACCGATATCAGCAATGTCCAAGATTAATTCAGAAAGTAGGTACATATGAATTGGAGAAGTCACATTAGTACTTGCCCGGATTTGAAACCACAACCATCAGACGCGAGGCCTTTATCACAGGGCCATCACGAGTTCACGACATGTAAGTCGTCTCTAGGAAATAGTTTAATTTCAGTAGACCGGCAATGAATAACGGACGATTACCCAAGACCTGAGTTAGGGCACTTCAATTATGTGAATTTATGTTCTGAGCAAGAATCTGTAATGGCCATAATAATTTAATTCTGCGTACCTTATGCTCGACCGAAGAATGTTAATCCCGGACTCCCGGTAATCTTTGCCCGCCCGTTGGAAAAGCGGAATTAATCTGTCTGATGCATTGTTAAGCTTTATGCTAACCTGGTACTCTCTATCTACGCTTGCCGATTGGATTGCTTTTTAATCCCTCGATAAGCTTCAGTGGATTTGCAAGAATTGAAATTATTAGCTGAAAACTCTGAAAATTCTACGAATATGTCATTGTTGCCTATTGGTGGTTGATAACATGATAGGAGGTGGTATGGAAGACATTATTACACTTACTTAAAATAAAAATAAAACAATTAACTATGTGCCATTTTTTGTGCAAAGAAAATACCTACCTAAATGATTTATTTTGCAGATGCAGAAGGTAAATTCGGTTGTGCAGAAGTTTTTTCGAGCATACCATAAAAATAATAACAATTTAGGTACCTACTTAAATAATAAAACCTTTATGTTAGAATATTCATTTTAGTCGTGATAAGACATCCCCGTTAAAAAAAAAAAACAAAACCAGAGATTGGTTTATTGTTTTCATGCGTTCTACCTTTTGTATTAACTTGATTGGACAAACAAAACGAATTTGAAACGCCAAAACCTTTACATTGCCTCTGGCTAAAGTTAATTAACAAAATATTTAAGTAATATCATTATAATATTTCGTCCCAGCAACAAAAAGCTTCACATATTTCCCTGAATAATTCATAAAATAAATTCCACAAGATATTTTTACACTACCTACATTGTTCACTGTTATTGCTTTTTTGAGAATCTCCTGAGCTATGAGAAATCCTTTAAAGGGAGTTTCCCCTTAATTCCAAGTCATGACAGATGCTAAATGGGAACGGTTTGGTTGAATACCCGCCGAGAGCAATTACGCCAGTCACCGTAAACACAAAAATGACGATGGGTCGCAAAAAATTGCACTGTCTAGAAGTTACCTATAAGCCAAAAATTCCAACTTAAGTCCAAACGTTTCGAGGATTTTCGAGCACCATGCAGAACAGCACAGGTTTTTCGAAGCTGCAAACTTGATTATTTTGATTTCAGTAACCTGAGAGAAGTGACAGGTGGACCAGGATTTTATACATTCTGGGAAGCTTTTTCCCTAGATAGATGATAACTTTCCAACTTACCTTATTAACAGCATCAATATAGGCCCCCTTCTGCAGCAATAACTCCACTAACGCGGAGTGTCCGGCTCTGGATGCCAAGGCAAGGGGAGCGTCACCAGCAGCATCCGAACTTTGGACCTTAGCTCCCAGGGATACGGCATACTCCGCCACGTCCAATGAGCCCCGAGAACAGGCGCATTGAAGGAGATCATTTTGTTTCTGTAAACAAGCATACTTGTAATCATGTGCACCTAGTAATTTGTCACCGAACAATGTACCTGCTGCCCAACAGAATGTACAATTTGTTTTCATTTTCATTTTGTATTTCGCCTCTTTGCTGTTAAATCCAACCAACTTTATTTTCTTGCAAAATTTTCTTTTCAATAACTACGGTTATCTCGTTATCGCACAGTCTTCTAAAATTTCTAATATCCTAGTAGTTTCGCGGAGATTTTTCCATTTTGAAAGCATTAAGGCTCTTACATACTGGGGCGATTCGTCATGCGACGCGACGCCGCGCCGCCGCATTGTTCGCCGTGAGAAATTGTTTTGTTAAAATTCGCGTCGCGCGGCGACTCGCCCCAGTATGTAAGAGCCGTTACGAGATAAAAAAGTGTTTTTATTTTGTTTAAAAAATGCATTTGTAAATGTTGGCACATATCAAATTAGCACCTTTACTTCAGGTTAATTAATTAATTAAATACAATATTACTATTACTTTACCACTAATATTAATAATTCCTTTGTAACGAAGATTTTCATTAAATAACTTGTTATTATAATAATTTGTCCCGAATCTCCTTCACTCAGGTGCTATTTCTAGTTTGGAGTTGCTATGAGAACCGTGAGTTCAAAGAACAAAATAATTTGATACCACGCTATAAAATGGCGCCTGTCTACAGGTTTAATTGTAGCTAATTAACGAGGTTACACGATACGATGATACGAGTACCCGCTTGTTGATACAATAATGATTTAATAGTTAAAATGAACGCTCGCGCTCTTACGATAGAGCTAATAGAGCTTATTATTTGTAATCACAAATAATAAGCTTATTATTTGTGATTATGTTAATTAATAATTTACAGAAAACATGTGTATCATATTGTTTGAGAAGATAGAAAAGTACTTAATTTATTTATGTAGTTATAATGTAGTTTAATTTAATTACGTCAATTAACTAAATTAAACGACATAAATAATAAGAAAATAAGCTCATCATGTCAGGTGAGGCAGTTCCATCTTTTTTCAACTTTAGTCTGCAGAACCGAAAAGAACCGAAAACTACAAGGAGAGCATACTTTGTTAGTTGCAGCAAGGCAAGCCCCTGCTCCGACGAGAGTCTTCACGGCTTCGAGGTGTCCGTGCCATGCCGCCATCAACAACGGCCGCATTCCGAACTGCAAAAAAAACATTCAATTTACTTTCTGCTCGTTCTGGCAGCCTAGTACTAGAAAGACCTAACAGAACAAGTCCAGTGAAAACAACCAACAATAAAAACAAACAAACTGGTATTTTTGAAATTACCAGATTAATAAGAAATTGGTATTTTCTTCTATTTCAACCTTATTCAAAACTCGTAAAAATGGAACCATATTAATTAGCAAATGAGTAGGTAGATGTCAAACGCGAAACAAATAAAACTGGTTTAAAACCACAAGGGATGTGGTAACAGTTCAACTGAACAACGAGAAACACTTCCGTCGTCGGTTACTGAGCAAATAAATTATTCTCAAGAACTTACCTTATCGGCTGCTTCTATGTCGCATTTGGATTCGATAAGTAATTTTACTATCTCCACGTTCCCTCTGCTTGCAGCCCAGTGTATCGGTGCTCTGCCATACTGTCAAGAAAAAGACGAATAGGAACAGAAATGAAGTACATATTTGAAATTGGTGTGTGTTTCCACGAAAATGAGACTATTTCGTCGTACCCTAGTAACACTAACCGTTAACTGCTCAAAAATTGTAGGTGTACCAGAATGTATGTATAGTCAGAGTAACATTTCAAACCCTATCCCAACAATATAAATTGTGCCCTAAGAGTTCTTCTGGTGCGACAGAACAGCATCTAATTTCTAGTAATAATGTTATATTGCAATATCCTGCTTCAGAAGTTGATAGCCTTATTAGCAATGCTCCTCGGGGATCATTTGTAGTACCGTTATAGGAGAAGCTTATGTTCAGCCACAGACAATTACGTTCTTCGGTGAAGCGGGAAAGCTATTAACTGGTTTTCATGAAAAACATCGAATAAATCCGTAATTTTCCGGTTTTAGCACGACTGAAGACTGTTGTTTTTGATCTCATTTATTGCACGTCGACATGGTTTCTTGTTGTGGCAACGGGATTATTGTCACGCCACACATCATCGTAAGCACAAACAAATACACAGAAAAAAGCAGGCAAAAGCAGGAAGCCAGAAACAATAAGTTTATGTAAGGAAGTTCATAATAATAATAATGTATATATACAGGATTTCGTTGTCTTGGATGTGTAAGTTTGCGAAGGATATTGCTTCCCGATTCGAGTGCTGGAAAAGCTACAGAAAATGGAAACAGTCCTTAATTATTTTCAATTCACGGCAATGTTTAATGAACTCTGACTGTTGAAAAATTATAATTACAAACGCAGTGCAACTAATTAATGAAGGCCTATCTATGCTAGCAGTCGGTGTCTTTCGCCTGATGATGATGATGGTGATGAACTAATGAAGGAAGGGATAAAGTCACCGGCGAATTTAAATTGTTTCTACGTCCTCTACAGTTTTGGTTGAGAAGTTCAAAGTACTAGGCTTACATACTTCATGAGGAGAACGACTCACATTGTTTCTGCAGTTGACATCGGTAGGGCGCTCCAGCGCTTCACGAACAGCAGCTGGTTCGTTCTTGATTACCGCTTCATGCAGAAGAAGGTCGTTCTGCTGTATCCGGGTTCGATTTTCTAAAGCCATCTGGGGGCAAAGAAAACAGGCTTGTTACTGTAACATACGAAGGACCAAAAGTGTAAAAGAGTTCGTCAAGGTTTAATGAGCTAGTAACTTTATTGAGAAGAACACTAATTAAATAAAATTGATTCCCACTACGTGCGCAGAATATTAAAATAGAGATATTCTGTACCAATAAGGTAACAATTCAACATACTACGCAAGTTTGCAAACTATATTAATAGTCTGTAGAAAAATCGTCAAAATTGTGGATGGCTATTACCATTAAACTCCTGAAACAGAGAGGATGTCTTAAATTTAGCTTGTTGCCTGTCTAACGCGAACATTCTCAAGTGAACATGTCTTTGACGAACTATTCAAGATTGTCGATCGGTTTAATTAAGAGCCCTTCATTGAATTGCGCTCATGGGTCGTTACTAGGCAACCACTTCGATATCACACCTCTTTGAGCAGATAACGGATACAGTAAAACTTCGACATGAATTATGTAAGCCTAGTACTTTGAACTTCTCAACCAAAACGTTGAGCCTCGATACAATAATTAAACAAAGGCTGCTATTTTTACCGACTTCAAAAAAGGAGGAGGTACTATGTTCGGGATGATTGTTTTTTTTTTTTTTTTTTTTTTTTTTTTTTTTTTTTTTTATGTATGTTCCCCGATTACTCCGCCGTTTGTGAACCGATTTAAAAAATTCTTTTTTTGTTCAAAAGCTTATACTTCTGAGGTGGTCCCATTGTCACCAAGTCAGGATCTGATGATGGGATCCTAGAGAAATCGAGGGGAACTTTCAAAAATCGTAAGGGCAACTAGTGCATTCCTTAATTTATTCATTAAGTATTTTACAGCACTACAATTTTATGAAGGCCTGGAGTCGATCTGATGATGGAGCCGAAAGACAGTCAAGGGAACTCCTCAATGGTTTACAGCAGATACCTCGTGTTTGGGCTTGATTAATTTGTATTGATAAAAACTTTACACTTTGATGGGTTGTGACTGTCGTTAGGGGTCTGATGATGAAGACGAAAGACAGTCGAGGGAACTCCTCAATGGTTTACAGCAGATACCTCGTGTTTGGGCTTGATTAATTTGTATTGATAAAAACTTTACACTTTGATGGGTTGTGACTGTCATTAGGAGTCTGATGATGAAGACGAAAGACAGTCGAGGGAACTCCTCGGTGGTTTACAGCAGATATCTTGTGTTTGGGCTTGATTAATTTGTATTGATAAGAACCTTACACTTGGATGGGTTGTAACTGTCGTTAAGGGTCTGATGATGAAGACGAAGGACGATTAACGGAACTCCTCAACGGTTCACAGTAATTACCTTGTGTTTGGACTTAATTCATTTATATTGATAAGAACTTTGCAACCATATAGGTTGTAAGTGACATTACAGATCTGATTATGGTCACCTTATAATATGATGATGAGGGGAACTATACAGTGTAAGCAAATGTATAGTGTTCACCCTTATATTCTTGAGAAGGCACGGGAGTCTCATTAGCCAGCCGGTTTCGTATAACATCTAAACGATACTTGCGCTGTTCAGACGACTCGCCACTTAATCGTTTTTGAATAAGATTGAGTCGGCAGATCTTATCATTTGGCGACTCCTGTGACAAATGAGAATGCATGTAATTTCTCATCTGAGATAACCTAGCATGACAAGCTAACGGTGATTCTTGGGAACCGGACATAGCACTCCGTTTGCGATTCTTAGATAGGCGTTCTTTTTCAGCAGTATTAGTCTCTTTAATTCTGTTTTTCTTCATGCGGGTGGCTCCTTTAGTTGGTCTACCCATGATTACAAAAATCAAATTACACAAAAAATGGAAAAATAATAAAACTTTAAAAAAAAAATTGACCGACTTCAAAAAAAACAAAACAAACAAAAAAGGACTACTGTACTAAAAACCAAAAGACAAAAGTACTTCTTTAATAATAAGAGAAAAATAAAAAAATAAAAAAATAACTTTAATTTCGGAAGTCGGTGGCCAAAAACTAAAATTAAAAGCAAAGACACCGACTTCCGAAATTAAAGTTATTTTTTTATTTTTTTATTTTTCTCTTATTATTAAAGAAGTACTTTTGTCTTTTGGTTTTTAGTACAGTAGTCCTTTTTTGTTTGTTTTGTTTTTTTTGAAGTCGGTCAATTTTTTATTTTATTTATTTATTTATTGCATAATGTACATTTAGTTACAGACTAGGCTAAAACTTATGAGACTTATTTTATCAAGGCAAATCAAAATTTTCTTAATTTTTATTATGTACTCAGAATTTTAGATAAATATCATGTTCTGTGACTATGGCTCTGTCATCCTCAAAATGAAAACTCAGAGTCAATCAGCCCGCCTCGCCTTTGCCTAACTATGTTGCGTTCGGCTTCCAGGCTAACCGAATGCAGCTGAATACCAGTATTTTACAAAGAGACGACTACGTATCTGACCTCCGCAACCCGGTTACTGGGTAACCCCTTGGTAAGACTACTCGTTGTCAGACTTTTGGTCAAGCCCACCCGTAACGACTGTCAAAGATCTACGCATGACAGCCCTGACCAACGGCTTAGCCGGATTTTCGAGGCACGGAGTGGTCTCGATATTTAATGGATGGTCACCCATCCACGAACCGACCGCAGCAACCGTAGCTAAGCGTAGATCACCTTCGATGGATACGTGCGGCCGTTAATATTTAGCCACTAGTCCGTCCATTTACTTAACAAGGCAGACTCCTTATAAACAACCTGTTTATCCTTCCCAACTGTATTGAAGTCTGAATAAAAAACCGGCCAAGTGCGAGTCGTACTCGCGCACGAAGGGTTCCGTACCATTATCTATAAAAACGGCAAAAAAATCACGTTTGCTGTATGGGAGCCCCCTTAAATATTTATTTTATTCTGTTTTTAGTACTTTTAGGGGTATGAAGAACAGGGTGTAAAATTCACTCATCCACCATAGAAAAAGGAGTATCCTCCAACCAGACGGGTGTTGTGTCTGGCGGGCAACTGCCCGACGATTGATGTCGGGTTCTTGTATATATGTCCATTGAACGGTAAACTTTAATTGCGCGATGCAGGATTTATGTGACGTCAGGATTTTTGTGTGACGTCAGATCTTTGATGCGTAGTTCGCATGTGGCAATGTAGATACCGCTACATCACTCCCCTCTGGAGACCGAAGGTCGATAGTGGGCTGAGTCTTGTATCTTGCGATGTTTGCCAGTGCCAGTTGTGGTGTTGTTATAGCGGCAACAGAAATACATCATCTGTGAAAACAACTGTCGAACTATCACGGTTCATGAGATACAGCCTGGTGACAGACGGACAGACAGACAGACAGACGGATAGCGGAGTCTTAGTAATAGGGTCCCGTTTTACCATTTGGGTACGAAACCCTAAATATGAGCGTGACGTACCTAAAAGGCCTTGCTGTTTCAACTTCAACGATAGTCTGCGAGATAAACTGACAGCTATACATGGTCCGACCTTGACAGTGGCCCGCCACAGCACCCTTGAGATTCCTCTGTCAGACCGTGCGTTAAACCTTGCTCCATTTTTGAGGCGTGTGTTTTATTCATAACTGAACCGCTGTGTTTAGGATGCCTACGGTTTTTCACATGCTAAGTTTGCTTGTGTTTTTCAAAATAGGGTCTATCTTTTCGTATAGGTGGGAAATAGCAAGCATGTACTCTATTATTGTCATACAGCAGAGCAACGACGAAAATAGAGACAAGCATTGATCATGAAGCTCATTAGGTGTTGAAAAAAAAAATTATCATCATTGGTAAGTAATCATACATTTTTAAAGCATAATACTTTTTTATGTAGTACTAATCTGTGACAATGCTGTCATGTAGTCAACCAATCAATCGATCTGAGTGAGGAGCTCGTGGCTAAGTAATAACAGCCGCACGGGTCGATTCATCAGGTTAAGCTACGCTTGCCGGGGTTGGTCTGTAGATGGGTATCCATCTTTATATATCGAGACTCCTCCGTGCCTCGGAAAGCGCGTTAAACCGTTGGTCCCGGCTGTCATTTGTGGATCTTTGACAGTCGTTACGAGTCGTCAGAAGCCTGAAAGTCTGACAACCAGTCTTACCAAGGGGTATCGTATTACCCAGTTACTGGGCTGTGGAGGTCAAATAGGCAGTCGCTCCATGTAAAATACTGGTATCCGGTTAGACTGAAAGCCGACCCCAACATGATTGGGAAAAGGCTAGGCAGATGATGCTGTCATGTAATCAACCAACTGGAAACCCAGTTGAATTACTCAGAACTCAGCCCTCAGAACTCAACTGGACTAAAGGAACAACGCATTTGATATTTTATAATTTAGCTGGGAGCTGTTGTTTGATTTCTAAACCAGTCCAATTACTTGATATGGGAGTGGCGACCCAGTTGGTTTGCTTACCTTTAGATAAAACAATTAAAACGCTTTTGGCTGACAGCAATAGCGATACCGAGTGATTGTTTACTGGGTTTTTAATTACTCTTTTTCAATTTACTTTGCTTTTTTGCCATTTTTGTTATTTCACATTTTTTCACCATGGCTGTGAGTGGGGTTGTGTGGAATTTATTGACAACACGCTGACCCGACTGACGTTATCCTGTCCTTTCAATAATTCATACAATATTCCGCTTATAGAAAATGCACTTTAAATCCAGTTTTTTCCAATTTTCGCGGCAACATTTTAAATTTTTCTTTCCGTATGAACCCGATTCAGACTATTACGAATATTTTAAACCAAAAATTCGCTAAATCGATCCAGCCGGTCGGTCCGAAGTGATGCGTTTACCGACGTACAGCAATTTATTTATATTTTACAGAAGATACAAAAATATGAGAGGGAAGACTTGTCCAGCCTTTTTGTTTTTATAGCTAAATGCTTTATAGAAGCGTATAAATTACCTTTGAAATCGGATATTATTATTGGTTTACGTTGACATTACGCTCCGCGCTGCACTCAAGCGACTAATAGCACTTAGAAGCTCTGTAACCAAATATCGGAGGTGCTGCCATTAACCCGCTGGAACTTCATTTGCTGACATTTCGGTAATATACTTAATTAGGCTTTCAAACCTGACTACCTTGAAGGATAGCTTTCACACTAGTACCTAAGTAATTAGTAGACACTTAGGGTTCTTCGAAGAACGAAAAAAAATTTAGGTAAGTAATAAAAACGAAAGACGAGTTTTTTGTCGTAGTTGGGTTTTAGTTTTTATTACTTTTTTTTTAAAGTTAATATTGCCTATTTAAATAATACCTATAACCAGCAAACGATCAAGACGCTTCCAACGATACCTCATTTGTCAAATTGTGACGAGTCGTTTAGAAGATATGAGGGAACAGATGAACATACATACCGGTCAAAATCATAACCCGCCTTTTTTCTTCGCCGTAGTCGGTTAAATAGATTTTCACTATAATTTCAGTTACAATATAAGTACCTACCACAACAATGCAACTACAATAGGTACTTAGTCGAAGTTTTGCGCATGGGAATTGAATAAGGCAATCATAGCGTTTGTAGGTGTTCCCCAAAATATATTCTACTATTAATGTTCCAACTAAATTTTTAAATTCATCAATCAATAGGTAGCTACTAAATCTGCGGAACTGCTGAATAAATAAATAATAGGTATTATGACCGAAAAGAAAACATCATTATACATTTTTAAACAACGGAATTTCCTGCAATATAATTGTTCATTGTTCCACGAAAATACGGAGAGCTCTTTGGGCTCATGTTTTCTGGGTAGCAGTGTTTTCCATTCACTCGTCATTCAGAGCCGGGAATTAAAAGTCTCAAACAGACTCAACGTTCCTTTCGTACTTTGAAGAGGAATTCATGCTTCATTCATTAGTGGTTAGGTCGTTGTTACATACAGCCTATTAATTTTGTTCAGTAAAGTAGGGCAGGGCAGGCTAACGATCTTAGTTAGTATATTCAAACCCGTGTACTTTCTAACTTTCGATTGGAAGGCACTTCAGCATCGCACGTAGTTGCTGGGAAAGCCGGCACCCACACGGCGCTACTATGGGCCGTCGTACCAGCCAGCATACAAAAATAATTATAAAAATATTTGGTATCGAGCAGTTGAGCACCCTAAAACCATAGAAATTAATATGAAACTTTAGAAGCATTTTACTGCAAAATCTTGTAAGAATTCCTTTCACTTCGGAAACTAAACTAAACTAATTATGTGGTAAAGCGAATAATAACTAGCAAAGGTATTTTTTGTTTAAAAACGAAAATGTTTTAAATTCTTAAAGGTTAGCTAATTAATTGCGTTGCTGTGAATATCAATTATGTAGGTTAATTGTAAGAAACGCCTCAAATTACATTAAATTTTCCTAAGTTGGCCCTGTGTGTGTCTGGCCATAGTTTCTTGTTACATAAATAAGGAAAGGCAGCCAAAGAAAACATTTTCATAACAATAGTTTCATGCTTAAGGCAAAGAAAACAATACGCCAACATCTTAAAGCCTCTCGAATACAAAACGACATGAATTTACCTCGAGTGCGGGTTATTATTGGCTACTAGGATAGAAGCACTGACTGGCAGGTATTGTTTTCATAATTTCAATGGCAATGATAAACAGGCTCAACCAAATTCGATCACTTTGATTGAAAGGCTTAGAAATTAAAGTGATCTTTGGTTTTTTTTTCTACACTTTTCCATTTTGTTACTTTATCCAAATTATTTAGTTCCGATAGCAAATCAGAGAATTAGGAAATGAGCAGTGATGGCCCAGCAGTAACGGCTCCGACTTGTGTCGTATCGTAACTCGTAGGTCGTGGGTTCGAACCCAACATTTATTATGTTACTAGCTGCACCCCGCGATTTCACCCGCGTAAGTCTCGATCCCGAGGAAATATCGGGATAAAAAGTATCCTATGTGTTAATCCAGGTTATAAACTATCTATTTGCCAAATTTCATCCAAATCCATTCAGCCGTTTTTGCGTGATTGAGTAACAAACATCCAAACACACAAACACACAAACGCACAAACACACACAAACTTTCACATTTATAATATTAGTAGGATTCATTTCAACAACATGCGACTCCCACCAAAACGGCACCAACCCGAACTGCGCCCACGTGGTCGATTATAGCGCACTCCCTCTCGCGTAAAGGAGGCCTGTGTTCCAGCAGTACAATGTGAACATTATGTTCATTGTACGCTTCGGCTAAAACTTGGATATACTTAAACTGCCCGCATAAAACTTTTCAATTCACACCTGCATGATTTTAGGATGCCCGATGTTTCATTTGCATTTGAGTACTGAACTAAATGTAATTGGCGTACTGAAATGCAAATTAAACGCCAGTGCGGGTGGTTCATTTGAGCTTATCCTGGTTGGAAACAATTTTCATGCCTGCTTAAATCGCCAAATTGTTGGGAACATTTGTGGCTTTTGGAAAAGAATTGGAGGAGTGCTTTTCCGGAAGTGAAAACTTCTTAGGCAGCGATTCGATAATTGGACGAGAATTGAGAGTGCAATTTTAAGGACGCGTCACGTATAGGCACATTTTGTTACATGAGAGAGAATAAAGATATAATATGTTATAATGATATAGTTTCTCTATCTCTCACACTAAATCTCTCTTATTCTTAATTTTTTCAGAAGTTTCACTTTACCGTGTAGGGTGCTGCACGGGCATTTCTTTTTGTAATGTTCTATGTCGGGATCTAAGGTGCCTTGGATTTATTATAGTAGTATAATTTGGACATTCCTACGATTACAGACATTATTATCGTAGAATCACCACACTTGATCATTGCCTGTTAGCAATATTTCAGGTAACGAGGATTTGCTTCCACTGAAAGTTATTTATTGTTTTTAAGAAAACAGTACATTGTCCTTAATTGCATAAAATAATACCTACCAATAAACCAAAATAAACAAAAATTTCGTTGTATATAATATGATATTACTAGGGCTTCAAGTCTTAAAGGAGATGTTTCTTCGAACTTGTAACATAAGAAGAATGAATTCTAAACAGCTTCGAGCGACACGGCTCCACGTTGCTCGGAGAGACTTGTTCCCCTAAGGCCATGTCTACATAGCTCCTGCCTTTGAACAAAGCTTTGCGACTGAGCCTCTTGTCGAGGTCTCAACTAAACAAATGTTTAATATTAATGATGTGTTTTCTATTTCGGGATTTGTTTCATAAATAAACAATGACATAAAACCATGGCTCTGGCTGGAAAAAAGGAGACCCCAATAAAGTTACTGTGAAGAACATTGCATTTATAAAACCACCGATTTAAATAAATGGGTTGTAAGTACGATAAATAAACTCAAACCTACTGAAAATGAAAAGCAACATAAAAACTATCGTTTACTTTCTTGTAACGAGGACACATTTCGCACAAGTCGAGGAAATGAATGATGGCTAGAGTTTAGCCTGTATGTACCAGGGGATGATAAGCTCACATGCCTGACATGCATCCATACATTGTTAGGCTTTTCTAACAAAGCCTAGCCAGCCGTTGGGTCAACGACCGTCAGCGTGTAGTGCTTGGATTTTTTTTTGTGTGTAAACTTCACCGATTTTATTCGTCGCGGGAAAGTCCGAAATGATACCGTGGCCTCTGGCAACATACAGGCAACTGAAGGAACACGGGTGAGTTTTAGTCAGCAAGAGTCTGACACGGCCTCCGCACGGAGTGGGAGAAGTTATTTGATAATTTCCAACCCAAAAAAAAAAGACCTAAAGGGTATCTATCGATATCTTAACATTATAAAACAAAAAAAAACTGATTTTCTCGACTCATACTTCAATTAACTACACTACTAGCTGTCGTTGATCTCAGAAAAAGATTTGTTATCGTGTTTAATATATATGATATCGATATCCATCACGTCTGCGGAGTTTTGCTGGCTAATTTAAGTTAACCCCATATTTATTAACCGACTTCAAAAAGGAGGAGGTTCTCAATTCGTCAGTACTTTTTTTTTGTATGTTTTTTACGCGATTACTCCGCCAATTTTGAATTGATTTTGATGATTCTTCCTTTGTTTGATAGGTCATGCTTCAGAGGATGTCCCATATAAATTTTAGTAACTTTGCTGGTTTTTGAGTTAGCCTCAATATAACGTGTTTTTTCCACTTAGTATATCTGGTCGATGTTTTAAGTTACTCCGTCACTGTTATTTCAACTTACAACCCATTTATTTACATCGCCTAACCCCTAAAAAACCGAGACCCTAATAAAATTACTACTTTATTAGAGTCTCCTTTTTTCCAGACAGAGCCATGGTTTTATTCAGTCAGTTGGATTTCAGGACACCTGCGTTTCACAAACGGTGCAGGTGACGTGAATTTGGTCCGCTTTTTGCGTCTGAAAACTTTTGTTTGTTGTTTATTTTTCGAAGCGACGCGATGCAAATTATCGGATCGTTTGATCAACTGTGTTTATTTTCATTTACATATTAAACATGGACTCTGTTTTATGCACGTTTTTAGTAATTGCGATTCTTTGTTCAGTACGAGATGATCCGGCAGAGAACCAAAGGTGTCGATAAAGCTCGCAGAATAAGCAAGCTGAAGTGACAATGGGCTGGTCATATTAGCCGTAGAACCAATGACCGTAGATGTGTTCTTGAGTGGAGACCGCGAATCTGGAAATATAAGGTAGACGCTCGTGCCCTCAGGCTAGGTGGAGCGCCTATACAAGCAGGGAGACTGGTAGTAACTGGATGAGAGTTGTCGAGAATCGAGTTGAATGGCGTGCAATTGGTGAGGCCTATGTCCAGCAGTGGGCTGCTGTAGGCTGATGATCGTTTTTTGTGACAATGCAGGAATACGCTGAATAAAATCTCTTTTACCCGCTGCTCTTTACTTACCCCTACTCTCATAAGGTCAACTGGTTTCGTTTTCAAACAATTAAATTAATTAATTACTCTAAACCTGATAGTATTTTCATCCTTTGTTATTTATTTCCTGATTGAAGTGAACTCTGGTACACACGGCTACACATCAAGCTATACATTTCCAGTATAAGCTGACCTCGCATTGTTCGGAAATCCTATACAATGCGAGGTCAGCAAAAACTGGAAATGTATAGCTTGATGTGTAGCCGTGTGTACCAGTGTGATGGACACGGAAAATAATCTGTTAATAGTGCAAAAAGTTTATGAGAAGTTGTGGCGGTACCTACATCGCCACATTCGAACTACGCATCAAAGACCTGACGTCACACAAAAATCCTGACGTCACAAAAATCCTGCATCGCGCAATTAGAGTTTACCGTGCAGTGAACATATATACAAAAATCCAATATCAATCATTGGGCAGTTGCCCGCCAGACACAACACCCGTCTGGTGTGAGTATCCTCCCTATATGGTGGATGAGTGAACTTTAGTCCCTGTTCCTCATACCCTTAAAAAGTTTTTGTTCCTATGCTGCTAATGCTGTTTTAAATACATATCATATCAAACAAATATTATGTCTTCATGCCCAGGGATTAATTACTCTAGGTATACGTGAGGCTTTGACAGCACCCGTTTTACATAAGATCATAAATGCAAACTTTTATTTTACCCTTAAACTTTTCTTTTTCATGTTGTTTTCAATGTCACAACTTCACAAAGCTCACAGGATCACTTCGATAAGCCGGTTTGCATTCCACTTAATCGGGTTATACCGCTCAGCCATTCCATCGTTATTTCCGCTTCACTAAGCTGCTGCACGTGTCGTTACGGCCACTCAGGACACGTGCCCAGAGTTTACCAGTAGAGCAAACCTCTGGCGAAATAGGCTATAGTTACCATAATTACTATAGTTACCATAATTGTGTCGCCACAAAATTAACAAGAGGGTTAGACGTATTTGAAAATTGGAACTAAATAAATATCATCGATAACATTCTTACCTAAGCAACCATAATTTCAGAAATTGATTACAAACAAAAAAGAGTACTTATATACTTACTTCAATACAAAAATCCAATATTGCAATATAAAAGCTAGAGGCGTTTTAAAATTTTGGTAGCTTACCGCAAACCGCATCACCTGTAAGTGTGAATTATTTGAGCAAAAGAAGCCGTTTCATTTCGTGAACACGAAATTTTATTGAAAAAATTCACACGAATGTGACGCTGGGGACCGATCGCGGAGGATGGATGGCACTGGTCGGCTGTAATGGGCACTTGATAATGAGATTATAAATATTTCGGTGAGAACTTGATGAGGAATGTGCTAAGTGCTTGTTAGTATTTTATAGGCGATGTTTGATGGCGAGTTGTTAGTATTTTATGTAACTGTGTTGCAGGCTGTACCTACCTATGTACAACGCTAAGGCTTTTCGGCGTGTGGCCAAAATTGGAACCAAGGGCCTTATAACACTGGTGATTTGGGAGCGATTTATCAGCGAGGCGATTGTTCAACGCGCTCGCTGCGTGTGAGTAGCGAGTACGCCACGTATGCGCAACGTGTTCCCCGCGTTTGCATAACGAGAGCGATTGACGTGAGTGTACAAGAGAGAGCGAGATAAGCTAGTATACAATATTGTGAAAATACGGCGTATACTTCGTGTAGTCGGTTAGCTCGCTTCGCACCCGCGGAGAGCACGTTCACAGATCGCCTCGCTAGAAACACGCTGGCAAATAGTCACTGTGATAACGCTCTCAAGCCGCACTCTTGTTCTATCAATATACTTTCTGTGACAATTTCACAAATGTTTACCAACAACGCCCCCCTGTCAATGTCATTCATAAAAATACGCTTGTGGCACTCTACTTTCCATAGTAGGTCGTACAAATAAGAGACTTATTTCCTGCGGTGGGTTTCGTAAAAGGTTAAATATGATAAGAGTAGAAGCAGCCTTCCGCGCCTTACGTATGTGCGCGACAAGACGGAGGGGCAGTGCAGGTCGCTCATTAGTCAACGCTCACGGCGTCCCACCCGGGGTCTCGCCGCGCATTCCTATGGACTGGTACAGCGGTCTCGATCTTTATAGAATATTGACTAGTAGTGGTGGTGGAAATATCAACTTAGAGAACATCATTATTAGGTATTTGTAGCTCATGCTCATTTAAACTTCTGTACTGAACATATCTTCTCATATCATAGCTTGATAGAATTGTAGACATAGTTTCCATATCTTCGTAATAAGTTTTGTATCAAAATTGTAGACAATAGCGTCATGGCTCAATAAATCCGAAAAACAACACAACATAAAATGGCTGTCGAAAAACACGTTACGAAAATGCAAGAATATCTTTGCTGTTTTTTTCCTATATAATATCGTTGCTATCGTTTTTCCCGGGTTTGTTTGCAAAGTGTTTGTTATCACGAGATAACTGAAGCACAAAGCAGAAATAAGATGAAACATGTCACGACCACTCGAAGACTCAGCCAAGTGCAGAAATAATGAGTACGGAATAACACTTCAGCGAATAAACGGAAGCCTCTAGGATAATCGTAAGTTGTGAAGAGTGTTTTATGTTTTCCTAATGCATTATTGATGCGGACTACGCAATGGGAAATAATATTTCATATTTAAAATCGTTTTTTTAAATTAAATGAAAAATATTATTCCAATTGTTTTTGTGTTTTGTTTGTCTGATCCCAATAACTGGTTGACCATTGTTTTGGTTTAACTCAAACAACGTTAACCACCACAAAATATCAAATTGGCATAATTTTAATCACGTAAATATTTTACGTAATTTAAGTATGTTATAAATCATTAGCTTTTGCTTGCGGCGTCGCTCGCTTGGAGGTCAGAAATAATCCCGCGGAAACGTACGACCGGGATTAAAAGTATCTTAAGCTATGTCCTAACTAGCGTTCTACTCATGTGCCAAACATTAAAATCCGTTCAGTCGTTTTAGCGTGAAACTGTAACACACAGAATTTCCATCTAACCTAAAAACACTGGTTCAAAAAAATATAACTTAAACTTATTAAAGTGATTATTTGAACGATAAATCTGTTTGACTTTTTTCCTCTCTGGTACGAAACGATCTTCCCTTGATTAAAACTTTGCCAGGTGTAATAAATTTTTACTGTAAGCAGTTTCAAGTAAAGTCATTGCTATTGTAAATGTAACTTTATTGTTTCGCTGATAAGATCCAATATTAACTGTGTGAGAGCCAGAACGGAATTGCGAGGCCTGGGTATGGTGAACTTTATAAAAGAATCACGTGTTGATAACGGTTTTAATTTAAATTTAGGAAAGCTTCCTTCTTCTTATGTTGCTCTGGTTTTCTTCTTTCTTAAGATCGTCATCTGCCTAGACTTTTTCTAACTATGTTGGGGTCGGCTTCCAGTTGAATACCAGTACTGTATTTTACATGGAGCGACTGCCTATCTGACCTCCACAACCGACCACAATTCGCCATCCCTTGGTGAGACTGGTTATCTTCGGACTTCCGGGACTTCCGGGTTTCTGACGACCCGGTACGAGTGTCAAATATTTAAAACCGTGCTTTCCGAGGAATGGAGGCGTCTCGGTATGTAAAAAAGATCACGGGTGCCTGATTGATGTCAATAAGCCGTATGACATTGGATTTAAACATTACTGGCGAAATGTTGACGTAATATAGGTAGGTACACCTCTACCTCACCCTTCGGAAATACATAATAAAAATAATATTAATAAGCAAGTAATAAAAATCAGCTGTTCCCTACATTTTAACGAGGTATGCGAACATAAATGTAGGGAACAGCTGATTTTTTTTTCGCAATTTCAGGGTTGTTCCCATAGTGAAAGTTGTTCATAATGATGAGTACAATGACCTTAAGAAATTTCGTGTATGAAAAGATACTCCTTATATATCACTAGTATTTTTTTCATATGCGAAACTTTACCTTTCCCTGTGATACAGGGGGACGCATTTGTATCTGTCGCAATATATTTTTACCTTTTGTAGCCTCATCCATCTTTTACCAACGAGACATGTAAAAGAATGTCGTATCTCATTGGTAAAGCCCGGTTCACATTGGTGGAGTAAACAGAAGTAAAATACCTAGGTAGTATACCATTAATGTTAACCTGTCTCATCTATGCATTATGATATAATATTATACAATTTTTTTTTTCTCTTTGTTCGTCACAATCAGAGCACCTGCCATCTAATCTCTACACCACCCTTGGTTGACTGGTAGAGAATGCCTAAGGCATTAAGTCCGCCTTTGTACCTCTTTTTTGAGTGCGAAAAATTTAAATAAATAAATAAATGTAAGGGAATTTGGAAACAGGAGCATTCTACCCGGAAAAATACTAACGACCTAGCCTCTTCGGCAGATAACGAATTTAGGTGTCCCCTTCGAAAACAAAACTAGAATGGCATGGCGGATGGTGTGACTTGCTTCAATGTGAAATCGCGGACGGTGTGAATTATTGGGACTCGCGCAGGAAAATCACTGTAATTAATGACGTCACAATGGCGTAGAGTATACACACAACGAAAAGGGGTAAACATCCGATAATAACTTATTAATTGGAAGAATGGTACAAAAGTTTACGTTACTTTGGATTTGTTCCTACTTTACAGAGGCCCTAGTGTGAGTTTCTTTTAACTATCTCGACTTTACGCATCGACCGCGTTCGGCGCTCCGATTGGCCCTTCACTGGCCTTCACTGGTGAAGGGCCAATAGAAGCGCCGAACGCGGTCGATGCGTAAAGTCGAGATGGTTAAAAGAAACTCACACTAGGGCCTCTGATACCTAACTGAAGAATTTATTAACTAAGTAACGATGCAATTTTTTTTTTTAAATAATACTAGCTGATGCCCGCTACCTCGCCCGCGTGGATATCGGATATTCTATACTAAAACCTTACTTGAGAACCACTCTATCCATTGGTGAAAACCGCATGAAAATCGTTGCAGTCGTTTTTGAGTTTATCGCGTACAGGACGACAGGTAGACTCGGCGGAGGACTTTGTTTTATAATATGTAAGGATAAGCAATGACATCACGCTTTTTTCGCCGAAGGCTTGCGCAGAGGTGTATTTAAATATAGAACACCTCCATTTCGCCAGTAATGTTTAAGTCCCATGTAATAGGGGGCGAGCCTACTGCCATCATTGGTTTAAAATAATTGGGTATATATTTGAATACTAGCTGTGCCCCGCGGTTTCACCCGCGTAGGTCTCGATCCTGTGGGAATATTGGGATAAAAAGTATCCTATGTCCTGTTCCAGGTCATAGTCTATCCCTGTGCCAAATTTCATCCAAATACGTTCAGCTGTTTTAGCGTGAAAGGGTAACAAACAAACAAACGAACTCCCTTTCGCATTTATAATATTGAATAGATAAACAGTAAGTGGCTATGGCTAAGTTATAACATCCGCATATGTCGATCCATCAAGTTAAGGTACGCTTACTGAGGTTGGTCCGTGGATGGATGGCCATCTTTACATACCGAGACCCCTCCGTGCATCGGAAAGCACGTTGGTCCCGGCTATCATTTGTGGATGTCTGATAGTCGTTACTGGTCGTCAGAAGTCGAAGCAGAAACATATATAATTATTATGATATAAACCGTGTAAGCAATACCCATCCTACGAAGCCTATTAACATATAAAGTATTACAGGCCGCTTCATAATTCTTCAGCCATGAATAATAAACTTACGATGTCACATAAAACAGACGTAAACCTGCGTTTTATGACAGTCTGTGCATGATCATAAAAACGTGTTACACCTCGTCGTTCACCGCCACAATAACTTCGGTTAATATTTAACTGTGATTGTAGAACTTTGTCATTATTAAATATAAAAGAACCTGAAGCCTGTATTACTCACTCTAATGCTTTTTTTTTTTTTTTTTTTTTAGGTTGGGAAATCAACAAATGACTTCTCTCGCTCTGGGCGGAGCGGAAGGGCGTGTCAGACTTTTACTGACTAAAACCCACCCGTGTTTCTTCAGTTGCCTGTTGCCAAGGTCCCGGTATCCCTTTCGGATTTTCCCGCACTCACTCTAATGCTGGGGCTACATTGTTGCGTTATCACGAACTAAACATCGTGCACTCTCTCTCGCACATCGTTCGACGTCTCGCTGAGCAACAGAGAGCGCGCGAAGTATAGTTCGCGATAACGCGACAATGTAGCCCCAACATAAGAGGTTGGCAGAGAGTAGGTACTACCTAGGTTCACACACGATTAGAAACAAAGAAAAAAAAAAGACCCAGGGCCACAAAATGCACAAAAAAAATACCGAAAAAATTAGATGGTTATTGTAATAGAACTCTTGCCATTGTGACTTTAAATATTGAAAAAAAAAAGGTTTAAGCCACATAGAACTGAATAGAATAAAATACTCTATGAAATGTACACTCTGTGGACTTTATATATAGGGTGACACAATGGGCGGTCTTATCGCTAAAAGCGGTCTTTTAAAGTCAACCTTTGGATGGATTAAATGGAGAAGGAGAGACATTACTATAGCTGAGAGAATGTATAGTTTACAAAAACATTACACTCCTTTTTGGGCAGTCGTGTAAAAAGCACTGCTGTAATGCTACCCGGCACGCTACGGTGTAGCTTTCGATGTGCTACGACCGCGCGGTCTCGACACTTTTGGAACGTTAGAAAGGGTGTGACTAATAATTTTAAGCCCTCAATTTATTTCTGGACTTTTTTGGCGCACTTTTCCCCCTTTACGGATATTCAAGATACACAGAATCCAGTATTTAGGCACAATAAGTAATTTAGAAACGAAGACCAATAAAATTATGGTATATTTTAGTTACACGGCCTCGGGGCACACCTCTACCTTACCTTTGGGGAATACAAGCGTGATATTATATATTTGTGTAGGTCTAATCCAGGTCAGTTTATTTATTTGAAATAGCTCACACTGCCACAGGCTTATATAAGATCAAGAAACAGTAGGTTTCTATCCATTCTTAATGACAGCCTCCTGCAGAGCTATAAAAAGGTTAACACCATACTGTAATGTTTACAGCCTCATTAACCTTCCCAGTGTTACAGACAAAACATTGTTATGACACAGGTCGCATTTATTATTAAAAGTTAGTCCGTCTGTTTAAGAACATCCGCGAAAAAGGTAACAAGTGCTTAGAAAAAGACCGAATTAATTAATACCTTTTAATTGTTTAGTAAGTTTGAAAAAGTTTGCAAAGGATAGCATGCTACCTCGATGGAAAGGCAGCAGTGTGTGGAGGTGGAACTATGTCAAACTATGCTCCACGTCCTGCCCTCCCAAAACATGCGCAAAGCGACCTCTGCACTGTGGAAGTGGTAAAATTTTGCGCCATTATTATCTTAAATACTGTTGTGCCACGGAGAAGAAGAAGCATGTTAAAGCTGGAACTAGAAAAAGACAAATCCACGCCACTTGTGGCACCCCGACCAAATGGGTTAGAACTGTGACGAACGCGCGCGAGACGAGCGAGCAAAGCGAGCGGTTCCGCAGCAGCGGCCGGCGAGCGCTACTTCCAAGTTAGTCGCAGTTACTTGGCAATGTTTACTACTCCTTAAACCATGGATACCCTACATTAATGATATGTCCAAACGTCGACTGACATTAACATTAAACGATACGGTATGATCAATTTTATCTGGCCATTTCATGAAACACAACCACTACATGAAACGGTCGAACACTTCTTGAAATGATCAATTCTAAGATCTGGCCACGACATACAACAAATAAACTATGTAATTTGGTATTATGTAATTTAAGCACCTTACTATAACACAGCGAATTGACGTAGAGTGACAATCTGGTTAAAAAAAACCCGGGCTGTACCTACTTAAGTGCGTGTGTCCATTGAAATACGCGCCTCATATGAACGGTGAATCCCATACATTCTAAGGCCTCACGCGCAGTCGCGCACTAGCGGACAGGCCGCAGCGGCCAGGTCGCAGCGACCAGCAAGTTAGTCTGTGGGGGCCGCTGGCCGCTGTGGCTTGGTCGCCAGTTCGCTATTGCCTTAAAGCCTAAGTAGGCGACCAAACAACCAACTTATGGCTCATAATCTCGTTCTCTAAAGGTTCTATAAAAATTCGGCCGTGACTTCCGGGCCTCGAACTTTTGGGTGACAGCTTTGACTTGGATCACCAACTTTGTTGTTAAGTTCAAAACCACGGTCAGTTTTGAAACCGAACGTGCCTTTTGCTCGGAAGTTGCGGTAAAGTTTCTTTTAGCGACGTTTCGTGTCATCCTGTACTGAGACTTTGTATGTATGTAGTATATACTGTGTGTGTTTTGTAATGTATTTTTAACATGTCCTTTTTGAATAAGCGGAATTTCAGACACGATTTCACATGCGTGCACTCTCACACTAGACAAGTCCAAGTTTGTGTGCGTATTTACTTATAAGATCATGTGCAGTTTGAGTAATTTATGCGGCCTACCCAAATGTCCTTTCTTTGGTATTGTTCGTCAAATCGTTGAGCTCCTTAAATTCGGAGTTGAGCTGCACGATTACTGCCAAATGCGTGCACTGACTGGACAGGTCCACTCAATCTGTGTGGTTCTTTCGTCAAAAGCCCATTTCAGACACCAATCTACATGGTCTTCACATAATCTGACCAAGATTATATCTGGATGGACTTTAAAAAAGACTGTGACCTCTGAGTTTGTGTCGGCCTTTCTTCTCGGAGTAGTCAGATAGGAAACGCCGACCTCATCTAGTTTTAAAAATGTGATTGACGTGTAAAAGTGTTTATACAAACCTACTTACAGAAATAAATCATTTATCATTTCAGACTAAAAAGACAGTGACCTCTGAGTATGTTTTGTTGTTTCTTCTCAGAGTAGGTAGTCGGATAGGAAACATCGACCTCATCTAGCTTAAAATATTATTGTCGTGTTAAAGTGTTTGTATAAACCTACTTACAGAAATACTTACAGAAATAAACAACATTAATTAATCATCCTAAAGTAGTAGTACTTAGTAGTAGAAAAAAAGTAATGCTGTATATTTTGGTGAGCTATGCGAACATAAATGTAGGGAACAGCTGATATTTTTTTTTTTTTCCCTGTTGATCCCATTGTGACAGTCGTTCATAATGATGAGTACAATGACAGTGGTCATTGTACTCATCATTAAGAGGATGCCCATGAATTAAATTTTACCCTATACAGGGTGACTGGATCTGGATTTGGATCCGCCATAGCAAATTCGCATATAGAGGAGGTCATTTGCTAATTATTAGACCTACTTCCCCTGATAAAAGTTTTACCTTATTACCACAAAACCGTGTTTATCGGTTGTTTACCCTAAACATTACACTACTAGTCAATCCAAAACTGTATTATGAGTTTACAGCAGCGTGCCTGCTTTCAGGGACAAACATTCAGCCAATAACAAGAGTCATCAGCTGAACCTACCCAGGGACTAAATTAAACTCCATTCAGACAGAATTATGTCAATAAACTGTGTTTAAAATACGCTTTACAATGGTGGTCTCTCGACCAGTTAGCAAAATTTTTCGCGAAATCGCTCAACGGAACTCGAAATAAAACTGCACTGATTCGTTATTTATAATTTAATCTTCAGACATTTTGTCACAGGGAAAGCGAATAGGTACCTAGAGCCGAGCGGCGCGGCAGCCAGTGAGCAAGCAAATAATTTTGGAGCCTAAGAAGTCACCATAAGACGCGAGGTAATTTATATAAAAACTACCTGATGCCCGCGGCTTCGCCCGCGTAGATGTCGGTTATTATATCCTAAAACCATACTGAAGAACCACTCTATCCATTGGTGAAAACAGCATGAAAATCGGTGCAGTACTTTTTGAGTTTATCGCGAACAGGACGACAGACAGGCGCGGCGGAAGACTTTGTTTTATAATATGTAAGGATGTGTGTAAATAATATCAGAGAAGGGAGTGAATTATAGTGTGACGGATGACAGGAGAGAAGGGAATGAGAAAACGTGTTGCGCTGACCCCAAGTAAAATGGCACATGAGCAAGAAGTTGATGAATGGCTAAGGCATCAATCAATCTGCCTAGCCTTTTCCCAACTATGTTGGGGTCGGCTTCCAGTCTAACCGGATGCAGCTGAATACCAGTATTTTACATGGAGCGACTGCCTATCTGACCTCCACAACCCAGTAACTGGGTAATACGATACCCCTTGGTACGACTGGTTGACAGACTTTCGGGTTTCTGACGACCCGTAACGGCTGTCAAAGATCCACGAATGACAGCCGGGACCAACAGCTTAACGTGCTTTCCGAGGCACGGAGGAGTCTCGGTATGTAAAGATGGTCACCCATCCGCCGACCAACCCCGGCAAGCGTAGCTTAACCTGATGGATCGTCTCGGTGCGGCTGTTATTACTTAGCCACGAGCTCCTCCATGAATGACTTAGGCATATAGTCATGTTATAAGATGGCCATTTAGAAAGCCATCGAATACCTTTAATCAAACAATCATTGTATACCTCTGTTCTTGGGAGAACTACAAACCTGATAGGTATTTATAGTCTTCACTGCACTGCTCACTGTTATGTGAAATAGCGTTATGTCAACGATAATGTATGCTGTGGTTGATGTCGACCACATACTGCTACAACTGTTGCTGTGGGCCATTGAATGTGGTCTGTATTTATTACCAGTGATCGGAATAGGTAGAGCTAATTTACCTAAAGTTCGAAAAAGAACAGAGACAAAGTGGAGACGCCTTACGACAAAATATTTTTTCGGGACTAATGTCCCGGGTTTCAGAACACAAGTACAACTAAAATTAATAAAGTAAAACAACTATCGAATTAATTTCCTGTTTCTGTTTAAAAAAAAAAGTATGCACGATTTCTATTGTTTAAAAAAAATTAAGGTAATCTCCTAATAATCTAATATTCGTTTGAACGATGTAAGTAAGCGCAGAAGCTAATGTTATTTACATAACAGTTTTAATAATAATTTATGTGATGTCCCGAAATCCCGACATTAGTCCCGAAAAAATATTTTAGTCGTAAGGAAGTCTCCACTTTTTTTGTCTCTGTTCTTTGAACTTTAGATAAATTAGCTCTACCTATTCCGATCACTGATTATTACACCCATATATTTACCTATGTCTGTACGTACATATTATGTGGTCGAGCTAAGTAAGCTCGAGCACAGAGCTTGACCTTCGTGGCGCAGTAATAAGAGCCGCGCGGGTCGATCAATCAGGTTCAGCTACGTTTGCCGGGGTTGATCCGTGGACCATCTCTACATATTGAGAGTCCTGCATGCCTCGGAAAGCACATTAAGCCGTTAAACCCGGCTGTTATACGTGGATCTTTGACAGTCGTTACCGGTCTTCAGACGCCCGAAAGTCTGACAACCAGTCTTACTAAGGGATACCGTATTACCCAATTACTGGGTTGTAGAGGTCAGATAGGCAGACGCTCCATATAAAATACTGGTATTCAGCTGCATTCGGTTAGACTGGAAGCTGACTCGAAAACACTAAGCAGATTGATTGATTGTAGGTACATATTCTGTGGTTGTGGTTTAAAATTCGTGCAGATTCGACCCTCAACCATCGAAAACACCCCGATTCACCCGATTTCATCTCCTAAAGTCAAAAATTCTACATCAAAGGAATGATGAATATACCTGAATACTGTCATTATAACCGAGGGGTCCTATAAAACCCGGTTGACCTCTATAACGAGGTGTCATTACCGTGTGGTACCCGCACTGTGGGCGACCGCTCTTGAATGCGAAGCGTGATGAATGACCTTTAATGAAGGGGGCTTGTAATTTTATGAATGGTTTTTAGGGTGACATTGCGAGGTCAACATTTTGCTGATTATTGAACAGCTTTCCTTTACAGACTTCAGGAATGAAACCTAAAGTCTGTAAGGCAAGGCACACAAATAACATAAGTTTATGAAATACAAAACGAAGAGCTATCCTAAACCTCGGACCAAATAAAAAACCTAGACAGAGCGCTGCGAACAATACAGTGAAGCATGCCAAAAATACACCTCCGCTCTGTGCATACACGCTCACACGCACACATTTACAAGCAATTACAATCCATGTCACACACATCATCACACATAGTGTACACATCATGTTTACGAAACCGGTCTCACGTCACTGTTGACAGCGTTTTGTCTTGGTTTTTTATTTGGTCCGAGTCCAACACAATAGTGGTCACATCTGTCATTCTTTGATGGATGTATGAAATGGAAAATGGATGTAGTGAGGGTGTCAACTTGTTTGAAAATGTATACACCAATCTCTTACTGTACATCATCTGCCTACCCTTTTCCTAACTATGTTGAGGTCGGCTTCCAGTCTAACCGAATGCAGCTGAATACCAGTATTTTACATGGAGCGACTGTCCATCGGACCTCCATAAACCAGTTACCTATTGAGTAATATGATGTCCCTTGGTGAGACTGGTTCTGACTTCTGAATAACAGCCGGGACCAATGGCTTAACTTGCTGTCTGAGGCACGGAGTGGTCTCGGTATATAAAGATGGTCACCCATCCAAGGATCGACCGTGGCAAACGTAGCTTAACCTGATCGATCGATCCCTGCGACTGTTATTACTTAGCCACGAGCCCCGACTGTAGGTACGTACAAACTCAAAATAGTTTTTTTTATAGCCGAGAGAGGTTTACTGAATGTGTGTACAAGAATATAAATAATATTTTAAACCGATAAATTGTGAATTTATAAACCCTATCTAACTCGGCTTATCCGCCGTCTTATTTCATAACATTTTTGCAGCGTTTAATCCTAGTATTGTACGTTATTAATGTGTGTTTGTTGGTTTTAACGTTATAAGCTGTAATCGCTTGGTGCTGGCTGAAGCCCGGCTTAGTGCGGAAAGTAAAACAAAACAGGCAAGCTGTACTGTGAATGTACACACGGCTACACATCAAGCTATACATTTCCAGTATAAGCTGACCTCGCATTGTACGGAAATCCTATACAATGCGAGATCAGCACAAACTGGAAATGTGTAGCTTGATGTGTAGCCGTGGGTACATTGGTACGGATTACAGACTACCTCGATGGTCTAATAGCCGCAAGCGCTACTGCTGAGCTGAGGATTAGATCCTTGTTTCGATTCCCAGGTCGAGCAAAGTGTTATTAGGTTTTTCCATTAGGAATTTCTTAGTAGGCTTGAAGCAGCCCGGACTCTGGATTTTTGTATTAGGTTCGCCGGTGTATTACATACGACTTAAATATAACTGACAAAATGTGGGTGTTACTATAGGTACACCCCTGCCGTCTTCGGTTATAACAGGCTGTTATGTTATCTTATTAAATTATAAAAGTTTAAAAATAAAAACCTACTGAATATTAAGAAAACTAACTACATAATTACAATACAATACATATTATTGTTTACTAACACGCTGGATCATTGTTGACCGATAAATAAAGAATAATATTTCCATATCATGCAATAGTCCTACACCAATCGGGGGCTATCCTCGGCTGCACTTGCATAGTGCATACAGGGATAATCGTCGGTTGCTGTCTCAACACTTAAAACTGTCTAACGGTCCTCTGCGAGTTGGCTTCGGCCCCTCTTACGCCTTCCAAAGGTCCCGAGATAATTATGTCAAAGACATTTAAATAATTATAACGACTAACGTAACTTTCCGCATGAAAAACTCAAGACTGAAAACTACTGCAAGTGTTCCGTAATTTTAACCTAATTACGAGACAGTCAGCTGTTGCAACTAATTTATTTGCGCAAAACTAAAAACTAACAAAAGCTACTAAAACTGAACTTTTTAGATTAGCTTTGTTTGGTCAATATACTGGCTAACAAACATAGTTTTGATTTATTTATTATATCCCAGTTGGGTTCCGAAAGTTTTGACTTATTTTCAATGCTCCTTCACGACTCATAAATTTGCCCCAGCAGACATTTATTGCTGCAAACATTGGCCAACGTCTTATAAATTGCTATCAGGACCTAATGGTTGTCGAAGTGGGACTATGCCGTACTTACCAATCAGGTCATTTGATTGGTGGTCACAGGGAGAGAAAGGGGCTGTTTAGTAAAGAGAATTGGCCTTAAAATTAACAGCTTTGAGAAACGGAATTGTGGTGTGGCGGTACCTACATCGCCACATTCGAACTACGCATCAAAGACCTGACGTCACACAAAAATCCTGACGTCACAAAAATCCTGCATCGCGCAATTAGAGTTTACCATGCAGTGAACATATATACAAAAATCCAATATCAATCATTGGGCAGTTGCCCGCCAGACACAACACCCATCTGGTCGGAGGATCCTCCCTTTTCTATGGTGGATAAGTGAACTTTACACCCTTTTCCTCATACTCCTAAATTGGTGACCCCGAATATGAACGTCAACGCAGCCTTCGTGCAACTACTCCAGCGTGACGTCATCATCATCACTCCCGCAAGCTTTCAGTGAGGCGAGTCACACAGCCAAGCCAACACCCGAGGCGTCAACGGGTATCCTGACCACCAGCATGCAGCGAACGCGCATTCCTGATCATCACCCGCAGCCTCATCACCCCGACCCACTGGGGAATCACCTCAATCAACTCAATCAACTCCATCAACTCAATCAAGTCAATCACCACAATCGCCGCAAACAGTTCCGACCCACTGCGAACAATGCGGCACCCGGTTCCGACTCACTGGAACCACAACTGGCACTGGCAAGCATCGCAAGATACAAGACTCAGCCCACTATCGACCTTCGGTCTCCGGACGGGAGTGATGTGGCGGTACCTACATCGCCACATTCGAACTACGCATCAAAGACCTGACGTCACACAAAAATCCTGACGTCACAAAAATCCTGCATCGCGCAATTAGAGTTTACCATGCAGTGAACATATATACAAAAATCCAATATCAATCATTGGGCAGTTGCCCGCCAGACACAACACCCATCTGGTCGGAGGATCCTCCCTTTTCTATGGTGGATGAGTGAACTTTACACCCTGTTCCTCATACTCCTAAAGTAGTAGCTCTAAGAGCCAATATAGCCCATAATTTTTGTGTCATGAAGTGTGTCTCTTGTTGGAGATTCCAAATCTATATAACTATGTATATACAGGCTGGCCAGAACTTTGACGTCCAAAAATAAAAAAGGTCACTCGTATCGTGAGGTATCCGAATCACCCCATGTATGTTCCGCGAGTTTTGATAGTTTTCAGGATATGTTTTTTTTTTTGTGAAGTTTTGAGAGTTTTGGATATGACCAATTTAAAAAAAAAATCTTTAAAGGAGACCTCGTATTTGTAATTGACTCATTACTCGCTTTTATTTGATACCAATATTGTTGTAATTTATATTTAAAAACCAATACCTAACCTTTTCCTCCTTTTTTTGTATTTGCAGAGGCAATATATAAATATTTTATAGCCTTTCTTACACACACAATTCAGACGAATATAACGACACCTCATGTTAAAATCCATCAAGCCGTTTAGGATATAGACCATGCCAAAGAAATAGACATACTCTCGAAAACATTACCCTCCTACTGGAGCAGTCGGTAACAAGAACCGGCCGATAAGTATAGTTAGAGATCTGTAGAGACAGCATAATATTAAGTAATCATTATACAAATTCCTTATTAAGTATCTACGTAATAACCAAAATTTTACTGAAACATAATTATTGTAAAACATTTTCTTAGTAAAACTAACAAAGTATCTTCTACGAATTTACAACATAATAAGGTTCTCATTTATTAATTAAGTAGTAGAACGTAATAATGAAACACTTCTACGAAGGCACATTATTCAATTAAAATCAGTAGATTATTTATAAATCATCATCATCTGCCTAGCCGTTTCCCAACTATGTTGGGGTCGGCTTCCGGTCTAACCGGATGCAGCTGAATACCAGTATTTTACATGGAGCGACTGCCTATCTGACCTCCACAACCCAGTTACTGGGTAACACGATACCCCATGGTAAGACTGGTTGTCAGACTTTCGGGCTTCTGACGACCCGTAACAACTGTCAAAGATCTACAAATGGCAGCGGGACCAACGGTTTAACGTCTTATCCGAGTCACGGAGGGGTCTTGGTATGTAAAGATGGTCACCCATCCACGGACCAACCGCAGAAAGCGTAGCTTATCCTGATCAATCGACCCGTGCAGCCGATATTACTTAGCCACAAGCCCCTCAATAGATTATAAATAATAATATTTTTTTATTTTACATATCATACAAATATCCAATTTATTACCAAGAATTTATAAGAACGACATTCTTCACCCCAAAAATTATTCATTAAAATTCAAGTTCGTAACAATTCCACAAAATATTTAACACAAAAAGCCTCACAGATGCAGACATACCACGTCACCTTGTCCACACACTCGTAATACTCTCACAAGCCTCCCTTTGATATTTAAACCTGAAAAATGAAACTTGCCGAGCTGAAAAGTCGCCCGCATACCGCGAGAGAAGATTATGTGAACATACGAGTAGTATGGTACAGTTAAGCTCCTTACTGGAATGAACTTGTTTATCAAATACGATGCTTTAAGTTATGTTGGAATGAGCTTAGACGAATAACAAAGGAATTAGGGGGTGTTTAACTATCTTCTTCCCGTCGTGTGGTTAGTGGCTAACCTAGTGCCAGAGTTTTAAAGCCACCTAAGGGCCTCCGACTTGGCTTCATGTCGTCGAGAAATATATCTCAGGCATGCCGGTTTTCCCTGATCCAGGCCATGGTATGGAGCGAGAGGGCATGGGAAGCCGTTACCTCCTTCTACGAAGCAGTAATGCTCGCGAAGGAGGAGGCGGAACGCATGAGGGAGAGGCAAATTTCGCGCCCTCACGCCTCTAGTCGTCGCAGGAGACGCCCTGGACGTCGGGAATCCCAAGCTGATTCCCGGCCACCGTAGGTGCGGGCCTGCGGACGATGAGCAATGGGTAGCTCGCCGTCCAATAAGGACCAGGCCTGGGTCGATGGCGCGTTGTGTTCCACGCGCGCCTCAAAGAGATGTCAGCACAACTGACGGGATCCACTAGGGCCGTTGCCTGCCGGGGTCGCGACAAAGTCCGAAAGGGATACCGTGGCCTCTGACAACATACAGGCAATTAAGGAACACGGGTGGTTATTAGTCAGTAAGAGTCTGACACGCCCTCCCGCTCCCTCTCCCGCTCAGCAAGTTATTTGATAATTTGCCACCCAAAAAAAGTTATGGCAGTTTTCTCACGATGTTTCACTATAATAGCTGTGTATATGGATGATATTAAACACATTTTCTCCGTTTCGAGCAAGCTCCTGCTACCGATCAACGGGTGTTCAAGTCATAAGGTGACGTTTGAGAACGCAGGTACTGCCCGCCTTGTGCACGTGAAAGGTGGCTCACTTTAATCTACAAAGCAACCGAATGCTTTGAAACACATTCGTCTTGAAGGCGTATACAAGAAGCGCCAAATACGCAAGAGTCGCCCAAAGCCTTCATATACATACTACGATGCTGATCATGGTGTGACCGGGTTTTCAAGACCACATCAGAGAGCTCACGGAAAAAAAGAAAATTCACTGTCGCCGGACACGGTGAAGAAAAGAGAACTAAGTATATTTTTATATACACGCAAATTCGATCTTAGTGGCCCGAAAAGTGGCCCTAAGTAATTAATTTACAAAATCAATTTGTAGCAATCTGTTCTTAATGGGGATGTTGCATTTGTGTGTGTTAATGTATGGGTAATTAAATTTCGTTCTCCTATACGACATTCGATTGTTCACGTTAGCAATATTTAACTTAAGTCCATCGCTTCCAGATTTTGTAATGACATAAAACCGAGCATCATGAAGAATTCTAGCCAGAGAAAAGAGTGTGGGAAAAGAAATATGGCCCTTGTCTTTCTTTGGGTTATATGTATATTTAAAGGATTTTGACCGGAAGAAGGTAAACAGCTGATGTCTCATGCATTTGAACTATTTTTATCAACAAAACTCACACTTTCAGCATTTATCCGCTCAACTGTCGACTGGCCTTTAGAAAGCGATATCAATAAAAAAAAAAACTATTGTGTTTTGTTAGTAAAAGTCGGAGGTTTATTTCAATTAAACGATTTACAGGTACTTTTGAATTGTCAAAGAGTCGATCAGTTAATCAGAAGGTTGAAGCTCAAACCCATTCCAAAACGTAGATCTCTTAGAAGCAGAACAGGCAAGAAACTCCAAAGACACTCTTTTAAATCAAGATGTTACTAAAACCTGGGTATATTATTCATGTTGCTTCTTTATGTGAGAACAATGTTAACATACACATCAATGTACCAATTACCTACTATTTATGTACTTATTTTGACAAGCTATAGGTAATAAATGTAACATTATTTAAACAATACTATATGCAGCCTCATTCTGTTTTCCAGTAAATCGATAGTACATTATGTATGTACATAGTACACAACGCATTGCGTTATTGTTCTGCATAGTTCATTACGGCACGCCGAGCACATAGTGCATGATTAATTTAATTTCCTGCCAACAAATAGACTCTTGATTATGTTATTAATATTGTGTGGGAGGCAATGGCGCGCGAGGGTTTCTACGATGGCCAGTCAATGCTTCAGGGGCTTTCTCTTACTTCGGAAAATCCTTTCCAGGAATGTACGTCCTACATGCGTTGCAAACTTGAAAAGAAAGGATTTCGGAACTTGACTTCCCCAACCCATATTATATTGTGTTGTGTTTAAAATTGAGGTTTAACTAAAACAGTTTTTCTCATCTACTTAATTTGTGAATATTTTTGTTTTGAATTCGGACGGAGCTCTCAGTCATGAGCTCATAACGCGGCGAAGTTTTGATTCAAACTGTTTACGGTTTACCGAACTAAAACTAGTCCGCTGTACTGAAGCCGCAATATATACGCGAATAAGACCGTAAACATTAAAATATATATTTTTAGAAACATTCAACAGTGACAAATAATAATAACAGAATTTAATAAGAGTTAAATCAAGTCTGCTGATTAATTAAAACATCACCTTTGTACGTATTTTTCTGTTCCTGTCTTCATGCCTGTGTATATGTGTGTGCTGAGGAAATAAACACAGTCAAGTCTAGATAGGTAGGTACCATTTCAAGTAGGTGTGACTTACCTACATAATTGTAGTTTAACAAGCCCTGCAATCAGTAAAATACCAATAATTTTCTCTCATACTTTCATGATTATAATCCACTTTGTTTTTAAACAATAAAATAAAGTAAAGCATGCTTGATACTTAGCATAATCAGCTTATAATGTTCCCACTGCTGGGACACAGGCCTCCTCTGTGAGAGGGAGTGGGCAATAATCCGCCACGCGGGCCCAGTGCGGGTTGGAAGATGTCACATCTCTTAAAATTTTTGGTCCTAGGACATGCCGGTTTCCTCACGATGTTTTCCTTCACCGTTTTGGGAGCAGTGGTGATGAAATAATTTACACAAAGTCAAGCGTCTGTCAGGGTTCTAACCTAAGACCTACAACTCGTAAGTCGAGTCGTGGCCGTTAGCATTGGACCACCACTGCTCTATGTATCAAGTACTTAGTTCTTCTATATTGAAAAACTAAGTTTTGTCCCGAAGTGCTCTTGTAGGTACATACAGACACGTGCAGCCGTTTAGTGTAGGTATCGGAAATGATCTGCGAGAGACTGTCTTTCGGTTGGTTATATGATACAATATCCGAGGATGCGTTGCAGATATAATGCAGGGAAGTTATGTTACTAAGTAGATAAACTTAAAAATTCAATAGTTTTCATTATCTCCTTTTTATAAGAGACGAAAGTGGAATAGAGACGAAAGTGGAATATGAATTGTTTATTAAAATACGTGTCTAATATTTTTTTGTATCTGACTGACGGACAGTCAACATTCCTTTTCTGAGAACAAACCAATTTCAGTTGTCATTTTTGGGGTTCAGTACTCCAAAGGAACTGGACCTTGTTACGAAATATCCGATGTCTGTCCATCTGTCACACTCCCAAAATTCTATATTCTTGATGTACTTCCTTTTAATGAACAATAAAGTAGGTCATTATATCTTGCTATCGCAAAAATGGATCCGGAGATAAATCTTGACAAATAATCCGTCAGTTTACAAAGAAATTAATTTCTGACTTTATGTTTCAAATCAAACTATAACTGCGAGTTTAGGGCAGATCATAACAACCACAGTCTTCAAACTAAGTTACCTACTTATCTAAAGAAAGATTAATATTTAACCTGTAGGTATCAGTCGCTCAAAGATCCAAGTTGCCTAAATCCCAGATTTGATGTTTATCTTTATGGACGAAGTCAGACAGACGCAACATTTGAACCGTCACTTTGTAATTATCGATAGAATAAAGCTGCTGCTTCCCGTGTGGTCCCATATAAATTTTATTAACTTTGCTTGCGTAGTTTTTGAATTAGCTTCAATAATTACGTATTTTTTTCGCACTTAGTCTATGTAGATGATATCTTATTTGACCCCGTCACTGTTATTTACATAGCAGGTAGTGGTATTTGAATTTGAGTGGGGTAGGTCCCACAACTAAAAAGAGAAAAATAAAAACTTTTTACAAAAAAAAAAAAAACCGCTTCCAATAAAAGTATTTGGAAGTCGATTTTTTTTTGTAAAAAGTTTTTATTTAAAGGCCGACAGTACACATTCCTTTTTTTTTTTTTTGACTGTGGGAAATCATCCTGTGACTTCCCCCGCTCTGGACGGAGCGGAAGAGCGTGTCAGACTTTTACTGACTAAAGCCCACCCGTGTTCCTTCAGTTGCCTGTTGCCAAGGTCCCTCACGCGTTCCGCCTCCTCCTTCGTGAGCATTACTGCTTCGCAGATGGACGTGACGGCTTCCCATGCCCTCTCGCTCCGTAACATGGCCTGGAACAGGGTCGGACGCGAGAGGTCATTGCCGCCAATCGCTTCCACGAGGACACGGCGGTGCTCCGCCCATGCAGGGCATACCTCCACCGTATGCTCCACCGTGTCCTCCGGGCGATCCGCACAGTGGTGACACCCGGGCGTTTCCTCCCGCTTAATCCTACACAGGAACCTCCCGAAGCTGCCATGTCCGGTGAGGCCCTGTGTCAGGCGGAAGGGGAGGACGCCGTGGCGCCTCTCTAGCCACTCCTCAAAGAGGGGACTTATCGCCGCTATTGTGGCGTGCCCAGCACTGGGTTGCGACAATCGCACTCTCCATGCCGCCATGAGATCCTGCCAGAGCTCTGTCCGCTGTGCCGCGAATCCTTACTAATATTACAAATGCGAAAGTAACTCTGTCTGTCTGTCTGTCGCGCTTTCACGCCAGAACTACTGAACCGATTTAAATGGTACACAGATAGTCTAGAGCCTACGCGGCTAGCGATACGCGGGCGAAGCCGCGGGCGGAAGCTAGCCCGCGGCTTCGCCCGCGTGGTATGTCGATAAAAAGTAGCCTACTCGTATGTCCTTTCTCATATCATATACAACGTGCCGCTACAATGGCGACAATAAATACGGCGGCCGCGGCTCGAGTGCGCTCGCGCGTGTAGAATGCGTACTCGAACACGCATCTTGCAAGCTCGAGCATGGTCGAGCATCAAGTTTTGACGGGTATTTAATTTTGCAGTGTATGGAATTGTTATAAGATTAATTTTTCAGTAGTCTCAGAAAATACTCTGCTCTGCTCTGCTCTCGGTGTGCGCTAACGCTAAATCGTGATCCAAACAAAGAGTTTCTATGGTCCATATAAGCAACAGTAGAACCTTCGTTGTTTCCATGGTCCCCTAGTAACTAAACAAAAGCCAACGGTAGGGTATTTGGAAACAGATACTATTTACAAACAAGACGTTTTCATCCAAGCTTGAAGTTTGCATTGAGTGTATTCAGTGGACAGAGAAGTGTCCAAATACTTAGTGGATATTTCAATGAACTTCAAAGTATCCCAAACGCACACAAAAGGAACAAAGTTTCTCATACATAGGGCTCTGTATTTATAATTAAGAAAATAAGCCATCCTACGTAGGATAGACTTTTATGAGAAATATAGAAAGTTAATAACACAGCTTCAAAAATTACCTACAAGAACATGAGAAGCTTACACTACCTTAAAAAAAATACATAATTTAAATCACGTCCCACAAAACTTATATCGAAAAGAAACAGCAAACTTTTATTACTTTCCTTACCTTCAAGTTTTATAACGAACAAAATTAAATAAAACGGGAATCAAACCACTGATTACTTTTCAAGATAAATCACATAAACTTTTGTGTTCATTGAGAAAAAAACTGTAATGACATTTTAATGTTCATAAAAAGACCGAACACAAACTTCGGGTTTGTTCGGGACGGTGCTACGAGATTTACGAGCGCTCTACGCCGTAGCCCGTGGCAGACTGGAGAGGAGACCTGTAGCATCGTAGCTGTGCTACGGGCCGCTTCATAAAGCTTTGTACACACTTGAACTTTCAGGTGATTTCCATACACTATTTTGTTGTATTTATTACGGATATTGGCTGCTCCGTAATGTTGCTTATTTGTGTGTAAGAAATGATGTAAAAATGTGTAAACTTTTAAAATTAGGTAATGAAAGCACAATTTCTAATAATGTTTTCATAAATTCTTACTTAGGTACTTAGTAAGTATTCAAACTTAACAAAATATTGTGATTTGTAAACTAGGCTAGCGTGTATGTTGAGAACAGATAAATTACATATAGAAACAGATTTCCAAGTAATCCTTTGAGAGTTTACTCAGAATTATTGCCAGAATGCTCAGACCAAATAAAAAACCAAGACAGAGCGCTGTCAACAATGCACGTCACTATTGACAGCGCTCTGTCTTGGTTTTTTAAACATTTCTGGTTTCGTAAACATGTGTGCACTTAGTTTAGTGCAGTTTGATTGTAGTGTCATTGTAAAAAGTTGTATGACACAAATCCAGTCGAAATGGCAGTGCTTGAGGAAGGACTTTGTCCAGCAGTGGACGTCTTTCGTCTGAAATGATGATGATGATAATTATAACTTCAGGATTTTATTTCAGTTATGCTGTAAAATTCAATACGCTCTGTTTATTTTTCCAAAAACTCCGTTATACTAGGTCGTACCCCACCACAGATTTTATCTCGCTCGCACCATACTACTCGCAGCCTGAGTGAGAGCGAGACAGATTGGGGTGCTGGCGGCTCTCAAGCCTCGAACAGTTTAGGTAATTGCTTTTTCCGGTGAATAATGGTAAATAAAAATAAATTAAAAACATAAGACCTGCTTTATAGTTAGTTCAGTTATCATGCAGTGTCAGGATCTAATTTCAAGTATTTTCTGAATACCAGCGGTTTACAGTTCGGTTTAGAGGTAACTTTGGATTTTTTTTCTATCGAGAAAATTTTATGTAATCGTATTTTCGCCAAACATAGGACCTAGCATCAATCCTCAACTTTAACATATATTTATTTCAAAATTAATAATGCAGTATTTTCGGCATAACGGAGGATCTTGCTAAGAAATTTGATCTTCTCGACAAACTTGACCGCCTTCTCAATAATTGCATTCGATTCGTGTTTAATCTGCGTAAATATGACCATGTCTCTGCGCATCGATCGCTTCTAAAGTGGTTGCCCATACGTCAGCGCAGAGAGCAAAGGGCGCTAACCACGTTGTTTTCGTTTCTTGTCTCTCCCTCTTCCCCTAGTTATCTAGCTCCCCACTTTCAGTATTCATCGTCTTCTTCATTGTCCCACTCACCGTACTGACTTCATTCACTCTTCCTTCTTCGTTCAATCTATCTCTCTGTGGAATGCGCTCCCCGTGGAAATCAGGATGGCAACCAACCGATTATCCTTTAAAGTTAAAGTTCGAGAGCACATTCGCAAGAAGCTGGCAGTATCATCACAACGGTAATGTTTTCCCATTATTTGTCTTATTTGTTTTAGTATATTCGTGTAGTTATGTGTATTTATTTGTTCTTATAGTTATATATATTTAGGTATTTAGGTTTATATTTATATACATATATTTTTATTTTTTTTAAATCAGTTAACGTATTTAAATAATATTTATTCCACAATTTTCGCTATTGCACCTACCACTGTTTGTCTCTGCATCACCCAAAGGTTGACTGGTAGAAAATGCCTATGGCATTAAGTCCGCCTCTGTACATTTATGTGCTTAAAGTATTAAATAAATTTGAGGTAGGGTGCGGCCTTAAGCTGTAGTCCGGCCAGATCGATCACGTGTCCGAAGCGTACGGTCGGATGATGAATGTAGCGGAAATAACCGACAGCTTCATAACAAGATTATTTCCTGTGCCAGGTGCCAATTGTGACCCTGAGGAGAGTTTGTGCTAGTTTGGTATGGCTTGATTATGTGAGTAGGCATTTTTTATAGAGTTATGTGAATTAAACAAGGCATTCAAATTAATTAAGCATAGAATTTTATTTTATTCACTTTTTAAGTCTTCTATTCTCAGCGCATGATTCACAGATCGCACTTGGACTTTCCTTTGCTAAGTAAAGTTAGTGTTTCATACTAATATTAATGTTATTTTAAAATCTTATAAAGTTCATGTGAGCACTGGTTTTATACGAATACGAACCTCACCTACTTAAGTATAAGTAATATCTAAATTATGTCAACCCAGAGCGTCCATCATAAGTTCCTTTGCAGTCACCAAAACATGATGTAAAGTCTCGTATCGGTTGTAGAACAGCACCACATTTCGACTTCAGGATTATTCACAATACCAACCAGGTTTTCCTTATGAATTGGCACGTCAGTTTTTAATTAATTATATTATTATTCTAGCGTATGACACTCGTGGGTTGCAGCTGAAAATCAACGTCAGGTGGCTACTTTGTGCTGCCATCTGACATTATGCTGAGCTGAGGCATTCTAATGATTGTTTTCTGTTTTTATAGTTTTAAGGTGTATTTTTCTGCTACAATGCCAATAAACGCATTTTTCTTTCTTTTCATTCTTTCTAGTCTGTCATTATGTCAGGACAATTAGTGTAATTAACTTTACCTCTACCTCTAAGAGTAGGTATTGCCATATCGTTCAGAAATGCTAATTCTTTGACCAAAGAACGAGCCAGCCCTCTGTAATGAACGCAAATTGCTGTACTGTTTAGCGCTGGTCATACTAATAAAACTTAATGACACTGAGAGAAACTAATATCAATACTAACTAAAACAGTAAGCTGAGTATCTCCTAATCTTTTGAGCTTTCAAACTTAATCTGGTAATTGCGTAAAATACTAACAGTAAAATACAACCTCCTTGCGCTTCGCTTGGCTCGTCTTGGCGGGGACACTCCCGTGCCCCTAGATAGACGTAGATTTATTTAGTAACTTAATTCCATAACTATATACCTCAACCGTCTCTGCGTACGGCCTTCGGCGTGGATATACGTCGTGTTTGGAATCGCGACTAGTCAATCGTCATCCTGAAGATGCTTCGTTGAGAGTCTGTAAGAAATCGACACGTGTTTTAACACGTGTCGATTTCTTACAGACTCTTGAGGAATAGTTAAGCGGAATAGGTTACTAAATATATCTAAGTCTATTGTATTTTATAATGGATTTCTGCAGTCACGCGTGAATCAAACTACACTAACAGTGGCAACGGGTTTCATTTTGACAGTTCAACAACATTCAACATACATTGAGCAGACAAATCTTTCGAACATATCAAGCAGTGGGTAACAATATCCTCCAAAATTATTCAGATTGCGATTGAAAGTGTGTTACGCAATTAGGGTGCAGAAGGTATAGGTACCCCGTTTAAATAGCGTCATTTGAAATTCATAGTGATAGAGAGGTATGAGAAACAGGGTGTAAAGTTCACTCATCCACCATAGAAAAGGGAGGATCCTCCGACCAGACGGGTGTTGTGTCTGGTGGGCAACGGCCCGATAATTGATGTCGGGACCTTACCGTCATATTATATTATACTCGTCGCGCGGTAAACTTTGCTTGCGTGATGCAGGATTTAGTTCGCATGTGGCCTTGTAGATGCCGCCGCATTACCATTTTTAATATACGGTCTTATATTATTATGTTAGTATAACCTGAAAGATTATGCTCCAACACTTTAGAAAAGTACTTATGTAGGTAGTTACTTACTATCTAGAATTGAATATAATTCCACTGATGTTCCGTATAAAGGCTCCCATAAACAGGCGCGATATCGCGGGCGCGACAAGGGTCGCGCTGCCTGTCGCGCCCGCGATAGCGCGCCAGTTTGTACGAGGCTTTACATTCGGTAAATAAAGCCCATTACGTTATCCTCGAATATGAAAGTGATTGACTCTGTTATCAAAGAAAATACGCCACATACTTATCGTGGGACTAATAAAAAGCCACTTGATATTTGCTTGATACTCTTGAAGAGTGTAGTCATCCTGTCAGATATCAGAACGAATCGACATTTTGTCGGATGATGACGACTCGTTTAGTACTGTGTTGCAGTGACTCGCCTCATGTTCCGAGCCGCCATCACACCCGATTCGAGCAATGACGCGCCATTAAGTTTGAATCGGGTGTACCTATAGGTACTTAAGTTTATTCCAAAATTATCTGATAAAAGTGGAAACAAACTCTCTTCAGATTAAATTCTTACGCCATCGGTAACAAGTAACACATTCATCTGTATTTAGAAGATTTCAACTCACCTTTTTATCTACCACACCACACTATCACCAGTTTTTAGACTTTTTTATGATTAATGATAATCAGAGTATTCAATAAAGGAAAGAGCGGTACAGTACGACACAACTTAGATGTAGCATCGGCAAAATTCGTAAAAACGATCACCATCCGAACTGAGTGCGCCTTTAAAATCTCCAATCTTTATTACTGTTTTAGGTTAAAATGATCCCACTTGTTAAGTAATTTATCCAAATAACTACATTCCTTAAATTGAAATGAATGAATGCAAATTGATGCTATATCTGTGTAGTACTGTAGTACTATTCTGTAAAAATCTCACCGTGAAAATTTAGGTGAAGTGAGCTTGAAGTAAACTGTCGCTGCCTTAGCATCAGTAGTTGTGCTATTCTGTAAAAATCTCACCGTGAAACTTAGGTGAAGTGAGCTTGAAGCACTGCCTTAGCATCAGTAGGTATCGATGATAATGACAGCTCACTCCACGCTCACTTCACCTAAGTTTTCACGGTGAGATGGTTACAGAATAGCAATGCTGTACTTATTTATCTGGTGATGACAGAGCTAACCCTAGCTTTTCCTACATTCCTAGTCCTATTTAATTAAACTGTTCAAGACCTAATTAACCCCAAGCTTACTCATAAAGCAATACGTGTTTTATTTCCAATACTGAGCTCATCTGGAGCGGAAACAAAGCTGCTTCTCTGTCGGTGACAGGCGACTTATTTGCGGAAGCTCCGCTAATTAGCTTCGCACACAAAAGGTAAAGACATACCAACTCTGTATACTGATAGTAGGACCCCCTTATATCATCCTTTTAATCCTTCCATACTATAAAACAAAGTCCTCCGCCGCTTCTGTCTGTCATCCTGTACGCAATAAACTCAAAAACTGCACCGATTTTCATGCTGTTTTCACCAATGGATAGAGTGGTTCTCGAGTAAGGTTTTAGTATAAATAATAACCGACATCCTCGCGGGCGAAGTCGCGGGCATCAAGCTAGTTACGAATAATTAGGTAGCGGACTTTGATTGTCATTACGGGGTAGTCAGAAGCCCGAAAGTCTGATAACCAGTCTTACCAAGGCGGAAGAAATGGAAGGAGGGGGGAGGTCTTCTTTATATAGTTAAAAGAAGCATATTCAACTGATAATTATCAACTTCTCCACAAATCAGTTATTACCTTTTCCTCTTTTAAAAAAGAATTTGTAAAATATACCCTAGAGACCCTGGCCCTGAGGAACCTCTGTGATGCTGATGGGACCTAAACCTTGGAGAGGTGTTTGTATTATTTCCGAAATATTGACAGGAATTTATGTTGGCGTGGCGCCAATTATTATTGGCATCGCACGGGCAAATAAACTTCCGAAATACTAGGACTGCAGAACTTTGGGGGAGCAAAAATTTGCGGGCGGAAATCCCGCGCTCTCGCAGCTCTCTCCAAGTAGACAGCTGTAGATACCAAGGTATCAGAAATGAGAAGAGGGAAAGTGCATAAATCCCTGATACGTTTCGATTCCGAGTCAACGGGATTCGCGGTTCGATTTGCATCGAACAATGTACCAAGACATCAGAAATTAGCAGAAGATTTAAATGAGCACGGAGTTCGGAAGGGGTAGCGGCGGAGTCAAATGTCTGTTTACCTTGACAAGTGAAATAGTGTGACCAGTAAAATTAGATAGTGAATAAATTATATTCGAAATTACTGATAGGTACAGTTTAATGCGAAATGTACAGCATCGCTTATAAAATTTAGCTTCAAATAGATAGTGTAAAACATTCGATTTGACGTACCTTTGATGTTGAGTTCAGTCGGACGTCCATCAAAACTGATAAACTTACCATCAAAAAAGTAAATTTTAAAAAAACCAAAGCTTTAATAATTAAATGAAAATGTATTAGGTACTACATACATAATTGAGATAACAGCCGTCTATCATCATGAAACTTGTTATTTTCCTACTGAACGGTTTTTGTATACTAATATGAAGAGAAAAGCAATTAATTATAGGTTGGAAATTGCACCATCCTGTGTAAGTTTGTGGCGGTATCTACATCGCCACATGCGAACTACGCATCAAAAACTTGACGTCACACAAAAATCCTGATGTCACATGAATTAAAGCACAATTTAAGTTTACCGTGCAATGGACATATATAAGGTGCTATAAAAATATCTGCCACGGGTGCAATGGGAGACAGTATTGTGTTTATAGATTACAATAGTAAAGATAAATTATTGATCACTTGTCATATTTTTTTTCATACAAAAAATATTTATTAATTGAAATATTGATTTATTGGCATAAAACCATCCCGTAGACTTAATAAGCTGTTGCCGCACCGCACCGAATTCAATTCGCGAAACGCCGGCGCCATTCATACCCTGTTGCCATTCTTATCAAACAATGCCGCTGAGCGCCGGCCACTCGCTCGTCAAAGCGCAGCCCCGCGCGCCCCCACCTTCACCCGCACTACCCCGTTCGTCGCACGCGCTAGTCGACCGCCCGGCCCGCCAGTCGCCCACCAGTCGCCCGCCCGCCCGCTCGGAAGTTAGTTTTAGCGGTCAGCGTCGGGAATACCGCGCGCGCTTTCTTTAAAAATGCCACCCAGTCGACGGTATTCCAATCAAGAATAATATCTTGAAATGGTATTGTGCTACCGCGAGTGTAACTCCATAACTGCGCATGCAGTACACTTATGCCAGCAGAGGTTTGGTGTGCGAGTGAGTCATCATATTGCGATTCTTACAATAACTTGACAGTCCAAAGCCTGTTTTAAGTGTGATGGGAAGTTTATCATCTTATTTACGTCAGTTTTTTGGAAGAATGCGGTAGCTGGTAAGTAATTGCACTTTTAAAACACTTGTATGCCTGCGTATTATTGCGTACCTAGTAGATTAGACAGTGACGAACTAGTCAGCTGATTTCAGTTTTCATTCACAGAACAGATGGAAAGAGATAGCAGTTGTTTTCATTGACAAAGCGACACATCGCGCGTAATTTGTGAACCACTTTATGCAGAGTAGAGTCAATGTTTATTTAACTACTTTATTTTCTCAAATTGATTTCACTGTGCCGGGGTACGAAATTTCTTCACTATTGTAATCTTTAAACACAATACTACCTCCCATTAAAGCCGTGGCAGATATTTTTATATCACCTTATATACAAGAACCCGACATCAATCCTTGGGCAGTTGCCCGCTAGACACAACACCCGTCTGGTCGGAGGATCCTCCCTTTTCTATGGTGGATGAGTGAAATTTACACCCTGTTCCTCATACCCCTAAAAGTTTGTAAATATTTTAATCCTATATAACCATACTGGGAGTGGGTATCCCATAGATATTTAATTATTATTTAAAAACGTACAATACTGATTAAAAAAACCTGGTTTATTCATATGAGCCAAATAAATATACACAGTATCTCAATTTGATTGATCCCCATTGTTCTATCGATACTCAATCCTCATACCTCAAACCACGAGATATGAGACGACCAACCCGACCTGCCATCTCGTTTACCAGTACCAATAATGATAGATATTATGGGACTTATTGATTAATCACCGGTAATGTATCATGATACCAGAGAGGCAGAAGTGTGGTGAAGATTGATTGTTACGGAAGCAGAAAAGAGTTTGACAAAATGTCTAAACATGAAGGATTGTTTTGTAGTTATTGTAATAGATTTGTTACCTTGTGTTACATCTTAATTGGTTTAATAACGTACATCATTCATCGAAAATCAGTTGGTACTAGTGATGTTTTTACCGTCTCATTTTTGTTAACACGCCAAATTTCTTTATTTTTTTGTTGTTTTCAATGTGACGTGTCATTTAATGAGTTATGCATAGACTAGGAGTCATCTGTAGGCTTTCTGAAGGAGAACTTATGACTAAAGTCTTCCCAATCGTTACGTTATGTATACCTAGTTTTATTTTTGGACCTACATTAGAGTTTCATTTTCGGGCAAATTGCCTAATAAACCTTTAATAGGCGAATCGAATTTAAAGGTTTCTTTTCAATTATTTTGTTGAAGTCAATTACCTAAACGCCTGATGTATTTATAATATTATATTCATGCCATTGCCAAACAAAAAGGCTTCCGCAAAACGGCGCGACGCGACAGTGCGACGCGATTTTAACCAAACAATTAGAAATCTTCACGGTAGAACAATTAACGGGGTCGCGTCGTGCGACATGTCGCACTAGTCTGCACGAGCCTTAAATCAGGCAGCCCGTATAATTACTGATTTACCAAACATTATTTGCTATAAATACTTACACTATTTGCCAAACCTTGGCAGAGAAACCTACTGAGTCAACAATCTCTTTTCATTTATTACTTCCAAGACGAAGCCGACAAATTTTATTATGTCCTAAAATATCAGGTGGGCCATCATTTGAGAACATAAAACCTTTGAGTAATGGTTTGGAGTCAGAGCTCCTCCACACAGGATGCGGAAGCAAAAAACATAAGACAATTTGATTTTAGAGGGATGCGCTAAGGTAGCCCGCGAAATTAAAATTTTCTTAGGTTTTTTGTAATTTGCAGGTCAGTGTCAGGTTGTATGTTGATTAAAATATGATTCGCGACCGTAACCAATATGAATTTACAGAATTATAAACATTAGAATCGGCAATACAACTCTCTATGTTTAAAGGTTTCACCTTAAAGCGTTAGGACATCTTTCTACGATCACCGATCTGTCTCACTGTCTGCCAAGCGTCGTGAATGAGAAAGACCGTACAATGTTGCGTTTAGCCTGCCTAAAAAAATCTTGATTGGACCTGATTGCTCCATGCTCCATCCTCTATCAACATCAACCAAGAAACATCGTCCATTTCCGAACTACTAGACAACAAACATCGCCACAAAGACCCAAATCTTTTCACATTTTAATATAATTTCATTTTTTTTGTCCAGAATGAAAATACAAATGAAAAAACTCACATGTAATCAAACAACGAAATAATAACAAAAGTTACTTTCTTTCTGTGTGGAGAGCCTTTACACAGGGGCCTCACATATTCATAGTCCAGTCCAGTTTAATCTTTTGTGGCTTCTTGAAATTCTTGTTTTTGGGTCAAGGGGTCAAAGGGTCTGCGGTGTCACGGCAGATTTAATACTTAGTAGGTTTTGTGATGGGTAGGTCTATGGTTTGAAGTACGTGTTTTGTAAGAGGATTTGAGAGGACGGAGACTCGTTCTTCTTTCTGAAGGTTTGGCCATCAACTCCGAATATTGATCCTTGTTCTTTACGAGGTGGGACAGCTCAGCACCAGGGTAGTAGACTAGAATAGGTAGGTTCAATTTTGTGTTTACCTTAAGAGAAAATAAGGTAGGTACCTAACCTAAATAGCTACTAAAAACGTCAGCATTAGGTAGGTACTTATGTAATTGGCTTCTAGCTTCCACACTTCATAGGTCCTTAGTAGGTGTTTGGGTCGGTTTCTTTTCCAGTCTAACCGGACGCAGCTGATTAACAGTATTTTTTAAGGAGCGTCTGCCTATCTGACCTCAACCCAGTTAAATTACTGAGTAATACGATACTCCTTGGTAAGACTGGTTGTCAGACTTTGTTGACTTTCCGAGGCACAGAAGGATCTGTATGTAATGGATGATCACCCATCCACAGATTGACCTCGGCAAGCGTTGCTTAACTATTGACCCGTGTGGCTGTTGTTTTTTAGCCACGAGCCCCTTGTACTATTGAAAATAAATAAGTAACAATGTTTTCTGTAAGAATACTTAGTAGGTACTTGTAATTTGTACAGTGTATTGAAAAATATTTAATTTGTAACAAATAGACTAACAAGTAAGTAATTATGTCATTAACAGTAATTGTTTGTCAGAAAGAGCTCGGGAAGCGAAAATAAAACAATAACTCCACAATATTATAAAATTATTTCACTAAAACATTACAGCTTCTGAAGAAGAAATATCACAAAATATCGTATAAAATATAGGTACGAGTACGATACATTTATTTGACTCAACATTATAATAATAAACCTTATGGATACTTGTTTAAGGCACTTAATTAATATTTTAAGGCACAATTGTGATTAAGGCTATGATGTCTGCGAAAGCGCAGGACAATCTGGGAACGAAGCCTTGGTAAGCCAAGGCTTCGTTCCCAGAGTGGCCTGCGCGTTATAAAAAGACGCTTAGCGAAGCCGAGAGTCACATGTTCTTCACGTCATTTTAATATTTTTTGCTTCTTCTAGACCATTTCTGGGAACCTTCTGGTTACGGAGATTAAGTTCCAACTTTTGTATACCCTATTTTTAACTTACATATTATGTCATAACTGTACCTACAGTACTGTACGCCTGTGGCGTTACATGCACGGCGTGGGAGCCCGCGTATCGGCAAGCGTAGTGTGGGACGCCCCCTAGCTAGATGGACGGGCGAAATTCGGTGTCGGGATAAGGTGGCTGGGACAGACTGGATGCGGAAGGCGGGTAGTTTTTATATTGTCCAGCAGTGGACTGCTCTAGACTGAATTGAGATTGATTGATTGATGCACCCATAAGCACAATGTTGTGCAGAATGCGTAGATGAATGCTTTGTGATGGCGCTTTTTACACCCTGAATTATATGATCCACAAAGCGCTGAAGAGTAGATAAGTTTGCATTATTTGCTTTTCCCAGCTTGGAAGCTTATCGTGGTGAAAGGTGACCGTTTTAGGGGACTATCATTTAAAACAATGGCGATCAAAAACCACTCATCTATCAGTCCATTTTGAATGAATTTTGAATAAGAATTCACGAGCTAGAACCTGGTAACCAAATCACTCTTTTATAACATAACCTAACTGCTTCATTTCTCTATCAAACTGTTCATCTCTGTACTTCTTTATCTTCGTCAGCCAGACTCCAAATGATGCGCCAGCTCTGCAGGTGCCCCCATATCTTAAAGGTAGGCATTCTAAGTCCAGATGCTTCTGTAAAGACTTCAAGTCGTTGCCGTGGAAGTGGATGGATTGCCACGCGTTCTGGGGTATGAACCTCTTGAACAGATAGAAGAACGTGTTCAGCATCCAGGAGTAGTTGATGAAGTGCACGCTTTTGACGCGAGCTGGCATGGCTAGCTATAAACAAAACATTTTTATTATTAATTTTGGTGCAATACTACCAATCCTGAGCATATTCAGACAGCGATGCGGACGAGTACTTCGACGCCTTACTGTCCTTTTGTTTTTCTATTAATTTGTATAATTACTTAGTTATACTCATTTAATTTAGTACCAAGTGTAAATAGTTAGTTGTGACAAATATTGTAAATATTATAAAAGAAAAATTAATTAATAACATTGAGAGTTAAATAGGTACTGTTGAGGGCCCATTCAATTATGACTATGAGTAATTAGGAATGACCAATATAAATAGCATTAATTGCGCATAATTATGGCTCGTTCTTGGCAGTTATAGTTTTTGAAAGATTGTTTACTAAACGCATTGCAATTTACCAGTTTTTGTGATCACGGAGACAATCACTGAACATTCTCACGAACGAACGTCATTCCTTTGAATTTGACTAATTAAAAACCAAAAAGTTATTTTAATTTACAGATACATGTGACGGACTGACCTTTGAGCAACAGGAAAATGTTGATAGAGGATGAATAGAGGTGATGAAATACATTGATTGATGATGTAGATAACTATGGGTAAGGACAATAGTGGATAAGTACTATGCTCAGAACAAATAAAAAACCCAGACAACGCGATGCGAACAAGACACCAAGGGGTTTATTCATAAACGATGATTAAAGTTAAGTGACGTTAAAACGTCAAAAATATATGGTTAAACAGTCGCTAATCATTACTTAACTTTTAGCAACGTTTATGACTAAAGGGGCAAATGGTTATAAATGTGAGCGTGTATGCACAGAGCTGACTCTGTAGGTACCATAGAGATATAATATTACATAGAGTGCGCGTATTGCACAAATCGCTTAGTGCGCATCGTAGACAAGTGAGCTATACAGGGTGTAAGGGTAAACAGTCTTGTCATTCAAACCATGGGTACTTGACTTAAATATAATAATAAATGACCGAGTAACAACAAAAAAAAACATTATTTTCATTAAAAGATTTAAAAAAGTTTCTATGCGACACCGTGCTCGCTACCGAAACAGCTGTCTGTCTGAGAGAGGGGTCGCGCTTACGGCCGGTCGGGTCACCTCCCACGCCCCCCCACACGTGTTGAGACACAAGTTCGTTGCCGTAGCGCATAGGTCAAACGGTGAAATACGCTAGTGGTAAAAAATAATTAAAAAATTATAAAAAGTGTCGTAATTTTTCATTGATTTTATGTTCTATAAATGGTGTTTACCCTAACATCCTGTAGATTATTAGTGTTGGGTAGGACATACAAGAGGCACTTCAAATATCCCATACAAAATTATTAAATGTCCCAACACCTCAAAATAACATTTTGTACCGCTTCACTGTGACATACAAATGAATGAATCTCGAACTGACAAGTGAGTGAGTGTGGTGAGGAACGTCGTGTTGTTCAAACCCGTGTCTACTGTTCATAGTTTGTTGCGCACACACTATAATAAATATATCTCTATGACATAAACGCTCACTTTAATAACCATTTACAATCAAACTACACCTCACTAAGTGCACACATGTTTACGAAACAGGCCTAACATCACTGTTGATAGCGCTCGGTCTTGGTTTTTTATTTGGTCTGAGATACTGGTGCCGATTCTGTTGTTCACAAACTAAACTAAATTTAAGTTCGGTGCATCTTTTTCTTTCTGTTTCATTAAGTAAAGGACAGAAGATAAATTTTAGTTTAGTCCTCTCAAATTAATCAGCGACTGTCACTACTCCATACAAGTTGTTGGGGATAGCTTTTGCCAGACAATTAAAACACGAATAAGAATTGTTTCTGGAGGCAAACGGCGGCGAGGAATTTCTTCGGGAGCTTTGTGGCAAAGTTGTTTACTCGTGGAGCGCTGGGATCGGAGGGTGTCCGCTCATCCGCTGGGCGAAACGGCCCGTCTTTTATACTCTAAATTTACCCCCTCTGCCGTCACTTCCCCTTCCTCACCCCCGTAACTCTTATTTATTTTTATCTTAATAAATCTTGTTATTACAATGTTTTGTTTATTACATTCTTGTAGCTAATTATCTATTCTAACTACACATAAATTGATACTCTGTGACGTCTTGTTTAGCTGTGGCGAGAGGATACACATAATTTTACCCTGCCCTCCGCCTCACTACTATAAAAGCGCGCTGTAGCGCGCCCTACCATCTTATTCTTACTACTGACGTCGCAGAGGCATGGTAATAAAACACAAGGGTTTGTATCGCTTTATTAGACTTACTTTTCTAATTAGAATGCTACAACATTTATTTACAGCTAATTGGAAACTAATTAGACTTATTACATAACAAGATAATTGTACTTTAATATCACACATTTTCTTTTGCTCGGTTGATCGGTTGGGTTGTTCGGATGATCTGTTGATCGGTTGGGGCGATTTACATAATTCCAACGCTAAAAATGGTTTTAATAACACAGTTAATCAATACAACAAACAGTAATTAATTATCTCTTTAAACAAAAAAATGGTTTTCAAAGTTACGTAATTTTTCATACACAAAATTTTTCTAAGTTTTTTATCAAATGAATTTAACATTACTTTTCTAGGTTAATCTTTACATGACTAATAAGAGTCTAATGAGATCATTTAGATATAATACAAATCCAACTATAATCTTATCTGATTCACAAAAAATACTCACAACTTAGTAAATCTAATTGGAATTTTCACTTTTTCACATAAATAACTATGGCGTAGCGCCGCCACTTGCGCCCACGAGCGAGTCGACGTTAGGGCATCGTGCACACAAGTTTAGACGTGATTAAAAACTTGCCTACTAAAATTACGTCAATTTACGTCAGGCGCTGGTTCATTTGACAGAACTAAACTAAAATTTATCTTCTGAACTTTTCTTAATGAAATGGAAAGAAAAAGATGCACTAGTTTAGTTTGTGAACAACAGAATCGGCTCCATTATCTATGATACATGTTTTATGTGGTAGGTTTGGCACACAATCCATGGGTCCACCTGACAGAAAGTATTTACTTAAGTGCCACATAAACAGTGTAAAGATATAGGCCGATTAAATTGACTGTCTATGGGAAAAGACAACTCTTTTATTTCAGAAATGAAGAAGACTACATTTTGATAGCCCTAGGTATGTAACCTACGATAGGCAATGCCATCGTGGCATCGCGCATCGGCCTAAATCTCTACTTACAGTCCTATCCAAAGCGCGATCACGCGAAATCGCGACCACCGCGTTCATTTTGTTCGGTAAACCCAAACGCGTCGCGGCGTCGTCGCTACCGTCGCGATTATTTTGTTTGGTGAACCCCATCGCGCCGACACAGGGCACCTTTCGATTTTCCGAACATAATAGTGACATATGAATGCGACGGTCGCGTCACGCGGCCGATCACTTTGGTTAGGACAAAGGGTTAAGGTTTCACATAATCAGGATCTTGATCGTTCTTATGATGAAGTCAGACAACAAATTCAACTCACCCCCATAAGACAGACGATTTGGTAAGCAACTGCAGGAGTTAGGGTAGCCACGTGGCGCATCGTGAGGCCCTCCAGGTCTATAATCGCTGTGCCAGCGAGGATCTGAATCTTGGGCTGTCGGAGGCCTATCTCTCCCATCGCCATGGCGGCTCGGATTAAGTCTTCGACTGGAAACTCGCTTGGATCCCACTTTCCTAGAAAAATTCCACTAATAATTAAAGATCTAGGGAGAAGCTCGTGGCTAAGTAATAACAGACGCACGGGTCGATTCATCAGGTGCTACGCTTGCCGAGGTTGGTCCGTGGATGGGTTGACCATCTTTACATATTTTATAAAGACTCCTCCGTGCTTCGGAAAGCACGTTAAACCGTTGGTCCCGGCTGTCATTTGTGGATCTTTGACAGTCGTCACGGGTCGTCAGAAGCCCGAAAGTCTGACAACTAGTCTTGCCAAGGTGTATCGTATTACCCAGTTACTGTGTTGTGGAAGTCAGATAGGCAGTCGCTCCATGTAAAATACTGATATTCAGCTGCATCCGGTTAGACTGGAAGCCGACCCCAACATGGTTGGGAAAAGGCTAGGCAGGCAGATGATGGAATTCAAGAAAATGCTGAGACATTATAATAATAATGTTAGTACTGTATAGTTCGCGGTACTCCTGAACACGGCTCGCATCGTTAGGAGGTTCCTCTCTCTGGAGCCCTCACCGCCGGCGCCGGTAGCTTGGACCCTGTTCCCGATACCGGTGGGCTACTATTTTTTATATTTTTAAATGTTTTTATATTCTTTTTATTCTAATATTTGAAAATATAATCAATATGTATATAATTAAAAAAATTATAAAAACTAAAACTACGACAAAAAAGGCAATTAACTAAAAAGGTATAAACAAGACATCACAGACAGACAAATAAAAAATCCGGAGTGGCACGTGTTAGGGCATAAATCGAACAGATTACGTGTGACTCCGGATTTTTAATTTGTCTGTCTGTGATGTCTTGTTTATAACTTTTTAGTTGATTATACATAGTACATACATACATACATACCGGGTAAAATCATAACCCTCCTTCTTGCTTCGCCGTAGTCGGGTAATATTAAAGGAAATGATAATGTTAGGAGCGCAAATTGAGAATTATTAGAGGTTCGATTAAATACAATGCCTTACCTAACTACAGCTTTTAGCCTGATTTTTACGGTGCGATTTAATTATTTATGGAATATCATAAGTTGAAGTTGAAGCAACGATAACAGTTGCATAGTTATTAAACTGCGTTTACACGATGCACGTCACTTGTTGCTTCAATTCTATTGTTTGCCACAGGCATGAAACTTGCATCGTGTAAATGGGGCTTTAGGAAAAATCAAAGAGTCAAAAGTTCAAAACTACTTTATCGAGTCTTACCGAATCTGAAAACTGACAGCCTCCCGATATCAGGTCTGTCGAGCATGGTGCCTTCATACGCGTCCTTCACCTTGACCAGCCCCCACAGGTCGACGCCCTCGTAGAGGTGTTTGTGCTGTTCTCGGAAGGCGCAGTACCGGACCAGCTGGGTGGAAGAATACTTATTTTATTTTCACAGCATCACAAGTATGGGGGAAACCTTTATAAATTGTGGTACCTACCCCACAAATAATAATAAAAAAAATATTAATAAAATAATACCACTACCCGCTATGTGAATAACAGTGATTGTACCAAATAAGATGTCATCTATATAGACTAAGAAAAATACGTAATTATTGACGCTAACTCAAAAACTATTTAAGCAAAGTTAATAAAATTTATATGGGACCACACGGGAAGCACTAGCTTTCAAATAAATAGAATAATCAAAATCGGTTCACCCAGTCGAAAGATCTGAGGTAACAAACATAAAAAATAAAAAAAAATACAGGCGAATTGATAACCTCCTCCTTTTTTTGAAGTCGGTTAAAAATAAATAAATTCATTTTATAAACATTTTACAAACATAACATAACATACAATCAGCCAGCCATACCATCATCCTTTTCCGAACAGTGGGACAACATAGTAGGCTAACATAAAAAGCCGGCCAACTGCGAGTCGAACTCTCACACGAAGGGTTCTGTACCACCGTACAATATTTAGCAAAAATCGCCGAAAAGAACACGTTTCTTGCCCCGTACAAGAAACACGTGAGAGATATCGTTGGATCCCAGAAATAAAAAGTAGGTACATAGGATATTTTCGGTTACACCGCAGAAATAACTTTGTGTTCTTTCGAGAAATTAATAATTAAATCAACATTTATTTCGGAATCGCTTCCATATTTATTAGTAACAATGTAAACTTGTCTTAGTAACATTTATAAAAACCGGCCAAATGCGAGTCGGACTCGTGCACGAAGGGTTCCGTACCATTAACTATAAAAACGGCAAAAAAAACGTTTGTTGTATGGGAGCCCCCTTAAATATTTATTTTATTCTGTTTTTTGTATTTGTTGTTATAGCGGCAACAGAAATACATCATCTGTGAAAATTTAAACTGTCTAACTATCACGGTTTCATGAGATACAGCCTGGTGACAGACGGACAGACAGACATACGAACGGACAGCGGAGTTTTAGTAATAGGGTCCCGTTTAACCCTTTGGGTACGGAATTCTAAAAAAATACTTATTATGAAATAAGAAATACAAACTTATTTTTGCGCTCCTTACAATCAATGCGAAAATATTCATCGTAACTACGGAACCCTTCACTGTGCGTGGTCACTGAACCACTTTATGCAGAGTAGAGTCAATGTTTATTTAACTACTTTATTTTCTCAAATTGATTTCACTGTGCCGGGGTACGAAATTTCTTCACTATTGTAATCTTTAAACACAATACTACCTCCCATTAAAGCCGTGGCAGATATTTTTATATCACCTTATATACAAGAACCCGACATCAATCCTTGGGCAGTTGCCCGCTAGACACAACACCCGTCTGGTCGGAGGATCCTCCCTTTTCTATGGTGGATGAGTGAAATTTACACCCTGTTCCTCATACCCCTAAAAGTTTGTAAATATTTTAATCCTATATAACCATACTGGGAGTGGGTATCCCATAGATATTTAATTATTATTTAAAAACGTACAATACTGATTAAAAAAACCTGGTTTATTCATATGAGCCAAATAAATATACACAGTATCTCAATTTGATTGATCCCCATTGTTCTATCGATACTCAATCCTCATACCTCAAACCACGAGATATGAGACGACCAACCCGACCTGCCATCTCGTTTACCAGTACCAATAATGATAGATATTATGGGACTTATTGATTAATCACCGGTAATGTATCATGATACCAGAGAGGCAGAAGTGTGGTGAAGATTGATTGTTACGGAAGCAGAAAAGAGTTTGACAAAATGTCTAAACATGAAGGATTGTTTTGTAGTTATTGTAATAGATTTGTTACCTTGTGTTACATCTTAATTGGTTTAATAACGTACATCATTCATCGAAAATCAGTTGGTACTAGTGATGTTTTTACCGTCTCATTTTTGTTAACACGCCAAATTTCTTTATTTTTTTGTTGTTTTCAATGTGACGTGTCATTTAATGAGTTATGCATAGACTAGGAGTCATCTGTAGGCTTTCTGAAGGAGAACTTATGACTAAAGTCTTCCCAATCGTTACGTTATGTATACCTAGTTTTATTTTTGGACCTACATTAGAGTTTCATTTTCGGGCAAATTGCCTAATAAACCTTTAATAGGCGAATCGAATTTAAAGGTTTCTTTTCAATTATTTTGTTGAAGTCAATTACCTAAACGCCTGATGTATTTATAATATTATATTCATGCCATTGCCAAACAAAAAGGCTTCCGCAAAACGGCGCGACGCGACAGTGCGACGCGATTTTAACCAAACAATTAGAAATCTTCACGGTAGAACAATTAACGGGGTCGCGTCGTGCGACATGTCGCACTAGTCTGCACGAGCCTTAAATCAGGCAGCCCGTATAATTACTGATTTACCAAACATTATTTGCTATAAATACTTACACTATTTGCCAAACCTTGGCAGAGAAACCTACTGAGTCAACAATCTCTTTTCATTTATTACTTCCAAGACGAAGCCGACAAATTTTATTATGTCCTAAAATATCAGGTGGGCCATCATTTGAGAACATAAAACCTTTGAGTAATGGTTTGGAGTCAGAGCTCCTCCACACAGGATGCGGAAGCAAAAAACATAAGACAATTTGATTTTAGAGGGATGCGCTAAGGTAGCCCGCGAAATTAAAATTTTCTTAGGTTTTTTGTAATTTGCAGGTCAGTGTCAGGTTGTATGTTGATTAAAATATGATTCGCGACCGTAACCAATATGAATTTACAGAATTATAAACATTAGAATCGGCAATACAACTCTCTATGTTTAAAGGTTTCACCTTAAAGCGTTAGGACATCTTTCTACGATCACCGATCTGTCTCACTGTCTGCCAAGCGTCGTGAATGAGAAAGACCGTACAATGTTGCGTTTAGCCTGCCTAAAAAAATCTTGATTGGACCTGATTGCTCCATGCTCCATCCTCTATCAACATCAACCAAGAAACATCGTCCATTTCCGAACTACTAGACAACAAACATCGCCACAAAGACCCAAATCTTTTCACATTTTAATATAATTTCATTTTTTTTGTCCAGAATGAAAATACAAATGAAAAAACTCACATGTAATCAAACAACGAAATAATAACAAAAGTTACTTTCTTTCTGTGTGGAGAGCCTTTACACAGGGGCCTCACATATTCATAGTCCAGTCCAGTTTAATCTTTTGTGGCTTCTTGAAATTCTTGTTTTTGGGTCAAGGGGTCAAAGGGTCTGCGGTGTCACGGCAGATTTAATACTTAGTAGGTTTTGTGATGGGTAGGTCTATGGTTTGAAGTACGTGTTTTGTAAGAGGATTTGAGAGGACGGAGACTCGTTCTTCTTTCTGAAGGTTTGGCCATCAACTCCGAATATTGATCCTTGTTCTTTACGAGGTGGGACAGCTCAGCACCAGGGTAGTAGACTAGAATAGGTAGGTTCAATTTTGTGTTTACCTTAAGAGAAAATAAGGTAGGTACCTAACCTAAATAGCTACTAAAAACGTCAGCATTAGGTAGGTACTTATGTAATTGGCTTCTAGCTTCCACACTTCATAGGTCCTTAGTAGGTGTTTGGGTCGGTTTCTTTTCCAGTCTAACCGGACGCAGCTGATTAACAGTATTTTTTAAGGAGCGTCTGCCTATCTGACCTCAACCCAGTTAAATTACTGAGTAATACGATACTCCTTGGTAAGACTGGTTGTCAGACTTTGTTGACTTTCCGAGGCACAGAAGGATCTGTATGTAATGGATGATCACCCATCCACAGATTGACCTCGGCAAGCGTTGCTTAACTATTGACCCGTGTGGCTGTTGTTTTTTAGCCACGAGCCCCTTGTACTATTGAAAATAAATAAGTAACAATGTTTTCTGTAAGAATACTTAGTAGGTACTTGTAATTTGTACAGTGTATTGAAAAATATTTAATTTGTAACAAATAGACTAACAAGTAAGTAATTATGTCATTAACAGTAATTGTTTGTCAGAAAGAGCTCGGGAAGCGAAAATAAAACAATAACTCCACAATATTATAAAATTATTTCACTAAAACATTACAGCTTCTGAAGAAGAAATATCACAAAATATCGTATAAAATATAGGTACGAGTACGATACATTTATTTGACTCAACATTATAATAATAAACCTTATGGATACTTGTTTAAGGCACTTAATTAATATTTTAAGGCACAATTGTGATTAAGGCTATGATGTCTGCGAAAGCGCAGGACAATCTGGGAACGAAGCCTTGGTAAGCCAAGGCTTCGTTCCCAGAGTGGCCTGCGCGTTATAAAAAGACGCTTAGCGAAGCCGAGAGTCACATGTTCTTCACGTCATTTTAATATTTTTTGCTTCTTCTAGACCATTTCTGGGAACCTTCTGGTTACGGAGATTAAGTTCCAACTTTTGTATACCCTATTTTTAACTTACATATTATGTCATAACTGTACCTACAGTACTGTACGCCTGTGGCGTTACATGCACGGCGTGGGAGCCCGCGTATCGGCAAGCGTAGTGTGGGACGCCCCCTAGCTAGATGGACGGGCGAAATTCGGTGTCGGGATAAGGTGGCTGGGACAGACTGGATGCGGAAGGCGGGTAGTTTTTATATTGTCCAGCAGTGGACTGCTCTAGACTGAATTGAGATTGATTGATTGATGCACCCATAAGCACAATGTTGTGCAGAATGCGTAGATGAATGCTTTGTGATGGCGCTTTTTACACCCTGAATTATATGATCCACAAAGCGCTGAAGAGTAGATAAGTTTGCATTATTTGCTTTTCCCAGCTTGGAAGCTTATCGTGGTGAAAGGTGACCGTTTTAGGGGACTATCATTTAAAACAATGGCGATCAAAAACCACTCATCTATCAGTCCATTTTGAATGAATTTTGAATAAGAATTCACGAGCTAGAACCTGGTAACCAAATCACTCTTTTATAACATAACCTAACTGCTTCATTTCTCTATCAAACTGTTCATCTCTGTACTTCTTTATCTTCGTCAGCCAGACTCCAAATGATGCGCCAGCTCTGCAGGTGCCCCCATATCTTAAAGGTAGGCATTCTAAGTCCAGATGCTTCTGTAAAGACTTCAAGTCGTTGCCGTGGAAGTGGATGGATTGCCACGCGTTCTGGGGTATGAACCTCTTGAACAGATAGAAGAACGTGTTCAGCATCCAGGAGTAGTTGATGAAGTGCACGCTTTTGACGCGAGCTGGCATGGCTAGCTATAAACAAAACATTTTTATTATTAATTTTGGTGCAATACTACCAATCCTGAGCATATTCAGACAGCGATGCGGACGAGTACTTCGACGCCTTACTGTCCTTTTGTTTTTCTATTAATTTGTATAATTACTTAGTTATACTCATTTAATTTAGTACCAAGTGTAAATAGTTAGTTGTGACAAATATTGTAAATATTATAAAAGAAAAATTAATTAATAACATTGAGAGTTAAATAGGTACTGTTGAGGGCCCATTCAATTATGACTATGAGTAATTAGGAATGACCAATATAAATAGCATTAATTGCGCATAATTATGGCTCGTTCTTGGCAGTTATAGTTTTTGAAAGATTGTTTACTAAACGCATTGCAATTTACCAGTTTTTGTGATCACGGAGACAATCACTGAACATTCTCACGAACGAACGTCATTCCTTTGAATTTGACTAATTAAAAACCAAAAAGTTATTTTAATTTACAGATACATGTGACGGACTGACCTTTGAGCAACAGGAAAATGTTGATAGAGGATGAATAGAGGTGATGAAATACATTGATTGATGATGTAGATAACTATGGGTAAGGACAATAGTGGATAAGTACTATGCTCAGAACAAATAAAAAACCCAGACAACGCGATGCGAACAAGACACCAAGGGGTTTATTCATAAACGATGATTAAAGTTAAGTGACGTTAAAACGTCAAAAATATATGGTTAAACAGTCGCTAATCATTACTTAACTTTTAGCAACGTTTATGACTAAAGGGGCAAATGGTTATAAATGTGAGCGTGTATGCACAGAGCTGACTCTGTAGGTACCATAGAGATATAATATTACATAGAGTGCGCGTATTGCACAAATCGCTTAGTGCGCATCGTAGACAAGTGAGCTATACAGGGTGTAAGGGTAAACAGTCTTGTCATTCAAACCATGGGTACTTGACTTAAATATAATAATAAATGACCGAGTAACAACAAAAAAAAACATTATTTTCATTAAAAGATTTAAAAAAGTTTCTATGCGACACCGTGCTCGCTACCGAAACAGCTGTCTGTCTGAGAGAGGGGTCGCGCTTACGGCCGGTCGGGTCACCTCCCACGCCCCCCCACACGTGTTGAGACACAAGTTCGTTGCCGTAGCGCATAGGTCAAACGGTGAAATACGCTAGTGGTAAAAAATAATTAAAAAATTATAAAAAGTGTCGTAATTTTTCATTGATTTTATGTTCTATAAATGGTGTTTACCCTAACATCCTGTAGATTATTAGTGTTGGGTAGGACATACAAGAGGCACTTCAAATATCCCATACAAAATTATTAAATGTCCCAACACCTCAAAATAACATTTTGTACCGCTTCACTGTGACATACAAATGAATGAATCTCGAACTGACAAGTGAGTGAGTGTGGTGAGGAACGTCGTGTTGTTCAAACCCGTGTCTACTGTTCATAGTTTGTTGCGCACACACTATAATAAATATATCTCTATGACATAAACGCTCACTTTAATAACCATTTACAATCAAACTACACCTCACTAAGTGCACACATGTTTACGAAACAGGCCTAACATCACTGTTGATAGCGCTCGGTCTTGGTTTTTTATTTGGTCTGAGATACTGGTGCCGATTCTGTTGTTCACAAACTAAACTAAATTTAAGTTCGGTGCATCTTTTTCTTTCTGTTTCATTAAGTAAAGGACAGAAGATAAATTTTAGTTTAGTCCTCTCAAATTAATCAGCGACTGTCACTACTCCATACAAGTTGTTGGGGATAGCTTTTGCCAGACAATTAAAACACGAATAAGAATTGTTTCTGGAGGCAAACGGCGGCGAGGAATTTCTTCGGGAGCTTTGTGGCAAAGTTGTTTACTCGTGGAGCGCTGGGATCGGAGGGTGTCCGCTCATCCGCTGGGCGAAACGGCCCGTCTTTTATACTCTAAATTTACCCCCTCTGCCGTCACTTCCCCTTCCTCACCCCCGTAACTCTTATTTATTTTTATCTTAATAAATCTTGTTATTACAATGTTTTGTTTATTACATTCTTGTAGCTAATTATCTATTCTAACTACACATAAATTGATACTCTGTGACGTCTTGTTTAGCTGTGGCGAGAGGATACACATAATTTTACCCTGCCCTCCGCCTCACTACTATAAAAGCGCGCTGTAGCGCGCCCTACCATCTTATTCTTACTACTGACGTCGCAGAGGCATGGTAATAAAACACAAGGGTTTGTATCGCTTTATTAGACTTACTTTTCTAATTAGAATGCTACAACATTTATTTACAGCTAATTGGAAACTAATTAGACTTATTACATAACAAGATAATTGTACTTTAATATCACACATTTTCTTTTGCTCGGTTGATCGGTTGGGTTGTTCGGATGATCTGTTGATCGGTTGGGGCGATTTACATAATTCCAACGCTAAAAATGGTTTTAATAACACAGTTAATCAATACAACAAACAGTAATTAATTATCTCTTTAAACAAAAAAATGGTTTTCAAAGTTACGTAATTTTTCATACACAAAATTTTTCTAAGTTTTTTATCAAATGAATTTAACATTACTTTTCTAGGTTAATCTTTACATGACTAATAAGAGTCTAATGAGATCATTTAGATATAATACAAATCCAACTATAATCTTATCTGATTCACAAAAAATACTCACAACTTAGTAAATCTAATTGGAATTTTCACTTTTTCACATAAATAACTATGGCGTAGCGCCGCCACTTGCGCCCACGAGCGAGTCGACGTTAGGGCATCGTGCACACAAGTTTAGACGTGATTAAAAACTTGCCTACTAAAATTACGTCAATTTACGTCAGGCGCTGGTTCATTTGACAGAACTAAACTAAAATTTATCTTCTGAACTTTTCTTAATGAAATGGAAAGAAAAAGATGCACTAGTTTAGTTTGTGAACAACAGAATCGGCTCCATTATCTATGATACATGTTTTATGTGGTAGGTTTGGCACACAATCCATGGGTCCACCTGACAGAAAGTATTTACTTAAGTGCCACATAAACAGTGTAAAGATATAGGCCGATTAAATTGACTGTCTATGGGAAAAGACAACTCTTTTATTTCAGAAATGAAGAAGACTACATTTTGATAGCCCTAGGTATGTAACCTACGATAGGCAATGCCATCGTGGCATCGCGCATCGGCCTAAATCTCTACTTACAGTCCTATCCAAAGCGCGATCACGCGAAATCGCGACCACCGCGTTCATTTTGTTCGGTAAACCCAAACGCGTCGCGGCGTCGTCGCTACCGTCGCGATTATTTTGTTTGGTGAACCCCATCGCGCCGACACAGGGCACCTTTCGATTTTCCGAACATAATAGTGACATATGAATGCGACGGTCGCGTCACGCGGCCGATCACTTTGGTTAGGACAAAGGGTTAAGGTTTCACATAATCAGGATCTTGATCGTTCTTATGATGAAGTCAGACAACAAATTCAACTCACCCCCATAAGACAGACGATTTGGTAAGCAACTGCAGGAGTTAGGGTAGCCACGTGGCGCATCGTGAGGCCCTCCAGGTCTATAATCGCTGTGCCAGCGAGGATCTGAATCTTGGGCTGTCGGAGGCCTATCTCTCCCATCGCCATGGCGGCTCGGATTAAGTCTTCGACTGGAAACTCGCTTGGATCCCACTTTCCTAGAAAAATTCCACTAATAATTAAAGATCTAGGGAGAAGCTCGTGGCTAAGTAATAACAGACGCACGGGTCGATTCATCAGGTGCTACGCTTGCCGAGGTTGGTCCGTGGATGGGTTGACCATCTTTACATATTTTATAAAGACTCCTCCGTGCTTCGGAAAGCACGTTAAACCGTTGGTCCCGGCTGTCATTTGTGGATCTTTGACAGTCGTCACGGGTCGTCAGAAGCCCGAAAGTCTGACAACTAGTCTTGCCAAGGTGTATCGTATTACCCAGTTACTGTGTTGTGGAAGTCAGATAGGCAGTCGCTCCATGTAAAATACTGATATTCAGCTGCATCCGGTTAGACTGGAAGCCGACCCCAACATGGTTGGGAAAAGGCTAGGCAGGCAGATGATGGAATTCAAGAAAATGCTGAGACATTATAATAATAATGTTAGTACTGTATAGTTCGCGGTACTCCTGAACACGGCTCGCATCGTTAGGAGGTTCCTCTCTCTGGAGCCCTCACCGCCGGCGCCGGTAGCTTGGACCCTGTTCCCGATACCGGTGGGCTACTATTTTTTATATTTTTAAATGTTTTTATATTCTTTTTATTCTAATATTTGAAAATATAATCAATATGTATATAATTAAAAAAATTATAAAAACTAAAACTACGACAAAAAAGGCAATTAACTAAAAAGGTATAAACAAGACATCACAGACAGACAAATAAAAAATCCGGAGTGGCACGTGTTAGGGCATAAATCGAACAGATTACGTGTGACTCCGGATTTTTAATTTGTCTGTCTGTGATGTCTTGTTTATAACTTTTTAGTTGATTATACATAGTACATACATACATACATACCGGGTAAAATCATAACCCTCCTTCTTGCTTCGCCGTAGTCGGGTAATATTAAAGGAAATGATAATGTTAGGAGCGCAAATTGAGAATTATTAGAGGTTCGATTAAATACAATGCCTTACCTAACTACAGCTTTTAGCCTGATTTTTACGGTGCGATTTAATTATTTATGGAATATCATAAGTTGAAGTTGAAGCAACGATAACAGTTGCATAGTTATTAAACTGCGTTTACACGATGCACGTCACTTGTTGCTTCAATTCTATTGTTTGCCACAGGCATGAAACTTGCATCGTGTAAATGGGGCTTTAGGAAAAATCAAAGAGTCAAAAGTTCAAAACTACTTTATCGAGTCTTACCGAATCTGAAAACTGACAGCCTCCCGATATCAGGTCTGTCGAGCATGGTGCCTTCATACGCGTCCTTCACCTTGACCAGCCCCCACAGGTCGACGCCCTCGTAGAGGTGTTTGTGCTGTTCTCGGAAGGCGCAGTACCGGACCAGCTGGGTGGAAGAATACTTATTTTATTTTCACAGCATCACAAGTATGGGGGAAACCTTTATAAATTGTGGTACCTACCCCACAAATAATAATAAAAAAAATATTAATAAAATAATACCACTACCCGCTATGTGAATAACAGTGATTGTACCAAATAAGATGTCATCTATATAGACTAAGAAAAATACGTAATTATTGACGCTAACTCAAAAACTATTTAAGCAAAGTTAATAAAATTTATATGGGACCACACGGGAAGCACTAGCTTTCAAATAAATAGAATAATCAAAATCGGTTCACCCAGTCGAAAGATCTGAGGTAACAAACATAAAAAATAAAAAAAAATACAGGCGAATTGATAACCTCCTCCTTTTTTTGAAGTCGGTTAAAAATAAATAAATTCATTTTATAAACATTTTACAAACATAACATAACATACAATCAGCCAGCCATACCATCATCCTTTTCCGAACAGTGGGACAACATAGTAGGCTAACATAAAAAGCCGGCCAACTGCGAGTCGAACTCTCACACGAAGGGTTCTGTACCACCGTACAATATTTAGCAAAAATCGCCGAAAAGAACACGTTTCTTGCCCCGTACAAGAAACACGTGAGAGATATCGTTGGATCCCAGAAATAAAAAGTAGGTACATAGGATATTTTCGGTTACACCGCAGAAATAACTTTGTGTTCTTTCGAGAAATTAATAATTAAATCAACATTTATTTCGGAATCGCTTCCATATTTATTAGTAACAATGTAAACTTGTCTTAGTAACATTTATAAAAACCGGCCAAATGCGAGTCGGACTCGTGCACGAAGGGTTCCGTACCATTAACTATAAAAACGGCAAAAAAAACGTTTGTTGTATGGGAGCCCCCTTAAATATTTATTTTATTCTGTTTTTTGTATTTGTTGTTATAGCGGCAACAGAAATACATCATCTGTGAAAATTTAAACTGTCTAACTATCACGGTTTCATGAGATACAGCCTGGTGACAGACGGACAGACAGACATACGAACGGACAGCGGAGTTTTAGTAATAGGGTCCCGTTTAACCCTTTGGGTACGGAATTCTAAAAAAATACTTATTATGAAATAAGAAATACAAACTTATTTTTGCGCTCCTTACAATCAATGCGAAAATATTCATCGTAACTACGGAACCCTTCACTGTGCGTGGTCGCCACGCACTTGGTCGGTTTTTCATATAATGTCGATAATCTTCATACTTTATATGGGTATTTCATCGCTGCGATGTGTGTTTTAAATTGCTGTTGGTTACGACAAAAACTACGATTGGTTAAAACGTTTAAGGATTTTGAAAGCAGGCGTAAGATTTTTTATGTTGACATCCTGTCAGAAAAACGATAAAAATATACTTATTTTACGACCACAATTTGGATCTCAGCTTATCCTCAGGTCGAAGTTGTGGCCGTCAGTTATATTTAAAACTTCCAAAAAGCATACGCAACGATTTTCAAACTGAGGCCGGCGACATACACGACACACACTACGACACTATTGTTATTTTTAACTTTTTATTTTGTTATTTGTATTTGTGTTTCACGAATTGTGTCCAAATAAACGTTATTCTTTCTTTCTTTACTTATCTACATACGAAATTCCGTTTCGAAATATTGATTCGGAATTTTGAATGCAGCAAATCCATACAAAAGGCCGGCCACATGCAGGTATAATTCCGTTTCGGAATTTCGAATCGGAGAAAATTTCGAACGGAGAAGTATGGTTGTGATATATTCTTGATTTTGTATCTAAGATTTGCTGCCTTCGAAATACCGAATCGTTATTTTAAAACGGAATTCCGTTTCGGAATTTAAAAAATCGATATTTAAAAAGTCTTCAACACAGAAAGAAGTCTTTTTTTTTTAAACATTACGTCACGCTGATGCTGTACGTAAGTAGTTGTAGGACTTGTAGGTATAATAATATCATTATCGAATCAGATAGCTACAAGAGTCGACTTCTAGCATCCATTATGTACAAACACCTACATGACATGGCTTAGCAGCTTACAGAGAACCGTTACATTATACATGTACTAAGTACCTACTTATGTCTTTGTTATTCAAAGTGCCGTATTCATAATTTACAAGCCTTTCCCTAACTAGGCATGTTGAGGTCGGCTTTCAGTCTAACCACATCTAGCTGAGTATAATTTTTTTTACAATATCTGCTCAAAAATCTTTACATCCCAATAAAATACATACTGAAATAATACTGACTTTACTTGGTGTAAATAATTACATCACCACTGCTTGACGGTGAAGGAAAACATCGTAAGGAAACCGGCATGTCCTAGAACCAAAAATTCCAAGACATATGTGGCATCTACCAACTCGCAGTGGGCCCGAGTGGTGGATTACAGCTCACTCCCTCTAGAAGAGAGGAGGCCTGTGTCCCAGCAGTGGGAAAATTATAGGCTGGATAATCTATGCTTATGATAATAGACAGTTACTCTCATTTTGGATAAGAACAAGGTATCATAAAAAAATCACCATTCCGATATCCCACCTCCGCTCAAATAGTGTCGTAAGTCTAAAAAACAAACTTTCTTTTTTTTATTTCTTTTTTAATGACGCTAGTGCCATCTAGGGTTAAATATTTAAACCATAAGTATTACACTAACTGAGATAAGATTTTGAAGTTTTCTGGAACGAATGGTACACACGGCCACACATCAAGCTATATTTTTCCAGTTTAAACTGATATCGTATTGTATAGGATTTCCGTACAATGCGAGGTCAGTTTATACTGGAAATGTATAAGCTTGATGTGTAGCCGTGTGTAAGTATTTACAATAAAAAAGGTTTTAATTTTTTTTGAGTTGTGACACTATTTGAGCAGAGGTGCAATATGAATACTTGTGTTATTTATCTATACATATTCTAAATTAAAGTCGCTTATCGTGTTTGTCTGTATGTCCGCGTGGTTCTTCTAAACCACGCAACAGATTTTGATGCGGTTTTCACCATCGTTTAGAGAATTTATTCCGGAAGGTTTATGTATTACATTCATATTAAACTTACTTAATAGCTAGTATTGTATAATTAGCGACGCGCCCCTGCTTCGCACGATTTTTATGACTTGATAAAACATCAAGGTTTCTTTTTAAATTTATTTATTTATTTATAATTACAACGGCTAGCGCCAATGACAGTAATTAACAGATAAAACTAAATGTAAGTTACATTTTAATGTATTATACACATACATAATACTCGTATACACCTTCATAAATCTCGCTAAATGATAGTGAAAAAGCGACTTTGTATAGATGACAGTTTCGGCTGAACACATTTAAGTAAACAATGACAACAATGAAATAAAAAACCTAATCTTCGCGTCGCACATACCGTAGTGTCTCAAGACGAAAGTCTGGCTAATGCGTGTTGCCATGCCATGCACTGAAACGAAAACTAAAAGGCACCCAAAGGGCAACGGAGAGGGCTATGCTTGGAGTCTCCCTACGTGATCGAATCATAAATGAAGAGACCCAAAGGAGAACCAAGGTAACCGACATTGCTCGCAGAATTGCCAAAATGAAGTGGAAGTGGTCGGAGAACAGATGGCCGATGGGGCCGAAAGGAACTGGAATAGCGACCGCGTACCGGATGACGTAGCGTTGGAAGACCCGCCACAAGGTGGCCTCAGGAATCCGCAGGATGCGACAAACACAGAACCGGTTGAAGTGGCGGTGCTTTGGGGAGGCCTATGTCCAGCAGTGGATGTCTTTCGGCCGAAATGATGTTAATGAGGACAGCCAGACGAATATCTACCTCTTTATAATGATTAGTATAATTAAGTAACAGTATTATATCTTCATACAAAACAGCCGAAATGACGCGCTTCGATCTCAGAGCAATTTTTTTTTTTATTGGTCTGAGGCTTCGATATCTTAGTTTATATATTGCAACAGTATCGAGTGCGCGGCAGTTACAGAGAGATTTCAAATCGCGTCGTTTCGGCCGTCTTTGCAGATATAATACTGTTACATACTTATTCTGTGTTTATACGCTAGCTTTGTCTCTGTTCCGTTTCTGTACTCATGTGTTTTTAACACAAGGCTAACAATGACGTAAATTACCAACACCAGTCAGCAGTAACAGTCCTTGTTTTGAACATAAACTAAACCTGTTTTATTTATTTTAGAGTAGGTAACTAACTAATAGTTAAAAATAAACTTGGACTTGTGTAGTTGTACGTCACGCGAAAATTATCTTAGACAGGTCTGGCTAAATGCTAAGCTTATGAATACATTATTTTTAACTTCTATACTGGCCTTCAAAACTTAGTACCACACTTCTAAAATTGCAATAACTTTTAAATTACACAAGATAAATAGTTCCTTCCGAAATAAAAAGGATTCATCATCATATGCCTAGCCTTTTCCCAACTATGTTGGGGTCGGCCAGTCTAACCGGATGCAGCTGAATACCAGTATTTTACATGGAGCGACTGCCTATCTGACCTCCACAACCCAGTATCTAGGTAATACGATACCCCTTGGTAAGACTGGTTGTCAGACTTTTGGGCTTCTGACGACCCGTAACGACTGTCAAAGATCCACAAATGACAGCCGGGACCAACGGCTTAACGTGCTTTCCGAAACACGGAGGAGTCTCGGTATGTAAAGATGGTCACCCATCCACGAACCAACCCCGGCAAGCGAAGCTTAACCTGATGGATCGACCTGTGCAGCTGTTATTAAAATAATCCGAAATAAAACGGACTAATTTTTATATAAATACTTTATAGCCCATCACCGTCTTTTATGGAATGGCTTAGAAAAACTTTATAAACAAAAACACTCCTTTCCAAATTGTTGCAACTTTTGACTTTTTTTTGTTTCTGTTTTTGTTTTCACATTTATTTCTTGATCGATAAATTTTGAATCAAAAGCCAAATACCAGTTATTAAAATGCAAATAAAGCGTAAAACTGCAGTTATCAATGTTGTTTGAGTTTTTTGCCCGAGGTACCTAGAACGCCCTCATTTCACAAGCATACCTAGGGTTCACAGCATTTGGTGACAGTGACCCCAGACAAATTTTCTTTCCTTTCGTGAGCTGTCCATGAATAAGTAAGATATTGATCCCCAAGGGTTGTAGAAGCTGATCACAAGTGCTCCGTGTAACAGCAGCAGCAGCAGCAGGTTCCAGCTTACCAATGATCTACTAGGACCTTAGACAGTGGCGTAGGCAAACTAGGAGGCATGTGCCTAGGGGCGCGAGAATACTAAGGGGCGCGCGCCGAAGATTTTTTACAAATTTTTATTTTTATTTATATAAAACTAATTGTGTAAGTAAGTATGCACCTACGAGGGCTGCACTAAAAGTATCGGGAATGGAATATTTCCACTGTTCTTGTCATATTAAAATCTTTTTAATTGAAAACTCTTTGGTTTTAAAAATCGAATACCATTTATTTATTTAAAAAAAGATTCTCGGTCTTGTCACAAGGTTTTGTCAAACTTGTTTAGTCGTTGAGAAAATGGAATTGACTCGAGAAAATTCAACAGCGATGATTTATTATGACTTTCGAAGTGGTTTAACACAAAAACAGTGTGTTGACCGGATGATTCCTGCATTTGGTGATGAAGCCCCATCCAAAACCACAATTTATCGCTGGTTTGCTGAATTTCAACGTGGACGTGTCAAGCTCAGTGACGATCCCCTTCAAGGTCGTCCAAAAACTGCAGTCACCCTATAAAACGTTGATGCTGTGCGTAAGCTGATTGAGGAAGATCGACATTTGACATACCGTGAAATTCAGGCAACTTTAGACATTGGCATGAGTCAAATACAAATAATCTTGCGTGAACAATTAGGTGTAAAAAAGTGGTTTTCCCGATGGATACCGCATTCGCTCTGTGAAGAGCAAAAAGCGGCTCGCGTTACTTGGTGCGTCAGAACTCTCGAAAGATTCCACGCAGGATCCTCAAATGCTGTATACAACAACGTATCAGGTGACGAATCCTGGATATACGCGTACGAACCCGAAACAAACAACCAGTCACGAGTTTGGCTGTTCGAAAATGAGTTAAAGCCAACAAAAATTGTTCGTTCACGGAGTGTTGCAAAAAAAATGGTGGCCACGTTTGTCTCCAAAACCGGCCATGTTACGACTATTCCTCTTGAGGGACAAAGAACGGTTAATGCAGAATGGTATTCTAGCATTTGTTTGCCACAGGTCGTTTCTGAACTCCGTAAAGAGAACTGCAACCGCCGCATCATCCTCCATCACGACAATGCGAGTTCAGACCGAGCTCACACCGCGCACAGAACAAAAGAGTTTTTAGAGCAAGAAAACATAGAATTATTAGACCATCCGCCGTACAGCCCCGACCTAAGCCCTAATGATTTCTATACTTTCCCTAAAATAAAGAATAAATTGCGTGGACAGAGATTTTCATCACCTGAAGAAGCTGTGGACGCCTACAAAACGGCCATTTTGGAGACCCCAACTTCCGAATGGAATGGTTGCTTCAATGATTGGTTCCATCGTATAGAAAAATGTGTCAAGTTTCTCGGAGAATACTTCGAAAAGCAATAAATACATTTTTAAATAGTAATGTTGTGTCACTTCCTTAATTCCCGAAATTTTCAGTGCCGCCCTCGTACTTCACAAAATAAAAGATTATGTATTTAATTCTTTAGAGATGTAGAACTTCCGAAGCATGCTCCGCCTTCTCGATTATTCCTACATCGCTTGAGATTTTATAAAAGAAGTGTGTAAGATACTAAATTAATGATAACCAACGATCATCTGTCAACACACATAGTCAGATATGTTTCCCAGAGAGGCATAATGGATTTCTATGTTCGTTGGGTCCCTCTTGATTTCTTGAATTTTATCACATATTCCCTGACCTACCTAATTATACCTACCTATATTATAACTGCGAAAGTGTGTGTGGTTGTATAGGTATATCTTACTGCTTCATGCAATAAACTACTGAACCGATTGTGATGAAACTTGGTATGTAAGTAGACAGACAGAGACAAAAAATTTTTTTTTTTAATATTCCTTTGGCTACTATGTCCTCGATGAGGTGCTAGCCTAGGGCGCTCTCGACATTTAATCCACCACTGACCTTAGACGTATAGAACCTCTATACGACTTAGGTCAAAGAAGTTTATGAGTTCACAAGAAGAAATACACTCACCAATTTATGAGCTCTTGGTACAATGAATTCTCTGGCTCGCAAAAACCTCAGCATATACTCGTCATCTGTCCTCAGTGGTTGACATTCACCTCTATCTGAAATAAAATTATTGAATTTAATGAAAAACCATCAAAACTAACAACTACAATCAGCTTGTGTTTAATTTTTTTTAACAACAAGCAAGTCTTGCTGATTTTTTTTGGAATTCCCACATTTCTTTCAACAATGTCAAAATGTTAGGACCCTCGGTTAGACAGGTCAATGATCTGAACAGGTAGACATATAAGACAACACAAAGAAGCTTTGAAAAAATGTCTTTATCGAATATTAAACAAGGGTCATAAGTATATTTTAAAATAAATGTACAATACTTATGTACAATACATACTTATTACTTCTGTCATTCTGTCTGACCCTTGTTAAACCTACTCAATAAAGAGTTTTATGACCGGTAATAAACAGACAAATAAATAAGTTACTAAAATCCGATGTGTTCCTTTTTTGTATCGTTTATACTAACATATATACATTAAAAAAAATTGCGAAATTGAGTTTGTTTGTTTGTTTATTACGCTTTCACGCTAAAACGGCTGAACGAATTTGAATGAAATTTGGCACATGGGTAGTCCATGACCTGGAGAAGGACATAGGCTACTTTTCATCCTGGATCACAGACGAAGTCGCGGGCAACAGTTGGTCTAAACATAAAAATCACGTGTCATCTATACCTATGATCGTACACGCCAATCTCCAAAACTTTTAATTTCATTCAAATCGATGGGGTAACCATTTCAATGAAAATTTTGTGAAGATAGAATAGTTTTGGACCCTATAGTTAGCGCCGTTTTTAGGTTTCCGTACCCAAAGGGTAAAACGGGACCCTATTACTAAGGCTATGTCCGTCTGTCTGTCCGTCCGTCTGTCCGCGGCTTAGCTCAGAGACTGTTGGTACTAGAAAGCTGTAATTTGGTATACCCATATAAATCACGCCGATAAAGTGTTAAAAAAAAATCGTAAAATATATTTTTTTAGGGTATCTACACGTAAATCGGGAATGGTTTTTTTTTTCTCGTCAATCCCAAAGTGTGGGTTATCGTTGGAAAGGTCGTTTAAAATTAATGGGAGTTTATGAAAACCATTTTTGGATTCAAGGATCCCTTTGCGAAATATTAAGCTTTAAAGTGTTAATTTTTGTTAGAGATGGTTGGTTTTAGATATGTGAAAAAATTAACGGCAGTAGTATATATATACTACTGCTGTTAACGAAATTAAAAGGAAAACTATCACCGCTACGTAGGCACCACAAGTTACCGAGTAATAATCGACCAACTTAAATTTGCAGTTGCAAAAACATGTTCACCCATACATTCTGTATGGGAGAACAAGTTTTTCAACTATAATGTTAAGTTTGTTGGATACATTCATCTCAACTACGGAACCCTTCGTTGTGCGTGGTTCGACATGCACTTGGGCGGTTTTTTTTTCCTCTGTATTAATAAGAACCAAATTCTTAGTAATTGATTACAATCTAGCCTAATAGACTAATAAGTAATTTAATTCTAACTTAATATTTTTTATTGCGGAAGAAGTCACTGCCGAAGTGCCAGTAACTAATTATAAGCAGTGACAGCGTATTCGAATGGATATAATTACCTAAAGTTGAGGTGTTGGCTAATATGGAATGCAGTTTTGTATCGATCGTAAAAATCTTGCGATTCCGGAATTGATAAATTTAGTCTAGGAGTTTTTGACTATAGAAATGCTAGCTAATGTTATAGTTGCCAAACTGGCACAGCGACGAACAACCCAGTGCCTTGAGTTTCGTAATTTTTTTTTTTACAATAGCTCAATCATCATCTGCCTAGCCTTTTCCAAACTATATTGGGGTCGGTTTTACAGTAGCTCAATGATATGGCGAAAATGCTAAAGCGCCATTTTGGCGCTTTAGCATTTTCGCCTTTCCACTGACGATATTATAACCACACAGTATCCGATAAGTTGTGCATTCCCGGATTTCGGGACATTTTCTGGAATTCCGTGATTTACATTAAGGAAAAATAATAATAAGAAGCCGCTTGCAATAATTTCTTACCCTAACATTAATATTAGATCCATCCGATTATCCGATCTCTGCGCATAAGTTATAACTGTTACAAATAAATAATCAAAATCCAAGGAACATTTTTTTACTGCGGCGTAAGTCAGTTAACCTAAGAGTCATGAATGGGCTGTGAAAAGTTCACACCTTCTATTTTCTTTTGTTGTTTATAAAAAACCGAACAATGGGCGTCGTCAGTGCAATGCAAAAAAACCAAAGACAGCTCACCAAATATCATCTTCCTAAGCTCTGTGATGGCTGTCGCCCTGGTAGCCAGATTCTCCTTACATTGTTCGTAAGCGATCTCCATCAACTCAGGATCTTCCTTCGTGCTGACTTCGGCTTCGAAGCCAATTTCTAAAAAGCACTCAAACATTATTATATCCTAGTAGTTGCGACCTGAAACAAAAAAGATCCATGCTTAAAAAACGCTTCGCTTAAACCATTTGAAAGCATTTGTTTTATTAGCCACTAGTTTCCGCCCGCGGCTTCGCCCGCATGGTATGTCAATAAAAAGTAGCCTTATGTCCTTTCTCAAGCTCTAGACTATCTGTGTACCTTTAAATCGGTTCAGTAGTTTTGGCGTGAAAGCGCGACAGACAGACAGACCGACAGACAGTTACTTTTGCACTTATAATATTAGTAAGGAAGTAAGGATGGTTGGCGTTGTGGAAAAAATAAGGTAAAAAAAAGATTGGATCCAAAACAATTTAATACGCAAAACTAGTTGTTTGGATACATAAGCTGGCGATGTAAAGTTTTATTCTAGGTTCATAATATCGATCGAATCGAGCCTATTTTTATTTATTTATTGGATCGCCAACAGAGACTACACAGTTACGTCAGTTATGCATGTTATGTGTAACATGAACAGGGACGAATACAAGTGTGCGCTTCCAATTATAGGCAACCATATCATTCACTTAACATCTAGGTCGGTACAACAAGTTTGACAAGGACGTACACATTAAAATTAGTCACAATACAATACACGAGAATCATAGAAAGGAAAATAAAATTAAAAGCTAAAGAAAATAATATCTTAACTATTGTTTTGTTATAAATAAGTATAAGATGTGTGTGCGTCATTCCACGGAGTTTATAGCGAGGATAATTTCCACTGCGAAAAGATAGAGGTTAGGAGCAAGTATTAACGAATTTCTTAATGACCGAATTATTGACTAACATTGTATGACCGTAATAATAATATTATGTCATAATGGCCAACATCTCTCGAGGCTCTCGTTAGGCGGTTGGATCAAGGGCCTGATTCAGAAAGCAGTACTCCTTGACACGGCTCGCATTGTGAGGAGGTTCCTGTCTCTGCAGCCCTAACCACCGGTAGCTTGGACCCTGCTCCCGACACCGGTGGACTTCTATTTTTTATATTTTTAAATGTTTTTATATTCTAATATTTAAAAATGTAATTTATAAGTGAATTTATGAAATAAACGACAATAATTATGTACCTATTGTATTAATTCATGTAAAATTGACTAAAACAACCAATGCAATGGATAAGAGTGTGACTGTATTTTTTTTTTTTAACATAGCCTTTAATAATGACATATTAATATTGTATACCCTATGGGTATGTTACAGTGATACATAATGCTAACTGTAAGAACTGTCTTTTCACCTGGGACAAACAATAAATAAATGAATAAATAAATGAATAGTTGGACTGGGGGCTGGTTTGATCATTCTTGTCCATTTAGAAAGCACAAATACCTAAAGGCGCAATTACACTTGGTCGTAAGCCCGTATTCCGGTGCTCAAAAGACTTTACTCGAATTAGGGCACCCAATGCATTAATTACGCTGGTTAGACCAAATAAAAAACCAAGACAGAGAGCTGTCAACAGTGACGTGAGGCCGTTTTCGTAAACTGCGTGCACTTAGTTTGGTGTAGTTTGATTATAGTGTCATTATTAATAGTTGTAAATGTGTGAGCGTGTAAGAACAGAGAGTTGGTGTAGTTTTAGCATGCTTCACTGTAATGTTCGCAGCGCTCCGTCTTTGTTTTTTATATGGTCTGAGTTATGCTGGTCATCGCGCTGGAAGATGAAGCTGGACTCCGAAGACGGGCGGACGTACCTGACGCCGTTCATTTCCACTTGGTCGTTTGCCCGAATTTGTGATTCGATTCGTGAAGTGTAATTGCGCCATAAGATTTGGTTCGTGATTATCTTTTGCTGCGTTTTGTATGTTTAACCATCAACCTTGCCTAAATTCAGGCAGTCAAGTCACGTGTTGGAGAAAATCCTTGCAAGTATTTTTGCCACATTATTATATGAACGTTTGAAAAATAAAAAAAATCATTCTGCATTTGATAACCTAAATCTTGAAGAAGGCTATTTAACATCACGCTAGGACCCTCAGGAGCCGAGCAATAAGAAAAAAAGTCAAAGAACGCTAAGCGAAAACGAAGTAATAGCATACACAGCACAATCAGCCTATAACGTTCCCACTGCTGGGACACAGGCCTCCTCTCTGTGGATTCCTCCTAGGTGGATAAATAGTCAGAAATATAACAAACGTTAAAACGGCAATAACGTCCTACCATGCATACGTTGAAACGGGAGGTATTCCGTGAAGCACACCCAAATGAAGCACACCCAGACGAAGCACACCTAAAGTATTCCACTTAGCACACCCGTAGGTGGGCTTCAAATAAAAATTTAAAATAATTAATTTCCTATTCCACGAAGCACACCTACGAATATCACTCGCATAGTGCGGGGACTAAGAAATAAAAATGTCGATAGAAGAAAATATTTATTATTTAAAAGACTAACTTAAAGAACAATGCCCATGTCCCATACATTTAAAAACCTGGTAATGAAAGTTTATGTACAGTTCTGAGGTATAGTAGAAACACTATCTGTAAGTTCAGAGAATAATGTCATAGAGTCATTTTTACGGTTGAAACGCTACGAAGTCCAAAAAATATTAATGTTACTTTTACATAACATTTATGTTATTTATGTAACGTAACATTTATGTTCCTTTATTTAAACAACTTCTTCCATGCTACTTAATGTGAGTAAGCCATTACACCCTTTTTTAATACACCGCCACAAGGCATTACCGTTTTTATCAATCTTGTGTTTACTATATTGTTTGTTATTATACACTAACACTTGTGTCCCCTTCCGGCCAAGTACGTAATTAATAGATGGGTTAAAATTTCTACTACTTGGACCTGCCATCGGCTCCATTATTTTGTTTGAATAAATTGCACGAAAAACAGAAAAAATAACAATAACAAGAAGACCGGCGCACAATTGCATAAACTCAGCCCGTGACGTCGCGATATGCGATAGTGTAATGAGAACTAAGCATGTAAACAAGTTCCGGAAACGCTCGGCTAAATTCGGGTTGGCTCGGGAATTCAGTGGCGGGCGCACGCGTTGACTATTAGCACAGAATACATAATAGTACTACGTACAGAAGGGACACTCCCTTCCCGCGCTCATATTAAATACCGCACAGCACCCCGCACTTCGAGGTATAATGAAACTGAAAGATTTTAGATATTTAAGTTAGTCTTTTAAATAATAAATATTTTCTTCTATCGACATTTTTATTTTTTAGTCTCCGCACTATGCGAGCGATATTCGTAGGTGTGCTTCGTGGAATAGGAAATTAATTATTTCAAATTTTTATTTGAAGCCCACCTACGGGTGTGCTACGTGGAATACTTTGGGTGTGCTTCATCTGGGTGTGCTTCGTTTGGGTGTGCTTCACGGAATACCTCGAAACGGTGCTCCGCTATGGCTTGATCATGGGGTAATAGCACAGATCAAAATAGAGCATTTATCGCACAAAAAAATGCATTAGAGCAATATACGGGCTTCGACCCGACAAATCCTGTAGGCCAATATTTAAAAAGCTTGGCTTGTTGCCGCTACCGTCTCTTTACATATACGAAACATGTATGTTTGTGAGGAAGAATAAGGAATTATTTAGTACTGCAGATGATTTATATCCTCGTAATCGACGAGACCCCCACAGGCTCGTACTGGATATCCTTCCGAGACTAGCTAAATATAACAAAAGTTGTATATCTATGTGTGTACGTATATATATAATAAGATACCAAGTAATCTCAAAACATTAAATATTAGAATATGCCTTAAATATTAAAAAAAAAACACATGGCCTATGTCACTCGGTATGATGTAAGGATTCTAACGATACCCCATACATCCAAATCCGTTCAGGTATTTTAAAGTTTTGGTGGAATAAAGAAACTCACATAGGTGCATACAAACAAACACACATACATACATACATACATGAACCCTGAAAAATTACACTCCATTTTGGGCAGTTGTGTAAAAACGCCATAATATTCTTGGTTACCAAAACGAAGAAGATTATGGCGTTTTTGTGTTATCATTTTTGTTTATTTGTATCCAGCGTGATCTAATCCAAATCCGTTGAGCCGTTTTAGCGTGAAAGCGTAATAAACAAACAAACTCACTTTCGCATTTCGCATTAAGTTAGGGTTCATTCAATTTGTTTAAACATCACAATATTATTAGTCTCAATGATTCTCAAAACAGATTTAATTAAAATTGAATTGAACTAAAATAGACAGATTTATTCAAATGGTTTAGGGTCAAGGGTAAGGGTAAGGGTATTACCCAGTAACTGGGTTGTGGAGGTCAGATAAGCAGTTGCACCATGTAAAATACTGGTATTCAGCTGCATCCGGTAAGACTAGAGTCGAAGTTGGGAAAAGGCTTGGCAAATGATAAGATGATGTTTAGGGTCAACCCACAATGGTACTTAAAAACCGGCCAAGTGCGAGTCGGACTCGCGCACGAAGGGTTCCGTACAATTATCTATAAAAACGGCAAAAAAAATCACGTTTGTTGTATGGGAGCCCCCTTAAATATTTATTTTATCCTGTTTTTTACTATTTGTTGTTATAGCAGCAACAGAAATACATCATCTGTGAAAATTTCAACTGTCTAACTATCACGGTTCATGAGATACAGCCTGGTGACAGACGGACAGACAGACAGACAGCGAAGCCTTAGTAATAGCGTCCCGTTTTACCCTTTGGGTACGGAACCCTAAAAAACATCCTTTTGAGTTTCGCTATAGTCAGATAAAAGGGGCCCCCAATATATTTTGATATAGGGCCCCATTTCAACTAACTAAGCCACTGTCTCAGCAGCCGATCAAAAATGATTCGTTCTTGGAACGTGTGCATAAAGAATAAAAGTCGGCCACATTTCATAACTTGTATTTTCTTTTCATGTCAAGGGACACGATAAAATACATAATTATATGGGTTGTAAGGTAGGTACGTGTATCGATATCTACGATGATATCTCTTGTGTGTTTGTATTATAGTGTTTAAGACTCCTCCGTGGCTCGGGTCCCGGCTGTCATTCGTGGATCTTTGACAGTCGTTAACGGGTCGTCAGAAGCCCGCAAGTCTAACAACCACTCTTACCAAGGGGTATCGTATTATCAGTTACTGAGTTGTGGAGGTCAGATAGGCAGTCGCTCCATGTAAAATACTGGTTGCAGTGACATGACAAGTTTCATGTACAAAAAACTACATAATACCTAGTAAATAAATAAATAGTAAATAAACTCATTCGATCATTCATTCACTCATAGATAACGCACTGGCCCGCACAGCATAAACTTTTGTGCTATTCTGTAGAAATCTCAACGTGAAAATTTCGGTGAAGTGAGCTTGGAGTGAACTGTTACTGCCTTAGCATCAGTAGGTATCGATGACAATGACAGGTCACTCCACGCTCACTTCACCTAAGTTTTTAAGGTGAGATGGTTACAGAATAGCAATGCTGGTGTCTAGTAGAACCATGAAAATATTCACACAGATCTACTTATATTATGTACTAGCTGATGCCCGCGACCTCTCCTACGTGGATGTCGGTTATTAATATTATATATATAGATACTAAAACCTTACTCGAGTACCAACTCTATCCATTGGTGAAAACAGCATGAACATCGCTGCAGTCGTTTTTGAGTTTATCGCGAACAGGACGATAGACAGACGCGGCAGAGGACTTTGTTTTATAATATGTAAGGTTAACGATAAGTAAGTGAGCACTTAGGAAAGATTTTTAAATCCATCCCCTAAGGGCGAATTCGACCAAACTTTTATCCATAGCATAAGTCTAATCCAGCGAATAAATATTAAATTGACAGATTTTCTCTACAAAAACTATCAGACGTTATTCCCCGAATAAAAGATGGCTTTGGTTAAATCGGCCATAAAGTAGTTAAATACCTACCTCTATTTCAAGAAACTTAGTATAGAAGTTAGTCATAGTTTGCCCATAGGAAATCAAATAGCGCACGGCTTGTCTATCATATTTCATTAGCGAATATTGATAACTTCGAGAACTTGTTATTTTAGTTCTTGATTTGAAAGACGAAGAAACAAACACCAGAAACCCACTGACATTTTGAAATTGACGCCTTTTAGACAGTCCTTGAGACAGTCTTATATAATATAAAACCTAACTAATATTATAAAAGCGAAAGTGAGTTTGTTTGTTACGCTTTCAAGCTAAAACGGCTGAAAGGATTTGGATGACATTTGGCACATGGTGAGACCATGACCTGGAATAGGACGATATTCCCACGGGATCGAGACTTACGCGGTTGAAACCGCGGGGCGCAGCTAGTAAATTATAAATGTGAAAGTTTGTATGTTTAGGTGTTTAGATGTTTGTTACTTAATCACGCAAAAAGGACTGAATGGATTTGGATGACATTTGGCACATAGATAGTTTATAACCTGATTATAGACATAGAATATTTTTTATCCCAGTAGCACGTTCCTGTAGGATAATTTCCGTCGTCAAGGCGGGCGAAGCCGCGGGCAAATGCTGGTTTCATACATATATGTATTCTGCGTTCGCAATTTATTTGCCAATTATGTAAAAAAAACATGTTGTAGAAAACACAACTGTAATGCCTACACATAAGGTTCGGTTTGCGCTACAACTTCATATTTTTTTAATGACTTTTTCAACGGTACTAGTCAGTCTAAAATCAACATTATTTTTATATTTTCATAAACTTTATTTTTGTTTAAGTGGAAATAACATCAATATTGGAAACAAGGATTTAAATAGACCTTAGGTATGATTTCTGAGAATATCTAGCATTAACTGGCGGCTGTGTTGCATTTCAATAATTAAATACGAGTGACATTCATAATATTATCAAATAGGTACATGCTTTATTTATTTATTTAATCTACAAATATTAATATTCTTAACTGATTAAGTAGATAGTTTATAGCACTGTAATTATAAAATGCTAATCGCGTCTAATATTGAAATCGAGTGTAACCAAAGATAAATAAATAAACATAAGTTCAGCTGAAAACTTATTGTTGCATTATTTTTATTGTTGACGTACTCATATTACCTATTACCTAGTTACTTAATTGATTCAGGCGTGACTTTGCGGAAATCCATTATAAAATACAATAGACGTAGATATATATTTAGTAACCTATTCCGCTTAACTATTCTTCAAGAGTTATTAAAAACCCTATAAGAAATCGACACGTTTTTCACCTCTCAACGAGGCATCCGCAGGATGACGATTGACCAGTCGCAAACCAGAACACGACGTGTTGCCACGCCGAGAGATTGATTGATTGATTGGTGACTGAATCTACGTCTATTGTACTTAGGTATTAAAGGACACCGGGTCAAATTGAATTAGCTAGCGGAACTCCGCAGAAGCGATGGGTATCGATATCTAAACACGATAAAACAAAAAATAACTGATTTTGTCAACTTATAATTCAAGTAATAAGTGTAATAATAGAACCAGCGGTCATCGACCCCAAAAAAAAAACATGTTTTTTAATAATGTTTTATTGTTTCGTGTTATTTATGGTATGGACACCCATCCGTCTGCGGAGTTTCGCTGGCTAAATTAATTTCACCCTGTATGTATATTCTTACGAAAATGATAACTCATTAATACCTACGTAGGTAAGGTAGAGAGTGAGGTAGTCTCATAATCGAGTTTCGAGACGAAAATACGAAGAATTCATAAAAAAAAGCCACAAAAACTAAACATGCTTGTTTAGAGGATTGAAATATTGCATTGAAATGACTACTTAAAAAAGATTTTTTAAATAAAATGCGATGCCGAAAATCTTTTGTCAATCCCTTGGTATGCCAAGACGTTTGATTGACAGTTGTTGATGCAGTCAACCAATCACACCACATAACATGAGATAAGTAGTAAAATGTGTTGATCAACCATTTCAAAACTGGGTGCGCCATTTGTTATCAGTAGTTCAAAGTTCGCTGATAAGCGATGTTGTTTACAACTGTATTGCATAACTCGGCAGCATTATCAGCTGGACACAAGTACCTACATATCGGACTATTTATTTTCGCAAGTATGTCAACATACACTCATTGTAAAGGCATGCACAGACATGCACGCGGCAGGTTCTGCATACATGCATGACATTAACCCTGCAGTCTTGTGTAACGTTTCGTTAACACTCCGTGTCATGACTGCATGGTTCAATTAACATTTAACTCTTAAACGTTCGCTATGTTAGCTTGTGAACAGAGCAACTGACCTCAACTTAACTTTAAACGGTTATTATAGTTAGGTTACTGGGGATGCTGCTGACCTAGTACTAAAGAAGGTTAGACCACAAAAACTAAAATACAAAATGTAATTTTTGAACAAGTTTCTGTAGAATCCGCGCCCCCACTCAAGTCCGATAGACGCGTCGCTGGTGTCTTGTCTATGTCATATTAATAATCAAAGGAGATTTGCATCAAATGGCATTTAAAAAATGTAGTTCTACAATTTTCCGCCGGACTTCAGTGGCGGCGCGGACTCTAACTTGATATTATTAAAAAAAATGACTTTCATGTTCAATGTCTCTCAAAAAACCAAGTAACATTAGATAATTTCACACTGAATGATTTAATTTGTTTAAATTATAATAATAATGTCAAAAACAAGCCAAATAAAATAACAATTTCATGCTCATAAAAAATGCGGAAATTAAAAGCTGATTTCGTTAACCTTGGTTTGAGACCATTTGTTTATGAGACATTCGTCTCGTATTTTTAACCCACTTCTTCAAAAAGGAGGAGGTAATTTTTTTTTGTTTTTTTTTTGTGTATGTACGCGATTACTCCTCCAATTATGAATCGATTTTGATGATTCTTTTTTTATTTGATAGGTCATGCTTCAGAGGTGGTCCCATATAAATTTTAATAACTTTGCTTGCGTAGTTTTTGAGTTAGCTTCAATATTACGTATTTTTCCCACTTAGTATATGTAGATGACGTTTTAAGTGACTCCGTCACTGTTATTAGTATTACATAGCAGGTAGTGGTATTCGAATTTGTGTGGGGTGGGTACCACAACTAAAAAGTGAAAAATAAAAACTTTAAAAACTTACTTTAATTTCGGAAGTCGGTGTCTTTGCTTTTCAATTTTCGTTTTTTGCCACCGACTTCCGAAATTAAAGTAATTTTGCACTATTTTAGTGATTTTTTTGGAAATCGGTTGTTTTTTTTTTTTGTAAAAAGTTTATTATTATTTTATATAAGTCTATTTAAAATTGACCAAAGTTTGCCCGCAGTATAATTAAATAATAGTTTATATAGGTAAAAACAAATAAAAAGAGGTATTTCAAGAAACGATAATTAGCGTAAACGTAACGTTGTACCTAGTGTAGGTAGGTGCCGCTTTATCTTTTTCCAAAGTAATTGTAGGTTAAGGCACATTTGAACTAGATTTACTTCTAGAGTAGGTACTTAAAATACTTTGTTGTTAATTGATCTCCCGTGCAATTTACGCAATGTGGTGTTTTATTAACTCCTAAACATACTAGATTCCTTGTACAATTGGAATGCACGTTTGTTTTGCACTAGGATTACTAGAAATATAGAAAGAAAAGAGAGTAAGTAATTGGCGGCTATGGGTACAACGGGAATGCACGTTTGTTTTGCACTAGTGGTACTAGGAATCTAGAAACAGAAGAAAGTAATTGGTGTACAAAGGATATTCAACCCGTGATAATGAAACAAAGAAGGAAAAGCTAAAACAGAAAATAAAATAAGACAGAAAAGTATCTCTTTATGAGTATACTAGCTGCGCCCTGTGGTTTCACCCGCGTAAGTTTTGATCCCGTGGGAATATCGGGATAAAAAGTATACTATGTCCTATTCCAGGTCATGGTGTACCCATGTGCCAAATTTCATCTAAATCCGTTCAGCCGTTTTAGCGTGAAAGCGTTCGCAAGTTTTCGCATTTATAATATTAATTAACTAGCTACGCCCCCTGGTTTCACCCGCGTAGGTCTCGATCCCTAAATAATTAATTTGATTGGCAAAATTTTGCTGCTTTGGGTTACATTATTGCAATTTCCTAAAATCTCTTCTTTTTAATAAATTATAGCCTATGTTACTTCCTGATAATTTTGCTTTCTATTGGTGAAAAGATGGTTAAAATCGATCTAGTAGTTTCGGAGCCTATTCGATACAAACAAACAAAAAAGTCTTTCTTTTTTATAATATTATTATAGACACTTTTAGTTTTAGCTGGTGATGTTCTGTGGTTTTTCGTGTCATGAGAACAGACACGAGTCTATGTATAATAGAAAAATGTAAAGAAATAGAACAATAACATATAATAATTAGAGCAAAATCCTACCCACCTAAACACAAAAATATCACAGCTATCACTAGTTCATTTCACACTTCACTGCATATTTTCCACAATCCTTTATTCAAACACGACGCTTATTAATTAAGTATCCTGCTACACGAGTCACAACACGACACGACTTTACGACTAATAATACGTAATATGCACTTATCAGTCGGCGTGTGCCGACATCATCATCACTTAATTCGTTTGGTCTTGATTCTCGCTCAAGAATCGCAAGGTAACTGCGAGCGCGCCGATATCAAACGTGTTTTTGTTCAGGACTGACGACTCATGTTTTTGTGACGTCATATTTGCAGGCTGTTTCGGATTTTCTGCTATAAATTGAAAACAGTTGCTATTGTTGTGTTAATGGATGATTTATTCACGTAATTAATTGGGTAGAAAAGTGGCGTTTGTCTCGATTTATACAAATGTGTTTTACTAACGCTACCGGCAAATTGCGCGATTGAATCTAAATGCGATCAGCATTCTATACAGGGCGTCCCACGGATATGCCACATGGAGGCAAAGTACCTTGAATATTGTAGATGGAACATTTTACTGAAAGAAGTCATTATTTGAATTTAAAAAACAATTTAAACTGCATTCATAGATATTTAAATAATTACATGGTTGAACCGGGAATCGAACCCGTTACATGAGAAAAATAATCACCCTTTAGTTTTATCATACCGATCGAAAGGCTTCATCATAAGGATTATTTTTTGCTAAATAACATAAGAGTCACAAATAAAAGGAAGACCATGAATTTTATACATTTAGTAATAATAGGTACTTATGATAATGTCAGTTGTATGTCCTTACGGCAATGTCAGCTTTTCATTTTTCTGAACAAAATTTCACATCAAATGTTAAAATTCATGGTCTTCCTTTTATTTGTGACTCTATGTTCCATCTACAATATTCAAGGTACTTTCCCTCCATGTGGCATATCCGTGGGACGCCCTGTATAATTGCGTAATACACGATCAATCAGAATTGGAATTGGTTCGAAACAAATGTCTAATCCATGGCTTCATATGTTCGTAAGTTACGTTTTTGAGCAGACCTTTTTGTCGAACTTACATAAATTCAAAAAAAAAAAACAATCCTTTTTCATGGCAATGGATTAGACAATTGTTTCAAACCGATTCCAATTCCGACCGATCGTGCATTACGCAATTAGGGTGCAGCACTTTTCCGCATTCAAGATCTGTTAGTGTCATAATTTTTGTGGAATATCAAAGTACCTACATACTAATTCCATGTGGAATATTGACATTGAACGTGGTAAAGGTGTGGTAATCACGTTTAGATTCATTGGTGAAATTTGCCCTTAGTTTTAGTGAAAAACGTTAGTATAAATCGAGAAAAACGCCAGTGTTTACATTTCATTAGTAAAATTCGCCATAAGTCAATGCGGCTATAATTGATAAATAGTAAAACTACATATAGTATCTACCTTTTTACACAGAATATTCACTTTTTCTTACTTAAAAATAATATGAAATAATGTAATTTAATTTAAACTGTACACAGGTCCAAACGAGTTTTATCACTCACAGTCATCAACTAAATGACGGATGAAACTGCGGTTAACATTAAATATCGTTTATTTCTTCAATTATTATTGATTATTATGGAGTTGTTTTAATTTGCAATTTGTTGAACATAAGTGCTTTTATTGGCAGTATACAAAATTACAAATGAACATAATATGAAGTCAATTTTATCAAAGCTAAAAGGTTTTTGTAAGTGATCATGCTATCTAATTGCGTCAACGATTATGACTAATCTCTTTCACTTTGACAGTCAACAACATTCATTGCGTTATTTACGTTGCTGAGCTGTTTTTTTCGAACTTATAAAGCAATATATTAGCAATCAGTTTCAAAACGATTCAGATAGTGATTGATTGTATATTACGCAATTGGGCGATGATTAAGCACAATTTTTTTCTTGATTGAGTGGTAAATGGAAAAAGTAATTAACAGGTTGTGGTATATAAAAACACATTTCCTGACATAGCATCACGCCTGTATTCTCCAAATGGGTAGACAGGGGTTTAGGAACACCCAGATTTCACCAGTTGTACTGCTTATTAAATTTAAGTCCCATTTAGTGGCTGCTAATGCAAATACCCACAAAAATTTAACGTTTAAGATAGTTAATTTATTCAGGCATGACTTTGCGGAATTCCATTATAATATACAAAAGACGTAGATATTTTTAGTAACCTATTCCGCTTAACTATTTTTCAAGAGTCATAAAAAACCCTATAAGAAATCGACACGTGTTTTCCATCCTCAGGATGTCGATTGCCCAGTCGCAAATCAGAATACGTCGTGTTCTGGTTTCTTACAGGGTTTTTTATGACTCTTGAAGAATAGTTAAGTGGAATAGGTTACTTAATATATCTACGTCTTTTGTACTTTTTAACGTTTGCCTGATCCAGAACGTCAAGCTCAGCAGCCACTCATGCAGCCATTAGAGCAATGAGGCCGTGGTTATTATAAATAGGTACTAGAAATACCAAGCAAAAAGTACATGCTGGTAGTATCCCCTTAGTTCCCGCTGTAAAAAATAAAATAATACATGCACACATACATTAGTACATTACTGTTGCGGCCTGCAACTGGGCTATTGATGGACGAACGAGTCCATCAATGCCTGGTTGCTGCCAAGACTTGTATAGTACTTTTCTCAAATATGCGTTCAAACTAAGTAAATTAATTATAATTTCCAGAATCAATGACCAACAACGTAATTTTTCACGCGCTAATATGTTCATTTGTTTCTTTTTTAAGGCGGTACCCTGAGCAAAATAAATTCGTTCCCACTTTCTAGATTGAATCCCGGTGAGTTACAGTAGTGAATACGCCCAAATTTTATGATAAAATCTTTATAAATATTGGTCTAATGAAAAAAAAATTGTTACAAAATGTTCATTATTAAATTGTCTATTCATTAGTGTCAGTAAAATTAGTTTCAGTGTCAGCAAAATTAAATAATGTTTACTTTACGAGGAGATGCATGATAACAAAGATTATTTCTCATTTTTATGGTTTCGTTGGAAAGAAAGAAACATATAAATACTCAATTATAAAAAAAAAAAGAAATGCACAATTTTGGAATTAAGATTATATAGAAATTTAATGTATTTTTATTATTTGATATTTCTTTTTAAATAACAAGTAGATAGCTCCTAAAAACTACCAAAAAAGCGGCTAGAGTGGCGTTTTGCTCAGGGTACCGCCACAGCTCAATTTGCGAGCCAAATCGAAATTTAAATAAAATATTTGTTAAGTTACCTCCTTGGTTGCCATATCGCACACCTAGATCTAAACTGAGACAACTCAAAAATCGTTAATTTTGAGTTATGTTTTTATTCGAATGCTCGGTGATCATACGCAGGATTGAATTTTAGCCCCAGTTTATATACAGTGACATTTTACAAGCTATTTATTATCTAGAATCAAATTAAATTGTATAACTTCCCAAACAAAAAAGGCAGATATACGTTTTTATCTTCTTTTGAAAAATTACCTATTTTGAGTTGTCTCAGTTTAGATCTAGGAGTGCGATATGTTGAAGTAAAAAGTTCGTTCCATTTTTAAATAACACAACAAATATGAGTTTTCATAGTACCTAATTTATTTTACCGCTAAACACGACAGATATGGATTTTCATAGTTACTTTGCCGGCCGCATCGTCACTTATTTTTTACCAGTACACCAATTTCGATTAATCTAGAAGAAGGTTGTCAAAATAATGCTCGAATTTCACAGCATGTTTGAGAAAAAACCCATGTCTTCTTCCCAAGGGGGTACTGCAGAACGCCACCTGCTACGATCCTTACATACTTACTCATTTTGAAGCACCTGACCTTTCTGAATAATACCTGTGGAACTCCCTGCAGCTCATGCACGTTCTCTGGTAGTGGTAAAGTTTTCTTTCTTTCGTTACCTACTTCTTCGTCACTTGCGGTCTAGGGATGTCCTTTACGTCACCTATAACCGGCAGGACTTATCGAAAGAAGGCTGGCTATCCCTATATTTCTTGACATGTATAAAAGATTTTATCTATGTATTTAATTTTAATTATAAAATCAATTAATATAAATAAATTTTAAAATAATTACTACCTACTACCAGTACCTACCAGACCTCTTACATTCGATCGCTCAGTTGTGCAATTCATTTTATAGCATCGGCCGGTGTCGCGGTCGGCGCCTGCGCGTTCACCTTGACTCGTGACTAGTCGTCGTGTATCGCGCCACTTGAACCTGATCTCGGGTATGACCCGCAGGTACTCATATAGTCTTAGTATTTACGTATTGTTGAAGTTGTTAGGTTTACTAAGTCACATGATCTGACCAAGATAATGTCTGGTTTGTGTTTCTTCTTAGAATACGGAAAGGAAACACTGAACTCATCTAGTTTTTAGGGTTCCGTAGTCAACAAGGAACCGTTATAGTTTCGCCATGTCCGTCTGTCTGTCTGTCCACGGTTTAGCTCAGAGACTCTTAAGTTTTTTTTTCTCATCTGTCCCATGTCGTGGGGTGTCGTTGGAGAGGTCGTTTAAACATATTGTGAGTTTGTGCCGTTTGCGAAATATTAAGCTTTAAAGTGTTAATTTTTGAGTCATATGTCCCCCCCCCCCCCTGCCAGCGAAATGGTTGGTTTTGGATATGTGAAAAAATTCACGGCAGTAGTATACATAGCGAAATTAATAGGAATACTATCACAGCTAAGTAGGCTCTACAAGTTACCGAGTACCTACAGAATGTAGGTCGGTCAATTTTCGTTTTTTGCCACCGACTTTCAAAATTAAAGTTATTTTCCACCTTTTTAGTGTTTTTTTTTTGTGGGTTTAGTTTTTTTTTTTAGTTTTTCACTTTTTTGTTGTGGTACCTACCCCACATAAATTCGAATACCACTACCTGCTATGTAAATAACAGTGACGAAGTCAAATTAAATATCGTCTACATAGACTAAGTGGGAAAAATACGTAATTATTGAAGCTAACTCAAAAGCTACGCAAGCAAAGTTAATAAAACATATATGGGACCACCTCTGAAGCATGATCTACCAAACAAAAAAAAGAATCATCAAAAATCGATTCATAATTGGCGGAGTAATCGCGTAATATACACACAAAAAAAAAAAACGTACAGACGAATTGAGAATATTCTCCTTTTTGAAGATGTTAAAAAAGGAAGGCACATTTGTTCAATATATCACCGTAACCTGTCAATCTGCTAAATGAGTGACCATTTATTTAAGCCATGTCTGCCATTTGTAATGCCAGTGACATTCATTTTGATAATTCAACCATATTTTTTGCGTTGCATTGGTATTAACGTTCTCTAGCAGAGGAATTGCTCAAAAATATAAAGCAATGATTAATGATTTTCCATTAATTAAAAACATTCAGATTGTGATGGAAAGGGTGTTACGTAACTGGGATAGTTAGTGCTTCCTATGAACGGTCGATATGTGCTATCCCAGCAATCCTTGCTGCTGAATTCTTTGCATATTGTATAAGTAAATAACTACAGTAAAATAACGATATATTATTTCGTAAACCTCGACTTCTGTCAACCAAGCAACCTTAGAATTTATTTATATTTATTTCAACGTATTGTTGTCTAAACATTTGCCTAGATTCTTAGCAAATATTTAGTCTGACCTTGTTATGTGCAGTCAGATAAGTAAAAGGTTGTAATCCAGATTGTAACACAGACCTATCCTCCATTTGAAATAAGATTAGACATTTAAATAAGCCTTTTTTACAGTCCGTTCAACCGATTTTGACTTCTATTGCGTTTGTGGCATGACAAATGGCAGCTGCAGTAGACAGTTGGTATTGTGTAACGTTTTTTGCTTTTAATGCCGTCCTTATGCTTACGATATAGAAGTCAAAATCGGTTGAACGGACTGTAAAAAGGTTAGTTTTTTTTTTTTTTCAAATGCAATATATCAACATGTCATATACCTAATGCATGCATTTACTAACTCAGCTATAGGTACCTATGTATTTTTTTCATGTTCTGAATAATTGTAATAACTAGTAGTATTACAGTACTGGTTTTAAACTGATAATAATTATGTACTTATCAGTCAAATTAGATATCAGTCAATATAGTTTGCAATTTTCCCCATTTCATGATTATCAAAGTCAAAGTCAAATAATTTATTTGCAATTAGGCATATAAAAAACACATTCGAATGTCATTCCAAAAAAAAAAAAAATATTCTTCTCTATTTAAACAATAATATCAAAAACAATTTATTATCTATACATTTTTAAATGTATCTTTCAATTTCGTAGGTTCTATATACATATACATCGTGTAACAGAAACCTTGTCCGATCCGTGAGGGTTTCGTTTAGAATCCTACTGAGAGTCTATGTATGCGGTTTGTTTTTGGAAAAAAAAAAAACACCGTGAAAAAAAAAAAAATTCAATGTGGAATTTTACCGGTGTGGAGCGCAAGCGGCCGTTGTTTAGTGGGTGTCAAGTCATAACTTATGACATCTGTAGAAAATTTGTTAATTTATATTGAAATTGGGGTACCTAATTTTGGTACTAAAAACATGAATTTCAAATTGCAATAACTTTTTTTTTTTTTTTTTTTTTCTGTTACTTAATATTATTGCAATTCATATGTGCCCCTTTCGGATCGGACAGGGTTTTTGTTTACATATTGTATACAGGGTTACTGGTAACTCGACGTATTCCTTGCAGGACGTCATAGTAGGGTTAAAATGCAACAAATTAAGCCACCAAATGTTCTACCGAAATTCAGTAGTTTTTGAATTAGTTAAGAGTTTTAGAGCTAAAAATTACAAAAAATTAAATGTTTTGTTAGTGATATTTGCCAAAGTTTTAGGCATTATTGAACTTTTAATTATTAACAAAGGTCTGCTACGGCGTCAACTATGATAATAACTTAAATTTCAGTACAGTCGCGCCGTAAATCATTTTTAAATTGGTATCAAATGGTTTAATCTGGGATTTTTCATTAAAAAACTAAAACTCTTAACTAATTCAAAAACTACTGAATTTCGGTAGAACATTTGGTGGCTTAATTTGTTGCATTTTAACCCTACTATGACGTCCTGCAAGGAATACGTCGAGTTACCAGTAACCCTGTATATATTGCAATTTCAGACGTATTATCCCTCGAATAGCTTAACTCTGTTTTAATGTCATATCTAGCAGAGCCGGGTGATCTGTAACTCAGGATCTATGACTCAGACACCTTTCTCTATGCATTTAATTTACCACTGCCTGTAATATGATGTTAAGATAAATAAAGATTTATGATTGTTATGATTATGGTTATGTTTTGCAATTTCCGGTTGTCGAAGTAAATAAATCAGATAGGCACATGGTATTTATCTGATTTATTCATCAGATATGAGTAGTAAGGGGGGGGGGGGGGCATAGAACAGTTCTATGTATCTTCATTTAGTATTACCCTGTTTATATTTTGTATTGTGCGTTTTATTTGTGCAAAATAAACAATTTTTTTTCCTTCTGAAAAGATACTGATTTTTAGTAGTTAGGTATCATTAAACGAAACTAGCGTAAGTTGGTTACTGTGCTGGTTCCCGTGGAGGCTTTTTCACGCAGCAATGATGAGACAGGTGACTGTTGCGATCTAGTAGAACTCCTGGCAAGAATTTGAATTTCTTATGGGGGAAATACTACACGACCATACCAATTTTTCCAACTAGTTTGGTGGAGACTTGCACAGACCAGGGAAGCATGGCACACAAGGGAGGAGTCTGGCAATGTTGATGATGGTGATGAAGTTTGGTGGAAAGATTGCACTCTTCTGGTTTTCATTTGTGATATGGATTAAATTACCTACTTATAATACATACTTTATAGAGGATAATAATATGTTATGAACTGTGTAAGCAATCAAGAAATTCAACCAGTTTCTTGACCCTGAGCCCGACCTTTCGATCTAGTGAGGTTTGCAATTCCCTCTCATATTTAGAACAAAATAATGGCAATTTGCATAATTAGGTATGTAACTTTAAAACTGTTAAAAGATTTAATATTAAAATTGTTAAAAGGTCTCCCCGCGGTTCCTATAACCGCTTCTAATGGGTATAACTTTCCAATACCTACATTTTAATTGATTTCGGACTCAGATTAATTTGGTTTTACACAGGGTCAAATAAAATTAGCGAGCGAAACTCTGCAGATGTGATGAGGTCGGCTTACATACCGAGATACTATCCATTACATAGCGGAACCACTCTGTGTCTAGCCACGGAGGAGGTCTGTGGTTTAATGGATAGTCACAAAAAAAAAACATAGAACATGGTTTTAAAATATGTCTACCATACCATACCCAAAACCCAAACATCGAAATGTAGCAGACATTACCACAACTTGCCATTACGTTTAGCACTCTTTATTAGTACTGAAAACAAATTAATTGTAGGTACTAATTCTACCCATCCACGGATCGACCTCGACAAGAGTTCTTTAACCTTAAAGATCGACGATATTAGAGATCAAAATCTTTAACTATTATTTTGCCTCAAACCCACAAAAAATCACGTCTACAGTATCGTATTGTCTTTCTTAAACCAAAGACATTAGGTACATGTGATAAGTCACGTGCTTAGAGGTCACGTGCGTCTAACTGTGTTCGTTTCTTAGCGCCGCCATCACGAGCCACCGTGACCTTTCCAGACCTGCGACACCTAATTTGAAAGAAAACACCTATGATTTAACGCTATTCTCTGATTTACAGATAGGGTCAAATTAAATTACGTAACGAAACCCCGCAGACGAGGTACCTACCTAAACACGACAAAATAACATAACCTTAGTAATAGGGTCCCATTTTACTCTTTGGGTACGGAACCCTAAAAGTGGATGTTTTTTATTGGGGTCATCGTTCTGTTACTTGAAGTATGAGTTGAGAAAATTCGTTTTTTTTTTTTTAGTTTTTGCCTCATTACCAGTGATCGGAGTAGGTAAATTGATTTTTGGTACTTGTATCATAAATGCACACAGAAAGAAAAACATGGATAAGCCAATTTTCCGGAAAGTAATTTCCTGTATTTCCGGATTCAATTAAATATTGTTAATGTTGGTAGTGATATTATTACTACTCAATTCAAAATTTAAAGGAAGGTATCAAAACTAAATTAATTCATTATTTATCTGTTGAATAATAAAAACAATCGAATTCCGATTTTCGATTTCCGATTTTTTTGAGGATGGCAAATCATCAAATGACTCCTTCCACTCTGGCAGAATACAATTCCTACATAAGTTCCGGTTTTTTTTAAATAATCCACCAATTCCGGAGGAATGTCCATATTAATATATACGTTTCGGATCAATGGCCCCAGTTCAATCTACCTACTCCGATCACTGCTCATTACGTTAAGGTATCGAACCCTACCCTTCAAATGTGTGAAGTTTCACCAAATAATTATAAAAACGCCCCGAATGTTAAACAACTTCAAGCAGTCCGGTTAGTTTTTTGTTAAATTGAATAATAATTCATTCCATAGGAGCAAGTTTTGCCGGTATCGGCAAATCTGCACTGACTACAATTAATTAACTAGTTATTTTTTAGCATGACATGACAGCTGTTTTAGTAGGTATAAATCATTATAAGTAGGTACTATTACCTACCGGTAGTTGTATATAAATAATAACAGAATTAGTTAGATGCAAGTGTGTTGTGTGGTCAAAGAAGCATTATCATCAACTTATCATAATATTACCTATAATGTATATTGTGTTGTGTATGTGTAGTGGTAATGTATGGCCAGCCGCGGCGCCGGCGGCTCTGGCGGCGCGGCGTCGAGTAGCGCCATCTCTTGAGCAGAACTTGAACTAAAGGTACCTTCTATAAATAAATGACCTTTGTTTTTTTTTTTAATGGTTAATAAGTAATGATATTCCACAACCACATACATATAGACTTCCTCTATGGTCAGCAGTAACCAGAATGTTAATAGCAAGCGTTATAATTGATTAATTAAAATCAAATCATAACTATCCCAATATTTAGTTCCAATAGTTGTAGCGTTGTTCCGAGCAAGTTGTTAGGTTAGATTAATTTACAAACATTTAAAAATAGTACATTACTGTCGCGGCCAGCAATAAGGAGATTGATGGACGATCGTGAAAATGAAGGCCGAGGCGCAGCCGAGGCACTCATGCGTGAGTCCATCAATTCCTGATTGCGGCCTAGGCTTGTATAGTACTTTTCTCAAACAACGCGCGGAAATTCAAACTGAGTAAATTAAATAGAAATTCCAGAATCAATGACGAACAACTGTCATTTTTCATGCGACAATATGTTCATTTGTTTCTTCTTTGTTCTATTTGCAAGCCAATTCGAAATTTAAATAAAATCTTTGATAAGTTACCTCCTTGGTTGCCGTGTGTTGAAGTAAAAAGTTCGTTCCATTTTTAAATAACACGACAGATATGAGTTTTCATAGTAATTTATTTGGCCGCTAAACACGCCAGATATGGATTTTCATAGTAACTTTGCTGGCCGCATCGTCACTTATTTTTTACCAGTACAGCAATTTTGATTTATCTCGAAGAAGGTTGTCAAAATAATGCTCGAATTTCCAGCATGTTTGAGAAAAAATATAAACGTCCGAATTGATGTTATTAATTGATATATGTTGTGTAAAAATAGGTATTTATTGCTTAGGGCAAATATTAATTTTTTATGACTTGATTGTAACAAATACAATACCCCCTTCTACAAAAAATATGCTGAAATGGTTGAAAATATTCACGCGTCGTGCACTATAGATGCCACAAATCTTACCTACCTTATTCTCAGTTACTAAGGAAATACAAGCTCCTACCTGTTATATATATTTGATAAAACTAGCTAATGCGTCTGATGCCCGCAGCTTCGCCCGCGTGGATGTCGGTTATTATATTATACTAAAACCTTCCTCGAGAACCACTCCACCATTAGTGAAAACAGCATGAAAATCGGTGCAGTAGTTTTTAAGTTTATCGCGAACAGACAGACAGACGCGGCGGAGGACTCTGAATAAATTCAATTGCATAAATCTATATAACATGATTTATTACGCTGTAGGTACCTAGAACCTTTCACAGGCGACAGGTACGCGCAGATACTGTTTTTTGCAATGAACTCTTCCCGAACTAATTCTGGCCAGCGCTCACCTGTCCGCCGTATGGTTGACTCATACATATATTTAGTACTTTTGAAAATATTGACATCTTCAATTGTACAATGAGTAGATTCAAATGCCTCACCCGCTCCTCTATATTAAATAAAACCCGTTGTAAACCCTTTCTTAAACTTACTAAGCTCAGTTCAACAGTTTACTTTAAAAAAAAAAACATGTGATCTCTATCTAAATTTTAACTTTAACTTTTTATTCTTTTTAAACAACTAATTACTGCATGTGCTGCTACTAAAACTCCTAGTGACTATACTTATTTATTCTTACTTTTATTTCTACCTTTTTTTTTTTTTTTTTTTGAGTGTGGGAAATCATCCAATGACTTCTCCCGCTCTGGGCGGAGCGGAAGGGCGTGTCAGACTTTTACTGACTAAAACCCACCCGTGTTCCTTCATTTGCCTGTTGCCAAGGTCCCGGTATCCCTTTCGGACTTTCCCGCAACCCTGGCAGGCATCGGTCCTATTGGACCCCGTCATTTTTGCTGACATCTCTTTGAGGCGCGCGTGGAACACGACGCGCCATCGACCCGGGCCTGGTCCTTATCGGACGGCGAGCTGCCCGTTGCTCGCCGTCCGCAAGCCCGCGCCTATGGTGGCCGAAAATCCGCCTGGGATTCCCGACGCCCAGGGCGTCTCCAACGGCGGCGGTTAGGGGCGTGAGGGCGCAAACTTTGCCTTTCCCTCACGCGTTCCGCCTCCTCCTTCGCGAGCATTACTGCTTCGCAGAAGGAGGTGACGGCTTCCCATGCCCTCTCGCTCCGTACCATGGCCTGAACCAGGGCCGGACGCGAGAGGTCACCGCCGTTTTATGTCTACCTGTGAACAGCGTTGTGGGTTATATTATTGCCAAAACTTGTTTTTGTCAACTAGTTGAAAGGTAACTGTTTGCTGTTTCTGTCAATAAAAAAATAATTACCTAGAATTGAAACTGAAACATAATTACGATCATGAATATACCTACAATCTTAGAATATAAGCGCCTGTACACATTTCAATACGCCAGTTAAAATTTTATACTGCTATTTTTGTCAGGCGCCCGTAGATTTATTTTCATAAAACTCTGTAATCACAGCATTCATTAGCTTTTATAATATTAAAGCCTGATTACCTACTTTCAGTCTCGATGTGAAAATTAGTCAAAGATAAAATATTTCTATTTCTCATTAAACTATTTTCATCAACAGGACTACTTATTTAGGTTGTTTGTGGGCTGCTCGGTATCTGTGTGCTGTGTGTGCATCATACACTGAAGTAATATTATATAGATTTTAATTAGTTCCACTGAGCAAAATTGAGTGAGGAGCCATCTCAGGTTTTAGTTTATATTGGGTATGGGTTTGTCAAGCGCCTATAATTATCTAACTATGTTTGAATTGGCTAATTGTAGCTAACATAACATCACGCCTTGTCTCCCCGAAGGGTTTGCCAGAGGTGTACCTATAGTCAGTCTCGCTTGTGCCGCGTTACAATGCGGACGTGTTTGCATATTGTGTATTGACTAGCGTGGCGCAAGCTGTCGCTCGTAATTTACTCGCCATGACCAATGAACTTGTGGCGAATGAACTGCTGGCGTTTCTGCAGCAGAAGCTGGACGTGATGGACGAGGTGTCCGCTGTCCAGATCTGCGCAACGAACTTCAGCGAAGATGACATAGCTGCTGCCAAGCTGTTGTTGTTCAGTGTGCTTAATAAGCGCGACCAGATGGTGTCCCGCCGGCGTGACGGGACTAAAACAAGCCTGCAAGACATAATCACGCTGTTCAAGGAGACCGACCCGGATGACGTACCGACGTTTGTGGCGAAGGAGCTACACAAGCTTCCTCCCGTCACCTTCGACCACGTCGATGTAACGAGCCTTCTGAAGGACATTGTCTTTCTCAAGGCCCGCCTCGCGGATGTTGTGGCGAAATTAGATGCATCCCAAAATACCGTTGCCGATTTGCGCAAAGAATTTAGCGAGTTGCGCAACAGTGTGGCGGTAACTAGGTCATCAGTCGATGCGTCTACAGTAAACATGTGTCGCGGAGCTGGCCTCGATGTATCGTCGTCAAATTCCGCGTCAGCAGTTTCGCCGCCAGCGCATCCGTCATTTGCTGAGCTTGCAGGGCGTTCCGCCCGCTCGCCCCGCAGCCCCGCGCCCGTCATTGCAGCTCCTCCACGCGGCGCCACCCGATCGCCTCGCCCCGCCCCGCTGCCAGTGTCTGCAGCCCTAGCGAAACCCCTGCAAAGGGATTTCGCTAGCGTCACCGCGAGCGCCCCAGGCGCTCCAAGTATCAAGTCCATGCCGGAAAAGGCCGATATTGACGACGGTTTCGTGACGGTGCAAAGGAGGAAGCGCCGATCACGAACTTACAAGAACCGCTGCGGTAAAGCTCCTACGGAGCCCACAGTGAACCTGCGTGCCGCAAAGCCGAACACACCGGTGTACATCTCCCGCCTGCACTACACCACTAAGGCGGAGAACATCGTGGAGTACGTGCGCCAAAAGATCAAGTACACGCCGAGGGTGCAGTTGCTGGAATCGCACCGGAACGTCAACTTCAAGGCATTCGTGGTGCGTGTACCGAACTGTTATCTGCCCCTTGTCATGGAAGAAGACTTTTGGCCGCAGGACGTGGTGTTCCGTCGCTTCCGCGGACAAGTGCCACAGGACAGCACTAAGACCAGCTAGTGCAAAGTGAAGTGCTACTAACATAGTCTTAAGCCTTATTTATTAACACAAGCATTTTGATCATAAAAATATGTATGTCTAGATTAAGGTATTTTTCTATGGGCCTGTGTCGCCTGAAATAAATGGTATTATTATTATTATTTTTAAAATGTCTTTAACATATCTTGGGACCCTGGGGTCCCGGACTTTTGGAAGGCGTACGAGGGGCCGAAGCCAACTCGCAGAGGCCCGTTAGACATCTATAATGAAATGGGGCACCAACCGACGATTATCCCTGTTCACACTATGCAAGGGCACCCAAGGATAACCCCCGGGTGGTGTAGGACTATTGCAGGATATGGAAACAAAACAATGATATTGAACTATGGGTTTGGGTGGCTAAAGTGGAATGGTAACCTGGAACTATGGAAGGACTATGGCCCCTGCCTGATCAATGTTTTATATATACACGGATAAAAATGGCAGGGGGTGACTTGCACACTCAATAATGGGCCCCCGAAAACGGTCGCTAGCACATAGTGACGTAGCGACAAGGGGGCAACATTTCCTGAGGTGCTTGAGAGGAGTGGAGAGGTATTCCACGGCTATCAGGACAATCCCGGAAGTACGGTCAAGATCCCTACCAGCATCTTACTGGAATACTTCCTTCCTCCGAGCACATTTGCTCTAGCGAATCTCCACTCAAGCCGGCCAATCAAGGCAAGAATGAGGTGGGAGCTCTGTTCCTCGTCAGTGTTCACTCCAGCCGGCCAATAAAGGCAAGCCAGAGGTGAGGAACAAGACTTCTCCCGGGAGGTAGGGTCCGTGAGGTCGCTACTGCCCAACAGCTCGCCACATGCTGCCCTGCGGGTTTTTGTATCTCTCTTGGTCTGGCTCCTCATCCTAGACCTGTTCCGGCAAAGTAAACTCTACCGGCATAGACCTAGAGTTCGGAGCACGCAAGCCCCACCACGACGTCAACGTAGAGATACGGCGGTGGGGTTATTATTATTATTATTATAGTATACATTTCGGCATTTATGGTTTTAAGTCCCATGTAATAGGGGGCAAGCCTATTAACTCCGACCGGGCACAAATCCAGACTCCGGGCTGCTACTAAGAAATTCCCGGTGGAAAAACCCAATAACATTTTGCCCGACCTGGGAATCGAAGCCAAACTTCATGCTCAGCAGTAGCACTAATATAACGAAGCAGTCTAATTGTAGCTAGTAGCTAAGACTTGAAGACCAAGTAGACTGCGCGCAAGAGATAAGCCTGCGCGCGGCTGAAATCGGAACTAATCGTATGCCGCCGTCTTGTCTAGTATGTAAGGTTAAATTAAGTATAGAAGTATTTCATTAATTAATATTATTATAAGATTAATAATATTAAGATTGAATTATTAATATAGATTTAATATTTTAAATATTACAGTATAGAAGTAAGCACGCCAACGCCACCAGTCGCGCGCAGACCTAAAATGTGCGCGCGCCCTCTAGGCTAGATTAATGACATGGATGAAAGCTTGCCTTTAACTAGACACGAGGAAATAAACCCTATGGTTAGACTGGCTCCTACGGCATCGGGATCTGGAAGCTTTTTTCCTGTTCTTATCAGTATTAAATAGTACTGTTAAAAGAGAGGGACAAACGGCTCATAAATATGGCGATACGAACAAATAAAGGGGTTGGTGCCATCCATGGAACACAAATATTGTTATTACACGAATATATGACAGCCATTTTCTTTTTTACCATTAGCTCTTTTGTCAAGTCATAGTCGCCTACAAAATAAATAAACTAAAAAGTTGTGTAAGATAAACTTAGCTATCCTTTATTCAGCAGGCGCTTGGCGTGTAAATAACTTAACCTTTCTTTTCCTTTATTTATTGAACTACTTAATTAACCCCTTGATCTGTGAAGTGTTAATTACAGCAGTTTTTTTACTTCTTGGGCATTTAGCGCCTCATTGGGCAAATAGTCCATCTTAGGGGTGGTGTACTCGCTTCTCTACTCTAACGATTTTTTTTTTCTTAGCCTATTGTTTGTCCCACTGCTGGGCAAAGGCCTCCCCTTTTTCCTTCCAAATCTCTCTATTTTGTGCGATTTCTGGCCATGTTCGCCCCCGCAAACATGATTAGATCGTCACACCACCTTCGCCGCGATCTACCTCGACGGCGCCGGCGATATCCTCCTTCAGGCGTCCAATGAGTGACGATCTTTGCCCATCTCTCTAACGAATTTAGTACTTATAAATTCTTCCATCCATCCAAGTAGGTATGTATAACATAAAATAACATCACGCCTGTATTCCCCGAAGGGTTAGGCAGAGGTGTACCTATATATAGTACACCCACATTTCTCCTCCAGTTACATAATTCTCATGTAAGAGAGGACGCGCATATTGCAATCAACCGGTAACAAATCTAGACTCCGGGCTGCCACTGAGAAATATCAGATGTAAAACCCAATAACACTTTGCCCGACCCGGGACTCGAACCCAGGTCCTCATGCTCAGCAGTAGCTCTTGCGATCACTAGACCAACCAGGCAGTCAGTCAGTTGGGTATGTAGTCATGTACAATGTCTTGGTCTCAAAAAACTGTCGAAATGGTGCCAATTCTCTTGTACACCGAACTAAACTAACTAAACTATCACTAAAATTCCTTACTTTTGGCTATGAGAATCTTAAAGCTATTCTGCCAAAAAAAATCTCTAAATTTAAAAATTATTTTGACACAACTAAAATCGAATTTGTCAATCGCGACTCCACTTGGTACTTGTTTGCCCTACCCCGTGATTTTTTTTTGAGCCGGAGGCGCCCATGGTCGGCACCTTCGACGTGTTTTATATGGTTTTTTCACTTTTTGTTTAGAAAATATGTACCTACATGTTGAGTATTAGGGGTTTATAGGTTTTATAAAGGGGGTCGAAATACGACACCATTTTCGAGATATAAGCAAAAGAAAATAAAATAAAAGATACAGTACCTACTGTTTTGCAACTGAAGTCGAGGTGTTGGTTTGAATTTTAGTTCATGGCATCTTATTTTATTCTACACCTTTGTAATCGCGATTAAAAATAGAGATTAGTTAGAGGACAAAACTTTAGGTGAAAAACGTCAAATTCAGAATAACGAAATTGCCATTTTTAGTTCATGGCATCTTATTTTATTCTACACCTTTGTAATCGCGATTAAAAATAGAGATTAGTTAGAGGACAAAACTTTAGGTGAAAAACGTCAAATTCAGAATAACGAAATTGCCATTTTCACTAAATGAATAAGTCAGTGCCATCTTAGTGCTGTCAAACTAAAACTATAGTGATTAGACGTAAACGACGATTTCCCATTATGGGAAATCGTCGTTTGACAGGAATAAACTAAAATTGGTCTCATAGTGATGAAGTTTTATTTTAGGGTTCCGTTAGTGATTTTTAGCTAGTTTAGAGAATTTTGTGACCAGAGAATCGGCACCATTGTCTAACTATCTAAACGCATCGAACAGAATCCATCAACATCTGTGTGAAAGCTTTAGAAACGACTACTTAGAAAGTCTTAACAACAAATGTAAGTGCATATTCTCGTCGTCAAGTGGCATTTGTGTTTTCTCCGGTGAAGTGTTGTTTGGTATTGATATATTGTTTTTGAAGCGAATAAGTAGGTATGCATAATCTAATCAGCCTATAATGTCCCCACTGCTGGGACACAGGCCTCCTCTCTGTGAGAGGGAGAGGGCCGTAATCCACCAAGTGAGCCCAGTGCGGGTTGGTAATTAGATGTCACATGTCTTCGAATTTTTTAGTTCTAGGACATGCCGGTTTCCTCACAATGTTTTCCTTCATCGTTTTGAGAGCAGTGATGATGAAATAGTTTACACAAAGTCAAGCGCCTGTCAGGGTTCGAACCTACGACCTGCAAGTCGCGGCCGTTACCACTGCTCCAATATTCGAAGATGACGGTTATTCCATTAAAAACCTGTTACTTAACCATTTTATCTCATCGTAAAGGCTCCCGCAGACAGGTGCAACGTGACGAAGCGACGTGATTCTGGTACAACAATTTCCATGAAGTTTTCATAGAAAGTGTTCTACTACATTCGTGTCACGCCTGTCTGCGGGAGCCTTAAATAGCGGTGCAGTTAAGCTAACGGCACTAGTCAGTGCTCTACACTTTTGCCGTCCAATTACTAGATTGGATTTGCTCTCACTCACATTATTACTTTGTGTAAGGAATTGAGTAATATGATTACAGCACAGTCTAAAGCGACCTCGCCAGCGGCTAAACCACAAAGGAAAGGTTATAAAAGTTTGAGGTGGAACCGTGGAAGGAAGAGTTTTAACAATATTTTATACTAGCTGTTGCCCGCGACTTTGTCAGCGATCCAGAATGAAAAGTAGCCTATCTCCTTCCCCAGGTTATGGTCTACCTATGTGCCAAATTTCATCCAAATCCTTTCAACCGTTTTAGCGTGAAAGTGTAACAAACAAAATCACTTTCACTTTTATGATAACTTGATTGATACGCATTGACATAATTATGATGCGTATTAAATATTTAGGATGTACCAAGGTGAGCAAATACTATAGGCGGCTCCTTCCCTAGACCTAGAGTACGTATGCGTAATATTTATATTACAGTACAACACAACTAAGATGTAGCATCGGCAAAATTCGCAAATCCGATCACCATCCGAACTGAGTGCACCTTCAAAATCTTTATTACTGCTTTAGGTGAAAATGATCTTTACGCAAACGCAATAACTTGTAAAGTTATATAACCAAATATATTCGTAAAATTGAAATGAATGAATGCAAATCTAAGTTGTGTCGTACTATATACCCAATATGATTGAATCAGCCCTTGCACTCAAACAATCCATTATTTTCACATGATAACATTGACGGCCGGCTTCAATGTTTTCGCGTGAACAAGTCCTGTGCAATACTTATTTAATCAATTATTATAAATAATAATAATAATAATAAAAAAGTATACGTTATCCCTATAGTTCTCTCCACGACCGGCGTTATCCCCAACCATCTTCTCCGTAGCCTAAAATTAATAGATTTAGAAGAATCGGTTTACATCAACCTACAGAAAGCTGCCATCTTAAACACCTGCAGAATAGTTAGGAAATTCATGCAGTTAGAGGAAGAAAACACACCTTCATCGTAAATACACACCACACGCTACATTTACTTGGCTTTGGCCCGTAAACGTAGCTAAAACCAGCCTAAGAGCTGAGAAAAAGGACACTCCCAAAAATAACAATAATATGATTGACCATCTAATCACGTGGGGGGCGGACACACGACTGAGAAATCACTGGCGTGGCTAACGTGGCTCTGGAAACCCATTCAAAATGGAGACTCGTTCAAAAAGAAAACGTATAGGACCGCTGCCCGGGGGCCATCGCCGGGGCGCACCTGGAGCTGACGCTGGGTGTCTCAGCATGCGAACCGTCAGCGGTGAGGAGTTGAACAGGCGGGCTCCCACCCACAAAGATGCTACAGCCGAAATCACTGACGATGGTGACAGACTGACGGACAGGACAAACACCCCTGTAGAACCGTATAGTCCAAGCACAGTATCTTACACACCTTCTAAACCATCGTCACCATCCATACCGTCATCACCCATACCATCATCACCTCCCATTATTAGTTTAAATACAATCCCACCCACTCCGACCTTGAATGTTGCGCGGGAGGTATCTACCTTTTTACCCGTGTCCACCAAGGCTGGAAAAGCAAGAGTTCGCATGAGATGGAGCAAAGAAGTTAACCTATTCATCATGCGAACTTACCTGTACATCACTAAATTAGAGACCGACTTCACCACGTACAGAAAACAACTGCATGAACTTTTTACACGTCAATACCCAGAGATTACAGTTACAGAACAGAGAATTTCAGATCAAAGAAGAACAAAAGTAAGAAATAAGCTCCTGTCTCAAGAAGTAATAGATCAGTTAAAAGACGAAGTGCGTACACAACTACTAGAAGAATCAGAAAATATTGAAGGCACAGTCACTACATCACACAATCTCAACCATACTTTCAATCACACGCATATTCACACACCACGCATACATCCACGCAAACCGAAAGTATAACAATAATGTTAGAAAATGAAATAGAGACCCTAACCGATACCAATCAAAACCAGTCCACACACATACGTATCCAAGAAATACACGATAAATTTAAAACAGCTCTCACTCAATATTCCGGCATGGACCTGGCCGCTCGACCAAAACTACCCAAACTTAGGTACACACCCAAACTTTTTCACCTCGTTAATTTATTTAATCAAAATATCCTTAATCAATATATTAGCGAAGAAACTCAAATTATAGACGTACATACCCTGATATATTGCACAGCATTAGTTATTTCCGAAGAACTTAATTTTAAAATCACAGAATACATGGGCAACACAAGACAAAGAAATGTTAACAAACCAGCTTAGCAGCAGAGACTTGAAAAAGATATAGAAAAACTTAGAGCAGACTGTGGTAGACTAACCCAATATATTAATAACAATAGATCAAACAAAGTAGTTAAGAGAGTTGAAGCAATATTTAAAAACATGGCTACCCACACGAGACACGAAAACGACAATAGAAAACCGGAAGAATTCTTGGATACATTGAAACAGAAATTATCCTTAAAAGTTCACAGGTTGAGAAGATATAACAAAGCACAAGAACGTAAAAATGATAACTCCTTGTTTGTCACAAACGAAAAGAACTTTTACAGAAATTTACAGAAACCACAAAACAAACCCACAATCGAAAACAACGTAGAATTACCATCAGCAGAACTACTAGAAACATTTTGGTCTGGAATATGGGAAGAACAAGTGCAACGCAATGAAAAATCTGATTGGATAACAGACGAAGAAACAAAATGGAGCTCATTAGAAGAAATGGAATTCGTTGAGTTAACCGAGTCTGACATAACTAGTATTACAGCGAGACTACACAATTGGAAATCCCCTGGTATTGATAAAATTCATAATTATTTGTATAAAAAATTAGAGTCATTACACAAAGTATTAGCTAAAAATTTAACAGAAATCATTTTAGGGAAACAAAACATTCCTGAATTTATTGCTACAGGAATAACCTACATGTTACCAAAAACACATACATGCCTACCCACAATATACAAGATCCTAAAGTCAGCAATCACAACAAAAATTAATAAACACATAGAAAATCACAATATAATAGCAGAGGAACAAAAAGGATGCAGAAGGGGCCATATGGGGTGTAAAGAGCAACTGGTTATAGATTCAATAATCCACAAACATGCCACCACAAAAAATAGAAATCTACATTGCACATATCGTCCCTTTATTGGTAAAACCGATTATCTACACTTTTTTTCAAAAATGAGTTATTTACACCAAGCTACTCAACTTTTTGAGCTCTATCTACAGATAAAACCGATTTTTCGATACGTTACATAGTTTTCGAGATAGATACGCAAGAAACAATTATAATACAAGCTTTTAGGTAACATCTGCATTCAATAACAGCTAAAGTCTTATACCTGTACGATTTTTTTGAAGCCTTGCAATCAAAAACACATTCCGTTTCATATCTTATTTTAGTTGCAATTTGCTTACACTCTGAACATACTGTAGCATTGTACTAATTCAAATTAAAATACTTTAAATGGTTCTGGTTTTACTGAATTATTGGAAAGTACTTAGAATCTTACACATTAAAAAGAAAGTAAGTAGTTCTACTTGCTTTTAACAGAACATAATCCTTCACACTTGTGCAGATTTTAATTCAATTAAAAGAGATTAAGCAGCTTTATTTGTTTTTCCACAACATCAGAGATCGTATCGTTTAGATTTAAATACAAGTACAAGCAACTATGCTTAAATAGTTGTTTTTCACCGAAGCGTATGGTGATATTTCTACATAAATATTCCTAAACCCTAAGCCTGTTGATTGTTCTAAATGCAAATTTTAGTGCAATGATAAAGTTACAGATGAAGAGCGCCAAATAATATGCAGAAAATATTGGAGTCTAGACTATGCCTCAAAAAAGTCATTTATTTTGGCTCACGTAAGGGTTAAGTCAGTAAAGAGACTTCTTGTAAGTAGGAAAAGAACGACACGACGCTCTTATGCTAAGCAATGCTTTTTTACAATAGAAGGGAACGAAATATATGTTTTCCAAAAGTTTTTCTGCCAAACATTATGCATTGCTCCGTGTGTCGTAGCTGATGCTATAAAGAACCGTTCTAACTTAGGATTTTTTGCCAAGCAAGAAGACCCTCGCGGACGTCATGAGCCTCCGAATAAAACTGCACCTGAAAAAATTTAATACATAAAAAAACATATTGCGTCTTTCCCTACTATGGAAAGCCATTACATACGGAAGAAATCAAAACGCAAGTATTTAGACAGAAACCTTACATTATGCAAATTGTATTCTTTGTACGTCAAAAAATGCGGAGACGAAAATATGGAACCTGTGTCGGAGATGACATATCGTAGAATTTTTTCTACAGAATTTAATTTGAGATTTTTCATGCCGAAAAAAGACCAATGTCTTTTGTGCACTAGGTTCAATCGCGCTAATCCAGATGAACAAAATAAAATACAAGGAGAATATCAGACACACATTGATAGGAAGCAAACTTGTAATCAGGAAAAAGATAAAGATAAAAAGAGAGCTGAAGAAGAAACAAATTTTCTGTCTGCTACTTTCGATTTGCAAGCAATTCTACAATTGCCATGCACTGATGTTGGTCTCCTTTACTACACAAGAAAATTAACTTTATACAATTTAACGCTGTACGAAAGTGCGCCTCCTAACGAAGCTTATTGTTTTGTATGGTCTGAGACAAATGGTAAAAAGGGTTTTGTGTCACTATTTAATGAAATCTGTACCAGAGGAAGTGACGGAACTCAGTTTGTTCTCTGACACATGTGGAGGACAAAATAGGAATCAATTCGTGGCTGCTATCCTATTGTGGGTAATTCAAAACAGCAACCATTTACAAATCATAGGACATAAGTTCTTAGAGTCAGGTCACAGTTAAATGGAAGCTGACTCAATGCACAGTGCGATTGAGTCTGCCAAGAAAAATGTTGATCTTTTTTGTATGACTGACTGGATTAACATTATCAAACGTGCTAGATCAAAAAAAAATACAGGACACAAAGACTATAACAAAAAATTGTTATCAGGTCAAGGAATTTAAATACAATGAGTTTAAAGACTTGAAAAAAATTGGCTAATACAATAATTTTGAATAGAACCAAAAACACAGATGGACAGCAAGTGAAATGGTCAAAAATAAAACGGATGAAGTACATAAAAGGAGACAAAAAAAATATACTATAACTATGACATGTCAAATTCATTTATGGCAATGGATGTAACTGTTTCAGACACACAAAATAAGATTAATATAAATTCAGCATCTTCAGCACATGGACACCACAGCTATGCAACAAGAAACAGAGCAAAGCGATTGGCAGCAGAACAGGTAATTGAACTACCAACTACCTCGGAACTCCAGTTCCCACCACTAGAACAATTGTATGATGGACCTCTTCCAATAACGGAAGCTAAGAAAAAAGATCTCATTTATCTATGTGAGAAGGGGGTTATACCAGAAGAGTACCATGGATGGTACAGAAGTTTGCTTGTAGATAAGGATCGCGTTGAACGCGTCCCTGATGTGGCCGCCTCTGAAGAGTCACAATCTGAGTCATCTGTGGACTCATCAGCTGATGAATGAAAGAAACATTATTTTAGTTTTTCTAAGTATACTAAACAATTTGTGAAAACATGAATTAATTTCATGGTTTTGTATAAGTACTTAGATAGAAAATCCAAATTAATTCATTTTTTCGCAAATTGTTTTGTATACTTAGATAAAAATAAAAAGTTACTAATAAAGTTGATTATTTCCTAATATATCATTCTTATTATTTTCCTACTTTATTCAGTTTTTACTTTCATGTAAGTACTTAATGATTTTTTGGTATTTTTGTAATTATAAAAATAGACCAGGCTTGCTGTAGTTCGTTGTATGAACATTTTGCAGATAGTCTACCACAATTCTTAATTTTACTCAAGCAAAAACAATTATCATTTTTTTTAAATTTCAATATGTAGAATGTTTCAGTGTTATTTTTACAGTTGTTTTTGGCACCTTATTACTTTCTTCGAAAGGTTACGGTGAAGCTATAAGATAAGCTCCAAGTGATTTAATTAATGATATATATGCTTATGTCGTTATTCAGGAAAAACCAACTAAATGACCTCCCTGAAGATAGTGTTTGGCATTTTTTCAAGCATTATCAATGAAGTACTTCTATTTTTATGATTTACAAACATACTTTATAATTTTTTCATTATTATTACATGATTGCAGGTAAGATAATATGTAATTTAGTTACATAATTATTCTGTCAAACTTTTAAATCATTATTGCCACAAGTTTAGTTTTCGGTAGATAATCGGTTTTACCAATAAAGGGACGATATATAGATTATAAAAAAGCATTCGACAGTATTCCACACTCCTGGTTAATTCAAATATTACAAATTTATAAAATAAATTCAAAAATAATAGACTTCTTACAGAATATCATGTCCTGTTGGAGAAATACACTCCAATTAAATTACCGAAACAACGCTACGCTATTACTACTCGGCAGATATCCATAAAGAAGGGTATTTATCAGGGAGATTCTCTGAGTCCTTTATGGTTTTGTCTCGCTCTGAATCCTCTGTCCAATCTACTACATCGCAGCCAAGCTGGATATTCCCTTAAACATACTACAGATGAAACTATTATCTCACATCTTATTTATATGGACGACATTAAACTATACTCAAAGTCTGAAAAAGACATGAAAAAATTAATAGATATCACGACAGAATTTAGTAAAGACATCAACATGCAATTTGGTTTAGATAAATGCAAAACAGTACATATAATAAGAGGTGAAATAAAACCGGGTGACTATCCTATTAACAATACAGACACAATCACAGCAATGGAACCAACGGATTTATATAAATATTTAGGGTATAAGCAACTCAAAGGACTAGATCATTCAGCAATTAAATACACATTAAACTCAGAATACAAAAGAAGAGTGGTCGCAATATGTAAAACCCAACTCTCCGGAAAACATTTAATTAAAGCGTTGAACACATACGCAATCCCGATACTAACATACTCATTTGGAGTGATCAAATGGTCCAAAACTGACATACAACAAATAGAGAGAACAACACGCACCACACTCACTAAACACAATAACCTACACCCTAAATCTGCAATAGAAAGACTGACCATCAAACGGCAATACGGAGGGAGAGGCCTTATAGATGTCCATCATCTTTGGCAGAAACAGATAGCCAAACTAAGAACATTCTTCCATTATAAATCACACACAAGCAACATTCATAAAGCCGTAGTTATAAACGACATCAGCTACACCCCACTTAACCTACACGAACAGATAGATACACAACACACTAGTAATGAAGATCCACATAAGCAAAAGATAGAAGACTGGAAAAAGAAAGTATTGCATGGACGGCACCCCCATGACCTAGAACAATCTCATGTAGATACAATAGCATCAAATAAATGGCTTAAAATAATTGGTAACTTATTTCCGGAAACCGAGGGTTTTATTATTGCAATACAGGATCAAATCATAAATACTAAAAACTACAGGAAATTCATTATAAAAGACCCCACAATAACAAACGATAAATGTCAATAAATGTCACAGCCAACCAGAGACCATACAACACATAACAGGGGCATGCACAACACTCACGCAAACAGACTATACACACAGACACAATCAGGTAGCAAACGTCATCCATCAAAAACTAGCACTGAAATATAAACTCATACAAGACACAAACACTCCCTATTATAAGTACTCGTACATACCACAAACAGTTTTAGAAAATACCACACACAAACTCTACTACGATCGTGCCATACTAACTGACAGAACCGTTCACTATAATAGACCAGATATAACCCTTCAAGATAAAGTTAATAAAGTCACATACCTCATAGATATTGCAGTCCCCAATACACATAATTTACAAAAAACAATAAGAGAGAAAATTAGTTAATATGCTGAATTGAAAGAAGAATTGACCAGAATTTGGAGACAGGAAAAAGTCTATGTAGTACCCATTGTTGTCTCCACGACGGGTGTTATACCCAATCACCTCCACCGCAGCCTTAAACTAATAGACCTAAAAGACTCAATTTACATAACACTGCAAAAAGCCGCCATTTTAAACACCTGCAGAATAGTTAGAAAGTTCATGCAAATTGAGGAAAATGAAATCAATACAAACACTTCCTAAAAAAAAACCACCTACACACACACACACACGCTACTTTGACTTAGCTTGGCCCGTTAATTTAGCTTAAACTAGCCAAAGAGCTAAGAAACAAAATTTGTTTACCAAAAATAATAATAACCCCACCGCCGTATCTCTACGTTGACGTCGTGGTGGGGCTTGCGCGCTCCGAACCCTAGGTCTGTGCCGGTAGAGTTTACTTTGCCGGAACGGGTCTAGGGTGAGGAGCCAGACCAAGAGAGATACAAAAACCCACAGGGCAGCATGTGGCGAGCTGTTGGGCAGTAGCGACCCCACGGACCCTAACTCCCGGGGGAAGTCTTGTTCCTCACCTCTGGCTTGCCTTTATTGGCCGGCTAGAGTGAACACTGACGAGGAACAGAGCTCCCACCTCATTCTTGCCTTGATTGGCCGGCTTGAGTGGAGATTCGCTAGAGCAAACGTGCTTGGAGGAAGGAAGTATTCCAGTAAGATGCTGGTAGGGATCTTGACCGTACTTCCGGGATTGTCCTGATAGCCGTGGAATACCTCTCCACTCTTCTCAAGCACCTCAGGAAGTGTTGCCTCCTTGTCGCTACGTCACTATGTGCTAGCGACCGTTTTTGGGGGCCCATTATTGAGTGTGCAAGTCACCCCCTGCCATATTATCCGTGTATACAGGGTTACTGGTAACTCGACGTATTCCTTGCAGGACGTCATAGTAGGGTTAAAATGCAACAAATTAAGCCACCAAATGTTCTACCGAAATTCAGTAGTTTTTGAATTAGTTAAGAGTTTTAGTTTTTTAATGAAAAATCCCAGATTAAACCATATGAAACCAATTTAAAAATGATTTACGGCGCGACTGTACTGAAATTTAAGTTATTATCATAGTTGACGCCGTAGCAGACCTTTGTTAATAATTAAAAGTTCAATAATGCCTAAAACTTTGGCAAATATTACTAACAAAACATTTAATTTTTTGTAATTTTTGCTATTACTTCATAAAAAATTTAGTTTAGTGCAAAAAAAAATACTACACCTGGTGTACAAATTACTAAGAAAATATCCTTGTCTTATCAGCTATCCAAAAAGGTATGAAAGTTAATACAAAATCATGGACTACATTATGAAAATCGTTTTTGATTTAGTACAGGCGTGCGTTTCACAAAAAGGTGATTATTCGAAAAATCAAAAACAAAATCGTGAACATTATTATTCTTTTTAATCAATATTAAAAACTTTAATTACACACATTTCACACGTCTTGTTCGATGTGCTGCCCTCGGTTTCGAATACATGTTCTTATTCGCTTCCTTACTTCGGTTTTTGTTATTCTTGAGGTGATTGTTGCCCTCATCTGGTCCGCCGCATTTGTAATTCTCTCCCTTAGTTCTTCAATTGAATTTACTGGGGTCACATAAACTAGATCTTTCATATGACCCCAGACGTAAAAGTCTAGCGGCGTCAGATCAGGGCTTCGTGCAGGCCACGGAATCGGCCCACCGCGCCCTATCCATCGGTTTGGATAGTTTTCATCCAGCAATTGTCGAATTGTGATTCGGAAGTGGGCTGGACATCCGTCATGTTGGTAAATCATGTTTGCTCTTCTTTCTTCCGGTACATCCGTGAGCAGTGCTGATAAATGATTTCTGAGGAAATCTTCATAAAGTTCCCCATTTAGTGTTCAGGGTAAAAAATCTGGGCCAATTAATTTGTCGTCAATAATATCCATCCAAACATTAAGCGAGAACCTTCGCTGGGATGCGGTTGGTTTCAGTTTTTTAGGGTTTGCTTCTGCTTTCGGTGCCCAGTAATGTAAGTTGTGGTAATTTGTGATACCATCACGATCAAAACATGACTCATCGGTCCACAGAATGTTTTTTTTAAAGTTTTCGCTGTCGGCGTCGGCACTTAGCATAAAACGACAAAATTCAAGCCGTCTCGGCGGATCTCCTTCTTCTAATGACTGGACTGGTTGGTAATGGTATGGATGTCGGCCTGACAAGTGAACTACAGACCAGACTTTCCACTGTGACATACCAAGCTCACGCGTTACGGTACGGTTATGGAATGCTTTGCCCGTGTCGATAAGGCGTGCTCAATCTTTGTCCACTTTTAAAATTCTGGTAAAAATACACTTCCTATCTCCTTAAACATCGTCATTAAATATAGCTCTTTCCTCCTGTTTCATGTTTATTATTGTATTGTTTATATATATATATATATAATTTATATATATATATTTATATAGATAAGTATATGCTTTATGTATATATGTATTTATTGTATATGTAAATGGTACACCACTGACTACCTGCAGTATTATCTCTCCTTCTCATATTCTCTCCGCGCTTTAATCCATCCAAAGGTTGTCTGTAAAAGATCGCTTTTAGCGATAAGACCGCCCATTGTGTCACCCTATGTTAAATTTCTACATTAATTGTATCTGTATTTTTTATGGTGTACATAATAAAGAGTATTCTATTTCTATTCAATCTGCCTAGGCTTTTCCCTACTATGTTGGGGTCGGCTTCCAGTCTAACCGGATGCAGCTGAATACCAGTATTTTACATGGAGCGACTGTGTATCTGACCTCCACAACCCAGTAACTGGGTATTACGATACGCCTTGGTAAGACTGGTTGTCAGACTTTCGGGCTTATGACGACCCGTAACGACTTTCAAAGATCCTCGAATGACAGCCGGGACCAACGGCTTAACGTGCTTTCCGAAGCACGGAGGAGTCTCGGTATGTAAAGATGGTCACCCATACAAATTGTCCAATATTAACCCTAAATGGTCAAAAACATTGTAATTCTGCATTATAATTGATTGTTAAGGGGCTACTCACACTTATTCAGCTCCAGTCGCGTTTCGCTGAACGATTTTGGTCACATTTATACAGTTCTGCTACAGTGATAGACTGTAGCAGAACTGTATAGCCGCGTACATCGTCGTAAGAACCGCGTTCGACGAAACAGCGCTGAACTATATCTATAGCCTTCGTATGATAATAACATATTTGTACTCATTTTATACTTGTTTGCCGCGAAAGCTGAATAGACGCGGAAAGCTGAACGGATGCGTACGCGTCTCCATACAAAATCGTTGTTTTCTATGGGCATAAGCTGAATAAGTGTGAGTAGTCCCTTAGGCCCCGCCATAGAGTATTGCAGAAATGATAACGGTGTTTTTATTATTTAAGCATTTGTGCACACAGAGCTGCTCCCATGTGCAAGGCTGAAGAAGACCACAGAGGAAGTCTACGGAGTAGAATCTCACATGCCACAGGAACTCCAAAGAAGTCGGCTATCTTCGGAAAATTTTCATTCTCCCCTGGAAAATAAAACAAATTGAATAAGTACTTACTTCATCTTCATCTACAATACGGCCGATTTTAACTCGGTAGTTCCGAACTGCGCGCTGAGGACTGCGTACAATTACTCTCTTTGACTGTTGACTGCGTACCTAGTAACATTTTTTAGGAACCAAATGGTGACATGATGTGTGTGACAGAACATGCACGAAAGTTGGCTGAGTATAGTAGGTTAACATTTTTCATAAAATTATAACACCCCACTTTTTCCGTCGGGGTTAATTAGAATGTGAATAAATTAATATGTAGACAATATCTACGGATATCTACTAGATATCCGTCCTTGTTACCCTTTTTTTGTCTAGTCTGCCATTCACTTCTGTCTCCCTGGTAAATGAAACGGTTAGTGCAGCGCACAATGACCATTTACAACGTAACAACTAATATTACAATCACAATAGGAAACCGACGAATCGTTGCGTTTTGCAACCATCCGCACCGCTCGCTCGCGGCTGAACATTATTACTTCGCGGTCGAATGAGCACCGTAGCTTTGAGGTCTTTATCGAACACTTTCGATTTCATTGCGGTTTTTATTTGAAAAAAGAATTGAATAGAAGGGGAGAATGCGCGATGCTTCTAAAAATACAATGCGGTCGACAGTGCAATGACAACGGTTTTGTTGGCGTACTTAAATGACAAAAAATGATCAATTCACGCAATGGTTTTTAAAGATAAAGTGAGAGGTAGGTACATTACTATTATCTACGACAAAGATATAGTACATTACTGTGGCGGTCTGCAATAAGGGAATTGATGGACGATCGTGAAAATGAGGGCCGAGGCGAAGCCGAGGCACTCATGCGTGAGTCCATCAATTCCTGATTGCGGCCAAGGCTTGTATAGTACTTTTCTCAAACAACGCGCGGAAATTCAAACTGAGTAAATTAAATAGAAATTACAGAATCAATGACGAATAACTATCATTTTCCATGCACCAATATGTTAATTTGTTTCTTCTTTGCTCTATTTGCAAACCAATTCGAAATTTAAATAAAATCTTGATAAGTTACCTCCTTGGTTGCCGTGTGTTGAAGTAAAAAGTTCGTTCCATTTTTAAATAACACGACAGATATGAGTTTTCATAGTAATTTATTTGGCCGCTAAACACGCCAGATATGGATTTTCATAGTAACTTTGCTGGCCGCATCGTCACTTGTTTTTTACCAGTACAGCAATTTTGATTTATCTCGAAGACGGTTGTCAAAATAATGCTCGAATTTCCAAGCATGTTTGAGAAAAAAACTTTTTACAAAATTCAAAGTTACAGAAGTCAAAATCGTTTGAACGGACCGTAAAAAAGGCTTATTTAAATGTCTAATCTTATTTCCAACCGAGTATAGAAAGATTAAGGTTTCATTACACTCTTTATTCACTTTTAATACACAAATATTTTTGATGCTATCGGAGCATTAGCAACTTCATTCTAACGGTAAAGCACTTGTACTCCAACCTTTACAAAAGATTACATCCTACAAAAACGCAGAGCTCTTACTAAATACAAGTTATCTCACTGCTGACACAGTATAATAAAGTAGCAGTATTATATCTCGGCAGTGACCTTGAAATAATTACCTACCGCCGTTCGGTAGATAAAACCTCCGCGTCTGAGCGTATTTCGATTCAAGCTTAATGGTGGCTCTGAAGTTAGCTACTCGCTGCGCAGTACCCCAACCCTCACCCCCGCTGACACTTAAAATTGTTACTGCGCAGCGACTCGCCTAATGTTCCGAGCCGCCATTAAGTTTGAATCGAACTGTAACTGCCGCGCACCTCGATACTGTTGCGTACTGATAGACACTGACATTTCGAAGCGCGTCATTCCGGCCATTTTTTGTGAAGATAAATAATACTGTTACTTATTTATACTATGCTGCTGATGACCAACGTCATTATCTGTGTGTACAACAACTTTACTATAAAAAAAAATCATCTGTAGTTACTCGAGGTTTGACAGATTGGCACATAACTAAGCATGCTTGTCTGAGAGGCATTATCACATACAAGATGCAATTATTAAATTATCTAGTGAAACTCCGCAGACATGACGTACTTATCGTTAAACAGGATAAAGGAATAAAAATAACAATAATTTGATATAGTTAATAATTGATTCGGGCCTGACGTTGCGGAAATCCATTATAAAATACAATAGACGTAGATATATTTAGTAACCTATTCCGCTTAACTATTCCTCAAGAATCATAAAAAACCCTGTAAGAAATCGACACGTGTTTCACCTCTCAACGAGGCATCCTCAGGATGACAATTGACCAGTCGCAAACCAGAACACGACGTGTTGCCACACCGACCGCTAGGAATCTGCGTCCTTACAGGGTTTTTAATGACTCTTGAAGAATAGGTAAGCGGAATAGTTTACTAAATATATCTACGTCTATTGTATTTTTTTAATAATTTGAAGTTTTTTTTTGGGATTGTCAACCGCGGCGTAGTTTCTTTTTGTGTAAACTTCACAATCTTGATATCTAAACGCAATAAAACAAGAAAAAAGTTTTCTCAACATTAAAAACTACGAGCAGTCGTTGACCCAAAAAAAAAACATTAAATCCTTTTATTTTGTCGTGTTTAAGTCTATATCAATCAATCTGCCTAGCCTTTTCCCAACTATGTTGGGGTCGGCTTCCAGTCTAACCGGATGCAGCTGAATACCAGTATTTTACATGTAGCGACTGCCTGTCTGACCTCCACAACCCAGTAACTGGGTAATACGATACCCCTTGGTAAGACTGGTTGTCAGACTTTCGGACTTCTGACGACCCGTAACGACTGTCAAAGATCTACGAATGACAGCCGGGACCAACGGCTTAACGTGCTTTCCGAGGCACGGAGGAGTCTCGGTATGTAAAGATGGTCACCCATTCACGGACCAACCCCGGCAAGCGTAGCTTAACCTGATGGATCGACCCGTGCGGCTGGTATTACTTAGCCACGAGCTCCTTGAGTCTATATCGATACCCATAAATAATATAAATTGACCTTGTATATAATTGACATTTGACAGAACCAAGGATTATTGCAATTCGCAACATTTGCAACACAACTTGAAAAAGTATTTATGCAGTCATTTGATCACCTATTGATCACCTGCCTATTAGTACAGACAAACAGACTTACTTGCCTATTTCACTTAGTCTAGACGGTATTATATCACCCAATATCTGCCAATTAATTTGACATCAATTATAAAGTAATCACTGAGTACCTTACTACTAATAAGTTAATAATAGCCGATTGAAGGTACGTTTGCCGCGGTCGGTTCGTGGATGGGTGACCATATTTACATATCCGTGTCTCGGAAAGCACGTTAAGCCCGTTAAATCCCGGCTGTCATTCGTAGATCTTTGACAGTCGTTACAGTCAGAAGCCCAAATCTGATAACCCAGTCTTACCAAGGCGTGTCGTGTTATCCAGTAACTGGGTTGTGGAGGTCAGATAGTCAGTCGCTCCATGTAAAATACTGGTAACAACTGCATCCGGTTAGATTGGAAGCCGACCCCAGTTGGGAAAAGGCTAGGTAGATTGATTGGCTGAGTTAGTACCTAATTAGAATTACAAACGCAGCAATATTATACGAACCATTACGGCTCGTAGAGTTTGTTGAGTATCTTGTCACTTACTTGAGAGCCAGCACTAGACAACGATCAGCTGAATAAATCGACTAATCACTCCTGTTGAGTGTGCAGTCAAGTTACTATAACTTCGTTCGAAAAGTGCTGATTCTCAGCCTAGTTTGAATAAATGACTTTTGATTTTGATTTTGATTTTGACTTCGTCAGTTTTCAAATTCTTTCCTTTACCTACCGAATCAGGAAATATGTGACCTTTTGATGGTACAGCAATGAGCAGACTATTGCAAAAACAATCTATATTTAATAACTTGATAACAAAGATCAAAATAGCATAAACCTTTGGCCCCTTTCAAAACCTTTTTAATGGCCCGACCATTTCATTCAAAAAACTTTTTTTTTTAATAACACTGCGCTGCACTAAACTTCCCCAGGCGTATTATCGATAAAACCGATTCATTTGATTTTCTCGTAGTATTTTAAACTCGGTCTGACAAGTAAAGAAGATGGCTGAATGTCATTCTGCGGTACTGACATTACTGACAGTGCCGAATATCATATTTTGGCCGTGACTGTACAACGTCAGTTTCTCACAGACTCATAACGTAAGAAATGATAATTAATTGCATAAATCCGTGAATTATTATATTTTTTTGTATTGCAAACCGAGTAACGTTCACAAAACCTGTTTTACGAATACTGATTTGTTCTAATTATAAGGTTAAAAAAATTACTATGCCGTACACTCGAGTGAAGCGGTTTGGCCTATTGTAACTAAATTATCATTGCTTTATGCGCAATGGATTAATTATTATTCTAATTAAAGTCAGCCAGTAAGTCAGCATTACATATTTTTGGACCACTAGGTACTTCGTGACGTGAAGTTAGATTTCATAGAAATGTGTAGGTATAGCTATCTTGTCTATATGAGAATAATGGAGGATCAAAAAACATTGCTCACAGTCCGGCCGTCGAGAGAATGCGTTCTTGACAATTACTGTTAGTTTCATACTAACGAATAAGTGATTTGCGAATTTGATCGTTATTACAACTAGAAATTGTCTAACTGACAGATGTCAGGAAAGCATTCTCTCGATGGCCGGACTGTAGCCATTCTTAATTATAAGCATTTTCTACACGGTACCAAAGTATAATATAAGGTGTATCACGGTACCAAAGTATAATTTCATACACGAAATCTCTGGGGGTCATGGTACTCATCATTATGAACAACTTTCACTACGAGACCAACCCTGAAATCGCAAAAACAATAATCCGCTGTGTCCGGGTTACGATTTCAGGGTTGGCCCCATAGTGAAAGTTGTTCAAAATGATGAGTTCCGTGACCCCTCAAGAGATTGCCTATATGAATAGATACACGTTGTATACTGTGACGGTCAGGTCAGCAACGCACTCCATCATGAAGATCGTCTTCCTGCTGCAAATCTGTAATTTGAAAAATAACTTAATATATTCATTTATACTCCATTCGAAATACGATTAGATATTTGAATAAACCTTTTTTACAGTCCGTTCAAACGATTTTGACTTCTTGGTTTTTGCCGCAAGACGCACCGCAATTCGCGAAGCGCGAAAATTCGCTGCAGCGAATGTCCCGTGGCCAGGCCGTTAGTCTGTTCAGTTAGTCTGTTCAGTTAGTCTGTTCAGTTAGTCTGTTCAGTTAGTCTGTTCAGTTAGTCTGTTTAGTTAGTCAGTTCAGTTAGTCTGTTCGGTTAGTCTGTTCAGTTAGTTTGTTCCGTTAAACTGTTCAGTTATACCTCACACATTCCATCGGCAATACGGTATTTAAAATCAAAAGCTCCAAAATAATGTTGGCCAGCTCGCAATCAATCACACAATTGTACCTAATTAATTAGCATACTTACTAATTAACCTAATTGCTTAGAAGATAGAAAGTAATCCGCTTATGTCTACCGCTGCCGGCGCGTACGCATTACCGCTATCCGCGACCTGCAGCACATTTCGTATCTATCCGCCACGTACGCGCACGCATCCAACGATCTATCGACGAAAAATCGAGTAAACCATTGAATAAAAATAGTAAGTTTTAAATCGGTTAAAATAAAAATACTTATTGTGTTTGCGTGCAGTGAAATAATGTGGATTTTTATTTAAAGTTTCATCAATTGTTGGATGTCAAAAACTCAAAATGGTATGTAAGTAATCAATTAATTTGATAGATCGTTTTAAATTATCGAGTCTCATTTTAATAATTAATCATTAACCTTAAAGTTATTTATTAGTGGTGGGCGATGAGTTGATAACGGTTTAATTACTTATAAATGAATAGCGCCAAATAGTCGGATCCTGTTAATTTCATTTCTTTGGCTAGGCTAGGTTATAAACAGTAATCATAGTTTTCATGGCGAAATTGATACTACTACAATCATTTTGTATGTCGTTGTTCTCTGTACACGGAGATCTTGGATCAAACTCAAAAACTCAAACTCAAAGCATTTATTTCAATTAAACCATTTACAGGCACTTTTGAATTGTCAAAGAGTCGGTCAGTTAGTCAAAAAGTTGAAGCTAGTTGCCCATTCAAATTCGTAGATCTCTATGGAGAAGAACGGGCAAGAAACTCCAAGGACACTCTTTTAAAAATGTATATAGATACTAGCTTTTGCCCGCGGCTTCGCCCGCGTGGATGTCGGAAAAAAATCAACGGGAACTTACTACCGCCTGGGATTGAAAGCACCCTATGTGTTAATCCAGTTATCTAATTGCGTAACTTATTTTCGTAACCGATTAAAACAAATCTTTCATTTTGACAGTTCAACAACATTCATTGCGTTATTTACGTTGTGGAGCAGATTTTTTTTCAAACTTATTTAGCTATGTATTAGAAGTTTGTTTCAAACTGATTCAGATTGTGGATCGTGTATTACGCAATTAGGGTGCAGGTTATAAACTATCTGTATGTCTTTCATCCATATCCGTTGGGCAGTTTTTGCGCCAATCCAGAACACACATCCAAACAAACAGACACACGGACAAAAAGTCTTAAAAACATATTTTCGGCATCAGACTCGTTCCCACACCTCGTAGCAATTACACGGGCAATATTTCCTTTTTTTTATTGATGAAAAACATATCTGCGGGCTGTAACAACATAATTATGATAATAATTATGTAGTCGGTGGTTTAAATATGATTGTATCATTACATAATGAAGGTATTATTGAAGTTAAGTCAGATAGTAACTTACAAAACCCCGAAACACGTACTTTTAATTTTTTTTGTTTTAAGTATTAGTACTTACCGTACCGAGTTTCGAGTTGATCGGACAGCGTATTAAAATGTTTACTTACTTACTTTGCCACCCCGTTATTCGTCTATGTGACGGATTGCTTAAAAAACTAAAAGTGACAATCTTTATTATTTACTATAGCAAGTATTGCCAAGTTGCAAGTTTAATAACTAAAGGAATAAGGGCGAATTTCCAAAAACCCTTTCTTAGTGGATTCCTACGTCCTAATAACTATCTTTGTGCCAAATTTCAGCCCAATCCGTTTAGTGGTTTGAGCTGTGACGTGGACTACCCATTTTCACCCCGTTAGGGGAAGATTTGAAAAACCCTGATACACATTATTCTTTATTTTTCGTTTTAAGTTCATGTACTAAGTTTCGAGTTAATCGGACAGTGCGTTAAAAATGTTCTATACAAACTTTGACACCCCCAATCCTCCTTTAGGCGGTAGTTTATAAAAACTAAAAATGACAAAGTTTATAATTTACTTGGATAAGTATTCTTGCCAATTTTCAAATCTATTAACTCAAGGAATAAGATTTATCACACAAACGAAGTCCCCCCTTTTCAGCCCTTTATAGGTCAAATTTCCAAAAACCCGTCTTAGTGCACGCCTGCACGCTTAGGTCCTAATAACTATCTGTGTGCCAAATTTCAGCCCAATCCATTTAGTGGTTTGAGCTGTGACGTAGACTACACATTTTCACCCCGTTAATGGCAGATTTTTGAAAAATCCTAATACACGTCATTTTTGGTTTTAAATATAAATACTGAGTTTCGAGTTAATCGGGCATCACGTTAAAATTCTTCTATACAAACTTTAGCACACCCCAATCCTCCTTTAGGGGTTAGTTTATAAAAACTAAAAATGACTAACTTTATAATTTACTTAGATAAGTATTCGTGCCAAAATTTCAAGTCTATTAACTCAAGGAATAAGAATTTTCATACAAACGAAATCCCCCGGTTTCACTGTCTTAGCGCTGGAATTTCGAAAAATCGTTTCTTAGTGGAAACTTACTCTTCATACAGAACACACCCTCCAAATTTCATGTCTCTCGAACCAGCGGTTCAGGCTGTGCATTGGTATCTCAGTCACCCTTGCCTTGTAGGTATGTACATTCATTCATTCAAATAAAATAAACTTTGACTTTGTAATGTCAATTCTAATGACTCGACTTTGTATATAGGTATGTTTTATTTGAAGTTCTAATTCATATTACTGAGGCATAGTATGTAAGACTATTATGTGTGTTTGAAGTACTCAAACCAATAACTAAAAATATCAACTAGGAACACGTTTTGGTATGTTAATATTAGGCATCCATACTATAATATTATAAATTCGAAAGTAACTCTGTCTGTCTGTCTGTCTGTATGTAACCTTTTCACGCCTAAACCACTGAACGACAGTGAACGACACTGAACGACATACCACATGGGCGAAGCCGCGGGCGGAAGCTAGTACTTCATACTTACAAAAAAATATAATCATTTGTCTTTTATTCAGGAACTTAAGGTTTTCAATAATCAATAATGAACATAACATATTAATCAAGTACTTAGATAACGTTGAATAAATTGAAAAAATGAATTATTCCATCCCTCTACTTCGTACAGTAGCAAAAAAAAATATTGGCTTGCCAATAGCAGTAAAAGTAGGTACTTATAAGCAATGGGAATGGATGAAATGGATCTGTGAAGTAAGTAGTTACTTACCTACATAGATAATAGATAAATCAATGATAATTTCATAACTATATTATTGACCAATTATTATGTTGCTATTATTCCAGTCAAGTGCCTAATCCATTTTATCGTAAACTATTTATCACGTTTACCTTCATTATAAAATAAAACCATTGACCGAAAATAGTTTTGAAACTAGATACTATGCCTGGATTAAATTATCGGAAAAGCATGCTGTTGTATGAAGCCTCAGACCAAATAAAAAACCAAGACAGAGCGCTGCCAACAGTGCCGTAAGGCCGGTTTCGTAAACATCTGTGCACTTAGTTTGGTGTAGTTTGGTTGTGGTGTCATTGTAAATAGTTGTAAATGTGTTTCTGTGAGCGTGTATGCACAGAGCGGTGGTGTAATTTTAGCATGCTTCACTGTATTGTTCGCAGCGCTCCGTCTTGGTTTTTTATTTGGTCTGAGTATGAAGCTATGCAGTTATTTGAGTTATGAATTTTTATTAAACACTACTTATTACTTATTACTTAGTACTTATTTATATCTTTGGTCCTTAAATATACCTGTATTTAAGACTAAGGTCAAAGAAATCAATATTAACTGCCTAAATACCGACCCACTGTTTTGTCTATAAGTACCAGGAACAAAGATTTGCAAGGAGATTGTTTACCTATAAATTGAAAGGGCTTACTGAGTACCTAGTACCTACTACTTCCACTTTAGCTAGAAATGGCTAGAACAAAGTGAATTAGAAACTAAACGGTACTAGTTACCTACTACGTCCTAACTTTCTTCGCACCGTTTTCTAAATGGCCTACCTACCGAGCAGTGGAAAACGTTGAAATACAACCGTATTTTAAGTCTAGATAATCATCGCTATCTAACAAAGCTTTAGTTACATATAACACGCAGGCGCAGCTTTAGAAAACTTACGACATTAACATAATTATTATTTATTAACAAGTATAGGCTCAGTTATGGGACCCGTACAAATAATTAATTAATTATTTAGGTACGTTAATTTTACTTGTTTTTCGAATCCTGACTGAATAATTTATGAGGGCCTAGACAAAGTGACATGCTATCAGCGTTAAAGATGATGGAAAGTCAATAATGAATGGAACTGAAAAGCTACCTACCGAAAAACATTATGTCAATTCCATTGAAAGTCCGAAAAAGAACCGCTTTTGAAAGCGATTGCCACTTGTCTAGGCCCTCAGACCCGGACACAGTACTTACCTAACATGTAAAACAGGTTAAGTGCGAGTCTGACTCATATACGAAGGTTTCCGTACAATAATTAGCAAAAAACTATGAAAAAAACACGTTTCTTGTATGGGGACCCTTAAATTTTTAACTTTATGATATTATTATTATTTTTTATTATTTGTTGCTATAGCGGCAATAATAAATACACATTTTGTTAAAACAACTGTCTACCTATTACTGTTCATGAGATACAGCTCGCTGACAGACAGACGGACAGCGGAGGCTTAGTAATAGGGTTCCGTTTGGCACCCTTCGAGTATGTCCTAAAAATTAAGTTTACATCGTTAACAACCCTGTAAATTAAGTTCCAATAAAGATTAAAATAATCGAGGACAAACAAGTCCCCAAAACCTAATGACAAAGCCATTAATTTTAACATTCAAAACACGGATATCATAAACGGCTAGATGACCTCAACGTTGTATAAAACCAAGGTTTTGTAACATTTTCGTAGCGTATCTAGTGTCCCAAAAACATTATGAATGTCTCCTATTTTTAACCGACTTCTTCAGTAAGGAGGAGGTTTTCAATTCGTCTGTATGTTCTTTTTCTTTTGTGTGTAGAAAGTAGTGGTATTCGAATTTGTGTGGGGTAGCTACCACAACTAAAAAGTGAAAAAAAAAACCCACTTATTTTAGTGTTTTTTTTGGAAGTCGGTTGTTTTTTTTTAAAGTTTTTATCTTTATTTAGGATTATAAATTTAGAGGAAAAGGTGTTAATGTGGCCTCCAACTTTGTTTCTGAGGCCTTATGTAAAAAATACGAGACTCAGAAATGTAATAACTACTTAACATTCGAAAATACTGTTGGAGCTGCTGAAGATCGGAAGACCATCTTTGCATTGTATAAACTCAATCTCCTTTGTATTATATAATTGCATAGCACAGGTGTGAGTACTATGTACTATTGAGCTACCATTTACCGGGTAATTTGTCTTTCATTAACTTGAATGTGCCCTGGCGACTGGGAATGTCATGCTCACTGAAATGTCTCGCTGAAGGTGGCGCGTGTGTTGGATCATTTAGCTCCCTTCATAATGGTTGAGCTAAATGGTACTGATCCATGCGTCATGTTCGTGAACGGGCGCCGTCAGTTGTGACTGGTCATCTCTTAGCTGCCATGGCTTATTTTAATTTTTGAATTGTTTTATGTAATAATTGCGGACGCTTTTAAAGTGCTTTCTACATTGTTCTTACATATATAATTTTAACATAAATGATGTAACCCATATATTGTAACAATATTTTGATTTAAAAGAGTGTCCGTGGAGTTTCTTGCCCGTTCTTCTCCATAGGTACCTACTACGCTTTGGAATGGGCAACTAGCTTCATATTTCTGACTGACCGACTCCTTGACAATTCAAAAGTGCCTGTAAATGGTTTAATTGAAATAAATGCTTTGAGTTTGAGTTTGAGTTTGAATAAATATGTTATTGCGCTCCTTATTTATTTGCATATACGTGCCTTACTATGTAATAAATGAAACTGCCAAAGGATAATAGAAAACTTATGTATTCTAAAAAAAAAACAATTTGGCAACATGAGATCGAGTGAGGGTTATATGGCACCCTGGGGGCCATATTAAATGTATTCATTTAATTAAAACCAAACGGCAAAAATTGCAGACATAATATTCGCCTTCAGGACCTGCACAGGCTGTATGAGCCCATAAATGCAACTCTGGTACTGAATCCACTCCTCCCCACGTCTGTCGTTAGAGTAACTGGTGTCACAGAGTATTCACGTCGTATCGTATCTGAGTTTTCAGGTACGCTATACGCTAGGACAGATGGAATTATAGGTTTCCTACCAAGAGGCTTATGCGCAAGTAACTCCAAAGATTCTTGAGAGTCGTTCACTAATCGTTTCAGTGTAGATCTTGGCACAGAAAATATTTTTACAGCCTTTTCATAGCCCATGACCTTTGTCCGAACTGCTTCAATAGCCTTTTTCATTTGGTCAGGATACCAAGTTTTCCTTTTCTTTGAAAATGGAGATAGCACACTTTGTCGAGGCATCTAATAGCGGAATATAAAAAAATAAGGAAGTGATATAACAGTCATACATGATTTATGGCCCCCGGGACCATAATACAAACAATGTGAGGGAGCCAAATTGCAAGAAAGCAAGAATTTATAAACAAACCATAACAAAAATATTCTATCAAATATTTTTTATAATTACCTTCGAAATCCTGTAGAATAACGTTTATCCAACACAATGTACAAATCACCAAAGCTCACCACTAAAACTCACTTATTTCCAGTAAAATTTAATAAAATGCAGAGTGGTAATAAAAGTTTGCCACTTGCGTGTTTCGACTGGTTCGCAGAAAAAAACTTTTTTACAAAAAATTAAACCGACGAAAAAAGAACTGAAAAGCGAAAAATAAATAACTTTAATTTCGGAAGTCGGTGTCTTCGCTTTTCAATTTTCGTTTCTTGCCACCGACTTCCGAAATTAAAGTTATTTATTTTTCGCTTTTCAGTTCTTTTTCCGTCGGTTTATTTTTTTGTAAAAAAGTTTTTTATTTTTCGCTTTTGAGTTACCATCCACTCCAGGGTACTCCAGGGGGTTACTCCAGGTTAAAGACCTGGAGTTGATGATGAGTGGTTGTGTCATCAGAACTATGTATGTGTGCGAAATTTCAACAGAATCGGTTCACAGTTGAAAATTCAGTTGGTGAAAAATCAATCAACCCCATTCTTTCTACCTTTACGGGTGGATTATAGTTTCCAATTTTAAATGGGACCAACTTCGAGGTATATTCTTCCCAATAAAAAAAGAATTTTTCAAATAGGACTACTCACTAAAAAGTTATGCGTGGTCATACATAAAAAAAAAAAATAAAAAAAAATATACATGTCGAATTGAGAACCTCCTCCTTTTTTTTTCGTCGGTTAAAAAGAAAACGAAACGCCCCCTCACGGATTTATTGGGTTAAAATCATCAATGACACACGAACTCTGCGTTGCACCAAACAAATTCTAGATGTTGTGTATCTAAACTATAAATATCGAGGGGGGTCAATATACCTGCAGGGGCCACATTACCACCTTTTCCTCTACCTATCTCACAAATAATTGATCAGTCCTATAAATAACCCGCGATACCTCTCACTAATATCCGGTTTTGCGTTTCTACGAACCTCAATATCTTGAGAAAAAAAAAACTTAATATAAGTAAGTTTATTTTCGGTTAACATGACGCACAGTGGGCCCATACTGAAAATTAGTGGACTTAGGCAACAAAGTTCCTATATCCATGCGATTTTTTTTTATATGACGTGTTATATTATTCCTGACAACTTTTATTCTTATAAAATTTCTTCTAAAGTTGATAGTTTGTCTTGAAAAAAATTAATTAGATTTTTTTGTATGGAGTGAATCACGTTTAATTTTTTTTCTTCAATTGTACTAATATGTTGAGTGTGTGGCGTGAGTATATGATAGCTAGGGTCATTCTCTATCCATGAAAAAAAAATCAGCGCCGGCCATCTGCGGCAGCGCGAGTAATCATTCGGTAAAAAAAAATTATTTGGAAGAATTTTTTTGTCATTTAAAATAAATTCAAAGCATATTTTTTGTCTCATTTGGCTGTTTTCACCTTCTTTTTAGTTAAATAAATAGTTTTAATAGCGCATACGTACTTATAACTAGTAATTCTGGTAGAGATTTAGTTATTATTGCATGTTATCGGTAGCACCTGCATTGTGATTGATGACTCATTTGTTTGTGCGCGCATAACTAATGAGTCATCGCAAAATGCTCGTCTCTGATTGGCTGAATAATTTTCACTCACTGTTATGTCCACTACTTGAGTAATTAACACTAACTATAAATATAAAGACATTCATAAAGTCCATCTAGTTTCGCTCTTGTCGCTTGTTTGTGAACACAGTGAAATACTTGTATTTTTATATTTACATTAGAACTATGGCTGGATTTTGTACCAACCTAGATCTTTTTGTGAAATTAAGAAGTGGCCGTGATCTGAAAAATCATGTTTCTGTATGAAAGTATCATTTCTGTCTTGACTACCGAAGTTTCTGAAGAAGACAAGAACCGAATCAAGGAGTTCTGTCGACTTTTTTGTGTAAATTTAAATAAAAAGTGGATAGAGTCAAGTAGAAATCAAAAAACTTTTATGAATCGTGTAATTAATCGCAAGTGGTTGGAAAAAAACATCAACTGGCCTGTTTGTGACAGTGTTGATCTGAGAAGTGTGATGGGCTTTTCGGACGCAGCCTTATCTGAGCTTGTGGATATAGATTGCCATGTTCCTACTCTTGCAGTATGTACTGCGGAAGCGGGAACATCTACAGAAAAGGAACACAGAAAACCGTTCGAAGAGTTAAGTAATAAGCAAAAGAAAAGACGTTCTACTTCCATAGTAGAAGAAAATTCCGAGGAAGAGTTGCAGCACTGGTACATAACAAAATTGAAAGACAACGGCAAAACGAATCTGGCAAAAGTGGTCGAACACCTTTCCAGTAATCCAGATGCGCTATCCGAAGTAGAAGAGAGACTATTCAAAAAGCAGAGCTAAGTACTGTCTCTGAAGACAGTGTTGCCTGAAGCAACTCAGTTGTTACAGACTACTGAGCCTCCCTGTGACAGTGAAATTATGGAGGAAGAAGAATGCCTCATAGCAGAGTCCGAAAATTTGCCGGACCCACTAGCACTTCTGGAACAAGAAATAATGTGATCCGGCTCTAAATTATTCCCACAAAAGCCCATCAGGGTTAGGAATATGACAAACAGCCCTTTTCAGGGCTACAATTACTTCACAGTTTCATATCGATCATACGTACGATAACTTATACTATAATAATATACATACAGTTGATTATGTAGATAATTATCAACAACTTGCCCGTACAAATTTAAATTATTTCACCTATCATTAAAAAAATTAGTATAACCTGAAACATTACGATATATTTATTCAACAATAGATAACGTGCAGTTAAAAAATAACACAGCCAATCAGAGACGAGCATTTTTCGATGACTCATTAGTTATGCGCGCACAAACAAATGAGTCATCAATCACAATGCAGAGCACCTGCATTGTGATTGATGACTCATTTGTACCGATAACATGCAATAATAACTAAATCTCTACCAGAATTACTAGTTCTAAGTACATATGCGCTATTAAAACTATTTATTTAACTAAAAAGAAGGTGAAAACAGCCAAATGAGACAAAAAATATGCTTTGAATTTATTTTAAATGACAAAAAAAATCTTCCAAATTTTTTTTTTTTTACCGAATGATTACTCGCACTGCCGCAGATGGCCGGCGCTGATTTTTTTTTCATGGATAGATAATGACCCTAGCTATCATATACTCACGCCACACACCCAACATATTAGTACAATTGAAGAAAAAAAATTAAACGTGATTCGCTCCATACAAAAAAATCTAATAAATTTTTTTCAAGACAAACTATCAAGTTTAGAAGAAATTTTATAAGAATGAAAGTTGTCAGGAATATTATAACACGTCATATAAAAAAAACTCGCATCGATATGGTAACTTTGTTGCCTAAGTCCACTAATTTTCAGTATGGGCCCACTGTGTGACGTAAAGAAAGAACAAAAACACAAAAAAAACAAGTTGGGGGAAAATACGCGTCACATTCACGCACAACGGCCATCGCTCGCTCTTGTGTTCTCTCACGAGTACCTACGACGGCATTAAACTTAGGTTAGTTCGCTAGCCCTCTATGATCTAGATAATTGATTACTGTTGCAACTAGCTGCACGAAGCGAAAGATTTATTAAAACAACAATAATTAAAACCTCTATCGTAATTAACTTGTTCCTACCTCATTGCAAACGTGTGAAATCTAAGTCGTGAGCTATTGATTTACCTTGTGTGAATTGATTAATTAGTCCACATGGATTGAATAAGTGAACGGCTGTTAGATTTTTATAGACTAGATCAGCTGATCTCAAAGAGAATTAAACCATTAAACCGTGGTTATATAGTCTTTGGCTGATCTAGTCTTTACAAATCTCACCGTGAAAACTTGGTGAAGTGAGCTTGAAGTGAGCTTGGAGTCAGCTGGAAGTCAGCTTGAAGTCAGTATTGAAGTCAGCTGTCATCAGTGTCAATCCAGCTCACTTCAAGCTCGCTTCACGTGAGTTTACGTGGGAATTACTGGGAATAGACCGGTGGAACCTAACCGAGGAAGTCAGATTTAAAAAAAAATCAACAAGTGATAAATCACTTTAGTTTTGTTTGTTTTTTTTATTTTATTTATACCTACCTATAATACACCCCTTTGCAAAAAAAACGGGCATCTTAACAGTCATTGGCTTTTCTATGGATAATATTAATATTTTTACTATGTCAGTAGCATAAATGACTAGTAATTTCTTATTATCAATAAGAATATAGTTTTTGGCTACATCCCTCTTCCAGCAGCGCTACAATTTTACTAGCTCTTATTGCTTTTTCTGCCATTACAATCGACACAAAGATATCTGTTTTAAGTCACAATAAGGCTGGATTATGCGACAAACATAAATTATAAAATAACGAGCAGTTAGTTTTAGTTGCCAGGATAACCTTTTTACCGCAAACCCGCAAAAAGTTAGTAAAAGTCACAAACTGAAAAAGGGATTAATATTGTTTTAAACAAAAGTTTCGAATTTGGAATTAACTTTTTTTCATACCAGGACTCTTTATTAAGTGCCAGTAACATAGTTTGGCTATTAAAACCTCTTTACAACTAAATTATTACCAATAATGTAAAAAAATAAAACCGCCCGTTTTTTTTGTAAATGGGTGTATTTATGTACACACTGAAGCTCTATTTTTTTTTAAATTAGATTGAAAATAGAGAGAGCCGTTACTATATAAGCCTCCGTTGTGCGTCCGACTGTCGGTCTTTCTGTCAGCGAGCTATATGTCATGACCCGTAATCGGTAAACAGTTGCAATTTTTACGCACACAGATTGTGTATTTCTATTTCCGGTATAACAACAAATAATAGGAAAAACAAAACAAAATAAAGTTAAAAATTAAATTAAGGGGCTCCCCATACAAGAAACTTTTTTTTTCGGCGTTTTTTTAGCGTTTGTTGCTAAATTTTGTATAGTGGTACAGACAGAACCCCTTCATGACTGCGACTCGCTGCTAAAAACTTAATAAAAAGTATCATATGCATAATCTAATGAATTGAATTTGTATGATTATTTTTATAGTAAGCGATCATAGTTATTGCCTTGTCATAGTGGCAAAGATAGATGGAGGAGCTCGTGGCTACGTAATAACAGCCGCACGGGGTAAGCTACGCTTGCCGGGGTTGGTCCGTGGATGGGTGACCATCTTTATATACCGAGACTCCTCCGTGCCTCGGAAAGCACGTTAAGCCGTTGGTCCCGGCTGTCATTTGTGGATCTTTGACAGTCGTTACGGGTCGTCAGAAGCCCGAAAGTCTGACAACCAGTCTTATCAAGGGGTATCGTATTACCCAGTTACTGGGTTGTGGAGTTGTGGTTGTGTCGCTCCATGTAAAATACTGGTATTCAGCTGCATCCGGTTAGACTGGAAGCCGACCCCAACGTAGTTGGGATGATGAGTGGCAAAGATACGAAACTAAGCTATCAATAACGGCTCATAACATTATACTCGTAGTCGTAAATTCGGGGCCGTAATGACAGACGCTTTGTTCATCAATGCGAATAAAACAACACGCTTACATTACTATGCACATTGCACTGACTGAGACTTTCTTATTATGTCTAGACCGGTGTCGAAATCTATTGATATTGTTGTTTATAAATTATCCATACATATTATTTAAAAAACTCCTCCGCCTCCTTTGTCTGTCTTCCTGAACGCGATAAACTCAAAAACTACGGCACCGATTTTCATGCTGTTTTCACCAATGGATAGAGTGGTTCTCGAGTAAGGTTTAATAACGACATCCATCAGCTAGTTGTTTATAATAGGTATGTAACTCAATACTTAATACTTAGTACCTTTTTTTTTTTTTTTGAGTTTGGGAAATCCTCCAATGACATCTCCCGCTCTGGGCGGAGCAGAAGGGCGTGTCAGACTTTTACTGACTAAAACCCACCCGTGTTCCTTCATTTGCCTGTTTCCAAGGTCCCGGTATCCCTTTCGGACTTTCCCGCAACCCTGGCAGGCATCGGTCCTAGCGGACCCCGCTAATTGTGCTGACATCTCTTTGAGGCGCGCGTGGAACACGACGCGCCATCGACCCGGGCCTGGTCCTTATCGGACGGCGAGCTACCCGTTGCTCACCATCCGCAAGCCCGCGCCTATGGTGGCCGGGAATCCGCCTGGGATTCCCGACGCCCAGGGCGTCTCCAGCGGCGGCGGTTAGGGGCGTGAGGGCGCAAACTTTGCCTCTCCCTCACGCGTTCCGCCTCCTCCTTCGCGAGCATTACTGCTTCGCAGAAGGAGGTGACGGCTTCCCATGCCCTCTCGCTCCGTACCATGGCCTAGACCAGGGCCGGACGCGACAGGTCATTGCCACCAATCGCCTCCACGAGGACACGGCGGTGCCCCGCCCATGCAGGGCATACCTCCACCGTATGCTCCACCGTGTCCTCCGGGCGATTCGCACAGTGGTGACACCCGGGCGTTTTACTCCCGCCTAATCCTACACAGGAACCTCCCGAAGCTGCCATGTCCGGTGAGGACCTGTGTCAGGCGGAAGGTGAGGACGCCGTGGCGCCTCTCTAGGCACTCCTCAAAGAGGGGACGTATCGCCGCAATTGTGGCGTGCCCAGCACTGGGTTGCGACAATCGCACTCTCCATGCCGCCATGAGGTCTTGCCGGAGCTCTGTCCGCTGTGCCGCGTTTTCTCGCGGCAGCGGAGTTACGCCCCGGCGCTTCACCTCCTCGCGCCACTCCCAGATGTGCGCGCCGGACCGGGCTGGGGCCGCCTTGGGACGCAATTAGGTACTAAGTACTCCTGTACTTAGTACCTAATTGCGTAATCCACGATCAATCACAATCTGAATCGGTTTGGAACAAATTGCTAATCCATAGCTGTATTTTTAATTTTTTTATATATCTATATTGTCCCACTCCTGAGCAAAGGCCTCACCCAAATCCTTCCAAGCATCCTTTTCCAGGGCAACCTCGATCTAACCCTTGCGGTACGTGTCTAGATTGTTTCGCCACCTCATCCTGGGCATGGGAGCGCGGGCGCCGTCCATCCTCAGGCACCCACCGTGTGGAGACTGTTGCACAGCGGTCGCTATGCTTTTTTTTCAATTGCATCATAATTTTGAAAAAAAAACTGCTCAACAACGTAAATAACGCAATGAATGTTGTTGAACTGTCAAAATGAAACAGATGAGTCATAATAGATTATGAAAGTAAGTTACGCAATTAGATAGCTAGTCGACCGAGCTCTGCTCGTGAAAATAGAGAAAACGGATTTTCCCAGATATTAGACCTAGCTAGATCGATTTGTCGCCATCGTCAACCCCTATAATGCAACTTTCATCGAAATCGTTAGAGCCGTTTTCGAGAACTTGATTACAAATATATGTATAAGTATACAAATATTGCTCATTTAATAGTACTTAGAGTATTTTAATTTAATCTGGTAATGCTACTGGCAATGCTTACAAGTTGCAACAGAACGATATAAGTTTTTAATTACAAACAATAATGATACTAGTATTATACCATTATTTATGCTGTGCTAGTACTAAGATGGAGAGGCTAATTAAAAGATTTGATCAAATGATGCTTTGCAGACCAAATCTCGCGCAGACTGGCGCGACGCGACAGCGCGACGCGACTCCAACAAAACAATTTCTAAGAAAACTTCACGATAATATAATAATTGTTATACCGTGAAGTTTTAGTGATTTTTAGTTCATTTAAATTCAAAGGCGTGTAAAAAAAGGCCTGGGACGACTTAAATCCGGCTATAACCCATGCGCTTCACACATTCATTCTAAAACATGTTTTAAGTAAACACCAAGCTTTCTGCATAGCAATTGAAGTGTGATGATTAGCGACACTTTCTCTGTTGTGAGGGTAATGCCATACACTGGTAATTTTTCGCCTCTCACAAAAACTGCTAATAATTAATTGTAAAAAATCTACTCAACTCTGGACACTAAATTAATACTTTTCTGATTACAAAGAAACCAATTCATCAAAAAAAAAATCTTACTGTGGGAGTTGAATACAAGAATTTGTTAAATCGAAGCTTTTGTGCGAGAACTTACAAAAGCATTTGAGGATGTTTTTATTTATTGTATATGGACACAAAAGATATGTTTATTAAACCACATAAAAATTGCTATGATCAATCAAAAGTGGTCATAGGACGATATACTTCACTAGACAGTTTATGTACACACAGGTACACATCAAGCTATACATTTCCAGTAAGCTGACCTCGCATTGTATGGAAATCCTATACAATGCGAGATCAGCATAAACTGAAAATGTATAGCGAGATGTGTAGCCGTGTGTACCACAGAGCGAGATAATCTGACAGTTACCTTACCATGTACGTATAGACAACTATTTAAAATTCTAGTAACATAGCTGGTAACTAATTTGAGCCTAGTTCGGCTGTGAACAGATCGCCTTGACACAATACTCTGCTTAGCCCGTTAGCTAGTCCTTTTACAAGGCTGCCAGTGCGTGACGTCGTTGCGGTGTTGCAACAAGGCTACGCATCATGCTATACATTTCCAGTTTATGCTGATCTCGCAATGTATAGGAATTCCGTACAATGCGAGGTCAGCTTATACTGAAAATGTATAGCGTAATGTGTAACCGTATGTACAACAGATACATGAGCCTCAGGTCCTAGTTTAGGGGTATGAGGAACAGGGTGTAAAGTTCACTCATCCACCATAGAAAAGGGAGGATCCTTCGACCAGACGGTTGTTGTGTCTGGCGGGCAACTGCCCAATGATTGATGTCGGGTTCTTGAATATATGTCCATTGCACGGTAAACTTTAATTGCGCGATGCAGGATTAATGTGACGTCAAGATTTTTGTGTGACGTCATGTCCTTGATGCGTAGTTCGCATGTGGCGATGTAGATACCGCCACACTAGTGTATGATTTGTATGCAGCCCACATTACTATGGTGTTTGCGGGAATAATATGGCTAAGGAATGCTTTTAGCTTTACATAATATACGTATTCTCAAGTGGCCCAATTCAATAAACTATACCGTAATCATGTCACGTTAAGTTTCGTTCACGAATATTTGAATTTCGCGGGCTACCTTAGCGCATCCCCCTTCTTCCTACCATCTCTTTAAATGTTGGCATTGAGTACGTCCGATCATATTTCACCAACCAAACAATTTTTTGCAAGAAACTCATTACATAGTTATAATAATATTCAAATAAATGCAAAATAGATAAGTATTGGCATCCTTGCGCGATGCGGTAATTGCGCCCATGGCTCGGTGACTGCGCTTGCTCACTGGTCGCGGTTTCTGCATCCACCCAGTGCCAATGTCTGTGTAACCACATTTACTTATGGTCATGTTCACGTCTAGCAAGGTTTTTGTTCAACTGTTTTGAATTGCAGCACTTTTTAAAATTTATATATTTATTATCTTTGTTTGGCGTTAGAAGTGGTTGTTGAAAGATTTGGTTGCATGCCTGCATGTTTTGTTTCGATTTAAGAGACAGTGCCAAAGTCCTTTATAAAATTCCATACTGTTAAGAACGCTGCCAAAGGTCATTTACAAGGTGTATGACAGGGCAGTTAATACCCAGGATTTTTGGATAGGTTCTACTTGGTTGTTGGTTTACAAATCGATTTGGTGCTAATGACAGAATCTCATTTCCAGACATAAATCATGGAGCCAAGGTTGTATCGTTTCTCCAATGTGGCAATGCAATTTAGGCATTGAGCACTTACTGTTAGGCAGTTTACCGCAGCGCGTGCGAGTCGAATTCTCAAAAGATAGACACACGATCCCACAATGGATCCCGTTTGGCGTTTAGTAATGAGTTTTGAATAGAGCCTCTCTCGTGACAACACTGCTGCTTTTTAGGGTTCCGTACCCAAAGGGTAAAACGGGACCCTATTACTAAGGCTCCGCTGTCTTTCTGTCCGTCTGTCACCAGGCTGTATCGCACAAACCGTGATAGTTAGACAGTTGAAATTTTCACAGATGATGTATTTATGTTGCCGCTATAACAACAAATACTAAAAAACAAAATAAAATTAATATTTAAGGGGGCTCCCATACAACAAACGTGATTTTTTTGCCGTTTTTATAGATAATGGTACGGAAACCTTAGTGCGCGAGTCCGACTCGCACTTGGCCGTTTTTTTGTGCTACTGTTGCGTGTTGCCGTTACACGGTGCTGTCAAGCGACAAACATCTTTATGCATAATTGTCAGACACTTTACACGCCACTGCAATTACTAATTGTTATTATAATATGCCACGAGAAGTACACTAATCGAAAATTTCAGCATTTTAGACTTCCGTCAATCACGATGTCTACGCCAAAGCAAGTGCTAAACGGCTAAACGGATTTGAAAGCTGGATTAACAACTAGAGTACTTTTTATCCCGATATTCCCACGAGATCAAGACTTATGCAGGTGAAACCGCGGGGAGCCGCTAGTATTGAATATTAGAAAGGCCAATTAAGTACCTATATGATAAAAGCTATCCTTTCACACATAACTCAACTTTTTAACAACTTTTATTACTTCGCTAATTGTCGAAATGGCTTCTTTTGGAAACAAGATCTTTTAACTGTAAAAGGTATATACATTTTTTTTATGACTGCTGCTATTGCTACTAGGCGTGTGACGCACAACGAACATTCAACCAAACATCCGTGGTAATGGTTAGCATAATCAGCTAAATCAGCCTTTATTGTGCCCACTGCTGGGACACAGGCCTCCTCTCTTCGGCAGGGAGTGCACTACCACGCGGGCCTAGTGCAGATTGGTAGATGTCACATGTCTTCTAATTTTTGGTTCTAGGACATGCCAGTTCCCTCACGATGTTTTCCTTCATCGTTTTGAGAGCAGTGGTTATGAAACACTTGCACTACGAATATCGCCCTTACAGCTACGACTAAAGGCGCTGTGAATGTCAAATTGGCCAGACTGATGTGCGGTCGACAGAACCTACCATTTTTATTTAGATATGATGATCTCTAGAAACGAGAAGCACAAAAATTTACAATTATTTGTGTCTTCGTCGGCAAGCAAAGTTTCTTTGGCTTGCCTAGACTAGTCTATAGAGGTGCGGTGTGAGAATCACACAGCTCAGTTTCAGTAGGTATGGGCTGTACTTTCTTGTAAGAACATATTTTTCCTTTGTTTTCTACTGTGTTGAAAGAATCGACAGACCACGGTCATTGTCTAGTGTGCTATATGATATGAGCAGATGATCATAGTGTAGGTGTGTAGGGTTTAATTAATTTATATTATGACTAGCTACCCGCCCCTGTTGCTTCGCACGGCGTGCAGCCTATCGGGACAAAAAATATCCTATTTTACCAAATTTAAAACCTTCCGGAATAAATTATCTATTATTTATGATGCTAGAAATCGCATCAAATTCTGTTGCAAAACTTAGAAGAAACCACGAGGTCACAAATACAGACACGAATGGCGACTATAATATTTAAGTAGGTATAATATAAAAGGTAACATAGATTTCGAGAATCCTCCGGCGTTCAGTAAATTATCTCTTCGTCACAAATCAACAATTCTACATTAACATTGTCTTATCGCCGGAGGTCAACACTGTTATCAGAATATTAGGACGGGCGTGGTGTAAGATTGACTTCGATCGTACACAAATTCAGATCATATTCGGTTTCGATACAGATGAGGGTAGATAGCCTTTCTCAAATAGGTGACTGATCATATCACAGAAGCCGTAGAACTTTAGAAGTCAACAGATTATTATGGACCTTACTAATTTAAAAACCCGTGGCGGTTATCTAGTAACTTTTTAAGTAGTCACCAGCTATAATTATCATCTTTCGCGCAATCTACCTTGGTCTTCTTTACTCCTTGTTCCTCCGCATCATCACATGCATCTTCTTCTCTCGTATCGATCAAATCAAACTAAAATGAAATGAATCGTGTTCACGGCGCACACACTCCACCGTCAGTCACTAACCATCCGCAGTTACGAGGTTTTACCACGGAATATTCGATTTCCTTTCTACCAAGTACCAAGACATCAGAAATGTACAGATGGATAAATTATTATTTGTACAACACCGTTCGCGTTGTTGGATTCAGAGATGTGACGGTTTTGCACGAAAGATTCAAAGTTAACTTCAATAATACTAGGGCTGCAGAACATTTGTGGAGCACGGAACACAACAATGATGTGATGTGTGTGTGTGTGTGGTTATAAGGTCACGTAGTTGTCCGAACGGAAACGTGTGTGGCGCACACTCGCACAGGCACCGTATTCGGTGCGTTTAAAAGTAAATAAAATATTCTCCTGCACAGATCTGATGTCTTGGTACATTGTAAAAGGCAAATCGGAATTTCCGTGGTAAAACCACATAACTGCAGATTATTAAATTGAGTTGTATTAGAACTCTTAAATAAAAATGGGTTTGTTGTGATGTTATTCAAACAACCTTACAATGTTTCCCCAATAAATCATACAATCGAAAAGCAAAGTGGTATTTTTTTTTTGTAAGTACCCCCAGCACGTAAACTGGGAATGTTTTTTTTTTTCTTGGTGGGAACCCATGGTGTAACTATAAAGACGCTATACATCGTTTATTAGTAAGGATATTCTATCCAGTATAAAAAAAAACATCTGTAAACCATTGTTAAAAGTGTTTTTTTGTGTGTGTGTGTGTACGTATATGTAATCCCTCAAACAAGAATATGTGTGACCCGAAAAACCAACACAAAATATTAGTTTGTGTATTTTCCAGGGCGACACAGACCTATGGACTTTTCAAGAGATTGCGTTCAAAGCGGAGATGGATCGCCACGACGACCCCGAATCAGAAGAAGAAGCGTTCATCCTATGTGCAGAGGATCCTGCTACCAGAACCAAAAATATTGAAGAACTTAGGAATATGATTTACGGTAAGAAAAAAAAAATCAAATGAAAAAAATAGTAAGAATTTCATCAATTTCGTAAGATATGGTGGTGCTGAAGGCAGCAAAACATGAATATCCCAAGTTCTAGGCTATTTTGAAGAGTGTGTGAGTTCCAATAGAGATGACATCCATCTTTCTCAATGACCATCCAAAAATCATTATTTGCGTCATAAGGTGACAGGATCACCCTTAATAATTTCTTCTTTGTCGGCTTTGAATGATTTGGTTAAGCAATAATTATGATTAATGATAATGACTATTATCTCGGCTACGCTACGATGTAATGAGTTTTCTCATTTCCTAGTACACGTAACAGTTAAGTAACCGATACCATAAATATGGCGTTTACGGAAACATAAAAGCTGAGTCTTGAGTCGAGGTGGAGCCGAGTGAAGGAAATGACTTAAAATATGGGGACTATGCTCGTAAAAGGCGACGAGTACCAGGGCAACAAAGCCCTTAGGAAGTATTTCATTGTATGCTTCCGTTTCGGTACCAAACCAAATGGCATTGTAAAGTCATATTATGACTATGTTAAACAAAGTTAGACATTGCGTGTCATTTTTAGTAAGAGCGTAATATTTTACGGAATGTTTACCTAGAAGTGCGAAATCATCTAGAATTATTTACTGTAAGCAAAATTATCGGCGAATAACAGCATTTATAAACAAGGAACCACAGAACAATTTGTAAATAAACGATTTCCGGTTAGGTTATCAACCTTCCTAAGTGTGATATTCAACGTTTGCTGTTTGTTTCAACTTGTAAATTGACCTTGATTATTTTAATTAAATCATAGGTCTGTACTTACATTTTATATTATACGAAGTAAATTGCCAAAGAATCAGTCATTATGTGTCTTGTGGTTATGAAACAGTGATAATGTTAAAGATAGTCAAATTTATGCAATTAACACTCATTATGTAGATGGCTTTGGTCACGGTAGATACAAAGAGATGGTCTTTCTTACAAACAATATCAATCTGGTATTGTGATTTATTTGATAAAACTGTTCAAAGATATTGAGTAAGCTATGAAATATACACCTACGACGCGACGATACAACAAATGATATTATAAGTATTTTACTTATATTATAATACAACGACGAAATAAATTATATTTTTATTAATCGCCCAGTTCAAATCGACGATTAGATCGAATTAATATATTCTTTGAACCTTGTTTCAAAAACTGTATTTGAAATCGACGATCGAATTTTGATGCATTCTTTGAACCTAGTTGCAAAAACCTGTATAGCCGCGTGACATTATTTTCATTTCATTAATAGACTTACTTTGAAATTAAAATTATCACACGTGTCACGTCATAGTCAGTCACAGTATCAATAAATCTGCACATCTGCACTCTGCAGCTGTGAAAGTGGAACACTGAAGGGTTTATAAACTCTGCCGAAGCAGAGTATTTCAAAAATATTTTAGACTCATTTGAGTGTCCCCCTCCACGGAAATCTTTAGTAAAAGGCGAAAGATTTATACGTTTTGAAGGGAAACCAGAGTTACAAACGTATGAGTTACCCGAGATTATATACTCCCCGCGGTAACGAAACCATAGCGCGATTCAGAAAGAGCGTGAATTGTACAACGCCATCTATCGAGCCTGTGGGAACTAAATATACCTATAGGTACCATGTATAACCATAAATATGGTAGAACATACCACAAGATAGATAAGTAAACAGAATACCCATAAAAAATGCTATTCTCGAAAATGAAGATAACTATCTTCTGCGATTCTACTTAATTTGTTATTAGACGCCTAACCAAATTCTAACAGCCACATGAGTATGTCTCAAAACATGCTGCGATGACATGTTTTGTTTAAATCAAAGGCCCTGGACGTGGAAGTCCTCTCTCTCTGTTTAATTCTGGACAAGAAATCCAATTCGCGGTAGAATCAAGTGGTATTAGTAAGACAAGTAAAGATTTATTGTCCGTGTCAAAAACGGGAAGCTTCATCTGTTAGCCATGCACTAGCAAGTAGGCTCAGACCAACCAAAATAGAAAGACGGATCACTACGTACATCAAACGTGTAGCCACAAAACTATGCTCCTGCAAGTAAACACACAGGCTCACGCACACACCTACACAAAAACTATGCTCATCGCTCCTAGTACGTCACGAGTCGTCGTCTAGTAAACTTCAATAAAAAAAATTGAATTATGCCTTCTTGTGTAGTGAAAACTTGTAAAAACAATAGCAAATCACATAAAAACTCTCACGGAATCACTTTTCACATGTAAGTACTTCAAATAACATCGTTTCTTAATTTAGTAAACTATGAATTTTAGGTTACTTGGAACAAAAACCTGAACGAATGAACGAACGAAAACAGTGACATTTAAAGTGCGGGGGTTGCCATAATATGATTTGAAATTTCCCCGTTCGATATTTTTTAGTTCGAGTAATTATATGCCTGTTTTTTTATGTATTTAATATTTTAGATTTCCAAGTAATTTTGAAAATAAAAGTAAATGGATAGTAGCTATAAGAAATAGTCGGAATGATCCAGAATGGCTTCCATCGAAAACCAGCGTGGTTTGTTCCGATCATTTTGATAATAATGACCTTTATTCAACTAATCGTGGACTTCACCGTGTGATCAAAACCAGATATCCTAAAAAGGTACATAAAATTTAAAAAACAAAAATTAGATTTTATCAAAACAGTAATTAAACACGAGACTGTATTTTTTATTTTATTTTAGTTAGTTTCTCAGCTTAGACTAGCTAATTTAAATACTACTGTCCCAAATTTTATTTTTTCCCAAATTGCGGACGCTTTTTACGTGCTTTCTATAGCCAGTGATTTTGTTATCGTGGTCTTCTTGAATTTAATAAAGTTGATTGTAAATATAATTAAGTACCTATTTTATTTCAAAACAATTTACTTAATGACACATACCCACGACGATGTTATGATTTACGCTTCAACAACCTTATAACTTAATTTTTCTATAATTTTAAACCATTTTTTTTTTACATTCAATTGATAATTAATGGATAGTTCTAAGTGAAAGAGCGGAGCTCCTAACACAAGCAATTCTTGATTATAAGGTAATCTCCAAATCATGTATGTAAATGCACTTTGTACTTAATTGTTATTTTATTTTGCGATGTAAAAAAAATGGTTTTGTTTCGGAATCCTTCCTAACGATTGAGGTACAATACCATACTCAACAATATCTTACTCGTACAATATTATCCTACCCAAAATATTATTCCCCAAATTATAGGGAAAAACTTTAACAAATGACAACCCTTTTTACACAAACATAGATAAAAAGGTGGCGTCATTTTTGATGTTCGTAATGCTCTGTCTTTCTATTTTGGTTGGTCTGAGCAAGTAGGTAACTATTTTGTGATATTTAAAATTAAAATTACATTTTATATTATTTCAGTGCGAGGCGAGTGTCACCCACATCGGATGGACGATGCCTTTCTACTACGGTTCCTGAGGGCACGGCGATCAGTGCCTGCGCGGGCACATCGACTTGTACGTATACTTACATTCAGAACAAAAGAAGCGCTCGCACACCTTGCAATGCAGAGTTTTATAAACTATTCATGAATATTTTCGGACATATCTTTATTAGAGATCCGAGTATCGCCTATTTATCATCATTAATCAAATTATTTACTTCATGAATGCGGTGCCCTTGATTTTCATCAGTAGGTATAATTATGTACAAATACCATTAGTCGCCACTTATTTGTTCACGAAGCCTTTTTGTCACAGTCATGTCGTGCAGCTGCCGACTATCTGTTTTATGCTGTTTGATAGCTTTTAACTAGTGTGTATTACTAACATCGTAAGGATCAAGGTCAGAATTAAAGTCTATTTTTTACCCGACTATGAGGAAGAAAAAAGGAGGTTTATGATTTTGACCGGTATGTATATATGTATGTTCATCTGTTCCCTCCTATCTTCTAAACCACTCATGACAATTTGACAAATGAGGTATCGTTGGAAACCATGATCGTACGCTGGTTATAGATTATGTGACGTCACATTCAATTAAAAATGGCGCCCTCTAGAGGACATACAGTCAGGAACTTAAAAAAAAATATTGTTTAATCGTACCATGTTGGGTATCAAATGAAAGGGCCTAATAAGCACATTTCAAAAATATATATATGATAAAGACAAAAGAATTAAAAAATTAAAGTAATAAACACGTAATCTGTTTGATTTATGCCCTAACACGTGTGACTCCGGATTTTTAATTTGTCTATCTGTGGTGTCTTGGTTATACCTTTTAAGTCGTAGTTGGGTTTTAGGTTTTATTACTTTAAATTTTTTTATATCCTACTTGGATCTATTTTGTTTATCTTTTTGTATGTAGCACGTGTTTCTGTAGCAAATAAACCTATTTTTCTTTCATCTCTCACTTGTTGCGTTACTGCAATTTAAGTCATTTCCCGAAGCCTCCCGTAAAAAAACATTACGAATCACCAGATTTTCTACAGAAACATCCAAACATAAGTATTAAAACCAAAATCTATTGTCCTTCCAGTTAGTCCGCTACAACAACTTCCGGGACCAGAACCCGCACCTATGGCGCGATGTGGACTGGTTCAGCCTCACCAAACTGGGCCACGTGTTCGAAGGTGTACTCTTCGACAGGCCTGATGTTGGCAGACTTATTATGTGCAGGCTAGGTAAGTCTTCCACCTCACTTGGTCCTGTATTAGCTGTACGTAGATAATGCTTCAGAGGGGGATGCGCTAAGATAGCCCGCGAAATTCAAATTTTCTTACGTTTTTTGCAATTTGCAGGTCAGTATCAGGTTGTATGTTGATCTAAATATGATTTGCGCACGTAACAAATATGGATTTACAGAATTATAAACATTACAAACAGCAATACAACTCTCTAAGTTCATATAAGTGCATTGAATGACTATTTCATGAAATCATGACATTTGGCACTTAAATGAACTCGGTGAACAAAATCGGTTGAACGGACTGTAAAAAAGTTTTATTTAAATTTTTAATCTTATTTCAAATGGAGTATAAATACACATAATAACGCACTGTTCGTTTTTGTAAAGTAATAATAATTATCATCTAAGTTGCTAATTTTACAATCGCTGTAAAGAATTCTCATAAAAATGTGATTTGCTAGTTTGATTGATGTGATATTTGAAAATGTAGTAAATAAAATGAAGTGGTCTGAAAACCTGGAAACTAAACTTTATTTAAATGTAAGGAGCTATGCTTATTGCTTGTATGTAACCAGCAAAACGTGCCAGATCAGAGTCATGAAGAAGTAATTTCCAATCCAGGTGAATGGGATCCAGATGAAGTCCCAGTAGACGATATAATCCGCGGTGCAATGCTACTTCTGGAGATCGGCATCATGCAGCCGAAGCTCCAGATCTTAGGAGGCACCGCCCTCCTCGACTGTGCAGGTCTCACCATGAAGCATATGAGGCAGTTCTCACCAGCTATTGCCATACAGGCAATGAATGTTATGGGGGTAAGGAATTATTCCGGTTTTCTTACACAGTACTAGGGACCCAGGGCTGCATAGAACAAGTGTGAAGAAAAAAAGAGAATCTGAAAACTTGCATCAGATAACCGAATACTTATGCAATTTTATTGGCAAATTGCCATACCAGCTCTGCTTACTCTTTTATAATTTTATACTCTTAATTGAATTGCTGTTCAAGTAATTAATTAGGTAGTTATGCTACACAATACCAAACCTTAATTTTTTCTTAAGTAAACTATTCCACCAGGAAATAGTATTGTGCTTACTTTTACTGGATTGGGAACCACTCTCTTGTCAATAGTCAATGATTGTGGACGTTGCAATGATAAGTAATCTCATGGCATAAACCTCATCACATTTCAGTTCTCATTCCCGCTGCACATGCGAGGGTTCCACGTAATCAACTGCTCCCGGGTGTTCGAGACTCTGTTCCACTTCTTCAGACGTCTGGCGCCCGTGGACGATTTGTGGAAGAGGGTTCGGTTCCACGGAAGTGATCTCGGTGCTTTACATAAGTGAGTAATCCAGCAGCAGTTGTGATAGTGATAGTCTTTAAAAATCTCACCGTGAAAACTTAGGTGAAGTGAGCTTGAAGTGAACTTTCAGTGCTTTAGATCGATGACAATGACAGCTCACTTCACCTAAGTTTTCACGGTGAGATGGTTACAGAATAGCAATGCAGATATGCAAAGTAATGCAGGTAACGCCAAAAAGTATATATACTAAGATAAAAATAGCCTTATTCGAAAGGCAATAATATTGTCTACCGTCTGCATTACAAAGCAATGTGTTCACAAATCCATAACTTTTGAAAAAAAATTTGAAAGTCGAAAGAAATAATTAATAATTATGCAATTCAACCAATAATTGTTAATTAAGTACTACAAAAACACCCCCGACAACTTCTTTTTTATTTTTTTACTATATCGACAGATTTTGAGCTAAGATACTACATAAAATCCACAACTGTATGTCTAATACTTTAAGAGTTATTGTTGTTTGAACATAGCGAATGTGCAAACTTTGTGCTTTTTGTAAGGCAATTGTCAGAACCCTAAACAGGAAAACAATTTAAAAAAAAACATTAAAATTGTACTTTAAAATAGTTATAGCAAAAGTGTCGTGAGTTCGTGGCGGTTAAAATTTTACACGTTTTTCGGTCTAACTCTCAATGTTACATACACAAAAATACTTTATTTCTGCATAATCTGCACAAATACAGCGCTGTAATGAGTTTCTCTAATGTAGCGGCTTGTGCCCATAGAACAGAAAATGTGAAAAATCCCTATAATACCCGTACTAATTGTTATTTTATGCAAATCTTTAACTTTGTAACAATCACTTTACCTAGCTGACTGCGAAGTCTTTAGCGATCAGATTCGCTCCGTAGCTCCCAACGACGTGCTTCGAATACTAAGGAGTCGATACACAGTATTTTACTTTATTTCTGTGGTTCTTTTGAATCTATTAGCCATTGGATTCAAAAGTACCTTCAACAATATCGAGATTGCCAGATGGGAATGTTCAAACCTGCCATTTCCATTCTCATAAGTCTTATGTACAAAGTTGGTTGGTTTGTCAGTCTATGTCGTCCTCTCTGTCAGAGAGAGTGGGTCATAATTTACCACGAGAGCAGTGGTGATAAAAATAAATCAAAGAAAGTAAAGTGCCTACCTAACGACTTACGACACGTAAAGTCGGGGGCGTTACTTTATGTAGGCATGGTACCAACTATAAACTTTTTATCTCCCTTTTTCAGGTACATCCCCCCAGAGTGCCTGCCAAAGAGGTACGGCGGTCATCGCCAAGAGGTGTCCCTAGAGAAGTGGCTGACAAAGATCAAGCAGTACAAGAACAAAGACTTTGATAACGACATGCGAAACTTAGGATACACTGTAGATTAAGAAGTTACACCATGGTTACACCTAATGTCTGTTTGCACTAGAGTACTAGACAAGCATAGCTATTAGCTACACAAGAGTACTGAGGTAGAGTAAAACTACGATCTTACGACTACGATACTTTCACAAACACTTTCAAACTTTTTGAATTTTGGAGGGGCGCGCCATGTTATCGTAGTTTTACTCTACCTAGTGGAGGATGCTCAAGTATGATTTTTAAAACTACTATGTAATTAGTTCGATATTGGTGCCGACTCTGTTGTTCACAAACTAAACTAAATTTAAGTTCAGAGCATCTTTTTCTTTCTATTTCATTAAGAAAAGGACAGAAGATAAAGGATATTGACCAAGCGACAAAGGAACTTCGTATCGGTATGAAACATGCAGTGACCCAAAGATTGATGGTTTAAATTAAAGCATGATTTTAGGGCTTTCCAATGTAATTTACCATTTTATCATAATTCTCCGCATTACACGGTAATTAGATCTCAAAACCTTGGTTCAGAATCGAATCTCTTAGTGACTTTTTGTCACAATGTATGGTGGTAAATTCAAAATACGAATTAGTCAACATGACGTTTGAGCATTGTCAATACTCATCAATTCTCACAGCGTTAAAGGTTTATTTAAAGACTTAGAGGTAGGCAAGTAAATACTCAAGAAATCACATGTAACAGAACATCGAACATTGAGACTAAACGTAAGTGGCGAAATGTGGGTGTAGGTGCTGCTACACACAGAACAGATAAAAGAGGTTACACACCTCTAACTAACCCTTTGGGGAATAATTCAGGAGCGATATTATTTTACTTCGTATTAATAAATCAATTTTTCAATCATATTCTTCATAGTTATATTACGGTGAGAAAATGTGGCGTCCGTACCAACGTGGTGTCAATATCAACGTTAATAAACATGTAGGAAGAATAGATATGAAGTTATTAAACATAATTTATTAAGATCATAATAATAATTATGTAGCTGCCACCCGCTATATTGCCGTTCCACTATACTTCTAATATAACTTACCGATGATGTAGAAATCCAAGAAGCCAGAGTACTGTAGGTATTTTCACTAGCTTCTCTCAACTATTGCCAACGTAACAACCGCAGTACAACCGAACAATTAATACATGGACGAAATGAGTCCTCCATAGTGAACCACTTACAAATGTGACGCAATTACATAAAATGTTATTATTGCTCAAGAAAGAGAAATTATTCAAAAACCTAAGATATTCACACAAAAAAACAAAAACACAATCTGTGGAAAGAATACAAGAAGTCACAGTAGCAACTCACGCATTCAAAAATTGGCGCCAAGTATTGGCGCATGTACAGTCGCTTAAAAAACGAAATGGATTTTTTTTTCTACCACATATTGGTTTCTGCCCGCGGATTCACTCGCACCCATCTTATTTTAATTGGTAAAAGTACTTATTTACAGTTATGTAAATATATAGGTACTAATCCAAACCAGAACTTATCTTTATGCAAAATGTCTACGTTAGTTATTTTTTTAAGTGGTTATTTAAACGAAGATGGGTTTACAGTAATTAGATACTTATTTATCGAACCAACCAAAAAGTTAAAGTGAATCAGAATATAGGTACATTTTTATTTGCCGTAAGAGTTTTGCCCAATTTCAGTCTAAACTTAAAAAATAATCTATGTGACATACAAACGTATAAACATAATGTTATTAAAATAAATCATAATCGCAAAAAAAAATTGTGACCTAGTAGTAATTGTATACATTAAAACAAAACATATAAATGAAATCATTCCATTAAATATACAATAATAATAAACAAATAATAAAAGTAAATACCGTTTGAGACTGTACTTAAAACAAAAGAATGGGACGTGCACATATGCTAGAAAGAGAACACCCGCCGTTCAGTCGTCCGCATATTCTGCTCGGGATACGCGCGCATAGAATCCTATGGCGCGCGTTTGTTCTGTTTTCAAAAAGTTTATAATGTTGATTAGAATAGGCAAAGGTCTCGAAACATTCTGTCTTTCGTATAACCAAAAGTTTTGCTTAATTAAACACCCTAACATATTGTTATTACAATGTAATAATTATAATAAACTGGTAGCTTGAACCCTGCTCCCGACACCAGCGGACCTCTATTTTTTATATTTTAAAATGTTTTTATAAAGATATTTTAAAATATAAATAGATAAGAAAGAAAATAAACAAACGAAATTAAAGTAATATACAAAAAGCCTTCCCTCCGTGCCGCGGAAAGCACTTTAAGCCATAATTAGTTACTAATTATTCAACTATAATTTCAATAATTGGATGTTTACTTTATTGATTTGCGTAAGTCAAGAAGGTTAGATTGCTTATAATTATACTCTTTGAATGCCAATGACATATGACATTACTTGCGTGAAAAAAAAAACTATGTATGGATAAAATGGGAAATCGAAATAAAAACTAATACTTTTATGATGTTTTTTATGCGGAGAATTTAAAGATTCGCATTACTAGATAAAATCATTATATTTTAAAACATGAATTATCAACATTAGAAACCTAAGTCACAGCCGAACAAATAGCGATACGGCGTATGGTCATTCTCTTTTTAGTTTAATCCTGTCAAATAAATCAGCGCCTCACTTAAATTGACGTAATTTTAGTAGGCAAGTTTTTAATCACATCTCAATTTGTATGGAGTAGTGACAGGCGCTGCTTAATTTGACAGGACTAAACTAAAATTTATCTTCTGTCCTCTTCTTAATGAAATATAAAGACAAAGATGCACTGAACTTAAATTTAGTTAAGTTTATGAACAGCCGAATCGGCACCATTTCCTTATGTCGTGTTTATCAGTGCAGTGTGTAGTGCGAGTGTGCGACATGGAACTATAATAACCAATAAGACCGACTCTAGGACCCGCCTATCTCATGTAAGGACCTGATGTCGATACTGTTAATAGTCATGTCCTAGCTAGGTATGTGTGTTGGTGCAAACGGTTTGGTATTCTTGCCTTGTTCCTATTTTCCTTCAAAAAGATGACAATAAAAAATATATTAGGTGTCTAATACTTGACTTATCTGCTGACTATGATGAAGTAAATATTGCCCTCGCTATGATTGTGAATTCTGCTGGTCATGACCCAATGAACGGTCTAAGTGAAAGCTTTAAATTAATTGTTATTATCACTAGGCGAAAGCGCCAGGGCAGTCCGCAGAAGTTGATTATAGTATCATATTTTGCAACTGTAACAAATAGGCATATGTAAGTACTTACCTAGATATTTACAGAATTTTATTTATTCAAATCATCAATACCACTCTCAAGTCAAATTAACTCAATGTCTCAAGTTCAAATAAACTGGATTCCTATTTAATGAAATCAAGACATTTGAGGTCAATTCTAACTTAGAGAGCGGTATTGATGATTCTAACGAATAAAATACTGTAAATTATACACATTTGTTACGGTTGCTAATCATATTTTGATCAACATTTATAAACTGACACTATTCAGGGCCTGCATGGAGGACGTCGAGACTTCACGAGACAGCAGCCCATGTGCGGGGCTATTACTGTCCGGTGGTTGCCACATACTTACAGGGCAAAGTACTTCGGTAACCCAGGTACCAGGAACTCTCCGTGACATTGTCAGTAACACCGAAGCGTTACTGAGGCACTAGACAAAGTGACATTCTATCAGCGATAACGATGATGGAAAAGGCAAAAATGTATAGGACTGACATAAGCTATCGAAAAGCTTATGTCAATCTATCTCTCTCTCTCTCTATTTTGCATGAAAATGCCATTTTCGTTTGAATTCCGCACTCTACCCGTAGCGCATCCCTCTTAAGTAGGTATCATCTTAAGTCTCTGAGACATACTGGTATTAGTTAAGAATATTATTTATAATGATCAGTACTAGACCGTATAGTCACAGATAATTCTAAAACTAGATTTAAAAAGATAGATTCTAAGATAAGTAGCTAATTTGTGTCGAAATTGAATGACTGGAAATTAATGTGATATTGTTATAAATGAAAATGTTATTCAAAGATGTTAGTTATGTACTTACTCAGTAAGTACTTACCTTAATTGTATAAAAAAATGGACAAGAAGAGAATAACTAAAAAGTTTGTAAATGTAAGATTAAACACAACAGTTTTTAAATGAATATTGCATTTTATTTTTTACTGCTGAGAAGAAGGTTCATACGCAGGCAGGGTCACGCGATATCGCGCGGTTTCCAATACTTGCTGCATAGAATTCATTCTTCACATTTATGAAATCCTGGTACTTGGTAAAAGACAGTTCTAAATTTCCGTACAAGAACGACCCAACTGCGAACCGGACAGCGAATGACGTGTATAGCAGCTGATTACTGAACTCCCCTCTCTTGATTTCTGATGCCTTGGTATTTGGTAGAAGGCAATTCAAACTTTCCGTGGAACAACGACCCAACTGCGAATCGAATCTGACATGATTGTGGCGAAGTGACGTGACAGCTAAATACTGACACCCCTTCTCTTCTTAATTTCTGATGTCTTGGTATTTGGTAGAAGGCAATTCAAAATTTCCGTGCAACAACGACCCAACTGCGAATCGGACGTAAAGTGACGTGCAACAGCTGATTACCGACATCTCCTCTCTTGATTTCTGATGCCTTGGTATTTGGTAGAAGACAATTCAAAATTTCCGTGCAACAACGACCCAACTGCGAATCGGACACGGACAGCGAAGTGACGTGCAACAGCTGATTACTAACATCATCTCTCTTGATTTCTGATGCCTTGGTATTTAGTAGAACGCAATTCAAAATTTCCGTGGAAGACAGACTCAACTTCGGAGTGCGGGACGTTGATGACGGACTGTGTGACTCTTGTCATCATGTGACTGTTCCCCTCGTTATTTTTGTGTTACCTCGTTATCGGGGATTTGCAAATTGTAATTTTCTGTGGTTGAGACCTACTATGTATGTATAAAATAAAGCGTACCGACCATTGCTAAGGGTTTCAAATGGTACCGACTTTACAAGCTCCAGCTAAGCATTTCATACAAATATGAACCTTATAGTTATAGAACTCATGTGCTTATTGCTATAAGTGTACACACACATACGAATTTGAACCCTCAGACCAGTTGGTCTGAGTTTGAACCTTATAAAATACGAATCTCATCCATTGCGATGATCGTCCACGCCTCTCCACAACGAGATTGCGCGACTGCTACTAAAGTGCGTTACGATTAGTTTCACTCTTCTTATTTCTGATGCCCTAGTACTGGGAGGCGGGCAGATCCAAATTTTCTGTGGAATAAAGACGCAACTTTTTGCACTAGTTGTTAAGTAAGTAGACGATTGTCGGACCACGGCATTCTGTAAACTCCTTAATATGTCTGTAGCCTTGGTATTATTGAAATCTTCTTGTGCTAAAGTGACACAACTCGAAATCAACAAGGCTGTGCGGGCCCAAAACAGCTAAAGTTGAAACTTGTAGTATGTGGTTTATAAAACGAATAGGTGTCGTCAGAATCGGATTTTGCGAAAACTAACCCTTAGCGGAATGAAACTGGCAAAACTATAATATTAATTGTATTTTCCGAAATTCAACCGGGCCCTTTACCCCTTTTCAACCCCTTGGTGAAAGGTAATAAATAATGTTTTTAGAGAAGGATTATACTGCTTGCTTCGATTAACTCGAAAAATGGCTTTAAATGATCATAAAGTCAAATACTGGAAACGGATAGAACGATTTTTCAAAAATCTGCTGCTATCGGGGTGACCAGCGAGAACACATTTTGTATGAAAAATCACATTCCTTTGATTTAGACATTTACTTACACAAATACATATCTAGGTAAACAATAGACTGTAATGTTATTTTTTTAAACTATCCATTAAAGTGGCCCTTATGAATGAAAAACCAAGGTTGTCAAGAAAAAGCATAAATAGGCTAAATTAAATTGTCACAAAATACCATAAAACGTGTGTTTATGTTTTCAACGTCGAAACCATTGAATACAATCAATTTCGACGTAATTATCCAAGGTATACGTTTTACAAAGATACCTACATTAGGATTAAATAATAAATACACTAATAGCAATACTAAATCCATACTAATCTATACTAATATTATAAAGCTGAAGAGTTTGTTTGTTTGTTTGAACGCGCTAATCTCAGGAACTACTGGTTAGAATTGAAAAATTATTTTTGTGTTGGATAGTCCATTTATCGAGGAAGGTTATAGGCTATATAAAATCACGCTACCGCCAATAGGAGCGGAGCATAAATGAAAAATGTTGCAAAAACGGGAAAAAATATTCCTTTTTGGGAGCTTCCGTTGCGTGCGCTGCGTAAACGGTTCAAGTTACGCAAATATCATATATGATGGAATTGTTCCTCTTTAAAAGTTCTAAACAAAAGTCCGCGACAGCATATGTCTATCTTTTAAGATTGACTCACTATAACCTTTTTTTATGGTAATCAAATTTTTTCGAAATTAATGCATTATTTGCGAAGGAGTTTTATCAACATAATATTAATACTTATTCAAATAAGTAGTTTTAACATCAAGGGTATTTATGTAGCAGTAAAATACTTTTTAATTCATTCGAATCGGACATTTAATTTCGAAGTTATCACGAAATGCAATACACGAACCATTCGACGCCGGTGCGGCGCCGCGCTGCGACGTTCCCTACTCTAGAGAGGATAGGATGGGCACTCGGGTAGACCATGGCCTGAAACAGGAGATAGGATACGTTTTATCCCTATATTCCCACGGGATCGAGACCTACGCGGGTGAAACCGCGGGGCACAGCTAATATATACATTCGTAAGTAACTGTCTGTATGTCCGTCTGTCTGTATGTTACCTTTTCACGCCTAAACCACTGAACGGATTTAGACAAAATTTGGCAAGGAGATAGATGGCACCCTGGGGAAGGACATAGACTACTTTTTATCGACATACCATGCGGGCGAAGCCGCGGGCGGAAGGTAGTATATAATTATGTGAATAATTTAAAAAGCAATAATACTTAATATACAAATATAATACAAAAAATAAATAAATAGTTTGACCTACGTATACATATTATACTCAGACATTAAATAAATTTGTGATAATGATAATATAGATACTATTATCTAATACTGTTGTTAAAACACGATAGACAGGAAACAATTTAAATATTTAGAAATCTTCCTCTCTCCAACTTATTTAATCCATAATTGTTTATATTTTATAATACTTACCACCTGTTTGTGTGCATTATAGATTGCAATAAAGATTAATTTAATTGAATTGATGATAAGTTATGTTGGTATCAGTCGTATGAGCTGTAGATATTCAGATATTCAGAAAAAATCTGCTGTGAGTAAGTAGATATCTCGCCAAACAGCCCAATGTTGACTATCTGATAGTGTAATCAGTGAACAGCGGACATGCGACTGTATGTCCGCTGTTCACTGATTGGGCAGTTCGCTGTTCACTGACGGGGCAGAGGTCACAAACGTTTCAACCATAATATTTACAGATTGCGACGTAACATTTTGACATTATAAAACGTGCTTCCACAGGTCGTTAACATTAGTTCTAAGTGTGTCAACCCAGAAACGTGGACTGTCCCAAAATCAAGGTAAATGGATAAGAAACTAAGGCCCACTTGCACGTTAACCAGTTAACTCAGCGTTAATCCAATAATTCTCTTTGGATTAACCCCGAGTTAGCTGATAACTCTTGAGTTATTTAGCTAACCCATGAACGCTCAAGTGGGCCTAAGTAGTTTACCAGCTATTTATAGAGCAGACGACTGGTTTAGAGATATATTCACTTTTTTCTAAACAGCTTAAAAAAAATATACGACTACTGCTAGGAGATATGATATGAGTTAATTATTAAAGGTCATCAAAAACAAATATTGAAATCTAATAGACTAGTTTTAAACATTTAAAAAATATTGATGTTCTAGTTTAGTCTTATTTGAATTTATGCATAATGTGTTTATATCGAGACAAGAGCGAGTAAATTGTCAAACCAATAATTAGGTAGGTACTTATTATTGGTTAACAACATTTGTTCTTCATAATCTAATACAAACACATTATAGAAAGGTACAGACTAAGAATATAATTAAAGTAATTAAAGTACAGTAAAGTACAGTCCGGGCGTCGAGAGATTGCGTTTTTGACCGAGACCTTAGACAAAGTGACATTCTATCATCGATAACGATGATGGAAAAGGCAAAAATGTATACAACTGACATAAGCTATCGAAAAGCTTATGTCAATCCTGTTGAAAGTCGTTGTAGAAATACGAAACGTTTTCGAAGCGATTGTCGCTTGTCTAGGCCCTCCAGGAACGCATTCTCCAGTCTTAATCCCTTCCTAAGTTTAGCTTAGATTTATTGATATAGTTTTTAATTTAAAATTTTAAATAAAATGAAATAAAATAAAATGATTTTTTTTAAATAAAATCTAATTCTAACGTTATTAGAAAATTACAAATCAACAGGTAAGTACTTATTACTGTAATTCAATATCAAAACCCGATAAGTTATACCCCTACTCGAAATTGAAGTGTGAGCGGGGCCAAATTTGAATTAAAAAAAAATGCATATTGTGCATATGTGCTTCGCCGGGATGCCATCTGTCTCCTTGCCAAATTTTACCGAAATCCGTTTAATGGTGTAGGCGTGAAAAGGTAACATAAAAACAGACAGAGTTACTTTCGAATTTATAATATTAGTATGAATAATCTAGCCGCCGTATCCTTGGTGGACGCTAGTTTTTTTTCCAACGTCAAAAAGCATTGAATATTTTAACACAGTCATCTTGCGAATGCAATAATTCTCTCAGCAAAAATAGACACAGAAGGAGACAGATTATAATTAATAGAGTTACAGTCACTTCATAGACATAATAATATGCAGAAAATCCGGTTTTGTTGATTAGGGCCTTAAAATACTAAGGAAAGCCATGGCGTGGCGCGGCTTAATAGCGGCGCCAAGACACTCCAAGTTACATAAAAGGTCAGTACGCTAAATTTTGACCATGTCCCAATCACGGCTACAATCTATCGCTGTTGACTCTGATTCTGTTCGCCGTCGCAGGCGCAGCTAACGTTTGTTTATAAGATCAGTGGGTGCCATAACACGGCAAACCACGGCCTGCATCGGACGTGTTAAGTAGATGACTATTTTTATTTTTTAAATATCGAGTTCCTACATTTTAGACTTATTTTATTTGTATGAAGATTTTTTCCTATTGTTTCAGTGATTTAACTAACTATACTTAGTGTTTTTTTTTGGATTGACTTATAAACTCTCGGTGAGTACTTAAGTACAATTTTTGTTTGGTTTTGTTTAAAATTCTTCGGAGTTTTTGTTTGTTTGAAATAGAAGGTCATGCCCTTCTTTCTTATATCTATGGTCATGCCCATGATCTCTGCTCATGTATGATATTATTATGCGGACAGAAAAAAAAAACATATACCTACTAAAATTAAAAAATACTACAAGACACTACTTACTACTGCTTTACTACTATACTGCTTTTTACAGAAATATAAAAAACCGCCGACACTATTTTCACCAGAGCTGAGCTCGGTCGCCCAGGTAACTTTACTCATTACTAAATGTACCATAATTTGCCCCAAACAAACATATACAGCTAAAAAAATTAAAGTAATAAAAACTAAAACCCAACTACGACTAAAAAGATATAAACAAGACACCACAGACAGACAAATCAAAAACCCGGAGTCACACGTGTTAGGGCATAAATCGAACAGATTACGTGTACATACATACCGGTCAAAAACATAACCCTCCTTTTTTCTTCGCCGTAGTCGGGTAATAAATTATTTTGACTCTGAATTGACCTTACGCGGCCTGAAACTGATCAAAATATTACCGCCCATTATTTTATCGTTCGAAGACCACGTACAAAGAAAATTTAACAAAAAAAAAACGTACATAGAACATCCCTGGATGAACATGGCTCCTAAAACACAGGCCTTTGGTCTAGTTTAGGAGGCTTCAGTTCGCCATTTAATGTGACTCTATTGTACAACATTTTTGTAATCCTTGTGTACTTATGTATGTCTTTCTGTACAAATAAACATTTTATTATTTATTTATTTATCCTCCTTTTTGAAGAAGTCGGTTAAAAATTGTCACTTTGTCCACAACCACTAACCAGCCAGCTATCTAACTGCGTAACCAGTACCAGTTTTCAGTACCTAAATGATTAAGACTAATCTGTTTCGTAATACAGTTCAACAACATTCACTGCGTTATTTACGTTGTTGAGCAGATTTTTTTTCGAACTTATGGTGCATTGGATTAGCAATCTCTGTCAAAATGATTCAGATTGTGATTGATCGTGTATTACGCATTAGGGTTCAAACTTAAGCCAGCCACACACCATACAAATTATTCTAATTACCACAAAACTGTGTTTATATAGGTACTCTGCAATAGCATAACTAACCACTTGTCCACTTGGTCTGACAACCAGTCTTACCAAGGGGTATCGTACTACCCAGTTACTGGGTTGTGGAAGTCAGATAGGCAGTCGCTCCATGTAAAATACTGGTATTCAGCTGCATCCGGTTAGACTGGAAGCCGACCCTAACATAGTTGGGAAAAGGCTAGGCAGATTGATTGCAATAGCATTACTAAAAAGTAATGACATTTTTTGTTGTAAAAATAAGAAAGTTATTAGGTACTGTTTACAATTTACGTTTTTAGTACTAATTACACTAATTTCATTTTAAATTAGCAATTTTTCTACAGGGGTCATAAGTTATGACTCGCTAAACGCCAGCCGCCCGCGCCCCATGAAATAACCCGGTTTGACCCCCGTTGAAATGAAATTCGCCGTTTTTTTTTTAATTCTCGAATAATCCACACGAATAGTCTCTCCGGTTGATTCCTGACAACACCCTCACGGGTCGGACAGAGCTTATTTTACTCGCCGTTTAAGGAGTTTGATGTAAGACTGACATTATTACACACGTTGAACAAGTGTCTAAGTTTTTGTAGTAAGAGGTCCAACGAATCCACAAATAAAAGCCAATGGTATACCAGAAGTAGTTGTATACCAAAATAAAAAAGAACACCGAATCATATCCGTGACCGGCTAACAAAAACCAAATCCTATTAAAATTATGTAAGTATGACGAGCAAAAAATTAGGTAAGTTTTTTTGTTCATGATCGTAATGTGGAGAACGTAAGTATTTCCGTTTCAAACATTATTATAATAGTACTCACTAGCGTCTTTAGCACCGCAATTATTAATTAAAAGTCAGGGCTAACATAAAATAATTTTTCAGTTTTTAGTGTTTTTTTTGGAATTCGGTTGTAATTTTTTTTGTAAAAACATTTTATTTTTCACTAGTTGCCCTTTATATGGGACTGCCTCTGAAGCATAACCTACCAAACAAAAAATAATCATCAAAATCGATTTATACTTGGCGGAGTAATCGGGTAAAATAAACAAACAAAAAATCATACAGACGAATTGAGAACCTCCTCCTTTTTGAAGAAGTCGGTTAAAAACTAACTTCAGTGAGCACTTGAGAAAGTATCTTTATTATACTGTGGTGGTACACACGGCTACACATCAAGCTATAAATTTCCAGTTTATGCTGATCTTGCATTGTGTAGGTTTTCCGTACAATGCGAGGTCAGCTTATACTGGAAATGTATAGCTTGAGGTGAGGCCGTGTGTACTAGCAAATTGCGTAACAGAATAAATTACGATCAGATAGTTTTGACGGTTATTGCTAACGAATTGCTTCAGAGGTTTGAATAATTCGTCTGCTCAACAACGTAACGAAATGGAAGTCGGTGAACTGGCAAAATGAAACCCATTTTATGTGTGTTACGCAACAATCCTTTTTTTTTTTTTTTTTTTGAGGGTGGGAAATCATCCAATGACTTCTCCCGCTCTGGGCGGAGCGGAAGGGCGTGTCAGACTTTTACTGACTAAAACCCACCCGTGTTCCTTCATTTGCCTGTTGCCAAGGTCCCGGTATCCCTTTCGGACTTTCCCGCAACCCTGGCAGGCATCGGTCCTATTGGACCCCGTCATTTTTGCTGACATCTCTTTGAGGCGCGCGTGGAACACGACGCGCCATCGACCCGGGCCTGGTCCTTATCGGACGGCGAGCTGCCCGTTGCTCGCCGTCCGCAAGCCCGCGCCTATGGTGGCCGGAAATCCGCCTGGGATTCCCGACGCCCAGGGCGTCTCCAACGGCGGCGGTTAGGGGCGTGAGGGCGCAAGCTTTGCCTTTCCCTCACGCGTTCCGCCTCCTCCTTCGCGAGCATTACTGCTTCGCAGAAGGAGGTGACGGCTTCCCATGCCCTCTCGCTCCGTACCATGGCCTGAACCAGGGCCGGACGCGAGAGGTCACCGCCGCCAATCGCCTCCGCGAGGACACGGCGGTGCTCCGCCCAAGCAGGGCACACCTCAACCGTATGCTCCACCGTGTCCTCCGGGCGATCCACACAGTGGTGACACCCGGGCGTTTCCTCCCGCCTAATCCTACACAGGTACCTCCCGAAGCTGCCATGTCCGGTGAGGACCTGCGTCAGGCGGAAGGTGAGGACGCCGTGGCGCCTCTCTTTCCACTCCTCAAAGAGGGGACTTATCGCCGCTATTGTGGCGTGCCCATACGCAACAACCCTGCAGTTACCACTATAAGTTCCACATAATAAGAAATACGAAACATAACATCCCGCCTGTAATCTCCCAAAGGTTAGGTAGAGGGGGTAGGTATATCCACTATGTTTAATGCGAAAGGGTCAGACAGCGGGCGAAAATAAAAAAAATCTTAATTTTTTTTTCAATTTACAGGTCAGTATCAGGTTGTATTTTGATATAAATATAGAAAGAATAACATTTATTTGGACACAGTATTCAATATGTCTGGACAGGACACAATAAATACGCGGCCGTATCAAGTATTAATTTATAAAATTATAATCATTAAAATAATCAATATACAACTCTAAGTTCATAAAATCCTATTTCATGAAATCATGACATTTTAGGATTATTCTAACCTATGGAGTTATAATACTGATTCTACCTACATATTTTAAAACTGTAAAGATTTGTTAAGGCCGCGAATCACCGAGATATCTACAAACTTTGTTTTCTATCAAAAAACTTTTCGGCGAGACGTGATGAATAGAGATTTCAATTAGCTTTGCTTTCTGTATGTAAGCGTGTTTCTATCTTAGGTTCCACACTCATAATTTTAATCCAAATACAACCTGACCTGCAAATTGCAAAAAAACGTAAGCACGCTACCCCCGGAAGTCCCATAATTATAATAGGGGGCGAGCCGCGAGCCTAATGCCATCAATCTTGCACAAATCGAGACTACGACTGCTACTGAGAAATTCCATACAGAGTTATACCAAGACTTAAAAAAAAAAGTAATAAAAACTATAACCCAACTACGACTAAAAAGGTATAAACAAGACACCACAGTCACACGTGTTAGGGCATAAATTGAACAGATTGCGTGTGACTCCGGATTTTTAATTTGTCTGTCTATGGTGTCTTGTTTATACCTTTTTAGTCGTAGTTAGGTTATAGTTTTTATTACTTTTTTTTTTTAATTCTTTTGGGCTTATAATATATATATTTTTGAAATGTGCTCATTAAGCCCTTTCATTTGATACCCAACATGGTACGATTAGACATTTTTTTTTTTTAAGTTCCTGACTTTATGTCCTCTAGAGGACGACATTTTTTAATTTAATGTGACGCCACATAGCCTATAACCAGCGAACGATCAAGACGCTTCTAACGGTACCTCATTTGTCAAATTGTGATAAGTGGTTTAGAAGATAGAAGGGAACAGATGAACATACTTACATACATACATACATACTTACATACATACATACATACTTACATACATACCGGCCAAAACCATAACCCTCTTTTTTTCTTCGCCGCAGTCGGGTAAAAAGGATCATGCACTTTGTATTGAACCGAGAATAGCAAGTCAGCCTTGACTCGAGATGGGGCTTTTAACGTTCATGACCTACGCGTAATTATACTAAGTAGCGTCATAATCTTATTAATTACTTATCTACAGACTTAATTGCTTGTTTGTTCGTAATAATTCAACGAGAGACAATGTAGGAGGCCCTATTGACCCTATTTAGCGCAGCCGTGAGGCACACAATACTGATAAAACTAAGCTTTTTCAATTTTTATTATTTCAATGTTTATTTTGTGTGCTAAATTTATTCTTGGTCTTTCTATATACAGCAGTGCATTGAGGGGTACTGAGGCACTAGACAAAGTGACATTCTATCAGCGATAACGATGATGGAAAAGGCAAAAATGTATAGTACTGACATAAGCTATCGAAAAGCTTATGTCAATCCTGTTGAAAGTCATTGTAGAAATACGAAACGCTTCCGAAGCAATTGTCACTTGTCTAGGCCCTTACTGGGATAGAATGAGTTAATGATATAGTATCTCCTTTAGTTTTTGAAAAAATCGTATCATTTATCGTCATGGTGTATATATTATCTTCTAGTAATAATGCCTTGCCAAAATTCGCACTTGGACGTGAAGTTACGAAGGCCAGCCAGATAAACTTTCTTACCTACCAAAGAAACAATAACATACAATGGCTTGCCTTGCTACTGGTTTTTCATAAAATATAACCAGGGTTTCTCACAGGATTCTAAACTAACTAATAATATCGGAACCCAATCTATTTACTTCATCTAGCTGCCTTACTTACCTAGTCTTACTTAGCGTCATGGCCATCTTTCTAGGTCTTCTTATTTATTTATTTAATACTTTAAGCACACAAATGTACAGAGGCGGAGTCTTCATCTTTTCGTGCTGTTAATGATGAACCCGGTGTCAGAGTTTTAAAGCCGCCCATGGGCCTCTGACGTGGTTTCACATGCCGTCGAGAAATATCTGTAGGTAAAGCAGCATAATTATAGTAGAAGCAGGTAAGCAAGCAAAAAGTCAATTACGTTGTTACTTACCTACTAGTATGTTTTGTAAGTAATCCGACAAGATCTTCAATTGAAAGGAGTTTGTTCTTCCATGTTATTTTACACATCGTTCGCACTAAGACGCGATTTTATCATTATCGTTAATGATTGTATTTCTATACGAAGTCTTTGGTGAAATACCACCATAATTATGAGTACCTATTGACTTTTAAGCAAACTAATAAGCAAGAAGACTAGGAAATCCTAATCTTAGCTATCATCTATTATAAAAAAAAGTCCTCCGCCGCGTCGGTCTGTCATCCTGTTCGCGATAAACTCAAAAACTGCTGCACCGATTTTCATGTTGTTTTCACCAATGGATAGAGTGGTTCTCGAGTAAGGTTTTAGTATATAATTACCGACATCCACGCGGGCGAAGACGCGGGCATCAGCTAATATTATAATAAATTAAAGTCGTTTTTAGTGTTTGTCTGTACGTCCTCGTCGTAAGCTTTTTTTGGAATTGGAATTTTGATGGGCAGTTAGTTAATAACAGTTACAGCATCGCCTTAAATTGCATTGCAATGCGATGAAAAGATAAATTTGTATTTTTAGTTTAGAACTATTTATTATTTCCGTATAAATACGTAACATTATTATTTTTATAAATCCATAAACTTTTTTGTCTGACTGTGTGGCCGCGTTATTCTTCGAAACTACGTAACAGATTTTAATGAGGTTTTCACCATCGCTTAGGGAATTTATTCCGGAAGGTTTATGACATGTGTATATCACGTTACTATTAATGTTACGTAGAACCAGCGAAAGTGAGTTTCTTTGTTACGCTATCACGCTAAAAAAGCTGAACGGATTTATTTAGTATTTTTCCCACTTAGTCTATGTAGACGATATCTTATTTGACTCCGTCACTGTTATTTACATAGCCAGTATTGGTATTCGAATTTGTGTGGGGTAGGACTAAAATGTGAAAAATAAAAACTTTTTACAAAAAAAAAAAACAACCGACTTCAAAAAAGTTAAAGTTAAAAAGTTTTATCCGTGTATATTTATATCATGGTCAAGGGGACATAGTTCTGTCATAGTTCAAGATAGCCAATCCACTATAGCCACCCAAAGCCATAACCCAAATTATGTTTCCATGTTTTGCAATAGTCCTGCTCCAACCGGGGGTCGTCTTTGAGTGAATTTGCATAATGCTTAAAGGGATAATCTTCGGTTGGTGCCTCATTGGTGACTCCAGCGGCATTTGTTTCCCAAACTGCCTAAACAGAAATGTAAGAATCAAGAAATAATTTATTACTCTTCTCATTTATGACGTCCTAGTACTAGGATGCAGGCAGATTGAAATTTACCGTGGTAAAAAGAAGTATCTGCGAATGGTGATAGACGCGAGGCTGCGCGGGGCCGAAACAGCCCGATCTACCAACCGAACCGAATAGCTACTTATTTCCTCTACTCTTTTATTTCTGATGCCTTGGTACCCACTCACACACCCGGGCCACTTTGGTTGCCTATGGCGTTAGCCACACAACACAAAGTTGACACCCTAAATTGGTAAATCCCATGCTATAAATCCTCTATAAAAGTTTCTGAAACAGTCTAGTTATTGCCAACATTAAAACAACCAGTGTCATAGTAACCATTATATAATCCAAACGGGTGTTATAATGTTGTAATAAATTTCATAACGCAACTCATTTAAAAAAAAGAACGCTATCATGCAGGCGCGTTTCACTAAGTAGTTTATTCGAATTCAAAAAATTCGAATTCACGTGCGTTGTATCACGCCATTTTTGTTCGATAGGTATTAGTATTACAAAGAACCTTTTATAGAGGATTCATAACATGGGTGTGGATAAAGTCTTGTATGCAACTGTAAATAATTAGGTATTAAAACACTTATGTGATACCCACATTCGTGTTTTAATACCCCTTATTATATAACAGTTGCATAAATAACTATTATCTACACCCATGCTATAAATCCTCTATAAAAGTTTCTGAAACAGTTAGCTTACCCGTGCGTTTGCACTGGCGAAACATTCAAGACAAAACATGTTGAAATCTCTATTTTCTGTCAATGTTCCATATAATTATTGACAGGAACTAGAGATTTCAACATGTTTTGTCTCGAATGTTTCGCCAGTGCAAACACACGGTAATGCCAACATTAAAACAGCCAGTGTCATAGTAACCATTAACGGGTATAATGTTCTACTAAATTTCATAATACAACTCATTAAAAAAAAAGAACATTGTCATGCAAGCGCGTTTCACTAACAAAGCACATTAATTTTAAAAAAAGAACATAATATAGGTTATTCGAATTCATGTGGGTCGTATCCCTCCATTTTTGTTCGATATTAGTATTGCAAACCTTTTATAGAGGATTCATATCATATCATGGGTGTAGATAAAGTCTTGTATGCAAATGTAAATAATTAGGTATTAAAACACTCATGTGATAAACCCACATTCGTGTTTTAATACCCCTTATTATATAACAGTTGCATAAGTAACTATTATGCTACCTATCAAATCTTATGAATGTGCGATAGGAATGAATGAATTTGCAGGGAGCAGCAGGGAGTGGGCCGTAACCCACCACGCGGGGCCAGTGCGGGTTGGTAGACCACATAACTTCGAATTTTTTAGTTCTAGGACATGCCGGTTTCCTCACGATGTCTTCCTTCGCCGTTTTGAGAGCAGTGGTGATGAAATAATTTACACAAAGTAAAGCGCATGTCAGGGTTCGAACCTACGACCTAAAACTCGTGAGTCGCGGCCGTTACCAGTTTACCACTGCGCCACCACCTGCTCTCATTGGATAAAGTTAACAGTCATTACAAGCTGGGTAATCCATTTCAGCAACAGTAGCGAATTGAAGCAAGTTATTGAATCTACAACTGAACATTAATACTGTTGGTGCTGAATTGACTAAAACAATATTTTTGTATTAGTTATGTTGGTCGATTTGTGCCCGTTGATGGCAATAGGCGCCCATTGTATGTTTTGTAGTGTTAAAATATATTTATTTTCGCTATGTATTTTCTGGTGTACAATAAAATATATATAAATAAATAAATAAATAAAATAGGATCGCTCCCCTATTACATGGGACATAACTGGCGAAATGTGGGTGTACTATAGTACACCTCTGCCTAACCCTGCGGGGAATGCAGGCGAGATGTTATGTAATGTTGGTATCGGTCGTATGAGCTGTAGGTATTCAGGTATTCAGCAAAAATCTGCTGTGAGAAAGTAGGTATCTCGCCAAATAGCCCAGTTTTTAACCAACGAAAAAAAAAGGAGGATTTTCTCAAGTCGACCAGTATATATATATTTTTTTTTTTCTTTTGTGTGCGTCGTCCGATTTGAACGGTTCTTTTTTTGTTGGAAAGGATACTTCGAAGTTGGTCCCATTTAAAATTGAAAACTAAAATCCACCCCCAAGGGTAGAATAAGAGGGGATGGTTGATTTTTAACCTACTGAATTTTCAACTGTGGACCGATTCTGTTGAAGGTACATAGTTCTGATGACACAACACCTCATCATCAACTCCAGGTCTTTAACTTGGAGTTGATCTGATGATGGAGACGGAAGACTCTGAGACTGACGGGGCAGAGGTCACAAACGTTTCAACCATAATATTTACACAACGTAATATTTTGGCATTATAAAGCGAGCTTCCACAGGTCGTTAACATTATAAAGTGTGTCAACCCACAAACTTATACTGTCCCAAGATCAAGGTAAATGAACAAGAAACTACATAAGTCGTTTACCAGCTATTTGTAGAGTAGATAACTGGTTTAGATACTTTCACTTTTTTTAAATATACGAATGTTAGGAGATGAGTTAATTCTTAAATGCCATCTTAAAATAAATATTAAAATCAAGTATACTTACTAGTTTCGTCAAACTTACATAAGAACTTGGCTTGCGCGTATGAACGCAAATGAAACAAAAACAGTATTATTTATATAGAGCATATTTATATTATAACTATCTGATGCCCACGACTTCGCTCGCGTGGATGTCGGTTATTATATACTAAAACATTACTCGAGAACCACTCTATCCATCGGTGCAAACAGCATGAAAATCGGTGCAGTCATTTTCGAGTTTATCACGTACAGGACGACAGACAGACGCAGCGGAGGACTTTGTTTTATAATATGTAAAGCTGTATGGTTTAGATGGCGTTCTGTAGTTTCTGCTTAACCCCATGGGAAGAAAGTGTGAGTTTATGTATGTATATGTTAAGGGGAATGCGCTAAGGTAGCCCGCGAAATTCAAATTTTCTTACGTTTTTTGCAATTTGCAGGTCAGTATCAGGTTGTATGTTGATCTAAATAATGATTGGCGGCCGTAAAAAATATGGATTTACAGAATTATAAACATTAGATTCAGCAATACAACTCTCTAAGTTCATGTAAGTGCATTGAATGACTATTTCATGAAATCATGACTGTAATGCTGGTTCTAATGATTAAACTATCCTTATGTGCCTATAACTTAACTTCATGGATCTTTTATGTAATAAATCTGCCGCCGCATCAAATGTCCACATATGTTAATTTCCCTCAAAACGCAATGAATATTTTAACGCAGAAATCTTGCGAACGCAATAAATCTCAGCAAAAATAGACACAGCATGAGACAGATTATAATCAATAGTAGTATTAAAAGAGTTGCGATCACCTCGACACCTCCATGCAATAACATATTAACAATTTTTTTTTCACAAATCAATCCTCACCTGCCTAGCCTTTTTCCCAACTATGTTGGGGTCGGCTTCCAGTGTAACTGGATACAGCTGAATACCAGTATTTTACACGGAGCGACTGCCTATCTGACCTCCACAATCCAGTAACTGGGTAATGCGATACCCCTTGGCAGGACTGGTTATCAGACTTTAACGACTGTCAAAGATCTAGAAATGACAGCCGGGACCAACGGCTTAACGTGCTTTCAGAAGCACGGAGGAGTCTCGGTATGTAAAGATCCATCCACGGACCAACCTGATGGATCGATCCGTGCGGCTGTTATTACTTAGCCACGAGCTCCTCCACAAGTTAATAATACTAATCTTTATTATATAAGAGGTGATTACAAATTGTGTGAAGTCCCTAGCTCTTGTGCTAGGAGGTTAGCCTGTGTTACAAGAGCCAGTGCCCTCTCCCGGGAGGAAATACTATTAAACTTACCTAGGCAATAAGTTAATAAGGATAATAAATAAAAAAGACAAGTTATGCATAATAATAAACCTAACATAACTTAACATCACGCCTGCATTCCTCGAAGGATTAGACAGAGTGAAAATAATAAAAAAATGTGATAAGATAAATTACCTGTAATGATTATTGTCTGTATGCCTGTAGTGTGCGTGTGCGTTTGTGTATGTGAATATGTTAGAGTGTGAGTGTATGCGTGAGTGAGTGTCTAAATGTGTGTGTGTAAATTGATTTGAATGTTCAGGAAAGATTGATTAGTATCGCTAGATGGGAAGTTGAATGCCTCTCATTGCGCAGAACTGTACCTAATGCTTTGTAAAAAAAAAACTGTACAATCATTGTGACTCTACTCCCATATATTTTTTAAATATGCAAAGTCACAGTAATGTAACATACCAAAAAACTTTTTTTTTCTACAGTATCGTTGCAACTTGATTTACAAATTTATAAAAAATATTATGAGCTGGTAGCTAATCAATGAATTAAAACAACATATAAATACAATCTTATAGCGTAATGCACGATCGGTCAGAATTGAAATCGGTTAGAGACAAATGTCTAATCCATTGCTACATAAGTTCGAAAAAAAATCAGCTCAACAACGTAACTTACTAACTTATGAAGCGATGGATTAGACATTTGTTTCAAACCGATTCCAATTCTGATTGATCGAATGATCGTGTATTACGCAATAAGAGTGCAGGATAAATCAGACAAAAAAAAAATTCTTGCGCAAACACTAAATTGTAACTTAAACTCAGATATACAATACTTACAATGTTTGTCCTCGTAACAAAAACGACTTTGTTAGGTATTGTTTTCCACGTGAGTCATGAAAATCCATGAATAAGACATTTCTTTTACAATCTTACCGTACATAAAAAATATGAAACACATTAAAAAAAAAATAGTGACCGTTTCAAAGATTGTTAGGATCGTCTAGAACTTGGTGAGTACATCACACGGTCACAACGGTCACATCTAAAAACAAAAAAAAAAATATTTACGATTTTATTACATTGAGATATCGCTCATAGACCAGCCAATCCGGTTTTGTTGATTAGAGAAAAGCCATAGCGCGGCTTAATAACGGTGCCAAGACACAAAAAAGCTACATAAAAATCATTCTATTCGCTGTCGCAGGCGCAGCTAACGTTTGTTTATGAGATCAGTGGGTGCTATAACACGGCAAACCACGGCTTGCATTGGACGTGCTAAGTAGATGACTATTTTTATTTTTAAATATCGAGTTCCTACATTTTAGACTTATTTTGTTTTGTTCCTATTGGTGTCAGTTATTTAACTAATTATGTTTAGTGTTTTTTTTTGGATTGACTTATAAAATCTCGGTGAGTACAATTTTTTGGATGTTTTTACCCGACTGTCCTGTTTTTGTTTAAAATTCTTCGGAGGTTTTATTTATTTGTAACAGGAAGCCATGCCCTCTCTCTCAGAAATAGTAAAAGTAACAGAAAGCCATGATCTCTGCTCATGCAATGATGGATATTATTCCGCAGTCAGAGAAATAATATAAAAAAAATTACAAAAAAAAACACTACAAAGTGAAAAATAACTTTAATTTCGGAAGCCGGTTTCTTTGGTTTTCAATTTTCATTTTTTGCCACCGACTTCCGAAATTAAAGTTATTTTTCACTTTTTATTTTTAGTGTTTTTTTGGAAGTCGGTTGTTTTTTTTTGTATTTTATTTTTCACTTTTTTGTTGTGGTACCTGCCCAAACACAAATTCGGGTACCACTACCTGCTATGTTAATAACAGTGACCAATTAACTTAAAACATCGCCATATATATACTACGTGTGAAAAATACGTAATATTGAAGCTAACTCAAAAACTACGCAAGCAAAGTTAATAAAATTTATATGGGACCATGCATAGTACACCACATTTCGCGAGTTATGTTTAAGTTCCATGTAATAAGGGTCGAGCCTATTATAGTATATTGCCATTATCCAGACTGCTCTGAGAAATTCCTAATTTAATAAATTATACTCAGACTTAAAGATATGCAGTTGTATTGAACCGAGAATGACAAGCCAACCTTGACTCGAGATGGGGCTTTGAACTTTCATGCACTAGGTAACATTGCGTACTCGTAATTATACCACTATTTGATAACTTGTTAATCTTATTAATTACTTACACAGTTGCTGGTTTGTTCATAATAATTCGATGAAAGATAAATGGGGAAGCCCTATAACCAGAAGTGCGGGTACTGCGATAGGCTGAGTTTGTTATGGTCTCCTGAAGATATCGGCCTCGGTTTCTTCAAATTTTGGGTTGTTGACAAAGCAGTGGTTTTCTTGGTCTTGATGTACATAAGTATCTTACTCCAGAGATTTATAATGATGAGCATGGGGGTGGACCGTGGGGTGGACTTTAGAAATAATACACACTTGGTCCTGGAGTTGCGAATACCTACCAGCCCTATATACTTAGACTTACCAAACCAACAATACAATACAATGCCTTGCCACACAATATACTTTCTAAAATAACAAAGTTATTTTATAGAGGTATTCATGAGTTTGTATGAGAGGGTAATCTTCGGCACTATTGATTCGAGTGCGAAAATTCTTTCAATATGGGACGCTACAGTAGGTATACCAGAGTCACATAGGATACATTTTATGTTAAATTAAGAAAATTCATGTAGACGACGAAGACGCGGACGATGCTAGTCAAAAATAACCAGGGGTTTGTAACACAATTTTAAACTAATTGATCATATCGAAACCCAATCTACGTCGCCTTCTTGCGACACCCAGAGAGTTAGCCATGGCGGTCTCTGAATGCGGAAAAGCAGATAAGCAAGCAAAAAGTCGATTACTATAGGTACCTATGTTTCGTCATTAATCCGTCGCTCACTGAGGGGCTCGTGGCTACGGCCGCACACGGGTCGATCGAAGGCTAAGCTACGCTTGTCGCGGTGAGTTCGTGGATGGGTGAGCATCCATTACATATTATTATCGAGACTCCTCCGTGCCTCGGAAATGCGCTAAGGTAGCCCGTGAAATTCGAATTTTCTTGATATCTACTGACCTGCAAATTAGAGGATTAGAATAGAGATTAAGTAGATATCAAATATGATTTGCGGCTGTAACAAATATGAATTTACAGAATTGTCCCGGCTTTCATTTGTAGATCTTTAACAGTCGTTACGTGTACTTAGTCAGAAGCCCAAAAAGTCTGACAACCAGTCTTACCAAGGGGTATCGTTTTAGCCAGTAATAGGCAAGGCAAGGTAAAAGGTTAGCCATATTGATTGAATTTTAGTGCACTGTGACGACTGTGCTCTAGCGACATCTATTTCCCAAACTGCCTAAACAAAAATAAATTAATCTAGAAATAATTTATTACTCTTCTGATTTATGATGTCTTAGTACTAGGAAGCAGGCATATTGAAATTTACCGTGGTAAAAAGACGTATCTGACGGGCCCGAGCCCGAACCAGCCCGACCTACCTACCTACCACCAACCGAACTGTTACTTACTTCCTCTGCTCTTCTTATTTATGATGCCTTGGTAATAAGAACGAAGCATATTGTAATTTTCCGTGCTAAAAAGACGCAACTGCACCCGGCAGGCCGCAGGGCGCGCGGCTTCGGCCCCAGGACCATGTGGGTCAAAGTGAACTGTTTTTAATTGAGCTCCTCAAAATTTATTTTGCCTTAGTATTTTTGAAATTTACTTTGAAACTCTGAATCGGGACCGAGATCGTTCCGAACTTCCGTCCGACCATACTGAGTTCCCGAGAAAGCAAACATCAGACAGACTAGACGGAGGGATATAATAAATATTATAGTGACTGCGTTTGAAAGTTCGGACTGCTTTGCTCCTCTAGGAAAAATGTTGTGGGATGACAATAAATCAACCCGCCCACCGACTACGTAACTTATTATTCTTATGAAATATTTCTAACTTTCTGTAACAGGAAACAAAATAGATAAGTTTGCCGGCTATTTGCTACTGCAATAAAAATTGTGTCCACCGACTTATTTCATAACGCGACAGTAATTAAGTACACCTAGGCGTCTAGTCAACAACCTGTGTCAACTTCAATTATAGAGGAGTTAGCGACATTTTTACTGAGGTTTGTGATTAGGCGGCCGCGCATGTGGAAAATGTACTTTGTAAGGTTATTGTACTGTAATTGCGTAGTCACTATTAGTACTTCCTTTCTTTCATCAGCAGACAATAATTATGCTTGTCAAAATGGCATTGTAAAAGTTTGGAGTAAAAAAAGTAGATATGTCAATGTAGGAAGTCGTGAAAATGCAAAAGTAAAAAAAAAAGTTAAAGTACTTTAATTTTTTAATAAGGTATTTAATAAGTCGCTTGGCTATTCAACTTAGCAAACTATCATTTAGGTCACAAAGTTACAAGTACAACAAAAATGCAAAAATATCAGGTGGGTCACTTTTCTAACTGAACAAGCCACATTTCTCTCTATGGTTATTGGGACCTACACCGTGTTACTTGGTATTTGATAGTACCTACAATTTGGTTAGTAGAAAGTTTTTGACCGAAATTAGGTAGGTATGTACAGTTATGTACTTACTATAGCCACCCATAGCTTTAAAAGAGGCTTGAGGTATACTACTACCAAAACTAAGTAACAAGTATACTTCAACTCAGACCATCAAAAAAAGGAAGACGGTTCGCGCCATATATCAAAAGTGAAGCCACAAAACCATGCTCCTTCAAGTAAACACACAGGCTCACGCACAAACCTACACTAAAACCATGCTCATCGCTCCTAGTACATCACGAGTCGTCGTCCAGTTATCATTAATAAAAAAAATAGAATTATGTGTTCCTGTGTAGTAAAAACTTGTAAAAACAATAGCAAATCACTTAAAAAGTCATACGGAAGCAATTTTCACTTGTACGTACTTGATATAACATCGTGTTTTAATTTAATTAACTATGAATAATATTTGAAATGAATTATTTGACTTTATTTGACTTTATGAATTTTAGGTTACTTGGAACAAAAAACCTCAGCGAATGAATGAATGAAAGCGTGACATAACGTGGGAGGGTTGCCATAATGTGATTTCAAATTTTCCCATTCGATTAAACGGATTTAAATTATGATTTCTTATTTCGAGTAATTATATTCCTGTATTCTTTTTATATGTATTTATATTTTAGATTTCCAAGTTATACTGAATCTAAAAGTAAATGGATATTAGCAATACGACATAGCGATGCAAAAATGTTTTGTTTTTGTTTCGGAATGGAAGTCCTTCTTAACAATTGAGTTATAATACCATACTCAACAATATCTTACTCGTACAATATTATCCTACCCATACAATATTATTCCCCAAATCATAGGGAAAAACTTTAACAAATGACAACCTTTTTTACACAACATAGATAAAAAGGTGGCTTCACTTTTGATGTTCGTAGTGCTACGTCTTCCTTTTTTTGTTGGTCTGAGTACTTAATTAATTTTATTGATACTTAACTCAATTACTTTTGCACATAATTTTATTCTTCCCTATCACAAATAGGTCCTGAATTCCTGAACAATTATGTCCAACATGATCATATCCTATACTTCTTTATTTTACAGGCTGCCCGAAACGTAAATGGCATTCATCGAGATTGCATTTCAAGCTGAAATTAGTCGATATGAAGATTCGGAATTCGAAGAATATGCAAAAAGGCATTGTAATGAAGATCCAGATACTAGGGGCAAAGCAATTGAGGAGCTACGACGGTTGATACGTGGTAAGAAGTAAACAGAGACATCTCTTCTGAACTCATGTTATTCTAGTACTCGTAACATTTTAACCGCTGAGTCTGAAAAAAAAAACAAAACAACCACGTTGACTTTTTTAACCCGTGGTGAATGAAAAAGGTTTTAACCTTTTCTCACATCCTGTAACGTTTTACAAAACATTGTTTTCACAAACGTAAAACTCCTTTTGTATTATTTTGTTTGTTATTGTTGTTGACAACGAAATTGAGTTTTTAGTCTGCAGGTAGGGTAAAGCAGGTGGTAATATTATTTCATGATTAGCCATGAAAAACGGCTAAAAAAGGTCGAAATTGCGAGATTGGCTACTACGAGCTCCACTTGTTCTAAATTATGTTTCTCTCACACATTTGCTACGATTATAATGTACATTATTATACACTTCGACATCGACTAACAATACCAATTTTCTTGGCATTGCTCAACAAGTGATGAACGGTTATTGTAAGTAGGTACTCCATAATTACAAATTGTAAACAATGTATGCTCCATGTTTTGAAATATAATTTGGCCACTTAGCAAAATTACTTACGTGTTTAATTAAAAGTTTCAGAATAGAAACTAAATTAGTTTTAATTTGCAATAAGTACACTTTTTTTTACCATTTGCAATAGGAAACACGCCAACGAAAATGCGAGTTTTGAAAAAACAATTGTTGAATAGATTATAATGATGCATATCCTTACATATTATTATAAAACAATGTCCTCCGCCGCGTCTGTCTGTCGATGTCATCCTGTACGCGAAAAACTCAAAAACTTCTGCACCGATTTTCATGCTGTTTTCTCCAATGGATAGAGTGGTTCTCGAGTAACCTTTTAGTATATAATACGAGTAACCGACTTCCACGCGGGCGAAGTTGGCGGGCATCAGCTAGTACATTATAAACGACGTTATATTACAAAATTCTAGTCTAATCGTTGTTGGCTCAATGTTGCAATATCCATACTTAGATAACATCAGCTGTTTGTTTCAGAGCGAGGAGAATGTAATCCGCGGCGAACAGATGACGCCTACTTACTGCGGTTCCTAAGATGCCGGCGGTCTATACCTGCGTTAGCACATAAATTGGTGAGTTAAGCTAATGACAGACTTATATCATTATCATCATCGTCCTCTTGCCACCATCTAAATTAATTTACGGTCGGTCTCATTTCCCAATTAACTTGTAAGTAGTTATAACAACACTACCAAAAAATCAGGGGGCATAAAACGGTCACTTTGGCAGAATCATAATAAAAAATAATGAATCATCGTAAAATGTCACAAACTGACAATTCACAATATGATCTGCGTGCAATTCATATTACGAAATAATTCATTTGTTTGACAGTTTTCTAGGGAGATTCGTAAAATGGTCCACAAATTACGAATTGCTTTTGTGTCAAATTAGAGGAATTGCTAATGACAGCTGGGAATTCGGGAAATGAATTGCTTTTAGAGGAATTGCTAATGACAGCTGGGAATTCAGGAAATGAATTGCTTTTAGAGGAATTGCTAATGTGACCGTTTCAAGCCCCCAGCTGTTGTGTCTGTTAAGAATCTTCGAGAATTGTCGCAGATATATTAATTTTATCAAGACAAACTTCGTACTCGCAGTGTGCAAAAACACCGTAGTACTTACTGATACTTATCACCAAGATGCCTGCCGTCCAACCTGTCAGGGTGGTAAGTGGTGCTGCCAGTGGTGGTTGGTGATATCGGCAAAATGTCATCTTTACGAACATACCTAAATAGTATTCATTAGGACACCCAAGCAATTTGAAGTTAAGTCTTACAAAGCTAGCTAGACATATTATCACGACAATAATAATGTGCTCGACTCCTGTCTCCCAAAAAAATTAACCGTATAACTACCGAGTCTGCTGGACAACTCAATCGGGTGAACTCGGATGTCATCGTGATAACCGATTGATGTCATCTGTACCCTTATCATTGTAGGTAATTACTGCCAACAATTCTGACGTCTGGCAATCGTGACAGGCTACCAATTGGAAGCAGCTGTTTGATAACAACGAGTCACGCACGATCGATTTTTTGCAATTTTACTAGCTAATTGAGAACTTTCTAAACGTTTGTTACGCTTTCACGCTAAAACGGCAAAACGTATTTAGATGACATTTGGCACATAGGTAGACCATGACCTGGAATAGGACATAGGATACTAATTGTTATCCAGATATTCCCACGGAATCGAGACCTACGCGAATAAGTAATATTTATAGTGATAATAATAAGATAGTCGTGACAGCCAATGGCATAATTGCCAAGAGCCTCGACTAACACCTTTGGAGGCTCTTGTTAGGTAGCTGGATCAAGGGCTTGACACAGAATGCGGTACTTTTGGACACGGCGTGTATTGTTAAGAGGTTCCTCTCTCAGGAGCCCTGACTACCGGTAGCTTGGACCCTGTTCCCGATACCGGTGGGCTACTATGTTTTTTTTTAATTGTTTTAATAAAAATAATTGAAAATACAATTATACGTAATAATTAAATAATAACAATTATTATAAAGCGGAAATATTTTTGTATTTTTGTTTGTAATGAATAAATTTAAAAAATTATTGGATCGATTTAAAAAATTATTTCATTAGTTGAATGATATTTTTATCACTGAGTAACAAAGGCTCACGCAGGCGAACCCGCTGGTGGAAGTTAGTTATATGTATTATGTATAGGTGCTAAAACCGTCATCAATCATCAAATACTCTCGACTCCGGTAATTTCCGTTTACGCCATCATGACAGCAATCGTCAAGGACTACCATTATGTCCAAGTTATGAAAGGCATGGAACCAAATTTTGTTTAGAAGGTAAACACGGCCGGTCACTGCATTACAGACTCCTTGACATGTAAACGTGTGTTGACTTTCAAAGAGGAACATTAAACGAAGGCTTGTGAAACTCGAAAAAAAAACAGTAAAGTGTGAGTCGGACTCGCACACGTAGGGTTCCAGTACCGTTTTTTAATATCGAGAAAAAAACACGTTGCTTTGGGATCTTCTTTTTTTTTATTTGGTTGGGTAATTATCAAATAATTTCTCCCGCTCGCGCTCTGGGCGGAGCGGGAGGGCGTGTCAGACTCTTACTGGCTAAAACCCACCCGTGTTCCTTCACTTGCCTGTATGTTGCCAGAGGCCGCGGCATCCCGGGTATCCCTTTCGGACTTTCCCGCGACTCACAAGAGAATGTAATGTATTGAGAATGTGGTGTTGTCCCGTGACCCAAGGGCTGGCTTTTACCTTGGTCAGAGGATAAGCATTGCCATACAACGTGGCAATGCCGCCAGTCTCTTGGGTACATTACCAGCCGACAGCGATGCGAAGGAATTTTTCGACGCTATATTCTAGTTAATTGTTTATTTGTATAGTTACTTTTAACTAAGAGAGTTGTATTTATTGGTATAGTTAGTTAGTCCTTTTAGCTTATGTTTTAATTTTATTTCCACATCCGTCTTTAGCCGTAACCCGTAACATGTGTATATATAGAAGTCCTTGGTTCTCTTGAATTAACCTCTTCTACTTACCTAATTATTAATTATACAGGTCTGTCACTAATGATGGTGGGATATTTTAACACGTCGATATTAAAGGTATCACTTTCAAAAATATTGTTTCCACTATATGCATGAATTATTTAGAAGTTCAGTTGAACTTTTATACCCCCATTGACGTCTTCAGAACTTCATATTCTACACTGCTTCAGCACTATAGTTTGACCGAGACCGCTGTACCCCGCCTTAGGTATGTGCGAGGTGAGACGGCAGTGCAGTCCGCTCATTCGTCAACGGTCACCCCGGTCCCGCCGCTCATTGGTCAACGCTGCCCCTCGCCTCGCCGCGCATTCCTAAGTGCTCGGCGACACGACGCTGCCACCGGCCACAGTCGTGTCGCGGAACAGTGGACAGCCGTCTCGGTCAAACTATAGTTCTAGCAAGCCACCTTCTAATGCTGCTAACCCATTAGAAATTAAGTCAGCATTATATGTTTTGCATGTTAGTGCATGTTTTGCATCTAGTATCCAATATGTTTTCTCTCTTTCTTTAATTTAAACCTTAATCACATCTTAACGATCTGTTAAGATAAACCATTGTCGGCCGCGGTAGTCATTAGCCACATATTCTTAATAACTTTGAACTGAACATTACCCATTCTAAAGAAAGTGAGAAAGTAACACATTTTTCATACTTACTTTCTCATAATTATAACGAATATTTTTTCTCGGAGACAATATACCTGTGAGCTACTTACACTTCACCGTGATTCTGACATTGACTTGAGACGACAGTTCTTCTGAATTCATTAGAATGTAAATTTCTTTGAAGCTTTGATTTTTAGCAATAGCAATTTGTGAGAAAAGTAACCGATATTTTTTAAAGGACTTTAGTGCCTAGCAACGCAGTGGCTGATCTTGATAAATAATGATCTCTAGGTACTTATCAGCATGTCGATGAACTTAGCTCCTATCCTACTGCCAAACAGATTAATAAATTAACGAATTAGATGAGTATACTTTCCTGGTATTATTTCTGTTTCCGCAACAGAGAGGCAATAACATTTCTGCCAGCTACCTACGTAAGCTTGAATATAATTACTTATGAGCCTTGTAAGTGAAAAGTTCTGAATATGACTCCGAAGTCCGAATCATCTTACGCTAGGACAGCCTGTAATCCCTCCAGACCGTTCACTAGAACTTGTCCCTTGCCGTTATGCTGGCAACATAACTTGTCAAGCTTAGTTTCTATATAGAGTTCAAAATGGCAACTGACAGAAGTACTCCCAATCACATGACTGCAAAATTCAGCGCTACCAATCGCATCACGGGTCAAGATAAAATGAACTCACGTCGAACGACGGCTCATTTCATTTATGTTTTCGCGGTGAGATTTTTCCAGAAAAGATCGGCTAAAGTTAGGTTGCTCGCTGCAATTATGCCGAAATAAAGACCATGTCTTTGACCTTGTCTTGATTTCCTCATCAGATGGTGCGCTACGAAGAATTCCAACGACAGAACGCGTACCTGTATGACTGCGACCCATTCGAGCTGGTCCAGGTGAAGAATGTTTATGCTGGTATTCTACCCGAGAGCCCGGACAATGGACGCATCATACTCATGAGGTTTGGTAAGACAATACAGATATTGAAGGAAAAATATAGCAATATATTATCATCTGACTTGATTAACGATAGGATTTTAGTAATATGCAATGCCGAAGTACTCACAAAAATAGTAATATTTCTAAATACCTAATCAAAGTTAGTATAAAGGCAGATTTTTTAATCATCAATCGTCAAATAGGTAACTTTAATCTGAAGAATACTTATACACATACACACACACTTACTATACTTATACACATACACACACCGAAACCACCATTGGTTTCGATTTTACATGACTGTTTTCTATACAAATAGTTGTCAAACCAAGACCAACCACCAACAAGAGAAATAGTCGGCAGCTGATATTTCTCTTGTGCTCGTTATTATAGATGTTTTGTTTTTTTTGTCATGAGCAACTTACTTTCTATTTTTAAATGCACACTAGCTTCCGCCCGCGGCTTCGCCCGCGTGGTATATCGATAAAAAGTAGCCTATGTCCTTTCTCAGGCTCTAGACTATCTGTGTACCAAATTTCATTGAAATCGGTTCAGTAGTTTTTGCGTGAAAGCGCGACAGACAGACAGACAGACAGAGTAACTTTCGCATGTATAATATTAAGTCTCCTTACTTCTGTGGCAAAGAAACCTATTTTTCTTTCTTTATTTTCATTTTTTTTGTATCAGAAAACAGAAATATCAGCCCTAAATGTAATAACTTTTGTCGCTCTTTTACAGGTCGATGGAACGTCGACGTAGTGCCAATAGAAGATGTAGTCCGCCTCGCACTAGTGATGGATGAAATAGCAGTGATGCAGCCGAAGTTGCAGATACTAGGAGTCACCATCATAGTGGACCTGGATGGCCTGAACTTGAAACAGGTGGCCCAGTTGACACCAACAGTAGCTGGACAGATAGTGAGCCTTATGGGGGTAGGTAATCATACGAACGCTTAGGCTTGCTCGCACCACAAATCACTATAGGTAGGTACTCCATTTTAAATAAGATTAGACATTTAAACAAACCTTTTTACAGTCCGTTCAACCGACTTTCGAGATTCGAACCGACATAAGGATGGCATTAAAAGCAAAAAAATGTTATTCAACTGTCTACTGCAGCTGCCATTTGTCATACCACAAACGCAATAGAAGTCAAAATCGGTCAAACAGACTGTAAAAAAGGTTTATGTCTATCTTATTTCAAATGGAGTATATATACGTATCTAGTAACGTCAGCGTTAAAAGTATAAAGAAACATTATTTTGTTTATGTCAATTGTTTGAAGATGATAGCGGCAGAACAATGCTTTAAAAATGTTTAGCGCTAAACGCATTGTGGTAAAGTAGATTTTTATGTAGAATCAAGGTCTTCTTTACCCCGTATTATAGAACGATTGCTCATTTATAGTTATTTATCAAGATCCTTGATCTTGATAAATAACTTTTTAATTACTTTTATTTGATAAAATATATACATTTACATTGGGTAACTTATTATTATACTACTTAAATTAACTAAAAAACTAAAACTTAAATTAGGCGTCGAAGTATTCGTCCGTATTGCTGTCATCCGGATACGTGCCCAGAAGACTGGCAGCATTGCCATAAATAAATAAAAATAAGTAATGCCCACTTTGAGTATTTTATAGTTATCTATTGTTTTAGAACGAAAAAACTACAAGTACAGCATGTGGCATCTACTGATATATAAAAGGAATCGTCTCAACAGCAACAAGCGTTAGAGCTTGTACAATTTCCCATCTTCACGTTAGATGTCGCTACTCTCCCTTCCATCGTTTAATAATTCGTATTCTCAAGTAACAATTCCTTTTGGTTCCAGGTATCATTCCCACTGGCGAATCATAAACTTCACATCATTAGATACAACTGGATCCTTCACTCCATCTTCTACTTATTTAAACAGTTTATGCCGAAAGCCGTCTGGAGTCGTATCCATTTCCATGGCAACGATATCAGCTCTCTACACAAACACATTGACCCTGAATACTTACCTCCTGAGTTAGGTGGTCGATGTCGCCACGTTATATCCACTGAAGCATGGCTTTCCAAGATAAATGAGTACAAAGATGATTATCTAGTGCAAGAACTGAAAGATTTAGGATTTAGAATCAAAAGGTGATATTTACATCAGCATTATACCATTTAATACAAATATTAAAACAATGTGTTAGTTTCATTTTACGTGTTACCACTTCCCTGACCGATTTCTTGTTATAATTATTTAATGCTTTGTGTTTATACCTGTTGAAATATATTTGTCTCGAGGCAAACCTATTTCCAGAAGACAGAAAGTGAGCTTCTATTTGAAATAGGTACCAATTCGTGTAATTTTTGTTTCAAGCTTTGTTTATATTTGAAGGGCACTTCGCATATAATAATGAGGTAGAACTTTTAATAGTATAAAAGGATCAAACCAATTGATTCCTAACTAATATTAATTAAAACTAACTATACAAATAAACAATTACCCCTGACGTGTAGGCTCGGTTTACCTAAAAGCACTAAAATGGTCAACCTAGTCTCAACTTTTTATTATTTTTATGTACCTTTGTAGAAAAACTTAATTTTCTACATTACACAGTAATTTGCACACTTTAAATTATACCTTCCTGGCTTCGTTATGTTATGAGTTAACGAGCCAGGAATATCATTCAATAAGCTAATTATACTAACCTTATCTCGCAGTGATGTGATTTATGTTTTCATTTTGATAATTTTCACTCGCTGTATTTTTTACCTGGAAAAAAACCCCTCCATTCCGCGAACTTTTAGACCTCCCCGTGCCAAGTACTAAGAGCTCAGAAGTAACAACTAGTAAACGGTAAGATTTTGGAGAGGCAGTTGTCATATTTTTCGCACTATCGGGTATTCTTTTTTTACTAAGATTGATCTGACCAGTTACTAAGGTTTTTTCATCTTATTAGATGCGGCTGTAAAAAGAGGTGTAAACGCTGCTGCGAGTGTCGAAAAAAAGGCTAGATAGGTGTGAAATTGAGAGAATTTTTGCCAAAATTCTGCTGGTCTGGTTATGGCGCACTTATCTTTAGCTAATTTTGATCAAATAATCCTCAGCAACCCATGATCAAGACGGCCACCAGACTATACATAGTAGAACCTTGTACAACATACTGAATGATCTTTTGGCGCGTGGCAATACTGTGTACGATCGAAGTCATGAATGGATGAATGAATGAAATGCCCCGCGAGCCCACTGGGCTCGATAAATCGAATGAGCCCCAACCCAGGATTTGCACTAGCCCCTGGAGCCTCATGCTTCATCATCAAAATTAGGTTTCAATACAGACGATGAAAGATAACTTATTTCCTCAAATATGTCATGTCGTATGTGTGTTATGTGGTCGGTCATTGGGTTTTTCCATCAGGAATTTCTCAGTAGTAGCCGGGAGTCTGGATTTGAACCTACAAATAACTGGTGATGACGTGTACCTACTATAGGTACACGTCTGCCTAACCCTTCGAGGAATACAGGCGTGATGTCATGTCTCATGTCACAGAAGCCGTAGAAGTCAACAGATTATTATGGACTTTAATTTAAACATGGGTGGCGATTATCTAGTAACCTTCTGTCATTATCATCTTTCATACAATCTATTCGTTGTTAACTCCACCTTTAATTTTAACAAACAATTCCATATTTCTTTGCATCATCACAACAAGCGAAGCCAATCTCGCGTATCGGCACGAACTAAAATTAAATATAATCATGTCCTTGTCCATGCACGAACTAGCACAGGCTAGTCCCATCCGCGCACTTACGAGGTTTTACCACGGAATTTTCGATTTCCTTTCTACCAAGTACCAAGACATCAGAAATGCACAGAAGAATTAATAATTATTTGTATTATATACAATACACAAGCACCGTTGAATTAGAGATGTGACGGTTTTGCACGAAAAATTCAAAGTAAACTTCAATAATACTAAGACTGCAGAACATTTGGGGAGCATGAAACACAAAAATGATGTGATGTGTGTATGTGTGTGTGTGTGTGTGGTTATAAGGTCACGTAGTTGTCCGAACGGAAACGTGTGTGGCGCACACTCGCACAGGCACCGTATTCGGTGCGTTTAAAAGTAAATAAAATATTCTCCTGCACAGATCTGATGTCTTGGTACATTGTAAAAGGCAAATCGGAATTTCCGTGGTAAAACCACGTAACTGCAGATTATTAAATTGAGTTGTATTAGAACTCTTAAATAAAAATGGGTTTGTTGTGATGTTATTCAAACAACCTTACAATGTTTCGCCAATAAATCATACAATCGAAAAGCAAAGTGGTATTTTTTTTTTGTAAGTACCCCCAGCACGTAAACTGGGAATGTTTTTTTTTCTTGATGCGACCCATGGTGTGCGAAATAAATCAAGCATTAAACTGCAAATTTTTGTTAGAGTCAAGTGTGTGTGTCCCCCCCTGACAGCTAAATGGTTGGAAAAAATTCACAACAGTAGTACCTATATATTTATAAGAACGAAATTAAATGGAGAACTATCACAGCTCAGTAGATTGACTCCACCAGTTAACGAGTAGTAATCGACCAACTTACATTTGCAGTAGCAAAAACTTGTTCTGCCGTACATTTCGTATCGGAGAACATGTTTTCCAACTACGATGTTAAGTTTGTGCTTGGGATAAATTCACCCCAACTTCGGAACCCTTCATTGTGCGTGATCCGACACTTAATTGGCCAGTTTTTTCGTTGTTTCGAAGGGTTGACAACACTGGTCAGGGATATAATTTCGTCACCACACACGAAGTTCGTAGCCAATCGTAGCAAACTTTCTGCCAGTAGCAGAAAGTGTGCTCACTTAGAACAGTTTAGTCGAAAGAATAAGCACAACGTTTTCATTATAGTTTTATTGTAACTGTATCATGATTATATTGATTATGATTAGTTATCATTGTCGTTATATTTTTATAGGTAATAAAATATAATTTGTGTACATTTACGTATGGTTAGAATACGTGGTATTTTGGTACATTATTTTGTCATAATTTATGGCAGTCACATCTTTTAGGCGACCAAGTTTTTGAAGTAATAAGGCCAGTAATAAATAAATGCAACATATAGTAAGTAATCGGTATTAAGCAGAACTTGATATATTACGAGATCGTTATTTAATTAATTCTATATAAAGCCGTGATCAACATTTAACACAATAGAAACGCACATGGTATTATTTACATAAAACAAACCCGATAAAATAAATAATTATTAATTTATAATCCTACACCCATGTATATTCTTCTATGATGAATTCTTTGTAATTCCTTTTCCACTTCAGCTAATACTGTTGAATCAATGTCATGAATATCGTCAACCGCTGCACTTTTATGATCGCCTGGTACCACAGCTACAGCTTCGTCGTCTGTAACGGTATTCGACGCGACGGCAACGCCTTTGTCTACATTATCGAAATATTCGAACGCCTCTTGGTAATTGTAATTATCATTGTAAATCCTTGGTCCATTTTTCATGTGTGCTGGCATTATTTTTGTACCGTGTATGGTTAAACTTATAGGTCCAATATCGCCCGTGTTTTTTTCATATGTCTGTTGAAAAATAAGAATAATGTATATCAATCACGTAATTTACGTAGCCGTAGCCGTAGGCCGTAGCCAATTAATTAAACAATTTAGAAAAAAAACTGGACAAACCTTATCAGTAATCATGACCTTCCAAATGCCTCTAGGATTCTCACCCCATGTGGCTACAGACATTAGGGGCCAATTAACGAAACCAGTTGTAGATGTATCTTTAGGGCGTGCACTAAGAAGTTGTACTTTGGTGCCTAAAAATAAAAGAAAACTTCTTAAACATTCTATTGTTTCGTTCGTTGTCGTCAATGTACAGTATGAAATCTTTCTGTATTTTGCTTGTTTTATTTTTTATTTGTGATAACATAATAATTGTACCTTTTGCGTATACGTCTAATAACAAACTACCGGCAACGAGTCGTTGTCAACGAGTGCCGTTCGGCAATCGCAATCGTTTTTAACAGTATGATACCAACTGAAGTACTAGGCTACCATAAATATTAAATACCTCACCTTGCGGTGAAACCAAATAGATCTCCAGCGCCCCCCGGCGACTATAACGTAAATTAATAGTCACTTCTACGTGTTCAATGTAATTAACATCACAATCGCCTTCTACCGTTATATAGACTTCAACGTTTTGCCTAGAAGACAAACGTGCCTCTTCTTCTCCAGATCTGTAATTAATGTAAAGTTTTCTTTAGACTTCCTGAAAGTAAAACTTTACATATTACACAAATGCACTTACAACGGCGCCGTCGTCGTGTACGTAAAATGCGGTAGTAGGGCGCGTCATTTTAGAGTGGGCAAGCTCACATCACAACAGACGGAAAATTATGAATTTGATAAAATAAAAATAATTTTATTATGACATTATTATGTAACAAGTTGTTAGTTATGTGGTTTGTTGTTTGTTGGTCAACATGTTCAACCATAATAAAAAGATTCGAAACTCGATTCAATTCCATGTCCTTGTTTGGCACATCTGCAAGGCCATAGCGCGCGTTCGGATTTTAACCATCAGCTGTGTTGTATGATGAAACTTTACTTATATTTGACTAGGGATCCATAAGTGTTAAGGGCCATCATAAATTCATAATCCTCCCCATGTCACTTGGGTCGGCGCGTCGCGGTCGGCGTCTACGCAACATGTTTTCTTTTTCCATTCTTCCCTCTTTCCGCCGCCGGCCGCCACATCATTCACTCCCTTTTCGTTCATATCATTCCTCACTCAATCCATCATTCTTCTTTGGCATTCCTCTTCCTCCTTCTTATTTTATTTATTTATTTATTTGCATAATGTACACACACACTTAAGAGTTGAGATTAATTTATGAAATAAGTTCACTAGGTTGCCAAGAGCCAGGCCCTAAAATATAAAAGCCGCACTCGATGCGGCAACTTGATGACATTTTGCCTTAAAAGTAGGACATATATTTAAAGTTCCGTACCTCAAAATGAAAAAACGTAACCCTTATAGGATCACTCGTGTGTCTGTCTGTCGGTGCGTCTGTCACAGCCAATTTGCTCCGAATCTACTAGACCAATTAAGTTGAAATTCGGTACACATGTAATTATGTCTGGGACCCAAACACGGACGTGTAAATTAAATAAATGAACTTTGAATATGGGGGTCACTTTTGCGGGGCAAACTAGAAAATTGTATTATAGGTAAGTAAGTATATAACATTAAAATAATATATCTCTAGAGATACTAAATCAATGGTATAATAATTATTGTTTATTTGTATAGTTACTTTTAACTAAGAGAGTTGTATATATATAAATAGTTAGTCTGTACATAATATTTATTTAAATGGTATAAAACCTCTTTTTAATTTGGTATAGTGTCCGACTGAAGATTCGATAGCTAATTTAATTTGACCCTATAGTCATTTAGGTTCTTAGCAGACATGCTGCTTTGGTACCACTGAGTAGGGATTTATTCGCTCTCTAGAAGATTGATCAAGCGCTAAGTGGACGGGCACGAAACCAGCGGCGAGGAGCGATGGCCAAGCGGGGTGGCGGCGACGACGGTACAAAATTGTGCACAGTTTTGTACCGTCGGCGTCGCCGCCACTAGGATTGCCATTGCCACCTCTTGTTGCCAAGCGTTTAAATCGCTGATTGCTAATTTTAAAATTATGCGGTATTAATAGTTAGCATTCATTAGTAGGTATCCGAAAAATTTATAAATCGATAATCGCAAAAGCTAACTAGAGGCCTTAGACAAAGTGACATTCTATCAGCGATTACGGTGATGGAAAAGGCAAAAATGTATACAACTGACATAAGCTATCGAAAAGCTTATGTCAATCCTGTTGAAAGTCGTTGTAGAAAAACGAAACGCTTTTTAAGCGATTGTCACTTGTCTAGGCCGTTAGCTCTGAAGGCCCTTATTTAAGGTAGGGCTCATTTTTCAATCGTCATTTTGAAGTTCTGACAGCTTTTCTCAGTCTTGTTCTTCTGAACCACGCAATAGATTTTGATGAGGCTGTCACCATCGTTTAGAGAATTAAATTCCGGAAGGCTTACGAGTATGTGTGTAATACAGTTACATACCTATAACTAAGGAATTTCGATGTTTTGTCAAGTCGTAAAAACCGTGCGAAGCCGGAGCGGGTCGCTAGTTATGTATGAGTATTATTGTTGTTTCGAGTGTATTTTTCTTATGCACCTATGGGGTTATTACGACATTTGAGAAGCAACTATTATACTAGGAAGACATACTCACGGTGCAGCATTCACACGGCAAACATGGTCACTTGATACGCTCGTCCAGTTCAATGCCATTTTTACGAGAGCGCCAGCGTTCAAAAGCCCGAAACCAAATCGGACATCAAAATAGAGCCCTGCACTGAAAGGAAATAAAATATTTTCTTTACCAATGAGATTCTTGTCATTTCGCGCTTTTGACCTTATGTCCCCAACCATATGATAATATCCATGCTTCGTACAAGAAAGTGCCTCCACTGCCGTCGGCGCACCGGTTGCTGAATTGGTTGCCGGCGCTGATTTTGGTTGTCAATTTGGCATATTATGGAGATAGGCGGGGTAGGCATAATTAAAAAAGCATGTAAGTAATAGAGTTTTTTTTTTCTCGAATCAATAATTTCCATATTCGAGTAAACTACCTGGAACCGAACGAGTCGATGTTTTTAATCTCGACTGTCGGCAGTAATGTCACTGCCGATGCCGGGGCAGCGGAGGCACTCCCTTTTTATAAACATTGAAAAATAATGATTTACTTACCCATTTATTTGCCATCCGGGATTGGCTGAGAGTGGAGCATATTCTGATGTCCATACGATTAGATGTTGTACATCACGCCATGTTAAATTTTTACTAAAAACATAAGGAACACAGTTAGTTTTTATTACAAGTTACAATCATAATAATTATAAACCAATGACAGATGACGTGCTATGAAATTTGATTGAGCGAGCGAGCGAAGCGTCTCTGCTTCAAGTCTGGCAAAATTTGCTTTCGTGTGTCACTTTGTCTGTTGCTACGATACTCCTCTACGTCGTATTTTACAACCGATCTGGATGAAACTAGGTATACTACTAGGTTTGACGACTTTATAATATTTTTTTGTCGTCGAGGATTTTTGATTGGAACTTCCTCCAAAAAGGGAGCTACTGGTTATCTTTCCCTTATGAGATCCGATTTCGATGGTTCTTTTTTTATTTGAAAGGTACTAGTTGGTCTCATAAAAATTTGGTAATTGTGCTATTCTGTAAAAATCTCATTGTAAAAACTTAGGTGAAGTGAACTTGGAGTGAACTGTCACTGCCTTAGCAACCGTGGGTATTGATGACACTGACAGCTCACTCCACGCTCACTTCACCTAAGTTTTCACGGTGAGATGGTTACAGAATAGCAATGCTGATGAGGATCTTCGGCGTGATGAGCAGAATAGCTCCTCAAAATGTACTAAGTTGCTCACTTTTAAATTTCTACCAGTGAAATCGGCCCTATAGCTACCTATACTAGATAAGGATTGATGGAGCTCCTGGGACCACCTGCTCACAAAAGTAGAGAATTCTAATAATCATTTTCAGAATTCTCTAAAACAAGGCTGCTAGTTTTACTATAAGGTCACTAGATGGCGCTGATTTTCACTACTAAAGTTATGGATATTTAGGTACTTACAATGTTTTTAAAAACAAAAAAAATGGTAGATATCCCGTTTTAACTTTAAAGGAAGTAAGTAGGTATATTAATTGTTCCACAAAAGTTTGTGCTTGCGTGGTCTACTGCCCGCAGAACTAAAGGAGCTCCTAGTGTGCGGCTGAGTATTCGTAAAAAGTGCCCCTCAAAGCGACATTATTTTCGACAAACGACACGGGACATTGTGACAAATAGACCATGCCAACACAAATATTAGAAGCGCATAAAACATAGGCAATATACTCGTACATAAAAGGGTCAACTAACTTTGCATTCAAAGCAAGAGCGATGATGCCAGCAGCCAATGGGGCCGCAGCAGACGTACCAGTGTGCCCGAGCGTACAGGAATCGCCAGTGTCTGTAGTAGCCTGAAAGAGATGACAATATCTATAAATATGTTATCTCTGTTTAACCTTGAATCAACAACAATTTTATGAATTAATCTACTACTGCAACGTAAATGATGACTAGGCTGTGTTTATGACGTAGAGTGAAGTGAACTTACGATTTTCTGATCTTTGTAAGCACCAGAGGAGTATGCTGCAGCAAGCGTAGATGAACAAATCTCTCCGTACCAAGGAAACAGACCATGTTGAGAAGCGCTTCCAATTGATATAGTGTAAATACTAGACGAATATCTGTGAATAAAAATTATAACGTTAGTATTTTTACTAGGAGAAAGTGTTAATTTGTTAGGTATGGAGAGTGATGTGTTTTTACCCATCACAGTTACAGTTGTCGCTGTGGCCTCCGCCGTTCCCATTCGCCCAAACATAGATGGCACCTTTCCCACCACGGCCCTGGACAAGCATTAATCGTCCATGTCAGATAATACCAATAATCCCCATAATTGAATATTGGGAATAGGTACTGTAAAGTCAAAGTTATGTATTTGCCAGAAACACGGTAAGTACCTAAATAGGTTGCTTTTGCATCGTCAGTTATCATCTTATCATTAAAATTTATCGAATGAAGTTATTGGACTATTTATATAATTTTGAAAAATCTTATTAATTAAATATTTTGTATGGAAATTTAATTTGGATCTTTGAAATGTTATAAATACCTCAGTGACGCCACGCCTAAACGCCTCGGTAGCGAGTCGCCCCGGTCCTTCGACAGTTCGTCCGTCGTCATTAGGGCCCCATGAAGCGCTGTATACATCCACTTTATCTAAAGCGTATCCTAGGAAATAATTATGGTGTACATATTATTTTGTCACCAAAAGTCCAAAACAGTAAAATAATACACTCTAGTAAGGTACTAACTAAACAGCAATACAGGGAAGAACTGGAAGAAGCACAAAAATTTAATATTGGATTTATGTACAGAATAGAATTGTTGTTTGCTTAGTTTATTATTAATCCATGATAACATCAGAAATTCTAAGCGCCATCTAGCGGTAAGACTAAACGTTAGCATTTTAATTTCATGGAGGTACCACTGCGATGGTTTTGTTATCCTAGTAAAAGTCGACGATAGTCGATACGTAATAGAAATACAAAACACGAACGAATTAGTATTCTTACCCCTATCGACGAACACGTCGCGTCGTACTTTAGTCAGGGGCGAGGTGCAGGCGATTTTTTCTAGACGATAGCTAAACCCAATAAAAAACCGAGAGTCAGTAGGAAAATAAACAAGGCACTGCAATCTCTTTTATTTCTAGCGTCCTGGTAATCGTGGTCACCACCAACATGTGGCCGCCACACAGTTTGCTTGTTTGTTGGTTGGTGGACTTGTTTCTTTGATGTTTTGATTTCAATGGAAACAGCCAGCCAGCGCTCCAGCAAAGCCAGTACACCACTTAATAATTAATTTTTTTTTTTTAGTTCTCTAATTGTAAGAAAAATAAACCATACATTTTCAAGTATTACCACAGCATATACTTACCAAAAATCGGGGCATTTTATAAACATTTAAAAAATGGCTGGCCGTTCATCGACTCGTCGTATAATGTCATGTTTTCCTAGTCAAATAAAATCGTGTTTCACTTGTGGATCGATGATGAAAGGATGAGCGATCGCTGTCACAGATTAGCGCTGTTGCGAATTTAGGGGTATATTTTTATTAAACGTGAAGTTCAAACGTCAAAAATGTATGGTTGATTACCTACATAAACAGTCGCTAATCATTACGTATTTATCCCCTTAAAGCCCATTTGCTCAGCAAAAGTCAATCACTAAATATTTTTAGCGCTTACTTAATTATGTTTATATCTCTCCCCCTATGTCATCTTCAAAATCGATCAACTCTGCCTACCGCAGTCGTAGGCCTCCACAACTGTTGGTATCTCTTCAAACGAATGGCAGAAACAGATGATTTAAAATGTTAGTGTTTTTAAATTCGTTTAGCACTAAACGTAGATATTTAGTGATTTGTGCTGCAAGCTGCAAGCGGGCCGTATTTACGTACGACTGTCGACGTTTCATAAACTGTAAAAACAACATTAATTTCCAACCCCTGATAAATTGTTGCCCGCCAGCTGTTACACTCTCTACTGTATATTATTTCATAGCTCTCTTCAAAAAGTTCGTATTTGTAATTTTTGTAATAAAAAATATCATCTCTACTCCTCAGACCAAATAAAAAACCAAGACAAAACGCTGTCAACAGTGACGTGAGGCCGATTTCGTAAACATCTGTGCACTTAGTTTGGTGTAGTTTGATTGTAGTGTCATTGTAAATAGTTGTAAATGTGTGTGTGTGAGCGTTTATGCACAGAGCTTAGGTGTAATTTTAGCATGCTTCACTGTATTGTTCGCAGCGCTCCGTCTTGGTTTTTTATTTGGTCTGAGCTCTACTCATTAAAGCAAAAAAGCAGACAACTGAATGGGTACTGTTACGTCACATTTCACCCATATTACTAAGTTATCATAAAGTAAGTAGAGGTGTTTGCGTATAAGTTAATTACTTTTGCTCAACAGATGTCACTGGTTGGCATCGCAAAACGTTACCGGTAGCCTATTCGTAGCTGGTACAATACCGGTTTACGGTACCACAGTGCTCGAGGAAAATAATGTTTGCGTGAAATTCATAATTTATGTGAAACTAGCGACCCGCCCCTGTTTCGCACGGGTGCAATGTACTGATGTGATGTGCCGCCGACATATCAAAACATTGAGATTTCTGTTTATTTCCGTATTTAGTATACACATAATACATAAATAAACCTTCCGGAATAAATTCTCTAAATTTATGATGGTGAGAACATCAAAATCCGTTGCGTAGTTTAGATGAACAACGCGGTCAACAGACATACAAGAAAATTTTCAAGACAGACAAAACAAGTATGTCACTTAAGCATGCATACATGGATAAATAATAAATAGTTTGAAACTAAATTTAAAAAAAAACATTATCTTCTTATCGTTAACTAACTGCCTATCAAAATTCCAATTCCAAAAAAAGCTTACGACGTTTTACCTCAACATGGCGACCGAATGTACTAGGCGCTTATAAAATGTAGTAGTAAACTTACCTATAGCTTCTCCTTCTATTCGATCTGTAATTCGTCCATCAAGCATTCTAACTCCACCCACTTTTGCCCCCCACGCCACGCCCACACCACATTTCAAGTTATTTGCTGTCATGGCTATCTGTATCGTTAAAACTTATGAATTTAAAAAGGTAATTTACTTACAGGGTCTACTATTATTAAATTAGCGGTACTGTTAATTAGCTCATAATTATTTAAATTGAAAACATTAAAATTTTCTTACTTCTCCTGCACAACGAGTACCGTGCGAATTCAATTTGAGCGCTTCATACCTAGGTGATGGATCAAAATCACCATCATTGCTGTCCCAACTGATCTCGGGATCCTGTAAATTGGAGAAATTTTATTTAGTAATGTATTGTAAATAAACAAAATCCAATAACCGGTCATATAACAAACAACAAAGGAAGAGTCACGGCTACGAGAGGCAGACGACTAATTACGAGTATTACGCGCCCGGCGCGTCATATCGGCCGCGAACTTACCAGGGCTAAAGGAACTCTGAGAAGTGTTATTCGCCACGTAAACAATGACGTCAAGTTAGACTATTCTAACTATTCACACGCATGACATGTTTGTGCATCATGGATATTCCATAAAATATTCATTCTTCAGATAAGAGCTATCTGACGATTGAAAAATCGGACGTAATACTAATTACAGTCAAAAATGATATCCACTATCTACACATTTCTGTTGCCCGAATCATATAAAAGAAAAATATGATCCTTTATGCTACCGCGTGGTCGACGCGTTCTACCACTTGAATATGTACCGTAGAGCCCGGCTGGTACATATATGTACCGGCGGGTTCGCGCGGTAATAATCTCTATTTATACTATGAAATTAGGGTTTATATCGTCTGTGGCAATTTCAGTCTATGGGCAGATAGATATTCTCGTCAACTAAATGATTCACTACCAAAAATATTAACAGGCAACACAAAAAAAAAAGTTGAAAGTGTTCATTTTCTGTGGCGAACATCACAGTGGTGCGTGAGAGTCTCGGTCCATTTTGTGAAGAATTACCGTAAAGTTGAACAGTAAGTGGCTATAATTTCATTTATGATTAGTTATTACATCGTTGTAAATAATAATCTCATGAAATAGCATCATAAAATGTTATTTTCGAACAAAGAAATGTTAGAGAAAATCTGCCATGAATGACGGAATTGTTTTATGATAAAATACTGTATTATCATGTTTACCAACCAACATTATATATAATGCTTCACATGATTAAATTAGAGTTGTAAAAATAATGCAGCGGCAAATATTTATTTATTTATTTTATTTATTTATTTATTTGCTATGGATGACTGACAGCTAAAATTAACAGAAAAAGAAAACTGTATGTGAGACTGACAGCCAATTAAAAGTCTTCACTTCTAAGAACAGAATAAAAAAAAAGAAAGAGTGTGAACAACACAACACAGCTACCAGTAAAAAGAAAAAAATAACAGTATAACATTCAAGCTTAAACTAAATTTAAAGTTCATATTCAATAAGAATAAAAACCTGAACGTACAAAATCTTAATTAAAAAAGTCAAGGCTCATACACTTTCTGGCCGAGGACACACCTGTTATAAATGGATCAAAATCATGATGTTTACACAAGCTATTAAAGTTGCTACTTGCACGCACTGTGAATGAATTTTTCCTGTAATTCGTAGAGGTAAATGGAACACGCAACGGTGCGTTCCATCGCTTCGACCTTCCGGGAACGTTGAAATAAAAATTGGATAGAATATCGGAGATGTTTATAGAATTATTGAAAATTTTAAATAATGTAATGCAGTCAGAGATTGCTCGCCGATTAATTAGGGGTAATATATGATACTTCTTACAGAGGTTGAGGTATTCTTCTGACCGGTAGGGCACTTTCTGATGATAACACAAATACTTGATGAACCTTTTCTGGATGCTCTCTATACGATCAATGTACTTGTGATAACATGGATTCCATATTTCAGACGCGTATTCCAAGTGGCTTCTTACAAAAGTACAGTAAAGAATTTTTAAAGTTTTGGCTTGAGTGAAGCACCTGGACAGCCGCATGATGAAACCTAGTGCTTTAGATGCTTTAGCGACTATGGCATTAACATGCAATTCAAACGTAAGCTTAGAATCGTGATATACCCCTTTTTTTTTTTTTTTTTTGAGGGTGGGAAATCATCCAATGACTTCTCCCGCTCTGGGCGGAGCGGAAGGGCGTGTCAGACTTTTACTGACTAAAACCCACCCGTGTTCCTTCATTTGCCTGTTGCCAAGGTCCCGGTATCCCTTTCGGACTTTCCCGCAACCCTGGCAGGCATCGGTCCTATTGGACCCCGTCAATTTTGCTGACATCTCTTTGAGGCGCGCGTGGAACACGACGCGCCATCGACCCGGGCCTGGTCCTTATCGGACGGCGAGCTGCCCGTTGCTCGCCGTCCGCAAGCCCGCGCCTATGGTGGCCGGAAATCCGCCTGGGATTCCCGACGCCCAGGGCGTCTCCAACGGCGGCGGTTAGGGGCGTGAGGGCGCAAACTTTGCCTTTCCCTCACGCGTTCCGCCTCCTCCTTCGCGAGCATTACTGCTTCGCAGAAGGAGGTGACGGCTTCCCATGCCCTCTCGCTCCGTACCATGGCCTGAACCAGGGCCGGACGCGAGAGGTCACTGCCGCCAATCGCCTCCGCGAGGACACGGCGGTGCTCCGCCCAAGCAGGGCACACCTCAACCGTATGCTCCACCGTGTCCTCCGGGCGATCCACACAGTGGTGACACCCGGGCGTTTCCTCCCGCCTAATCCTACACAGGTACCTCCCGAAGCTGCCATGTCCGGTGAGGACCTGTGTCAGGCGGAAGGTGAGGACGCCGTGGCGCCTCTCTAGCCACTCCTCAAAGAGGGGACTTATCGCCGCTATTGTGGCGTGCGGCGTGCCCAGTGATATACCCCTAGATCTCGGATAGAATTCGTTCTAGGTAGTACTTGATCACCCAAGCAAGATATACGATGAAAGTATAATCGAGCGCTTTCGAGAATACGTTAGAACCGAACATTTAGCAGGGTTAAGATCAAGCTTACTCCCACGACAATAAGCCTCCAGACGACTTAAATCATCCTGAAGTGCAATCACGTCCGCGTGTGATGATATTTTGGCGTAGATCTTCATATCGTCAGCAAACCACAATAGTTTGGATGAAATCAAGCAATAATTTTCAATTGAAATCAAGTAATATGCAAGTACTGTTTGGCTGTGTAAAGTTAAATTACAATAAATAAATAAATTAAACAACACAAAATAAAACAAAATATTTATTGTTCCATACTGATTCAGATTCGAACAGATGGTGTCACATAATAAAAGAAAATAATAATTATAGGATTAAAAAATAACGAAATAGGATTTTATTAAAACGTGGCGTAATTTATTTAAGTAGATGCAATTAAATGTGTCACATAAGTAAGTACACGTTATTAATTCGAGTTAGAAAACATGACGGAATTAGTATGTACGTTATGTACTGTAGAACAAAACATAAATTAATAAATAATTATTATTCCGTTAGAGTTAGTAAGATTCAGAGATGTGTCACTTTAGCACGAAAATTTCAAAGTAAACTTTAATGATACTAAGGCTACATAACTTTTGTGGAGTCAATAGGCAAGGAATTCAGTCAGTCGACCGCATCCGTTCGCCAAGCGTCAACCCATCGCAGTTGTATCAGTTTATTACGGAAAATTTCGATCTGCCTTATTCCCAGTACCAAGACACCAGAAACAAGCAGAGGAAAAGTAGCTCACAGTTCAAAGGCGCGCGTCGTCGTGTGTCGGTCGGCAGCGGCGGGCATCGGCATCCGTACCACACACACCGTACGAGCGACAATCACCCCGTTGTCTTTTACTGCTTTTTACTACGGAAAATGTCGATCTCCCTCCTTTCTAGCACCAAGGTATCAGAAATGACGAAAGCATACAGCGAGTATTCTCGACTCGAATAAAATTCGTGAATTTTATGATGAACTAGCTGCGCCCTGCGGTTTCACCCGCGTAAGTCTCGATCCCGTGGGAATATTGGAATAAAAAGTATACTATGTGTTAATCCAAGTTATAAACTATGTTTGCCAAATTTCATCCAAATCCATTCAGCTGTTTTTGCGTGATTGAGTAAGAATCATCCAAACACACAAACTTTCACATTTCCAGGTTATAAACTATCTGTTTGCCATATTTCATCCAAATCCATTCAGCCGTTTTTGCGTGATTGAGTAACAAATATCCAAACACACAAACTTTCACATTTATAATATTAGTAGGATATTATATAGTAGGAAGTAGGATAGTAGGATTATATTTTCGAGACGTTTGGGGTTGAAACCCTAGGGCCATGGTCCATGGGTCCGAGTGCTCATAGTTTGTTCAATGAAATCTCCAAACGGCTGTTTGACTCTTCCCGTTCCCAAGGGGCCGCCTGTCTCTTGGGCACATTACCAGCCGACAGCGATGCAGAGGAATTTCTTGACGCCATATTTTAGTTGTTTATTTTATAGTTAGTTTTAATTAATATTAGTTAGGATTTCATTACTTAAGTAGGTAATACGTAAAACGGGCTGGTATCCGCAACTCCACGTCAAAGCGCGTATTTTGCGTATTTTATTACTTAAGTAATAGTTAGTTATTATTATTGAAAATTAAATTGTAAATTATGATTATTTTTTAATTTAGATTAGAAATTATATTTTTCATAGAATTGAGAAACACACAAGTAACGCCATCTATTGTCAACGTTCTGCAATGAACCTACGTGCCATTTTACTTCAGAGATTTTCAACCACCCGCCTCAAAAGTACTAGGAAATCATAACACTCACGTAGTTGTCTCGTAAGTCTGTGTGGTTGTGCTCGATTCCGTCGTCAAGCACAGACACCCGTACACCGCTGCCGTTGTATCCCATATCGTAGACTGGCAACACGTTCAGATCGAGCCGGGGCAAGTTGTGCAGAGTACGTGTGTCTTGCTGAAAAGAATTGTATTTCACTATTACAGTTAGGGTTGCCAACCATGCTGTTAAAAACAGTATTATACTTTTTTTTTCACTCTAATATATCGTTTACTGTTCAACAATAATAAAGTATATTATGAATACTAGCTGATGCCCGCGACTTCGCCCGCGTGGATGTCGGTTATTATATACTAAAACCTTACTCGAGAACCACTTTATCTATTGGTGAAAACAGCATGAAACTCGTTGCAGTAGTTTTTGAGTTTATCGCGTACAGGACGACAGACAGACGCGGCGGAGGACTTTGTTTTATAATATGTAAGGATATACTGTTTTCATTGATAGAGCTATACCTAAATAAAAAGAAGGGTACTGTTTTTTTTTCGAGAGGACATATAATTATACTGTTTGTATTTATGTATATCTATTTCTTTGGCACGCTCTGTAGTCTTGATGGATTTTAACAAACGAGGTGTCGTTAGGTTCGTCTTAATTGTGGGAGTGACACCGGCTATATATTTTTTTAATAGGTATTTCATCTACAAATGCAAATAATTTCATCACCCCTGCTCTCAAAACGGTGAAGAAAAACATCGTGAGGAAACCGGCATGTCCTAGAACAAAAAATCCGAAGACATGTGACATCTACCAACCCGCACTGGGCCCGCGTGGTGGATTACGGCCCACTCCCTCTCACAGAGAGGAGGCCTGTGTCCCAGCAGTGGGAACATTATAGGCTGATTATGCTATTATCTGAAAATACAAAAAAAAAGAGAGGGGAAGGTATTTTTTACCCGACTGCCCCAGAAGGAGGGTAATGTTTTTTTTAAATACTAACTCTTTACTAGCTTTTATTTGATACCAATATTGTTGTAATTTTTTTTTTAACCTTTCCCCTCCCTTTTTTTGTACTTGCCAATAAAATATATTAAAAAATATAGCAATAAATATATATTACAAAAATAATAAACAGAGTGTAAGGGATAGCCCTCCGCAAATTAACAGGGGCCATCCAGCTCCTTATTTGGAATCATATTCCACCAGAAATTTTCTCAGGAAGATTTTTATTTTTTTAATCGTTTTTTAAGTTACTATTCCTTTATTTCAATGTAAAATAACATTATCTGTACGTAGCACTCCATTTATGTAAATAAAACAGCTTCAAATAACCAGCAATGGATGTTAAAATACTACAGCGAACGACGCGTGAACCTCAGAATTTACATTGATCTAACACGTGGCACGATCGCGCCCCCTCCGCACGGGGAGTGCAGCTACGTGCGTTTTGCCACGGAAACGCTACATTGCGCGTGAGGTAATAAAACAAATCCCGTTTATTGGATTCCCAAGTTCCTGAAATAATTTCATGTACCGGTCGTCTTAGTATTATGTGCTGAATTCGTCCCATTAGTCTGAGGAGGGCTTTCCTTTACACCCTGTATATTATACTTAAATATTTTTGATGCTACTTACTAAGTACCATTCGTGGCTCCAAAGTTCGTCATTGAACCAAGGTTGTCTAGTTCGGTAGATATTATTAATGTTGTTAAATAATGTGTCATTATCTTCCACTCTCTTCACTCTTTGTAATGGCCGGTCGGAATCCGGCGTAGGGTAACGTTTCACCCTGGATTTTGAAAAAAGTTGCTCTGCCCATCTCACCTGGTTGAAGAAGATTTTTTGTGTAGCTTCATATTTACGGACGTGTTGATTTTAATTTTTCTTCCAAGGGTTAGTGTAGTACGTATATATATGGGTTATTGTGTATCTTCCATAGTTTCAACAGAATTAAAAAGTATAAAACGAACTTTACGATTTATATCTCAACTGAAATTCCCGCGTTACACACAATCACGCAACCGAACATGCTCTCAAAAACCTTGTGCCACTTGCTTTATATTATGCTCCGTTTAAATATAGCGGCTTTTGAAACAGCCACGTGTAAGCAGAGTTCAAAGTTACCAGGCGTACAGATAATGCAAGAGATGTAATTCAACTCACCCTCCTGTCCTTGATGAGTGTCGTAGTGTGGTGACTGGGGGTGCGTCGCTGCTTCCCATGTTCATACTTCAAAAATGTATAAGTGTCTGGGAATCCGTTGACCTGATGAAATAATATTTTAAAATTAGAAAATACATCATTTTGTTGAAATGTTGGACACCCTAGACACACAATGCTTGTGCTCTATTTTTAAATGCTAAATGATAAGGATTGGGAAGTGCACTTTAAAAAATGACACGTATTTTTAAACATGGCATTCAACATTAATAATGCTACCTAATAACGGGAAAACACGGTGTTAATAATAATAGTTTGTAGGTAAGAACGATGTAGAGAGGTTAAATTAAATTAATTAGCCATTTAATCTGGTTTGAAAGTTTTTTAATTAAATGTGATTGCATTTTTATTGGGCAGTCGACGCTAACTCCGTATTAGTCCTTGGCCAATATTTGAGAAAAAAAAAAAAAACTTAGCTTTATGTGGTTATTTTGTATAAATTATAAGTAAATAAAAAAAAATAAGAGAACACGGGGAAAGTTCCGGAACAGGGGTGCGGGTACGGAAATAGTCGTTTTGGGGAGTGAATAATGATTTTTACGATTTGCGGCTAAGCAACACCTCCTCTCGGAAAAAGTTACATGACTGTAAAAGTTTCTGATAATCAAAATATCTTCAACTTTTGTACCTACCAATTTCCAACATAACCTCAAATTTTTGGAGAAAAAAGCAAAAAACAGATTTTTTTTTTGTTTTTTTTTTTCATTTTCTCTCTTCAATATTCCCTAACTACTTTGCTTAACACAATTCTAATTGTTTTCCGTACTTATATTTCAAGGCTATTGGGTAATTTTGTACTATTTATCTAGCCGTGTGCACAAAAATTACCAACCACTGCAAACTTTGAACCCCGTGTTTAACCCCTGCAGGGGATGAATGTTCAAAAAACCTTCCTTAGTGTACTTTAACTGATGCTTCTAGAAATCTATATAGAGCGATTTAGGCGGCGCGTTGTCTGTCAGTGAATGTAATAAAGATTTTATTAAAGTAGATACATGTATGATTATGATGGAATCGACATAGTTTTTGTTCTAACTAAGTGTTGCTATTTTTTACTGCATCACACCTGTCCGTTAACTAAGTTAATGAATGCTGACACGCAATGTAGCGAATGGCCAATGAATTAACGTATATTCAATTTACTGACAGACAACGCACAGAAGTCTAGAAGCATAAGTTTTGCACAACAGTTCCTTAACCAAAGTGAGATTTGATCCCATAAATAGGGGATGAAAGTTTGTATGGAATTTTGTAATTTTTGAGGAATGGGGATGGGAAAATAAGCCATCGGACACAAGGGTTGTACAGTCCAACCCTTGTGTCCGATGGTTTTTGGATGGACTGCACTGTTTACTTAAATTGATTTAGATGCACTTATTATGAAAGTATGATATCCTGTGAAGAAGCGTCTTTGACTAACTTAACTTTAATTTGAAATAACGCTCATAATAACCGTATAATTAATGGAGGCTAAAAAATGCCGAGCAAAATGATGCAGCACCTACTTGTATGAATAGCAAAGTGAAACAGCCACGTGTAAGCAGAGTTCAAAGTTACCAGGCGCTTAGATAACACAAGGGGTTACATATGGGAATATATTTTTATACATATGGGGTAGCGCCATCGCCACCACTGAAGTCCTTTTGACGCGGCGCTACTCGCTAGTGTCTACTGTATATGTCATTGCATCACATAGCATTTCAAAAAAATGTAGTCCGCAATTTCCCGCCAGCCTTCTTTCGTGGCGCGCACTTTTTCTTTGTCGCGTGACGTCATTATATTGCAACAATGGTGGAACCTCCCTGTATCATGGGTAATACATAGCTTTGATGTGCCCTTGGTACTTTGTTTGAGTAATATAAGGTAATATGAACGGTTGTTGATAATTACGAACAATACATTCAAAGGACTGTATGAGATTTTTGTATATCTTAAAATATTTTCTTAGAATAAGTAGTTGTCGCATAAAGTCCGGACATGTTTTGTTAGTATCTATTTCTTTAAAATTCAGAGCGGGGTACCTACAGTATGAGGATACTGAGGGTGTAAAGAATCCCACATTCAAAGCTACACGAGAAAAATATAATCCTATCTGTGCTGTCGCGCAGTCGGATAAAAATAAGCTTCAGCATTCACCAATCAATTTGCTATTTTGACAAGCCGGTCAGTAAAAATCTCAATGTGAAAACTTAGGTGAAGTGTAAGAAGTCATTCCATCTGATGCTAGGGATTGACATTATTGACAGCTCACTTCACCTAAGTTTTCACGGTAAGATGTTTACAGAATAGCCCGCTGCCGGTCTATTCTGCAATAATTTCACCGAGGTAACATAAGTACACAAAGTGAGCTTGAATGAAGTAGCTGTCATTCTCCCCCTGATGCTGGGGATTGACACTGTTGACAGCTACTTCGCGTCACCAAAATTTTCACTGTGGTTTTCACGATGAGATTTTTTACGGAATAGGTCGTCTGTTGTCTATTTGCAAAGTGCTTACTAAATCTGAAGACGACTGGCAGTCCGTAGAATGTTGATTCCACTTAATGAATCAGTTCAGTTATGTTTTTTTTTTACGCTATTGTAGAACATCAATGATTAAATTCCGACTTAATATACCTACCTACGCGACTGAGCGAATTTTACATTTCATAATTTTAGTACAAATATCCAGGTTGAAAAGTAGCCTATGGGCTTCTCCAAGTCCCAGGATAATACATATTGGAAAGACAAATATGGCGTACGCCGACTTATGAACACTATGGCAAATCTAGAATCTAGACGCCCTATTGACCTACATAGTATGGAAGTATGAATTACATAGTAGATTGCAGAACAAACTCGTCGAAGAAAACTGGTTGCTACAGTTTTGTTTGTTTTGGTTTCAAACTTTGAACGAAACAATACAACAGCCACCATTCAACATTCATACAACAGCCATGTCATTCGCTCTACTGTTATTTCCACCCTCACTGTAATGTCACCACCCCAGTGTAATAATTAGTGAGTTCTGAATAACTCTTGTGTTCTCCTCTGTTCCTGGTGTTTCCCTTCTGAAACAATGGGATGTAGGCGGCGCCCTAGCACTGATTCGAGAGCGAACTGGGCGGTTTCAACCCCCAAAGGAGGGTTCTATTGCCCTCTCAATAAACTGGGACGGTCGTTTTAACGGAAAAATATTTTTACAAAAACATTACTTGAAGTTCAAATGAACGGGAAGGAAAGAGAGCTTGTGTATTTACGAAATATAACCGACTTTCAAAAAAAAAGGGAAAAATAACTTTAATTTCGGAAGTCGGTGTCTTTGCTTTTCAATTTTCGTTTTTTGCCACCGACTTCCGAAATTAAAGTTATTTTTCACTTTTCTAGTGTGGTGCCTACCACATAAATTCGAATACCACTACATGCCATGTAAATAACAGTGACGGAGTCAAATAAGATGTCGTCTACATAGACTAAGTGGGAAAAATACGTAATTATTGAAGCTAACTCAAAAAATTTATAAAATTTATATGGGAACACCTCGGGAGTATACCCTTTCGAACAAAAAAATAAATTTTTAAATCGGTTCACAATTGGCGAAAATATCGAATAACATACACAAAAAAAAATATATATAGAACCTCCTCCTTTTTGAGGAAGTCGGTTAAAAAAATGGCTTTGTTTAATAGGGTACTGTTCAAACTGTTTAATAATAGCTGGCTGTGAGTTGTAAGTGAGAGCAATAAGCTTACTGAAAGTCTGAAACTTAAGCAAACGAAACAATTTTTTTTTACCTTTTTTTTTTTTGATGATTTCCACCCTCAAAAAAAAAACTATAACAATTTTTTGAGCTCAGAGCCATTTTTCAATTCGCTAAATGCTGCCTGTGTGTGTTTTTAAACAATAGGATAAAGTTATTCTTTCTTAAACACCTATGTTTATTAAAATATATTGCCTTTTATCAATCTTAGACATGTATTATCTAAGATCCAAACATTATGATACTTATTTATATATTTGATAAGAAATATCACTTAAAAACAGCTACGAACATAATGCAAGCAAAGTATTAAAGTGTTGTCTCTAAGTATCAGTGTAATCAGTGAATTCAAAACAATTGAATTAACTCATTAGCGTCCCACTAGCATGTGTTTTCACTAGCTGTTGCCCGTGCCTCCGTCTGCGATTCAGGATGAAAAGTAGCCTATGTCCTTCTCCAGGTCAAGGTCTACCCAAGTGCCAAATTTCATAAAAATCGGTTTAGCCGTTTTAGTGTGAAAGCGTAGCAAACAAACTCACTTTCGCATTTATAATATTAGTGGGGATTAGGATGGACTACAAAAGTAAGTATTTATTGTTGTTGTTTTGTTATTTATTACATTGAACTTAATAAAAATTGCCAAAATATTACAAAGTTTAAGTTAAATTATATAAATGAGTACTACCTAAAAAGGTACCTTCGAATATAACTTGAAACAAAAACTAAAGGAACAACAAAACGAGTTTGCGTGACAATGTCACTTGTGTGACATGTGTGTCAATGAAAATGGATGCCGTCATGTGATGCCACAAACACACGTATGTACTAGGGCACCATAAACGTGAGGCGATAACACATGTGGGTTATCAACATACGAGCAATGAGCATGTAACGCCCCGCCTACACGCGCCTGAGATGTTTTGCGATACGATAGCGCACCACATTCCCGATAACGTTTCATTATGGATGCTCAATATTATAATTTTCTAATGGACAAGCGAAAGCGAATAAAATAATAAACTTATTTGTTTCTCAATTTTTTTTATTAGCAGCGTTGCCTACAATATTATTATATTCCTTCGATAGCAAAAGCCGACGAAGCCGTCCTATTATTTCGCTCTTTTCTATCTGAACCAGATATTAGTTGACCTTTCTATTTAAATACCTATCATTTTAGAACTCAATGCTAGCTTCAAATAAAATTAATTACAATCTTTTGCAATTTTAGCTTAGACAAAACAGTATAACGCACTTCATTTTGTCATTATCGCTATGACTCCTATGACTGCGTAAGTCGTATTGTTTTTACAGTGCTTAAAAAATTCAGCAGTAAATAAGTTAATAATAATATCTTTCTTCTAGTTTTTGTCGTGTCGTGGCTAGCCTCCTGAAAGATTGCCGTGCTAAAATGCGTTAACGATGTGCATTTTTTACAAGGTATTCTATGGATTTAAAAAGTCACAAATTAGAATGTAAAACGATAAATCGTTCAACGTTTGTTTTCGATTCAGAAAGACAAACAATCTCATAGCCCTCGTCGATTCTCCACTACTAGACCAGGCAAACCTATAGCTACAACATACAGACATACTAACAGTTGCACACATCATAACATAAACACACGCATAGAATATGTCTACGGTACACATACGATCTAATTCCCTGCATCTATACCACACAAACAAACATACATACATTTTACACATGGGGGGGTTGTATGGAGACGTCACACGTGTGTAGCACGTGTCATTTCGTGGAGTCATGTGAGTTTTCGGAGTCACATGTGTACTGGGAGATCAGGAGAGCTATGGAGATGTCACGCACATATGCACGGTACGTGTGAGGGTGTTGGTGTTGGGGTAGGTCGGGCTGTGTAAATGTAAAGGGTCGTGTGACGCGTAGGACAATAGGTGCCTAGCTATCATACGTTTACGGGCGGTGGTGTGCCATCAATTATGGCGGCATTGTTTAACAATATAATTCATAAATGTCATATTAACGGGGTAATAAAATTTGTTTTTCTATCCATGAAAATCAAACAAAGGATGAGTAGAAGTAATCATCGCAGAATAGCAACAGCAGACCGAAAATGTTACAATAAAAGCTACAGTAAAGTACAGAGATTTTCGCGCCTACCATTCATTCGTATCAAAACGATTTCGTTTTATAATAGTTGACTCGAACCGGAATATATTTCCCTGAAAATTATATATATGTCAATAGGTGCCTTAAACAAAAAATGTGACAGAACAACTAAAAAGCTAAAACTAACATTAATCATGAATCTTAGCGACAGAGTTTGTTGCAACTAAGCGTGTCCTAATGAGTGCTTTGATTTTTCAATTAAATTCAGTTTTATGTTTAAAAGACGCATTAAAAATAAAAAAAAACTTGTTAAAACAATAAAAATAAAATCAACAATAGATAAATCACAAATTCGTTGCAAGAAACATCAATAATAATAAAATTATGAGATGAATGATTCTCGCACGTGGTACACGAGGTCATTGAGTCGTCTCGTAAAGTTGAACGACACAATTCGGTTTTGTAAGAAACTGCGTAAACTCGACAACGGGCTACCTCAGCTGTTTTATGCTACCCTGATACCTCACACATTTTTGTTACGTTTTAAGTAAAAATGAATTTATTTTTTTGTTATCTGTGGAGATGTTGAGAAAGTTTTCTTAGCATTGGGCGTAGAAGGTTGTCATAGATTCCTCGACGTAAATTCTTGCAATGCATTGATTGCGTATGATTTAATTATTTGGAAACTGAAAACTTTTGTTTGTTTTTTTTTTTTGCAATTCCGGGTTTATTAATACTATGATAAATTTAAAATTAAGTTTAGTCAAAACAGACACTTATATTAAAATCAGTTTACTGTAGTATTTACGCCGTATACGACCATTCACGTTATTATTATGAAACAACATGTTCATCGTTCGCAGTAAACTGTAAAATAATTGTTCAGGTATATTTTCAAGCAGAAACACGCACATGACGACACCAACCTTGACGCACATCAACACGTGTTTAGGACACACACATGTTGGCAAGCGCCCTACTAAACAGAAGTCCCGCCCCCTGTAAACTACGGAAATAGATTGCCGCTGAAAATCGCTGAAAAACAGTTCCTTCACGGTTCTGCGAGCCTGGTACGTGGGACGCTAATTCCACAGTTAGCGCCGACTGAAAAACTGAACGCTACCGTTTCAGCATGTTTGTGCTATTAGCCGCGAGAGGGTAGGTTGTTTATTCTAATGTTGCTAATGCTACGGAACTTTTGCTCACAGCGCCATCTATCATATTTAGGTAGAAATTATTCGCTACGAAAGTACATCCAGAAACGTAGCTACCGCGACCGATGCTACGACTGCTACGAGCTTGTATTTGGACGTGGTACGTTTTCTGAAATGTTCAAAGATGACTCTCGTGTGCGTTACTAATTATTTGTATTTTGTTGTGTAATGAAATGAAATTGTTTATTCTATAAATAGGAGATTGGAATAACTTTGTGAATATCACAAGGTTTAAAATTGTGAAATAAGTATTAGCAAAACAATAACCATCGCTGGTTGAAAATGCTGAAATAATTTCCGATCGTATTGTTACCAATTCAATAGATTTCATTTATTAATTAAAACAATGAATTCTATTGGACAACTGAACAAAACCTCTGATATAAATATCAAAATAAAAAAATTATTCGCGTTAAAAATAGCCACTAATTCTCTCTCAGAAGCGTTGTTCTAACGTCAGTTGTCTGAACATCGAGGTTGTTCCTAGTGAATTAACTCCGTCCTGAGGTTCACTCGATTTGACGTAAATCCAGTTCTAGAAAAATAACCCACAGTTTATCCGTTGCGTAGGCGTCACCTGCGTAGTACGCGGTCGGTTTTAATAAACGAATGTAATTAAAATGCTACAAATAATTCAATTAAAAATGCTGTTTGTTTAGAACGCAAAATGCCAACAAAGATTTAAAAAATCAACGCTGCTTTCGTCCTAAGTTGCTTTATACTTTTACCCGACTACGGCAATGAAAAAAGGAGGGTTATGATTTTGACCGGTATGTATGTATGTATGTATGTTCATCTGTTCCATCCTATCTTCTAAACCATTCATCACAATTTGACAAATGAGGTATCATTGGAAGCGTCTTGATCGTCCGCTGGTTATAGGCTATGTGACGTCATATTAAATTAATTAAAATTGGAATATAATGTTATCTCCTCTTTAGATCAGACACACAAGAATCGGAATATTAGGTTCAAAACGCAATCGAACACTTAGTAGGTTATAGTAGGAACTTAGTTAGCCTAGCACAGTCATTTTCCTCTGCAAAGATTTTAATTAATCTATGGCTCACATTGTAGGGTTGGCTTGAATAGGGTTGAATAGAAACTAGCCGCTAATCAAGAAAGCATCAATGTACTTCCAATATCACTGAAGTCGTTCATCTATAGAGGTCTTGTAAGTCTAACAGGAACTGTCAATGAGACACCTCATTTACTTCTGTTATGCTAATTCTGCCGACACCTTATTATTATCTTTTGACTTAACTATAATGACCAGCCTTGTAATCAATATTCTGTTAATAAGCCAGAAGCGTCATTTTTGTTTAAAAACATCATCTTAATTAGTTTCAGTATGTTGTCTCACACGGAGCACATAAAAAAGGAGGGTCGGAAAAACAAGTGATTAGCGACACAAACTGAGACAAATGGACTGAAATTATTCCTGAACATTTGTCACGATTAGAAGGAAGACGACTGACGTGCTATATGAGACAGCTGATTGGCTCTTACTCTAGCCTGCTGTTACCAGGTACGTGAACTGTTTGACCTTAGTTTTAGGGAAAACTAGTATGCGATATATATATATATGTAGTATAGGTCAGGTATATGGATAAATGTACTCCTACAGCTCCGTCTAATGCCACTGATTGTTGTTTATTACCTACGTACTCATAAACCGAGATTCAAACAGATTGGAAAGTTTATCAAGTGTCTAAAATTCTACATGAAGTTTTTAAAGTTCAAGATAAGACAGGCAAGATTTTTTACGAATTTATATTTTTTTTTGTATCAATTACTAACATAGGCGTCGAGAGAAAATGACTTTTTTGGATTTTTACTCAGGTTTCTATCACTTATTTACTTCTAGGTCAATTAGGTCTTCTGAAGGTTTTCTTATCCTTGGATGACATCGTTTAAATAGACAAACAACATGTTTTGTATACTGACAGTAGTACCTACCTAAGAATGACTATGAAAAAATTACTCAGAAATCTGTTTGTCGAGAAAATAATTTCAAGGTATTTTGTAGGACAATGCCATACGACATACTGCATGTCGTGCATGACAAAACTATGTGTGACTATTTTAGGGATATTTTAATAGTGCAGGATAGTTATACTCAGGGTGTATTTGGGTTTTTCGAATCGGATCAGCATTGCTATTCTAAAACCATCTCACCGTGAAAACTTAAGTGAAGTGATCGTGGAGTGAGCTGTCATTGTCATCGATACCTACTGATGCTAAGGCAGTGACAGTTCACTTCAAGCTCACTTCGCCTAAGTTTTCAGTGTGAGATTTTTACAGAACAGCACAACTGTACACATAACAGCACGACTGTAATCGCCGAAGGGTCTACATTTCGAAGTAGGTACCGTATCAGTAGTTCCGAAGACTATATAAAACACCCTACATACAAACTCACAAATAACTCTTTTTATTATGAGTAAGTTTAGACTAAGTAATAGGCTCGCCCCCTATTACATAACTGGCGAAATGTGGGTGTACTATAGCTACACCTCTGCCTAACCCTTCGGGGATTACAGGCGTAATGTTATTTGTATAGACTAAGATTACCATGAACGTCATAGATAGTAGTTTATGGAAAACAATAATCAATCATGCCTCAGCGTGCGTCGTTATTTAGGCACTCTGTGAAAGTGGCAAAGCGCCTTTATCTTTTCAATGAAAATTAATCAATAGATTTAAAATAAAAACTTAAAAAAAAGCATGTTATACAGACGAATTGAGAACCTCCTCCTTTTTGAAGAAGTCGGTTAAAAAAGGTACTTACAGATAGTTATTATTTATTATTCACGCAAGTACCAACCTACCGTAATTAATGGCAATTAATGACAGAAGATCGCGAGGAACACCTGGGTGAGACTCGCACAGACCAGGGAAGCATGGCACAAAAGGAAGGAGGTCTATACTCAACAGTTGGTGGATCACGGCTGCTAATGATAATGAGGATGAATGAGAGAAGGATTTCGAATTATCGATGAATGACGATGTCAAAGCTAGTAACATACAAAACTAATCTTACAAACAATACATTTTTTCATGATGATTCATGATATTCTCTGTAAAATCGATCACTAACCCAACATCCATACTATCCATACTAATATTATAAATTCGAAAGTAACTCTGTCTGTCTGTCTTACTGTCTGTCTGTCTGTATGTTACCTTTTCACGCCAAACCACTGAACGGAATTCGACAAAATTTAGCAAGGAAATAGATGGAACCCTGGGGAAGGACATAGGCTACTTTTTGTTTAAAAAATAGGGGTGATTAGGGGATGAAAGTTTGTAAAGGAAACCCAGCATTTCTTAAGTTAGGCATATGAAAATTCAAATGTAAGGTTTTGGTAAGAAATTAGGAATTATGTCTTACAGCGTTTTTATAAAATCACCCCGTACATGTAATATTAACATTTTTATGTAATTCTTTAAAAAAAGATAAGGGATGGGATATTTAGTCATAGTCTGCGGTAGTATGTTCCCGTGAGACGATGTCCGACATCCACGCGGGCGAAGCCGCGGACAAAGCTAGTTATCTAGAACATTAGATTAACCAAATATTAGTTTCAAAGTATACTTACATAAAATTTAACTATCCTAAATAAACAAGAACAGTTTAAGTAAGTAACAGTTAACAACTTCTTCATATACGTTCGTCTGTACCTAGAACTCCTCACTTTGAGTACATAAGTGTCGTAAAAGCTAAAGGAGTATACATGATGAGGTTTAATTCTTCCAGTTCTATGCAGATTTTAAAATAAATGTATGGAAATTTCCTTTGATCAATCGGAAACCCAGTGAATACGGGCTTGCAGAATTTGGAGACGCAATCTGTTCGCGTAACTACCTGTAGTCATTATAAATTACTAGTAGGTTATAGCCGCGTGGAGGTCGGAAATTATCCCACGGGAACGTACTACCGGGATAAAAAGTATCCTACAACACGGCCAATATAACGTCTACGTCAGGATGACTGGACCAAGGAAGATTTTGGAAGTTTGGGCAATACCAAGTTTTAGTACCTATTTGGTACTATTTGGTACCAGACATCAAATAATTGGTACCTCGCTAAAGGGGGAAAACTATTACGAGGCAAGTGGCCAGCTATTCTGACTTCAGAATGGCTGGACCAAGCAGGTTTCACCTGAACTTGGCAGGTCTGAACATAGGCGCATATAAATTTCGGGCATGTTCTCTCACTCTCACTCGCCTCATGTCACCATTCCTAAAAAATGTTACCAGGGGGCCTAAACCGGCCACATTAGCAATTCCTCTAAAAGCAATTCATTTCCTGAATCCCAGCTGTCATTAGCAATTCCATTAATTTGATGTAAAAGCAATTCATAATTTGTGGACCATTTTACGAATCTCCTTGTCAAACAGATGATTTATTTCACGCAGATCATATTATGAATTGTCAGTTTGTGACATTTTACGATGATTCATAATATTTTCATATTATGATTCTGCTAAAGTGACCGTTTCAAGCCCTCAGCCCTCTGCGCGAAGTTCGGAACTGCCAAATTATATCGGCCGTATTGTATGTCCTACCCCAGGTCCTAACGAATTTGGATGAAATTCGACACACGGATAGACGTATTACTTTCGCATTTATAATATTAAGTATGGATATGGATTTCGATCTGACTCTGTAGATAAAACACTCGTTACACGGGCCATCAGCGTCCATCTGTGCTAATAACATTGTAATGCAATCTAAAAACTGTCTGTCAACGTGTTGATGACCGCATTTCTCCTGGGAATCGTTCGTCGTCGGAGCCGCTATGGCAAGGCTTCTACGATACTTTAGGCTTTTACGAGTACTATGAAACTTCTCACAAGGTTAAGTAATGCGTATGTAAAAATTCTACAAATGTACATATTTTCAGCGCCTTTGTTTGTATTTTCAGCTCTTACTTGATAATAAACACGACGTGTCGCCGCGACACTATTGGTTTCTATGAGTTTCTGACACGTCGTGTTTCAGAAATACATACAAACCAATAGTGTCGCGAGTCGCGACGACATGCCGTCGTCTACTGTTGCTGCCTGTAGTCGGCTACGGATACTGCACCTTAATTCTAGTTTCTATTCGATCGACCATTTCGTTCAGTAAGGAGATTGAATCTTGCATCCAATTCCAAATTATGGAAGAATGCTTCCTCCCGATTTACTCAAACTTATGTCACTGGTCTTTTAATACAAGCCATTCATTCGATAGAGAGTCGATTTGCAGACGATACTACCATAGGTGCGATGCTACTTTTTTTTAGCGTATTGCTGGCATTCTAAACTCAGCCAGAACATAAGGTCCTCGACACGAAGGACCAAATGTCCCATCTTAGGATACCTACTGCATTCCCTTGACAAATCTCTTCACAATACTAAATTCAAGAGCAAGAAGTGATTATCGAAGGATGAAAGAACATGCAGCCTCGACCTAGAAAAGGGCGTAATGATTATTAGCTGTCAGTTACCTTCTACATTTTATGATGTCCTAATAGCATAAGCGTAATCAGCCCATAATATTCCCACTACTGGGCACAGGCCTCCTCTGGGTGAGAGGGAGTGGGCCGTAATCCACCACGCGGGCCCAGTGCGGGTTGGTAGATGTCACATGTCTTCGAATTATGCCAGTTTCCCAACAATGTTTTCCTTCACTGTGAGAGAGCAGTGGTGTTGAAATAATTTACATAAAGTGCCTGGCTGGGTTTGAACCTACGACCTACGACGCTCTCCCGGCGTCTTAATAAAGTTGATTAAATAAAGTTGATTAATTCATACTGCCTTTCACGTCGCTCATGATAAATGGAGTGTAATCTATGCAATATACTGGCTCTGCTATCGACGAGTACCACTTCAGATATGTACGGCGTCATAGCTTTGATTTCAGCCTTATCTCGAGCACGTGTATACTGCCAACTTTATTATAGTGGATTTTTTGAAGCAAATAATCGAATGACGTTTATGTTTGTTTGAATTGTAAAGGCAGGCACGACGCGACTCTAGTAGAACAATTTCTATGAACACTTTATGGAAATTGTTCTATCGGTATCGCTTTGCACTTACAGCGTCTCATCGCGCCTGTCTGTGGGAGCGTTAACTGGTAAAGCAGGTACTTTCATGAGGCAAATCAACACAACACACTCCATGACACAGCATAATATCAATGTCTATTATAAGGTAGAACAGATAAGTGATAAAAGATGCCTTAAACCACATGACTTTGCTAAAACTTTTATCAATCTGGTTCAAGTTCAACTTTGTTTGAACTTTTGCATACACTAGGAAGAAACAACAGACAATTCTTTGATTGAACAGCTCTTTTCAGTTAAAGAATCATCCAGTCTCAATCTGCCTAGCCTCTTCCCGAACTATGTTGGGGTCGGCTTCCAGTCTAACCACATAGAGCTGAATACCAGTGTTTTATATGGAGCGACTGCCGATCTGACCTCCACAACCCGGTAACTGGGTAAGATGATGTTGTCAGACTTCCGGGCTTCTGACTACCCTAATGACTGTCAAAGATCCAAGAATGACAGCCGGGACCAACGGCTTAACGTGCTTTCCGAGGCACGGAGGAGTCTCGGTATGTAAAGATGGTCACCCATCTACGGACGAACCCCGGCAAGCGTTGCTTAACCTCATGGATCGATCCGTGCGGCTGTTATTATTTAGCGACGAGTTTCTCCAAGAAACTTCGAAAGAATCATTCAGTCTGTAGATAAGTGGAAACCGAAGTCGCGATCCTAAGTGCCGCAAGCCATTCTATATCCTGCTAAGCAGTGATGTCAAATAATTCTTGTCCAGCTAGAAGATTGTTTTTAGGGTTCCGTACCCGAAGGGTGCCAAACGGAACCCACTAAGCCTGCACTGTCCGCCTGTCTGTCTGCGGGCTGTATCTCATGTTATGTAGACAGTTGAAATGTTCACAGATGGTGTATTTCTATTGTCGCTATAATAACAAATAAAAAAAACCGGCCAAGTGCGAGTCGGACTTGCGCACGAAGGGTTCCGTACCATTATCTATAAAAACGGCAAAAACATCATGTCTGTTGTATGGGAGCCCCCTTAAATATTGATTTTATTCTGTGTTTTAGTATTTGTTGTTATAGCGACAACAGAAATACATCATCTGTGAATATTTCAACTGTCTAACTATCACGGTTCATGAGATACAGCCTGAAATCAGACGGACTGACGGACGGACTTACAGACGGACAGCGGAGCCTTAGTTAGTATTAGGGTCCCGTTTTACCCTTTGGGTACGGATCCCCAAAATTAAATAAAGTTAATAATTAAAGGGGTAAGTTCCGATACAAGTGTTTTTTTCCTTTTTTTTTTTTGCTCGATCTATATACAGTACGGAATCCTTCATGGACGCGAGTCTGACTCGTACTTGGTCGGTTTTTCAGATCTACTAAGTTCCTGCAATACGAATTTCAAATAGGTCCCCAAAATAAACTGGCTCAATAGGATTGCGGCTGGTAACTTTTTTTACTTTAACAAAAATCAAAAACACAAAGCTCTTTAATTAAAATTACCAAACAGGCCTCAAACGAGAGCTTACTTCTAAATGAAATTTATAATTGTTTAACAGAGAGAATCCATTTTTGTTAAAATCATAATAATACAGAAGGATTTTAAATTGTTTCCCAATTACATGTCTAGTTCATGTATTTTTCATATAAATCTGTAATTTTTATGGTGAACATAATAAAGAGTATTTTATTCAATTCTAGTTCTGCCGGCTCATGCTGCGGTGAAAACACTTGGACCCACTTGCACAACAAATAATTAAATAAATAAGTGCATTTAGCCCTAAACGAATTTAAAAATTCGTTTATTTATTTCAAATCAAATCAAATTGTTTATTGCAATCCATAATGTACAAATTATAGGTGGTAAAAATTTAACGTGGTCACCAACTCCTGAATATTGATCAAATTCACAAATTCTATCGACACGAAATAAAGGTCAGCATTTTGCGTCAGTTTTGTATTTCGAACTTTATTCCGACCCGAGTCCTAGTTGGCAATAGAGCTTTAGCTCAGTCGGAATAACGTTGAAAATACAAAAACTGATTTGAAGACCGTATACTGCCGATTTTGCTGATTTACGTGATTTTGCAGTTATAATACTGTATTACTATATGTTTTTAATGCACAACATGAAAGATCATTTCATTACTTATGAACTAATGCACGGTGGTAAATAAAAAACAATTACGGACCCTGTCGGGCACAGCACATTTTTAAATAAGTAGAGAGAGGAAGAGCTCTTTACAAATTTTCTTGTTATTAAGTTAAGAATGATTTAAATCCTATTACCTATGTATTTATATTTCCATTTATTCACTTATTCTGTTAATATTTTCTAAATAAGTCCATCCATTCATTTATTATTTCATCATCTGCCTAGCCTTTTCCCAACTACGTTGGGATCGGCTTCCAGGCTAACCGGATGCTGCTGAATACCAGTATTTTACATGGAGCGACTGCCTATCTGACCTCCACAACCCAGTAACCGGGTAATACGATATCCCTTGGTAAGACTGGTTGTCAGACTTTCGGGCTTTTCACGAGCCGTAACGACTGTCAAAGATCCACAAATGACAGCCGGGACCAACGGCTTAACGTGCTTTCCGAGGCACGGAGGAGTCTCGATATGTAAAGATGGTCACCCATCCACGGACCAACCCCGGCAAGCGTAGCTTAACCTGAGGAATCGACCCGTGCGGCTGTTATTACGTAGCCACGAGCTCCTCCATTCATTTATTATTTATTTAATTCTATTTAATATTGCTTACTTCTTTACTCCCTTAAAAATTGTTTATTGTTATTAATGTAGTATAATTATTAACACTAGCTGAAGCCCGTGACTTCGCCCGCATGGATGTCGGTTATTATATACTAAAATCTTACTCGAGAACCACTCTATCCATTGGTGAAAACAGCATGAAAATCGGTGGAGTAGTTTTTGAGTTTATCGCGTACAGGACGACAGACAGACGCGGCGGAGGACTTTGTTTTATAATATGTAAGGATTTTATGCACACCAACGCCCTAGAGTGAAAATCTCGTAAGTATAAAAGAAGTAACTGATCAAGAGAAAGAAAAAACTGTGTGTTGTAAAGTGTGTAATAAAGTCGTATTTCATTCGAAAGTCCATGAGCACTTTAAATGTAATATTAATTAATAAAAAAACATAAAAGACGCCGTACATAAATTTTACAGCACGCATTTTTCAGTAATCGTGTAGTCATCTTCCGAACTATTAAACTCGGAATCAGAATCGCTCTTTAAAAAACTGGCCAAGTGGGAGTCAGACTCGCGCACGAAGGATTCCGTACCATTCTCTATAAAAACGGCAAAAACATCACGTTTTTTGTATGCTCGCATACAACAAACGTGTTGTTTTTGCCCCCCTAAATATTTATTTTATTCTGTTTTTTAGTATTTGTTGTTATAGCGGCAACAGAAATACATCATCTGTGAAAACAACCGTCTAACTTTCTCGGTTCATGAGAGACAGCCTGGTGCCAGACGGACAGACAGACAGACGAACGGACAGCAGAGTCTTAGTAATAGGGTCCCGTTTTACCCTTTGGGTACGGAAACCCTATAAACTGACGAGACGAAAAAAATAGGTACTCTAAAGAGATCCATTTTAAGTAAATTTCAGTAGTAATGTAGCATGTTAAATGTTGCCTAGAACAATATGAACAAAGTGAACATTGTGAACAATCCTAAATAAGTTATTTGGAAATGTTCTCAGAAAATAGTTAGAACTTAGATTCGTATTTGCTTAGTTCTAACTTAAAATGGAATTTCTCAGAAATCTCTGTGCTAGTTCATAATTTAAATAAAATTTATTCGTGTTTTTGGAATAGATAAAGTATTTCTTATTATTATTTTTTGGTCCTTTGATCACAATACATTTTAATTTTAAATTAAGTATTTTTTTTTACTGTGTGTTTTTATTTTAACATTGAATTTACAAAACAATAATAGTAAATTAGAAAGTAATTAAGTAAAATTGTTTGCCAATTCAAAAGCTCTGTTTGACAATATTGGATCCTGGCTCGTATTCTCATAAATAACATTAAGCCTTTGAGAAAAATTACTTGCATATTTTTAACTTTGGTAAAGTGTAGATAATTTTATACTTTTCCAAATGGAAGTTGAAAATAATGAATTATTTATGAATGGATTAGGTTTTACTATTTCAACAAATAAATTCGAAGCTAGATAATAATTCTATTTTAATTCTGAATTTGTCATTGAGATACCGAGACATCATAAACTTACCTTCCCTCCAAATATGTATCCCAGTTCCAGAGCAACCAACTGAGCTACCTCTTCACCACCTTCCACTTCCACGGTCCACTCGTTAACGAATTCTTTCGCATGCTCCATCCCGTTATGCACTCCTTGGTACCCATAGTGCCTTGGTACCCACAATTTGGGCTCATTAGGATACCATGACAGAACCGAAGTAAACAAACTGGCAATTAGAAGAGTAAAGAGCGTCATTTAAACGATGTTATGGTGTATTTATTTGTATTGGTATGTCATGTATTTGTATTGGCTGATGGCGAGTTCGAGCGAGTTCGGTGTCCAAACAAACACTAACGGCCGGCAGACAACAAGAGAGGAAAAGTGTGATTTTTCCCAAGCGGCGCGGCGGTATACTCGACTGACTGTTGTAGTTAGATCGTAGCGCGTTATGTAGAGCGGCCACATCGCGCTTTTCAGCTTTTTTGTTTTGTTAGATATGAATTTTCTTTTTAAAGCACTCAATTTTATTCGTTTTTCCTTTTGTCAAGAAGTTTTTGGTATTTGGAAATAATTTTTCATATCGTGTTAAGGAAAGTTTAAAACGGGTAACAACGAATTTGATTCAGAATACATTATAGCCGAATTATAATACAAAAAAAAAAAATGCAAATAACACAATTTTTAATTTCACGATCCGATACTAAAAAAATCCTAAACATTTTCATCAGTCGGGTATACCCGTTTCAGTCATTACTACAGAGGCAAAACACACAGACAGATAACTGGAATCGCGATATATTTGAACTATCTCTAACTGACTCCGCTATTTATTTAATTAAGTTGAGTATCAAGAGATCAATATTTTTTCATTCTTTCAACAGAATTTTTCCAACCTATGATCGGGAGTAGATTGCTATAAACCCTACACTTGATTTTCAAATTCAAATATTTACAGTTTTAAGGGTCCAGCACCTTAACCCTTTTTTTTTTTTTTGAGGGTGTGAAGTCATCCAATGACTTCTCCCGCTCTGGACGGAGCGGAAGGGCATGTCAGACTTTTACTGACTAAAACCCACCCGTGTTCCTTCAGTTGCCTGTTGCCAAGGTCCCGGTATCCCTTTCGGACTTTCCCGCAACCCTGGACTTTCCCGCAACCCTTAACCCTAAAAGGACAATTTTTCTATATTAAAAGTAAGTAAATAAATATATTATGTACTAGCGGAAATCCGTTATAAAATACAATAGACGCAGATATAATTATTAGCAAAGATGGACGGGGCTACCTTGGCGCATCCACCTTAAGCGGAATAGGTTAATACGAGATCTGCGTCTATTTTCTCTGATATATGACAGATATTTGACAGATCTCCGAATACTGAATTTATGTGTTTGTCTTCCGAGGATATGGCTCTGCCAAATATTTCTGGAAGCGTCACCTGCACGCGTAGCATGACCGCCATGAGAAACGAGTTTTGTCGACGAAAGAATAGACAAAGTGACAGATTGTGATTGCTTATCTGTCATTTTGTCTATTCTTCCGTCGACAAAACTCGTTTCTACGGTGGTCATGCTACGAGTGCTGAGCGTGTTGCTCAGGGAGGGCCTTCTCCAACTTTTAACATAACACCCGAAAAGTCTAGAATTATTATAAAATTAATAATTAGTGTTGTGTTTCTTTTCTTCTATAGTTTCTGACTACCCACCCGGGTAGAAAGCGTGAGTTGTATAAACATTTTAAATAAATCTATGTCTCCGATAAGTACCAGGCCTTCATGATGAGTAAGTACGTGTTTTTTAGTATCATCGCCCAGTATTTATTTTTATTTTATGACATCTATCTACTTACTTCCTTCTACTATTAAATCAGTTCTGCTCCTGCACATACTTAGGTCTCATCCGTACAGAAAGACCAATGACTTTATAATTTTTGACAAGATTATATACTTATTGTATGGAAAAATACTTGAGTTTATGTATGTATGTGTAATTATTAGATAATATGCAACATCAGATACCAACTAAAAAGGCGAGTAAAGAATATACCTAGGTACTTTCCTAATACAAGATCGTTGAGCTTAATTTTTTTTTTGTAAATTATGCAGTTGGTACTTAGATGCTTATAGTAATTAATCTGTCTCGTCAGAGCATTATCATTAAGGTCCCTACCCTACCTCAAATTTTATCTCGCTCGCACCATAATACCCGCGGCCTGAGTGAGAGCGAGACGGAGTGGGGTGCTGGCGGCTCCCAAGCCTCGAATAGTTTAGGTAATTGCTTTTTACGATGAAAATAATTTTAATTTAAAATAAATAAAAACATAAGATCTGCTTTATAATTAGTTCAATTATTATGCAGTTTCATGATGTTTATAGTTCGGTTTAGAGGTAACTTTGGATTTTCGGTTTAGAGGTAACTTTGTTTTTTTTCTATAATCGTGTTTTCGCTAAACATAGGACCTAGCATCAATCCTCAACCACAGATATTATAATACTCCTCAACTTTAACACATATTTATTTCAAATATATACATGAAAATTTATATAGGTTTTCAACAGAAATAGACACATTAACCACCAAGACATCGATTATGAATATAACGACGACGTTTGCAAATGAACTATTTTATGAGCAGAGTAGGCAGTTAAACACTAATTCCCAGTCATTAATCTTGAGGGCGCGAGATCCATTTGCTGGCGCTCTAGTTTATATTAAGACGTCATTATGTTCTTGGTATTGGTACTGTGTTGAATATACTGGCTCTGTAGCGTGGTGATTATGGGGCACCAAAATCTCAATTACACATCCTAATATCCTATGTTATCCTACTATAGTACATTACTGTCGCGGCCTGCAATAAGGGAATTGATGGACGGTCGTGAAAATGAGGGCCGATACGAAGCCGAGGCTTTCATGCGTGAGTCCATCAATTCCTGATTGCGGCCAAGGCTTGTATAGTACTTTTCTCAAACAACGCGCGGAAATTCAAACTGAGTAAATTAAATAGAAATTCCAGAATCAATGACGAATAACTATCATTTTTCATGTGCCAATATGTTAATTTGTTTCTTCTTTGTTCTATTTGCAAACCAATTCGAAATTTAAATAAAATCTTTGATAAGTTACCTCCTTGGTTGCCGTGTGTTGAAGTAAAAAGTTCGTTCCATTTTTAAATAACACGACAGATATGAGTTTTCATAGTAATTTATTTGGCCGCTAAACACGCCAGATATGGATTTTCATAGTAACTTTGCTGGCCGCATCGCCACTTGTTTTTTACCAGTACAGCAATTTTGATTTATCTCGAAGAAGGTTGTCAAAATAATGCTCGAATTTCCAAGCATGTTTGAGAAAATAAATAAACGCGAAAGTTTGTGAGGATGGATGGATCTGTTTGTTACTCTTAAAAAAACTGGAATAAAATTTAGTAAGAAGATCAAAGAATAAAATAAATATAAAAAGATTAAAATCGTACCCGGATAAACACGTTTGTTTATCCTGGAGCGCTATCAATTAAAAACGATAAACGCCTATCAATCAAAGCAAATAAAAAATTAACACCAGAAGGAATCCAGATTGTGTACCAGGATATTATAAACACATGTTATGTGTTTATTGCACAAGCGGCAGTGTGTCAGTAGATCGATGGATCGTGGCCGTGAGCCGTCGGCGGCGCCCGCGCATAGTACCGTAAACAAACACTTTGCAGACAGTTACAGATAAACTGATGTGGCCAAGAAAGGGAAACATTTTTTTTGTAGATTTACATTTTCTATGATTGTTTTGTTGTAAATATTACTTACGATACAAACTGAACTCAGAAATGCATAAATAGTACTTAAACTACCTACTTACTGTAAAATGCAAGGAAATCAAATTAAATGCTTGAAGTATTTCTTTCTACTTTATGGGTACCTAGTTTGCATCTAATCCGGACTTGGCAGGTAATTATTTTGATTATGACAGCGTCATCCGAAAAAGCGCTTCTACGCGTTTTAATATTTTATCCGTTGTAAAATTTTCTCCTAATAATTTCACGTATGATGGCCACACTAACAATAACTCTCGGAATCGTCCGTGACGGCCAAAATACTTGAACGGCTTATATCCGTCTTATATCTACCCTACACGTACTGGACGCTATTTCGGGACTATTACTAACTACTAGATACATTGGTGCTCAAACTTTTGTATTACCACTTTTTCTTAGTAGGTAACTTTTTATATGTTTTTACCATTTCGTCTAGCTATGCCATCGAAAAACCTATATGTACCTATTAGTTTAATACGTTTACATTTCCGTGATATTTTTTATATAAAAATTATTATAGCTACCTATCGAACCGAAAGTCCTAAAGTGGCGAAACTTCACGCAATCATTTACCTTAAGTTCACGAAAACACCAGACGACAATATCAATAAAGCCATAGAAAAAAAAAAAGTCAGTCGAATATTTTCTTTACAGCAGCTATTATATTTTCTCCTATGAAAGGGGGAGTCCTTAGCCCGAAGTGGGGACAGAGTAGACTAGACAAAAAAAACTGTTTTCAAATTACTTTAACTACGTCATACCGAACTTAGCACTTCGGCCATATCTATTTTTGTTTTGGCAAGATTCTTCTGCCATCGTTTTAAATATATTTTGCTTAAAACCAACGGAAAATTTACGAAACAAGCTTTATTGTGCTTCTTTAATATCTTTACTTAGCTCAGTGTCCAAGTTTTTATTTCTCAAATCTTTTATTATTATTAGCTTAGCTCGTGGCTAAGTAATAACAGCCGCACCGGGTCGATCCTTCAGGTTAAGCTACGCTTGCCGGGGTTGGTACTTGGATGGGTGACCATCTTTACAAACCGAGACTCCTCCGTGCCTCGGAAAGCACGTTAAGCCGTTGGTCCCGGCTGTCATTTGTGGATCTTTGACAGTCGTTACGGGTCGTCAGAAGCCCGAAAGTCTGACAACCAGTCTTACCAAAGGGTATCGTATTACCCAGTTACTGGGTTGTGGAGGTCAGATAGGCAGTCGCTCCATGTAAAATACTGGTATTCAGCTGCATCCGGTTAGACTGGAAGCTAACCCCAATATAGTTGGAAAAAGGCTAGGCAGATTGATTCATATTCTTTCTATTTTATCATATTTATTTTACTTTTTCAGGTTTCAAGCGTGGGTTTCAATATTTATTATGATCTTGCTCTGCTTTACTTTTCATATGTATCTTTGGTCTAAAATTATCTTTCATGCTTGATTGAGACATTGTTCAATTTCTTCGAGAGGAATGGCAGCAGAAGCTGTTCAGAAATGACACCGAATCACCACTTTTGTTAATACTTACTCTAATTAATGCTATTGTTTGCTAAATTCTGTTTACGAGTATCTACGAGTACATAAAGTGCACAAATATGGAGCATTAGAACGAGGAAAATGATGTCATATTATTTCGTGATAGCCAAACTTATAGGAAGTTGTGTTTCATGCGAACATACATACAACTATAACTTTGGCTATCACTGCTCAAACGCATATCCGCGGCGCGCGCGCAGCCACAGTCGCGATGCGCGCGCCGCTCGCACCCGCGGCCTGTGCCGCCTTACTTCTGCTCTGGCCTGCCTCCCTGGTACTCTGCTATAAGGACGAGAGAGGATACCAAGCAGAGGACGCATATCACGACGAGGTGTTAGACGTGTGAGTGATTCATGTGCTGCTAGTAATTCTGTGAAGCTGCTCATCTCCAGTGATCTTCAGTGATTTTTTAATTTTAATTATTTCTGTCATACGTATCGGTTGGTTGGCGGAAGTGATGCTCGTAAAATGGTTGCTCCGAATAATATTATTTCTGCGGATGATGATATTAATTCAGCCTTGTATCATATTTCGAGGCAAAGTGTATTCGGAAAACATCTGAAACAAGGAAATTCATTAGAATTCTACGGGCTACGAGGAAAATTGGTTCGAATAACACAATCGTTTCTTCCAGTTAACAGCTTTCTAGAGCAAGAATTTTACTAACAAAAAAATTAAGTAATAAAAACTATAACCCAACTACGAATAAAAAGGTATAAACAAGACACCACAGACAGACAAATTAAAAATCCGGAGTCACACGTGTTAGGGCATAAATCGAACAGATTACGTGTGACTCCGGATTTTTAATTTGTCTGTCTGTGGTGTCTTGTTTATACCTTTTTAGTCGTAGTTGGGTTATAGTTTTGATTACTTAATTTTTTTTTAAATTCTTTTCGGGTGATAATTTTTTTTTTTGAAATGTACTCATTAAGCCCTTTCATTTGATCACCAACATGGTACGATTAGACAATTTTTTTTTAAATGTTCCTGACTTTATGTCCTCTAGTGGGCGAATTTTATAATTTAATGTGACGCCACATAGCCTATAACCAGCGGACGATCAAGACCCTTCTAACGATACCTCATTTGTCAAATTGTGATAAGTGGTTTAGAAGATCGAAGGGAACAGATGAACATACATACATACATATATACCGGACAAAATCATAACCCTCCTTTTTTCTTCGCCGTAGTCGGGTAAAAACAACTGAACGAATCAATAAAGGAATCGTGACCCAGAGTCCACATTTCCTTTGATTATTTCAATTATTTTATGAATCAGTTACATTGCCCCGTTTAAAAATCAAAGTGCGTGGGTTCAACGACTGCTACTGAATGGAGTACGTTGCACACTTGCACCATCATAATATATGAAGTATTACAGAAGCATTATTGCACGTGGTATTAATAGTCCAGTGTAAGAACCCATTGAAGTGTTCTTAGAAATCTTAGGGCTATAGATTGAGTACTCTTAGGAACTTACTGATGAAGTGACCGAGGATATAGCACTTGAGTTGACGAAGCTTCTGAGTATTGAGCTTATTTGCTAATTGATGTCGGAATAGAAGCATATTATCGGCTTCATCGATCTCTAAAAACCTACACATTCGATTATAGAACCAACAAATGACAGAAAACTTACAACTGATCTAGGAACAAAAACAAACAGGACAAACAGATCTAGGTTCAAAAAACCAAAAAGAGTCCACCAGGAAAACAGGCTTTTAAGTCAGCTACAAAGCTGCATTAAACTTTAGTTAGATATTGAATATTTCATCAAATGGTGGCAATTTTTTTGCATTGATGAATACTGCTAACCTCCAGACTATGAATTTATGAACACACATGGTTAAAAATTCTAACCACTCTACAGTTCAATTAGCCTAAAAGCTTTATATTGTGATGATGCTGAGCTTACGCATCATTAACAAAATAGTTTATTAATTGTCCAAGGTTTATCGTAATGACCAGTGATCGGAGTAGGTAGATTGAACTGGGGCCATTGATCCGAAACGTATATATTAATATGGACATTCCTCCGGAATTGGTGGATTATTAAAAAAAAACCGGAACTTATGTAGGAATTGTATTCTGCCAGAGTGGAAGGAGTCATTTGATGATTTGCCATCCTCAAAAAATCGGAAACCGAAAATCGGAATTCGATTGTTTTTATTATTCAACAGATAAATAATGAATTAATTTAGTTTTGATATCAGATGATGATGACCTTCCTTTAAATTTTGAATTGAGTAGTAATAATATCACTACCAACATTAACAATATTTAATTGAATCCGGAAATACCGGAATTACTTTCCGGAAAAATGGCTTATCCATGTTATTCTTTCTGTGTGCATTTATGATACAAGTACCAAAAATCAATCTACCTACTCCGATCACTGGTAATGACATTTCACGCCAAATCGTTAGTTAAGGGAGCAATGCAGATAGCTCTCGTATATTATGTCAGCCTTTTTTTTTTTTGGGTGTGAAATAATCAAATTACTTCTCGCGCTCTAGGCAGAGCGGAATGTCGAGTCAGACTCTTACTGACTAAATCCCACCCGTGTTCCTTCAGTTGCCTGTATGTTGCCAGAGGCCACGGTATCCCCTTTCGGACTTTCCTACGACCCTGGCAGACATCGACCCTAACGGGCCCCGTCAGTTGTGCTAACATCTCTTTGAGGCGCGCGTGGAACACCACGCGCCCCGTCGACCCGGGCCTGCCGGTCTATTTTGTAACCACCTCACCGTGAAAACTTAGGTGAAGTGAGCTTGAAGTGAACTGTCACTGCCTTAGCATCAGTAGGTATCGATGACAATGACAGCTCACTTCACCTAAGTTTTCACGGTGAGATGGTTACAGAATAGCAATATGCTGGTCCTTATCGGACGGCGAGCTACCCATTGGTCACCGTCCGCAAGCCCGCGCCCACTGTGGCCGGGAATCGATCTGGGATTCCCGACACCCAGGGCGTCTCCTGCGGCATATTATGTCAGCCTAGTCATACATTACATTACACTCTAATTATTTTAATTAAGGTCATGGACTAGTTGCTCTGCTAATCTAGATATTTAACTTCAATTTAACTCTTTAAATGCCAGAGCTAAGATAGTGATAACAAGAATGACATTTCTTTATCCCAAACTTAACTTGTAAGTATAATAAAGTGCAACGTGAATGATTCGATTTTTTAACAGACTTCTAAAAGGGAGGAGGTATTTATTTTTTAATGTACCTATGTCCACCGATTTCTCCGCCAAATGTGGACCTATTTCGAAAATTCTTTTTTGTTTGAAAGGGTATGCTCTCCTGGTGGTTAAATCCCATAATTTTTTTATTAACTTTGCTTGAGTAGTTTTTGAGTTAATTTCAATAATACGTATTTTTTCCTATGTGAATGATGTTTTTTTGATGTTATGATAACTTCCCGTTACTGTTATTTACATAGCAGGTAGCGTTATTCGAATTTGTGTGGGGGAAGTACGTACCACAACTAAAAAGTGAAAACAAGTAAAATCTTTTTACAATAAAACCGACTTCCGATAAAAACACTACAAATTGAAAAATAACTTTAATTTCAGAAGTCTGGTGTGAATTTCGTTTTTGCCACCGACGACGTCCGAAATTAAAGTTATTTTTCACTTTGTAGTTTTTTGAGGCAGTAGGTTGATTAAAAAAAAAAAAAATCAGGCTCTTACATAAAAATTATTCATCAAAGCAACATGATGATATTAATGAGGCCTTAAAAAAACACCAAAATTATATTTGATAAAAATTACCAATAAATTAGACAATGGCCGCCTTGTATAATCAGAAACTGAATCAATATGTCAATCAGAGTTTGAATATTGATAATGCTGAAGAAGATCAAACAAAGAACATAAGCAAAGCAAGTGAAGAAGCTCCAAAGGACCATTCAAATCTTAAACTATCACTGACCTAGGAGATAGGTCTAAGAGAGAGCCTTTCTTCTTCATCCTTTGTTTAATGAAGTCATGGAACAAAGGGTCAAGGACCCAACTAAGATTACCACCAACGTTATTTGGATAGGTTGAGGCTAGAACACTGGACAAGACACGATAGAAAAATCAAAATATTTTATTTCACATAAACCTACATGGGCTTATGAAACTAGGTGCAGTCGTTTCCTATGGAGAAGAGCCGGCAAGAAACTCCACGGTTACTCTTTTAAAAATAATTGGCTTTTACAATATTTTCAGAAATAGAAGTTATATTGTTTTTTAAACGCCTATGGGCGTTTACTGTCCCTCAAAGTGCTAATTATTTTTTGTGTCGTGACTCGTCACAGTATAATAAAGTAACAGTATTATGTATCGGACTTGACTTTGAAATAATTACCTACGGCCGCTCGGTAGGTAAACCTTCCACGTCCGTGCGTAACTGCCGCACAATCAAAACTGTTGCGTACTTATACAACGCGTAACGGAATAAACGCAAGAGCTCATACACCCCAATTAAAATATTAAATTATAAGACTAAAATAATATCTGTAATTTAATTTAATTAAACCACACCTTAAATTAACTATTTTATTTAACGCGCACTACACATAGGATAGCTATGAGCGTATTGCAAATTTACCGTTAGCTAGCCCGACCGTTTTTTTTTTAGTTTTGGAAATCATCAAGAATTACTTCTCCTGCTCTGGGCGGAGCGGGAGGGCGTGTCAGACTTTTACTGACTAAAACCCACCCGGGTTCCTTCAGTTGCCGGTTGTCCCGGTATCCCTTTCGGACTTTCCCGCAACCCTGGCACGGGGGCACTACCGTGCCTCCAGATTTATTATTATATCATTTTGGGTCGGGCCTTTTCCCAATTACCGGACAATTTCAAAGCTCAACTTTTCTAAGATTAATTGAAGCAACTCTGAAGTCATCAAGATAATTTACGTGCGGTTCTATTTGTATAATATCTAAATTAAACGATGCTTCATACATAACATAACAGAAGTACACAGTCATTAAAGAACTTAGTACATCTTTATTTCGATACTTAGCTCTTATCAGCAAGCGTATTCTTAGAATATTCATTGCTAACGTTATATCAAACCTTTAATGATATCATCAGACGATGCCATATCATTATATTTTTATCCACAAACTCAATACTCGGCAGAAAACTGTGATGCTTTTTACACTAACCTGAAAAGCTTTCTTTCTTTTTCGTGTGGTTAGTAACTACCTGAGTTTTTATGCCACCCATGGGCTTCTGACTTGGCTTCAAATGCTGTCGAGAAAATATCTATCAGGCATCCGGTTTCCTCACGATGTTTTCGTTCACCGTTTTTTAATCAAGGTGTTAATTACATAAAAAAATACAATAGACATAGATATATTTAGTAACCTATTCCGCTTAACTATTCTTCAAGAGTCATAAAAAACACTGTAAGAAATCGACACGTGTCTCACCTCTCAACGAGGCATCCTCAAGATGACGATTGACCATTTGCAAACCAGAACACGACGTGTTGCCACACCGAGCGCTGGACGCAGAGTAAATACATCTACGTCTATTGTATTTTATAATGGATTTCCGCAAAGTCACGCCTGAATCAATTAACTAATTACATAAACAATACGCACATGAATCCGAAAAGTCAGAGGTCTTAGGTTTGAAATTGGGAGCTATTACTTGGTAATCCGAAGGTCACATAAAATGACAATTGATCGCAAAGGGTTTCATTTTGACAGATCAGTCACGTACATTGCGTAATTTACGTTGTTGAGCCGACGATTTTTAAAAATCTATGAAGCAATGTATTAGTACTTTTAAAATTCTCGGATTGAGATTGAAATTGTGTTACATACTAAGAGTGCATAACAGGGTTTGTTTACACTTTCAACAACTTTCTCACTTTCATCTGCTCTTGGAACAGACTATAGCTACATCTTTTACTTTCAGATTAGACGGCAGTTCGCCATGCCCAACCGACAGTCTCCTGCGCACCCGCGAGATGTGCCGCGTGGACGGCGCAGACATACAATGCATCAAGTTGAGATGCTGTGACACACATGTCTTCATAGCCGGAAGGTAAGAAGAAGCTCTTGAAAAGCCCTCCAGCAACTTTGTTCAGTATCGAGTTGGCGCAAGTTAGCACAAAGGGGCTTGATATGATACTACTAAACACGTTATTGTATGGGTATTTAAGTTATTCCACTAGATAACTTGCTAGAAAATTAAATACTGATGTGAAGTACGACGTGTCATGAAAACTACGTATTTATTCTGAAATAATAAGATTATTCATAAATCAATCAATTCTGCATCTTGCAATCCATAGAGACGGTTTGAATGGATTTCAAGACGCACGCATGTGTCCTCATTGTTTTCTCTTCACAGACCGTTATTAAACATCGATTGCTGGTCCTTTTGGCAACATTCCTTACCTTTTACGACACCCAATACTTAGCTACCATTTGGAAATCACATTCTCAGAGTTGAATCACAGACGAACGCCTGATTCCAATTAGAAAAATGAATTGTATGCGGCTCACAGGACCAAGGGATTTTGTACAAAGAAAGCTGTGACCTTTTCCATCTTCGTCTAGGTATCTCTGGCGCTGACGAGATTAGAGTGATAAGTATTCCAGCCGCGTGTGAGCGAAGGGCGACGACTACGAGTCTTGTTGTCATGCGAAGCATAAGAATGAGGAACTGGTTATCAAGTATAATCATTCACTATGGTAATTGATTAACTCTGCTTGCTAAGCAGAATATTAATTGTTGTGACTTGATATTTTTTCTACTGGCTTGTTAACGGTCGATTCCTATAATTTACGAACCGTTATTGGTTAATATTAAGACTCTTGTGTCTTTACCAATAATGAAGCTAAGACCTCATAGCTTTGCATAGTAGACTCTCCCTTATAGAAGTAGCTATCACAGGTCAAATTTGCTTACTAATCTATTTATATGCCCAGTTCGGCAATAAAAAATGCTACTATTGGTAAGAAAAACGCTTCGGTTTTGTTTATGGGAACTTAGCATTAAAGGATCAAGAAATATTAACAGACGATATAGTTGTACTGCAATAACTAAAGGTGGTCCTGCGATTCTCACATGAGTAATGTTTGGCTTTCGAAACATTTTGGCATCAAGCGCAGGATTACTAATACCGCTACATTGTTTGCTTTGCCAAAGATTATGAAATTGCGTTGACTAGTAACTTGATGAACCCGTTGCATTGGTTGAAAAGGCATGCTAAAGTTTGCCAAGAGTTTCCGAAGAAATCATTGAACTTTGGTCGCCGTCTCGTCTGTCAACTGGGCTACTACTAGCCCAGTTGCGAAAAACGCGCATCTGTCAACTGGGCAACAGTAGCCCAGCGCACAGATGTCGGTCGGACGGATAATTTTTCTATGATAAGTTATTTTTTATCTGTGTATTTAATGCTCAAAGTGAAACAAAATAAACGGACTTAGAAGAAGAACAAGAACAACGCAGACTTTATAACATTTATAGCATTAATGTTCCCATTTGGCAGGTGTATACCAAGGTCAACTGACCCATGCAGTCTACAGCTGTGTGAACAAGCGTGCGAGGTGCGTGGTGACCGCGTGTGGTGCACATGTCACAGCGGTTTCCAGTTCCATGAAGACCACTATAGGAGGAAGACGCAGCCTTACTGCATTGGTAAACAATATTTTGTTCCTAACGATTTACTAATGAAGGCTACAAGCGGTTTTAGGTAATAATGGATCTGCACAAAATTGACGTGATGGAGTGGTTAAGACCTAGGCTGGAATTATTAATACCATAGACCCTACTTATTTATTAAAAAAATGCACAAAGATGATCTAAGATTTTATTAAGTAGTTCAGCTAAGCTTCAAGAAAACCTCCTAATAATTCAAATTTTAGAATTGGTACCTCCAGAAACGGGTGGAGGTTCGAGCTCCGCGGAACATTTAGCAGTCTTAATTTCGTCTTACTACATTATGCTTATTGATTTCTGATCTCCTGGTACACAGATGTGGATGAATGTTCTTCCAATAATGGCGGCTGTGCCCAGCGGTGTATCAACGACCCAGGCGGGTACCACTGTGAGTGTTCACCTCCGCTGGTCCTCGCCAGCGATGGCAAGAAGTGTGAGCGAAGAGTTGCTGTCCCAGTAAGTTGCAATATTTTATGTTCAATAACAGAATAACTGAAGATAATTATACGCCACGTCTCAACCTAGCCTAATGAGTGAAGACCTAAGGCCCTAGACAAAGTGACATTCCATCAGCGATAACGATGATGGAAAAGGCAAACATGTATAGGACTGACATAAGCTATCAAAAAGCTTATGTCAATTCTGTTGAAAGTCGTTGCAGAAATACGAAACGCTTTCGAAGCGATTGTCACTTGTCTAGGCCCTCTGGTGTTTCTTCGTTTCTCTTATCCCTCTAGTTAGCTGCAATCTTTAGGGCCTTGTCTTTCGCGTCAGCGCCAATTATAGAAGTTGGCCTTTTATCGTCCTATTTACTCATGGGCTATTTATTATTATTGTTTCTGTTTAAACATAAACAAAAGATGCCACATAAATCAGCCCAGGTAACCGCATTGCTTCAGGAGCCGCTGCCACTGGTGCGAGCGTCGTCCAGGTGTTACGCACCCTGTGACACTGTCACCTGGCTGTCTCGGAAGATCAAGCAGTTGAGTGATCAGCTACATACGACGCAGGCAGCGCTTAAGAAGCTGATGGACAGTCCTGCATTAAGAGATGGTAAGTGTGATGACTAAATATTACCATGTCGAGAATATACCTACCCTCCTGCCTTCTACCATGATTATTCACGGAGTGGAAAACCTAAATAATAAAATGTAGGATGGCACTATTTTAATGGGAACGTCTTATGTATGTCCTTGTGCAATAGGTACTGAGCGAATTATGCGCCATTATTATCCAAAGTGTATAAAAGAGTCTTTGACGTATAAGTTCACCAAAGATGGCCGTGGCTCAAAAGGAAATTAATATTAACATCATGCCCAATAGAGAGGCATTAAATTGTTATCCTTTCTCTCAAGGTGGTGATAGATTCGCGGAAGGCTCCTACGCTTACAGAGTATTAGATTCAACGGCACCTTTAGAAGGCGGTTTTTGCCGTTGTGAAAGAGGACCAAGGGTAAGTACCTAAATGAAACCATTTTATTTTTTTACCCGACTACAGCGACGCAAAAGGGAGGATTATGATTTTGACCGGTATGTATGTATGTTTGTTTGTATGTGTGTTCATGTGTTCCCTCATATCTTCTAACTAAACTATTCGTCACAAGTGGACAAATGAGGTATCGTTAGAAGCGTCTTGATCGTCCGCTAGTCACATTAAATTGAATATGGCGCACCCTAGAGGACATAAAGTCAAGAACTTAAAAAAAAATGTTTTTGTTAGGCCGTGTTTATTATCAAATGGAAGGGCTTAATTAGCACATTTTGAAAATATGTATATGATAAACCGATTTTTTTTTAAATAAAAATACAGTTTATAAAACTAAAACCCAACTACGACAAAAAAGTCAACTAAAAAGATATAAACAAGACATCACAGACAGACAAATTAAAAATCCGGAGTCACACGTATCTGTTTGATTTATGCCCTGACACGTGTGACTCTGGATTTTAATTTGTCTCGTCGTTGCGATGATATTTCGATTATAAACTTTCCATGGCTTTTATGTTTTAGAAGCAAAAATCTAACGGTCCTGGTATAAAAATTACTTAACTCCATGTTACAGGGGCCTGCCGGCTCACCTGGTATGGAAGGACCAAAAGGTGACAGCGGACCAAAGGGTCCTCGCGGCCCAAGGGGTCCAAAAGGTTCCTTAGACCTCATGCTACTCATGATAGCAGACCTGAGACACGACATCCAGAACATTGAAGCACGCGTGTACAAAGATGAGGAAAAGTAAGCTTCCACTATTACAAGCATTATTATGTAAGAGGCTACGCACAATGGTCCACCTTAGGGACTAAGTGCGGAAACCAAACCCGTAACAGAGGCTTGATCCATTCCAAACACCACTAACGAGACATTAGAATAGTTCGGAGTAAGAATGAACTTTCTAACCACATACCATGCCAGGATTTCCACTATTTAACCGACTTCTTCAAAAAGGAGGCGGGTCTCAATTCGTATGTATGTTTTTTTTTGTATGTTAGTTACGCGATTACTCCGCCAATTATGAATCGATTTTGATGATTCTTTTTTGTTTGGTAGGTCATGCTTCCGTGGTGGTCCCATATAAATGTTATTAACTTTGCTTGCGTAGTTTTTGAGTTAGCTTCAACAATAACGTATTTTTCCCACTTAGACGATATCTTATTTCTGAAATTAAAGTAATTTTTCACTTTTTTTTGTTTTTTTTGGAAGTCGGTTGATTATTTAAGTACTCTTTTATTATCTGACTATGGTTAGGAAAAAAATAGATCAGAATTTTTCTTTACTAAGCTTTCTAACCGACTTCTAAAAGGAGGCGGTTATCAATTCGGAAGTTTCTATTGTTTTTTTAATTTTATTTTATTTATGTCCGGGCATGTCTCCGTCATTTATGCACGGCTTTGCAAAATTCTTTTTTGTTTGAAAGGGTATACTTCCGAGATGGTCCCATTGTCATCAAGTCAGGATCTGATGATGGGATCCTGGAGAAATCGAGGGAACTCTTTAAATATTATAGGCACACCTATAGCGATTTGGATTTTTTTTTTTATAACTCTTGCTGTTGCTCTCGGAAAGCACCATTTGATGAAGTGGAACTGATGATGAAGACCACAGATGGCCACCGGAACTACTCAATAATAAGTATTTCACGGGTTGGGATTCGATTACTTTAATATGGTTGCCAAGCAATTTATGCTCGTCACAATGTGTATGGTACAGTGGAGCTGATGGTGAAATACCAGGAGAACTCCTCAACGATAAACGTCCCTACATCGGGAAAAGCAATATTTTGTAATAAGTGATGAGCAGTTGACATTAGGCTATTGTACTCGTAACTTAGTAACGATCGAATGATTACGAACTTTCAAACATCACTTACCCCCGATTTCTGAAAGCGTCATCAATCTATTCTGTTGTAAATCTCACGTTACTAGTGCTTGTTATGTATTTTGGTCAATGACATCACGGCTAATTTAATCGGTCATGTCGGCGGGCTTTCAGGGTCCGGGAGTTCAACTCCAAATCTCATTGTTTTACGTGCTGTATTCCTAGATTCAAATCATACGAACGTCACATCCATTATCAATAAAATTCCCATTCAGCCCATATGTTAAAAATTGTCACATCGAATGAGCACATTTAGAGGGCTGGATATGTTTGTAGGTAACGCAATTACCACTGCCACCGACAGCGTCCTGAAATCTGAAGCCGATTCAATTAGCAGCGGCTTTTAGGTTCATCCATTGTACGCACGGCTAACACATCAAGGTATACATTTCCAGTTTATGCTGATCTCGCATTATGAAGGATTTCCGTACAATGCGAGGTCAGCTTATACTGGAAATGTATAGCTTGATGTGTATCTGTGTGTACGTATGCGTCTACTGCCGCTCGTGTGCAGTCTGTTTGCGTGAATGTTGTTTGCATTTTTTCCCTGACCTTGTCGTCTATTTAAAGTCGGCACTGAGAGCACTACGTATAGATTGGTTCTATTACCATTTAGTTCGTGCTTGATTTTTGACCTATATTTATCTAATCTCCGGTTCCTTGTTGCTGACAAATTTTGAACTATCCCGTTGTAAGTTTACCAACCGATGGATAGTAGGTAGAAATTATGTTTATTTCACAAATAGATAAGATACGATACGATGATATCACTGTTTGTTTGTTTGTTCCGGACTGTAGTAGAGATTAGCTAACCTCTATAGGCTTAGGTTTTTAGGTGAGATAAGGTTCATCCAAAAATCTGTCCTTAATAGGTAGGTAGGTAGGTAACTACAAGAATCTGTCCTTGATAGGTAGATACAAGAAAAATATTAGGGACAAAATCACGTTTTGTAAACACGACAGCCTATGGCGATGGCCTATCTGCTTATCACGGTCATATAAAATGCCATCATCACATAGCCATGAGTCATGTTTTTGCAAATATTTTGTTACTGAACGAAGTCAAAGTTAAAGGCATAGGCACTTTGGACTTTCATCGCAGATTGATTTAACTTTTTGGCTAGCCGAACTGGTTTAAAATCATTTGGGCCTAGCTTCTTCTTTATTCACTTGTTTTTCTTCTTTACGTGTCGATAGCATATCTTGTTTTTGTATTGTTTGAGCTCAGTAGGTAGGCTCGTTGATTGCGGCACCCGTGGGATTCTTTAGGTCATCCTAAAATCCTTAGTGCAAGTGACCGGCCACTTAAGGCACTCCAGCAAATGGGACATGATCTAATCAGACAGATTTACTTATTTATGTAGCTAGTAAATAGACACATCTATCTGTCCTTCCTTGTGACTTGGTTTCACATTCCAGGCCCGAACGTTTCAACCTACAGAAGGCATGGCGTCGTCAGCGCAAACAAGAGAAGCTGGACCGGGAGAGCAAGACGGAGCAGGAGTTAGAGGCGTACACCGCGCCACCCATCGAAGGACCTGTGGATATATTGCCTAATGGTAAGTAAGTACTGAGATTTAAAATGGCATGGCAGCAGATCACGGGAATAATCTGCGCCTTCCGCATTCCCCTTAAACTTAAAAGGGATTATTTATAAAATAATGGTTAGACACTTGGGCTCGTGAAACAGAACCTCACTCAAGCACAGATTACTGAATAGTTACTACGTAACAGATACTTCACTCAGTAGAAAATTTCCAATACCTATTACGATAATTGCCTACTCCCTCGCGTCAACAACCACTGTATGCTAAAATGCGCCTAAATGCTCAAGCGTACAGCAGTGATTGCTTCGCACCGCGCGATTCCACAGTAATCGCAGGGCTGCCTCTTCGATAAAATTAAATTAACATAACTTTTTATCTATGTTATTGAGAACTGTGAATATGTTCTGACTTTTAAGTGGCAGTTAAAAATTTTATCATTTATAAAATATTTAACCAACTTAAAAAAAAGGAGGCGTTCAGACATACAGGCCAAACTGAGAAGTTTGACTTGTATGGTTTGTAGGTATGTATGTTTGTGCGCGATAATCTCGCGTTTGGCTAAACCGATATCGATGCGGTTTTCAGAAAAGGATTTCTTACATTTAGGAGAACGTTTTAAAATAAGTATAATACTTCTTAGTTTGATGATGATCTTCGGAGATGTTCACTAGAAATGAAAAAAAAAGCCTTAAAAAAAGAGAACCGACTTCAAATAAAGCATGTTAGGTGTTTATCCCTTCTTTTGCTTGATTTACACCCATCTACAGCACATAAGGCACCACACGGCATCGTAATACGCGTACGAACGAACAGCACTATTAAAATTGAACGGCGTGCGCACGCTTCGCTTGCGAAAACCGCACTGAATTTGATCCGCCGGCGGACCGAGACAGCTCGGCTGGGCGGTAGGCACTTATAGCGCGCAAGTACATGGAGTGACGGAGGCCTGACTCAAGACTCAAACATTACTTAAAACTAGTTTTAACCAATCAGTAATGCTTAAGTTTTGGGTGAGGTTCTTTAATACGGGCCTTCATAGACCTGCTGACTTGCATGCTTGCATGCATCTGAGATGAGAATGCTTAGAGGGATGTGTGACTGTGGTGTTACGTGAATGGATAGAATATGAAATGAGTAAGTACATATAATCCACGTTCGCACGGACGGTCGTAATAATATCGCGGCGGGATTTTATCGCGCACTGGATTTTCAACTCTCGGTGTTGAGCCGAGCGTTGACAATCCAACAGAGTGCAACCCAGCGCACTAAAAAGACATTGTTGGATGTTCAACTCTCGGCGCTAAGCAGAGCGTTGAAAAACCAGTGTGCGAAAAAAATCGCCCGTACGTACCTGGACTAAGTGGAAATCTCTACAATTATAAATCAATCACAAAAAAGCTTTACAACGAACCCCAGTAGTTATCAAGATAATGCAATAAAAAATTATGGCTTCTTTGATTTATTTTTCTTGATATTCTAATGTGTTAACTTTACCATGTCGTAAAAGTTTAACCCTTGTTTCCCTAGATGGCGTTGGGATCGAATTAGATCGCGCTATGGTTTCGTTACCGCGCGGAGTACATAATCTCGAGCGACCCAAAATTTGTTAACTCTGGTTTCCCTTCAAAACGTATAAATCTTTCGCCTTTTACTAAAGATTTCCGTGGAGGGGGACACTCAAATGAGTCTATATTATTTTTGAATGCTCTGCTTCGGCAGAGCTTATTATAATTCTATTCTAATTTCCCTTGATAAGCGCCCCGTCGATTATTAGATCGAAGACGGCTCCAGTCTATTTATTAATCGGTATTACAAGTTATTCAAACACAAATAGTCTCTTGAATACCGCCGATCGCTGGCTGCCATGCCTCAAACGGTCAAACCTCAATGAACAGCAGATACTGAGGAAATTCGGTTGTTTGTAGAGCGCAGTCACTCATACGGTTAACACTGCCGAAAACCCCAAATTAGGTTTGTCCCACGCTTGACGAAATAATTTGTTATCGTTATAGTGTTACCTAAGCGCGTAGATTGTTGACGAAGAAAAACGAGCATGAAAGGATCGTGGCGTACTAAGTAGCATTGTGGTTTGTCTGTCTAGTATTATTTTGATGTAGTATCCTCCTAATCACTACATATTATAGAACAAAGTCCTTCGCCGCGTCTGTCTGTTCGCGATAAACTCAAAAACTGCTGCACCAATTATCATGCTGTTTTCACCAATGGATAGAGTGGTTCTCAAGGAAGGTTCTAGTATATAATAACCGACATCAACGCGGTTCAAGCCACGGGCATCAGCTAGTAATATTATAAATGCGAAAGTGAGTTTGTTTGTTACGCTTTCACGCTAAAACATCTAAACGCATTTGGATGAAATTTGGCACAAGGGTAGACCTTGACCTGTAATAGGACATAGGATACTTTTTATACCGATATCTCCACGGGATCGAGACTTACGCGGGTGAAACCGCCAGGCGCAGTTAGTTTACTATAATTTTGAAAATGTCTGATTAAGGTAAAGAACTCAACCGAACGATATAATAAGTCCTTTTTTACATTACAGGTTTGAACGGCGAGATCCTCCACGAATCTACAACGGACTGGACCCTGGTCAAGGGCGAGCCTGACCCATCAGAACTGCCCCTAGGTCTGATGGATGATATGGCAGCATTAGAGAAACTCCGCCAGTACCACATACTGGCAAACCTGACGAATTCTGAAGAGGATGAGGAACCAGACAACGATTATGATTACAGCTTCTACTAGGACTACATGACGATAAAGGAGTTTTGTATAATGTGGCGTTTGTTTTGATACTTACCTATTACTGAATATTTTATTTAGTTTGATTTCACCACTGCTGTTAAATGTTGTTGCGCGACTTGAGCGAGCCTGGATTATAGGATGAGCTGACTTGATTGAATCACGATTTCTTGACAGGCAGTCAAGAAATCGTGATTCAATCAAGTCACAAGACCAAAGTTGAGCAAGTATAAGGGTTTCCACCAGAGACGTGCGGTGCGAGGATGCGTAGCAAAGAATGTGCGTAAAACTAGCCAATAACAATACTTGCTAAGCTATGAAAATGAAGCGCTGTGATTCCTTAGTTTCACACATCCCCGCATCCAGTCCGCGAATCCTCGCTCATTTCTGGTGAAATTGCAACCTAAAACTGTCTATTTTCATCAATGACGCTACAACTCGTAAGTACAAAATAATAACCGTAAACGTACATACGCTGGCTAACGTAATCTGGCTATAACATAAGCTGGCTGAACCAACTTGAACTAATATTGTCAAGAAGACTCTTGAAAGTATAAAAAATAAAGCAAATATGTATTACACTAAAATACACTACAAAACCTCAACCAAACTAAACATAAAGTACATACACACAAGACTAAAATAAAACTCCAAAATAGTATAATAATAAAAGGCTCTTTAGTTTACACAAACATACATAGAATCATAAGTGATATTGAACTCTATCGTTACGGCCGTAAGGTTTAACTTGAGACGGAGGGCTGGTACTGCGAGGCAAGGCGCTTGAACTCGTTGGTCTTAGCGTGATGCTCCTTCGTGTAGGGGTGGTCTGGGTGACTGTCCAGGAGTTGGGCTATGTAGCGGTTGAATATCTGGAAAAACGAAAAAATATTATAAAGTTTTTTTTTTTTTTTTTAATACTTTGAGCACACAAATGCGTAAGGTCTTTGTGTCAAACAGCGGACATTTTGGCGATACAGGAAACCTGGCTTTTGGAGCCAGATATTCCAATGCTTGCGGGAATACATGAGGATTTTATGTATTCGGGAAAGTCAGCGGTTGATCTGACTGCTGGTATATTGCGTGGGAGGCCGTATGGAGGTGTTGCCTTGCTATGGCGTAAAGATGTGTTAAGTGCGGTATCAATAGTGCAATGTAAAAGTAACCGTATAGCAGCAATAAAAGGTGCAATATCGAACCGTGAGTTATTAGTATTTAGTTTATACATGCCTACGGACTCTGTAGAGAACATCATAGAATTTAATGATTGTCTGAGTGAAATTGTAGCTATAATCGAGACGTGTAATATTGAAAATGTTTATATATTAGGAGACTTTAATGCCCATCCGGGGGAATGCTTTGGTAGGGAGTTATTGAGTTTTTGTGACGAGCAGGGATTATTGTGTGCTGACATAGCCATGCTTGGTAGTGACAGTAATAGCTATACGTTTGTAAGTGATGCGCATGGGTGTAGACGATGGCTCGACCACTGCGTGGTTACTGAGGCTGCGCGTTTAACGATAAATGATGTTTTTGTACGTCATGACGTTTACTGGTCGGACCACTTACCACTTCAAATTAAATGTAATCTGCATGTAACAACAGTGAAGTCGGCATGTCGCAGTGTACATGAACAAAATAATACCATTAGATGGGGAGAGAGAAGTCTATTTCAAATACGTACATACACGGCGACATGCTCAGCTTTGTTGAGAGAGATAGACTTTCCTTCAGAACTGAACGAGTGTTCTGATAGGATGTGTTCTTGTGTGGAGCATAGGTCGGTTATTGATGAGCTGTACCGGAAAACCATCAAGGCACTACAGGATGCGGCAACGCATAGTCGGGAGTCGCGTGTGGTTGGAAAGGGTAGACATGTGTATGGCTGGAATAAATATGTTAAACATGCACACAGGGAGGCCCGGGATAAATTTCAGCGATGGAAATTGAATGGTATGCCCAGGTCAGGACTTAGTTACTTAGAGATGAAATGTAGTAAGAATAGGTTTAAAAGTAGGTTAAAATTTTGTCAAAATCATAAAGATCAAATTAAGATGGATAATATAGCTCAAAATTATTCTCAGAAATTTTTTGTAAAGTTTTGGAAGCAGACTAGTAAGCTGAATCCAAAACCGGGCATTCCTGTAAGTGTGGATGGGGTGACGGACGCAGAGTGTATAGCAAATATTTTTAAAGATCACTTTAGAGTGCAGTCCGCGTTGCCACAGGAGCAGGGCGCAACGGGGGTCCATCTGTCTGACTCGGAGGCTCCCCGGGGTTTCACTGCTAAGGAAATTAGGCAAGTAGTGACTAATTTATCGAAGGGAAAGTCTCCGGGGCATGACGGACTAGGTGTTGAGCACTTGCTGTACGCTGGACCTCATATATACCGTATACTTGCGATGCTTTATACATTCTGCGTCCGACACACCTATCTTCCTGCGGATTTAGTGGAAAGTGTGGTAGTACCTGTAATTAAAAATAAAACCGGTGATGTCTCCGACAAAAACAATTACAGGCCTATCTCCTTAGCTACGGTAGTAGGGAAGGTACTAGATGGTCTGCTTGAGCGTCAGCTTAATAGTCACATATCGTTGAACGATGCGCAGTTTGGCTTCAGAAACCAGCTATCAACGGAGAGTGCTATCCTGGCGCTCAAGCAAACTGTTAGGTATTATACTGACAGACAGACGCCAGTCTATGCTGCTTTTTCTTGACCTTTCCAAGGCTTTTGACCTAATATCGTATGAGAAGTTATGGTCTAAGCTTCATAGTTTGCCTACAGAGCTAGTTAACTTGTTAAAGTTCTGGTACGGCTCGCAAAAAAATCGCGTCAGGTGGAGTAATGTGTTTTTCCGAGCCGTATTTGTTGGAGTGTGGTGTTAGACAGGGTGGGTTGACATCCCCCCTTCTCTGTTTAACCTGTATATGAATGACCTGATTGATGAGCTCAGCAGAACCAATGTCGGCTGTTCATTAGATGGTGTAATGGTTAATAATCTGAGCTACGCAGATAATCATAATAATAATAATAATCAGCCATACTAACCGACCGTACAATTCACTTTAATAGACCAGATATCACATTAATTGACAAAGTAAATAAGATTGGGTTCCTAATAGACATCGCCGTTCCAAATACACATAACTTACAGACTACAATAGCCGAAAAACTATCCAAATACACCGAACTGAAAGACGAAATAATCCGACTATGGCATCTTCAAAAAGTCACAATCGTGCCCATAGTGCTATCTGCAACAGGAGTAATACCCAAACAGCTTCATCAGTCCCTTAATTCCCTCAATCTCCCACCTAACACCTACCACCTGCTGCAGAAGGCAGTGATCCTCAATACATGCAGGCTAGTACGAAAATTCCTCCAGTGTGAGTCGGACAACTTGCACCATCACTCCCACTCAAATTCAGTTTCGGCTAACATACAACCTACTATAGATAACTACGCAGTATCCAATATTACTCCCACACTTATGCCCAACGATGGACACTTGGCTTAGGCCCGTGCCATCTGTTCTACCCCGGCAAGGCCGAGGAAAAAAAAAATGAAAAAATAATAATAATCATAATCATAATCATTTATTCATTTGTAAACATAGGTTGATGACAGATGACATGGTGCTGCTGAGCCCATCAATTAGTGCCCTCCGGAAATTGCTTGTGGTATGTGAGACCTATGCGGCGACGCATGGGCTTACATACAATGTCAAGAAATCGCAGTTGGTGTTTTTTAAGTCCAAAAATGTATCGTTAGGTAACGTTCCTCCAGTAACTATTAGCGGAACACCATTGCAGCGTGTTGCTAAGATTAAGTACCTAGGACATCTGGTCACGGAGGACCTATCTGATGATGCAGATTTGGACAGGGAGCGTAGGGCGTTGGCGGTCCGGTGCAATATGTTAGCCCGCAGGTTTGCACGTTGTAGTGGTGATGTGAAGGTGTATCTTTTTAAGGCCTACTGCCAAACTTTCTACACGTGCAGCTTGTGGGTGAAGTATACGCAAAGGGCCTACAACGTCCTACGCGTTCAGTATAATAATGGGTTTAGGATGTTAATGGGGCTTCCGCGCTTCTGCAGCGCTTCGCAGATGTTTGCGGAAGCCCGTGTTGACGATTTTCATGCCGTAATGAGAAAGCGGGCGGCGTCAATAATGGGTAGGTTGCGCGGAAGCTCCAACAATATCCTAAAAACATTGGGCGACAAGGTGGACAGCCCTTTTATTAGGCACTGGATGCGGAGGCACGTGCCAACTTGTGTTGAGCCACGTAGTTATTAGTTGTCGGTTAGGTTAGTTTGTAAGTTTCACTAACATAGTTTCTAAGTATTTGTTACTAATACTATATGGATTGTATACATGTACTCTATGTGTGATCCGCAATAAATAAATAATAATAATAATACGCCTTCCAAAGGTCCGGGACCCCAGGGTCCCGAGATATGTAAACAAATATAAAAAATAATAATAATAAAAATGTACAGAGGCTTAATCTCATAGGCAAGTTTCGTTAAATTAATCGCTTTTACAGGTATGAGGAACAGGGTTTAAAGTTGAGTCATCCTCTATAGAAAAGGGAGGATCCTCCGACCAGACGGGTGTTGTGTCTGACGGGCAACTGCCCAACGATTGATGTTGTATTTATGCCAATCGCGCGGTGAACTCTAATTGCGTGATGCAGGATTATAATAGTCCACCATACCGAATTTCGGCCATAGCGACCAATCTCAGCGGAGACCAGCCTACGGCGCGGGAGGTGTTATAGTGCAGGCGTGTGTGCGCAGACACAGGTGCACTCTCTCTTCCCCCACTCTCATAGTGGTTTGGGACTTTGGGACGGCAATCCGACACGACCGGAGAGAGATCAGGTGCAGGGCCAACGGGTTAACGTGCGCAAGTACTGGGGTATCACACCGGCAACTTTCAAATTCCGGGCTGTTACTGACAAATTCCTAATGAAAAAACCCAATAACACTTTGGCCGACCCGCGAATCGAACCCAGCACCCTACGCTCAGCAGTCGCATTTGCGACCACTAAACCAACGGAGCAATCAAAATGCCTATTATATTGAGCATTTATCAAGTGTTAGTGATGATCATGATTTTGTGCCTGGACTGTCGACGACTTTACACGAACCCTACCGCATTAGCCCTCAAATGAGCCTATAAATTAAAACAGAATAGTAATTACGCAAAAACTAACCTTATTACCACAAAACCGTGTTTATCAGTTGTTTAACACCTTTGAAACATGACATTTCTGTATGGAGTTTGACATAAAACTGACATTAAACACGCGTTGAACAAGTGTCTAAGTTTTTGTTGGGAAGAGTTTATACGGGACTTATCGCCACTGCTGCTGCTTTCATGAATAGGAAACATGCATGTATTTTTTTAATATTTTTATTTGATAGTTTACATCGCCAAATGATAGTTTTAAAAAAATCGACGCCAAAAAAGCTATTTAACCTGTAGTACTTAAAAAAAATTTAAAAATATCCAAAAGATCCGGGCTATTTAAACGCCCTCCACGCTTGGTGTCGTGACGTGACAGTCTACGATGACAAACAAACAAGTGTCAAGTTAATGTCAAACACTCCTACAAAACACATTGACATTTTGATTGTGGTCATAGACTGTTACGTCACATCCGCTCTGACCAATACCGTCGCTTTTCAAGCATTTGAATTTGTCAGTTTTTTGGCACTATTTAATAATTCATTTCTCGCTATAAAAGAAATATTATTCAAAAATATTGATGGAGGCATAATTCTGAAGTAATATAGTTTGTAAAAAAAATACTTGACCCTTATTTGAATCACATGCATATTCCCTATTATGCTAATGCAGCACACATTATTTCCTTACCCATATATATCATAGTAATAATTACAGTCATGTAACATCCACTGTTTATTATGGCGAAGCTCAGAGGAGGCGTAAGTCTGGCAGGGAACGTTGGTTGTCTTCGGGTATGATATTGTTATGATGATAAAAATATACAGACCTCAGGCGCCTTCCCGCTGTGTGCTGCAGTGACAGCTAATCCCAGCAACAGGTCGGGTTGTTGCGGAGCGCGCGCCTGCGCCTCTGTCAGCATCTGTTCGGATTCCTCCCACATGCCTGCAATGAACAACAAAAATAAACATGTAGATAAATATTACTTAAAAAATATCAGTACTCTGTGAACTGGCAAGTTTTATCGCGCATGTTGATCAAATTCAAATTTAAAATATTTTATTTCACATAAACCTACATGAGCACTTATGAAACGTCAGAAGCTGGGTGCACGGTTGCAATTGGTTGTTTATGATTGTTGATCGACATGTCGCCAAATTCTACTTTAGCATTCAGATGAAATTCTAGGAAATTATGTATTTCGCGGGCTACATTGAAGGAATCATCTGAAGTTATGCTTTTAAGCAGATTTTTACAAGTTCCAGCTTCTAATTCTCAAATCAGAAAATCGGTGTTAGTAACATAAATAAACCAGGGTGAACTTCTTAGCAACAGGTTGCTTTAGAGCCTCCTCCACAAACCAACAGATGGCGTTGTATTAAATTCTAGCAAAATCAATAATATTTAGCCTACAGTTACCTCTGGATGCAGCGGCGGCGGCTCCGACGGCGGCCGGGCCGGCTCCCAATGCACCAAGCCGCTCCGATAGCTCCATAATACTATAGTGTGCATCCTGCACTCCTGGTCCACCCTGCATATACATAAGTTACCAATTAACACAAGAAACAGTCTTTGAATTTTTTGTTCTAGGACATGCCGGTTTCCTCACGATGTTTTCCTTCACCGTTTTGAGAGCAGTGGTGATGAAATGAAATACACAAAGTCAAGTGGCTGGCTGGGTTCGAACTCATGACCTACAACTTGTACTCTCTGTGGACGATACCATTGGGCCAACACTGCTCTGTACTTCAATTTGCATTTATTAATTAGTCGATTAGTTAAGTTAGTTATCTTGGGTTTGAATTTAGGTACAGATCGATTCAAATTTAATGGTGGCTCGGAAGCTAGCTACTCCACCCCTCACCCTCACTGATACATGAATTTTTAATGCGCAGTGACTCGCCTCATGTTCCGAGTCGCTATTAAGTTTGAATCAAACTGTAATAATTTAAATATCTTACTAATTAACCTAAATTTTATTAGTCTGTAACTAACCTGTGACAAGTTCAGCCAGGCTTGAGCCAGCTGTGTCAGAGTGCTGTCATCCTCAACGTCTTGCAGCGCCTTCAGCTGCTTGCGAGCCAGGTCAGGGCGGTTCATAGCCAGGAGACACTGCAGGGTGAACGCACGGAGCTCTAGCGATTCAGCATTGTGGAGGATTCTAGCAATGGGAATAGAAAATTTAAATATATTTATACACTGCTGCACATACAATATTATATTTTGATTAAAACATGAAAATCCTAATAAATGTTTTACTAATTTTGGACATTAATAATAAGTGTATTATTTTATTTATTCACATTTATTTAGTTGTACATAAATTCTATCTCGTACATAAGTTCTGTCGCCATTTTACAACCGACGAAAAAAAAGGAGGACGTTCTCAAGTCGACACGTATTTTTTTTTTTTTTTTTTTATGTTTGGCCTGCGTAACTTTTGTAGTGAGTAGTCCGATTTGAAAAATTCTTTTTTTATTGGGAAGGGTTATACCTCGAAGTTGGTCCCATTTAAAATTGTAAACTATAATCCACCCCTAAAGGTACAAAAAATGGGGTTGATTGAAAAATCAATCAACCCCATTTTTTGTGAAAAATCACCAACTGAATTTTCAACTGTAAACCGATTCTGTTGAAATTTCGCACACATACATAGTTCTGATGACACAACCACTCATCATCAACTCCAGGTCTTTAACCTGGAGTAACCCCCTGGAGTGGAAGTGGATGGTAACTCAAAAGCGAAAAATAAAAAACTTATTTACAAAACATTAAACGGACGAAAAAGAACTGAAAAGCGAAAAATAAAAAATAAACCATATAGTGTAACTAAGCTCCTAAACTAATTTAAGTAACAAATTTTGAGGCGGCGGCGGCGCCTAATTCACGATAGAATTATGTAATTAATTAATTTGTTTGTTTGTCGCCTCAAAATTTGTTACTTAAATTAGTTTAGGAGCTTAGTTACACTATAAGGTTTATTTTTTATTTTTCGCTTTTCAGTTCTTTTTTCGTCGGTTTAATTAAAGGAAATAGTTGGTGGGAAAAATAATAATGACCAATTCATTTAGCAATCCACGTATTATTTCACTTTCACTTTAGCTCGTGGCTAAGTAATAACAGCCACACCGGGTCGATCCATCAGGTTAAGCTACGCTTGACGGGGTTGGTCGATGGATGGGTGACCATCTTTACATACCGAGACTCCTCCGTACCTCGGAAAGCACGTTAAGCCGTTGGTCCCGGCTGTCATTTGTGGATCTTTGACAGTCGTTACGGGGCGTCAGAAGCCCGAAAGTCAGACAACCAGTCTTACCAAGGGGTATCGTATTACCCAGTTACTGGGTTGTGGAGGTCAGATAGGCAGTAGCTCCATATAAAATACTGGTATTCTGCTGCATCCGGTTAGACTGGAAGCCGACTCCAACATAGTTGGGCAAAGGCTAGGCAGATTGATTGTATTATTTCACTTATCTGCCAGATAATTTCATTTTTTTTTTTTTCATTCATTGACCTATGCAGACCGAATCGATCAGGCTCTATGTACGACCCGGCTGATATAACTTGGCCGTTCCGAAATTCCAAATGGTGACATGAGGCGAGTGTGAGTGAGAGACCATGCGTGAGTTCGCAGAGCCTATGTTCAGACCTGCCAAGTTATATAGGCCATATTGTGTGCAGTAAATTGTTGTAGTTTCTATCAATATAGAAATTAAACAATGTATAAAAACTGTTAAATCTATAACTATTATAAATGTAATATTATGTTTTTGTATGTCTGTACTATGCTATGGTTTTCTATGCAGTTTCCTCCATCATTAAGAGAATTAATTACAGAAGGGACATTAATATGAAACTTACTTAAACTAAAGAAATCTTGATGTTTTCTCAAGTTGTAAAACCACTTGAAACAGGACCCCACTAGTAATATGAATAAAGTAAGTTAAACATACTTGAGTGCTGCTTCGTAGTTCTCCTCATGGTAGTAGATAGTGGCCGCTACAATAAGGAAGATTTCATTGGACAGCTCCGTGCCTTTAGCCACCTGCAACAATACACAATATGATCAGATTTGAGAATAAATTGCATCATTTCTTTCTATTGTTTATGAGAACATTGTGTTTTAAACTTGTGATGAATGTCATATACTAAAATTCAAATCATTTATTTCAATTATACTATTTATTGTTGCCTTGAATGACTGTCGAGGAGTTCACCAGTTACCCAGAAAGTGGCAGCTAGTTCTTCTACAACCGAGAAGAAAGTTCTATGATTACAAGTCACCATGTTTAATCAATCATAATAATGAGTTACCACTAGAGATTGGCACACAAGCTTTATTTTGTGAGAGTCATATCAACATTATTTCATTAGTCATAAGGTTAGTACTAAAAACAAGCTACTCACCCGCGCATCAACATCAGCAACGATCGCTGGCTTATTGGCGTTTGGTGTCAAGTACTCTACTAATGTCTTCAGAGGCTGCAGCATAGGGTCAGCGGTTTTAAGCTCTTGCAACACGATCCTGTGGTTGCCTTGAGCAATGTACGAGCGATACAAGAAAGTATCTCGTTGAAGCGTTATGAGAGGTGTTGATGGCTGAAAAAGTGATTAATTATGTTTAAATATAGTTGTTACGTAAGTTTATAATATAAATTACACTCGAAACAAAGGTTTTAACAAAAAATTTGGGAAAACACGAGCGGCACAACGTCACCGCCCAAAACAAGTTGAAATACGCCCCGAAATGGCGAATTAAAGACAATTTTGGTTTGCATATATAATACTCACGGATACGCCCTGTGCCTCGTTGATTGCTTGTTGATAATTTCCAACATAAAATGCATTTTTAACATCGAAAAGCTCATCAACATCTTGCTGCTGACGTGCCATTTTGACAACTGATTGACGTTTCATCAGTGTGGTCAGCTTATTAGTCCAATTTTGAACGCACAGTGCTGCCATTTTCCAACTATTGTAATGAGTTTTGTTGAAACCGTTCTAATTTGGTTAAAAGTCGCTAGAGGGCATTACCAAACTACAATCGAACACCAGAACCATTACTTACCTATGCCAAAAGCCAAGAGCTTCCGATACAAAACATACCCCAAAGATGCAAATAACTTGGTTATATGCCGCCAGAGGGCATTACTATTATCTAAATAAACTGAGACCATCACGCGAGTCTCTAGTGAGGACTACCAGCAACTACAAAATAATTTATTGTATGTACAACGGTACCGATGCAGAAGTAGGTAAGTACCATACTTTCTACCGCTTATTAGGTAAGTATAATCTCACTTGGCGTTTGGTTACTCCCACGACTATGTTCGAGTGGAAGTCGTAAGATAGGTACACAATTTACTAAAATAACAGCCACATTTTTATTAAACTACCTCGGCCCCCCCGATTAACCGCGTCGCGTGAAATCGTATCGCATCGCCCGTCCGCGCTATTACTTTGTTTACGCTCAGCATTATTTCAGACGTTTTTCGTTTTGTTCAGCTCCTAAGGGTCGTAGCGTGATGATAAACAGCCTATAGGCATAGACGTATATTTTACCCGACTGCCCCAGAAGGAGGGTAATATTTTATACGTCTATGTCTATGGTAACCTTCCTCAAAAATTCGACTATCGAATGCAAAAAGAATTTTTCAAATCCGACTGATATTTCTAGAGATTAGTGCTAGAAACTAAAGTCGTGAACAATGTCTCAAAAATGGCTGGCGTTTACAGAAAATTGAGGGATCCTGGAACTCTATCCATACTAATCCTAACTTAATTTACAAATGCGAAAGTAAGTTTTTTTGTTTGTTATGCGTTCATGCCAAAACGGCTGAACCATAGAAATAACTTATATTAAAAGATAGAAATAATATAATAAAATAATATAATATAATATATTAGAAATAACTTATATTTCTATGGGCTGAACAGATTTCGATGAAATTTGGCACATGGGTTTGGACCGTCACCTGATAAGAATCCCGGTACTTTACACAGGCAAAGCCGCGTTCAATAGCTGGTCTTTTCTACGACCATTTATTTAAGTAGGTACTACATTATTGTACTTATGGTCCTGTCTTTACTTACACACAATAAATAAGTTGTTTTCTAACGCTGAACATATTTTGTTGAAAGGAAATAATCTTCCTACATTATTTGCCGCACTTTTTCTGATATTTCCAATGACTCAGGTAGACAAAACACCACCTGGCTTCCTTGGACGCGTGATGCCATTCATCGTGAAACTGATGCTATAAATTAAATAGTTGATACAATTTTAGTTTAAATTGGGTATTTTAAGAAAGAAAATTATTGGTATGATTTACTTATTTTTTATAAAAATTATAATTTTTTAAAACATCCACACTTATTTCCGGTTAGTTTTAAAATTAAAGAACAAAAAATATTAGTAAACGTTATTAATTTGGAGCGTTGTAACATTGTAAGTTATATTATTAAAAAATAAAAATAAAAATCGTAAAAGAATATCCTCAAAATGCAGAAATAGTTGTTGTTACCATGAATAAAGAACACAACATGGATTTTTTTTTCATTCTTGCCCAGAAAGAACATTATCGAAATTCAATGGGACTCGGACTAGGGGAACATGAATGGATAAGACGGAACGACAATGCCTGTAATAAACTATAGCTTGTAACAATAACACACCATTATCGCACCTTACTTTTGTAAAAGAGTTAAGAAAATACTATTTATCAGCTAAAGAACACTAAAAACCTTGAGAGGAATAGATGCTTTTGGTTTTTAATACGTTATTAAGATAAGAAGTGACAAAGTTTTTAAAACTTCAACCACGTAAAACAAAATACTTCGATGACTAATTCGTTTGTACCTATTATTAGCAGAGTCGATGCGGATAGACAATGAGGATGAAAATATGAAGGACATAATTATTAAAAACTCGTGGCTACGTAATAACAGCCGCACGGGTCGATCCCTCAGGTTAAGCTACGCTTGCCGGGGTTGGTCCGTGAATGGGTGACCATCTTTACATATCGAGACTCCTCCGTGCCTCGGAAAGCACGTTAAGCCGTTGCTCCAGAAGCCCGAAAGTCTGACAACCAGTCTTACCAAGGGGTATCGTATTACCCAGTTACTGGTTTGTGGAAGTCAGATAGGCAGTCGCTTCATGTAAAATACTGGTATTCAGCTGCATCCGGTTAGACTGGAAGCCGACCCCAACGTAGTTGGGAAAAGGCTAGGCAGATGATGAATTATTAAAAAATAAAATATTTACTTTAAAAAAAGATGTGATCTACCTACTCGTATGTGCCAAATTTCATCGAAATCCGTTTGGCCGTCAAGGCGTGAAAAGGTAACAGACCGACAGACAAATTTAATTTCGCATTTATACCTAACTAGCTGCGCCCCGCGGTTTCACCCGCGTAAGTCTCGATCTCGTGGGAATATCGGGATAAAAAGTATCCTATGTGTTAATCCAGGTTATATAGGTACTATTCGTTTGCCAAATTTCATCCAAATCCATTCAGCCGTTTTTGCGTGATTGAGTAACAAACATCCAAACACACAAACTTTCACATTTATAATTTTAGTAGGATAGTAGGATAAATATACCTAAAGTACGGATAACGTATTGAACTAAAAAGTAGTTACCTACTTTATAACACTTTTATAAGAGAACAACACTAGGATATTTTCGGGGCATGTTTTTTTAACAGGACCTATGTTATTATGTGTCCTTCTGCATGAAAGTTTCCAGAAATTATGGCAGGCGCGCACTAGGCAGCTGTCTGCGACAGCCAGAGTGCGGCAGCCAATCCAACATAATATAATGTCTAATTGGAGCCCTCGCACTAGACAGCCAAGAATTTTCTCAATATTCCGGCTGCCACAGCCTGGCTGTTGCTATTTAGTTGCCTAATGCGCGGGAGCACTTGAAGTAAATCCGTTTATTTATCTGCTTTTGTACCTATAATTTTATGATTTTAAGTTTGATTTTAATACATAGTAGGTACCTAATTAGTTACCTTGGTTGGTACTTATTAAATTGTTTTTATGGTACACTAGCTTCCGCCCGCGGCTTCGTCCGCGTGGTATGTCGATAAAAAGTAGCCTATATCCTTTCCCGGTCCTTGCAATCTATCGCCTTGCCAAATTTTATCGTTATCCGTTCAGTGGTTTAGGCGTGAAAAGGTAACAGACAGACAGACAGACAGATAGAGTTACTTTCGAATTTATAATATTAGTATAGATTACCAAAAGAAAACCCTACTACCAGGTTACCATAGGTCAATGCATCAAACATGTTGCAACCGTTTCGTACTCGTTTCAAATTCGACCGTTGAAATAACCGAAATAAAACGTCTTGCATTGTATGCAACTGCAAGTAGGGCCGACGGCCGGTGCAACGACAGATGTGAGCCAAGGGCCTGAGAAAAGGGCCCTTACAATACTCACCTTGGGGCTAGGGTCGGCAGAAGGCAATGTGAAAGAAATTTTGCAAGGCGAAATCTTATAGAGCTCGAGAAACAAGGGCGATGTATGAGTCGGTGGGAAAAACTTTATATGGAGCACTCGTGGGGCGATCTTTTCAATATAATTTTGCAGCTAAATGCATTAATGTGCATGGACTGCCAATATTATTAGTAGCTTTACCTATAGACGTGAAAAAATATAAATATTATTATTTATATGCATGAAACTATACATAGACGCACTATAATTCGCGATGTTTTGTCCATACGAGGGTATAAGGAAAGGTGATACTTAAATAAGAAAAAATTGTGCTTGTGTGGTCATGTATGCCTGTGTAATTAATTACTGTAGTACTTAGTACAGGTATTTAGCAAAAAAACCTAAGGTGAGGAAGCTGTGGGCTATGAAAACCTCATTGCACGGCACAGTTGCCTAGCCTGACATGTTTTTCCTGACTGTTGTTACTGGCTGGCAATAACCTTCACTACTTTTTATTGGCTACTAAAAATTGGCCCAGTAATGACCATTGTGTAAAACCAAGTGATGTTTAGAAGGGTTACCGTTTTGTTTGTAAGGGCGTTAGAACTGGTTAAGCAATGATCCGTTAGAAACTTCTACCGTTCCATCTCTGCTCGCTTGGGAATTAGAGCACCCTTATAAATGATAGCCAGTTTATCTTTAACTACGACTAAACCTAAAATGGAGTCCGTAAACAAAAAATAATGAGCATTGATTGATTGGTTTCACATTTCTCGGAAATTATAAAGTACTAAGTATGCATGACAAATTCGGTTAAGTCTTTGAAGTTAGTTTATGTTCTTCAATTTGATACTTTTTTCCGTAAATACAGATGCTATCTTCTCATTCTTCGGTTCTCCTGGTACATCAAAGTTGGCGAACAAGTCAGTAATGCTCATTTTTCCATCCGGCCGGCATTAGGAAGGTTCGTTGACCGCGGCCAGCTGCTGCAGGCTTGATCGAGGGTCGCGACCCTTCGCCAAGAAACCAGCCCTTAACTGTACTACACCCAAAGACGTGATTTTTTCAACATAAATGGGATGATTTGGATTTTATATGTTTCAATTCGATGTGCTGATTTGAATTTTGATATATGAATTGCTTACTAAGACTCATTTCGCATTTAGCTGTATAGCTAGCAAAAGAAAACGTTTATAAGAAAGTTACATACCAGAACTGACATACACGCACACACCGATTGGGTACTGAATACAATCCATACTAATATTATAAATTCAAAAGTAACTCTGTCTGTCTGTCGGTCTATCTGTCTGTCTGTATGTTATCTTATCACGCCTTAACCACTTAACGGATTTCGATAAAATTTCGCAAGGAGATAAATGGCATCCCGGGGAAGGACGTAGACTATATTATATACTTTTTATCGACGTACCGCGTGGGTGAAGGCGCGAGCGGAAGCTAGTCTTACCATAAATTGTCCCTTTAAAGATATGATTGATCGACAACAACTTCTTCAAACGTCAGAAGATTTGTTGAATCTTCCGAAGTTTGAAGTTCCTTTGCCAAAATAATTACATTTGTCTTCCAACGTAGCAATGCTGCCAGACTTTTGGGCACTACGATAGCTGTAAACTGTAATCATGTGCTTGAAAGAGTTCTAAAATTTCTAAATCACGTGTCAAATTAAGCTCACCAAAGAAATATCACAAAAAAGACTATATTCATTCGAAGAAATCAAGTAAATACATGACAATAATCGTACAATAGTATGAAACTTACCGCTCAGCTCTGGCAGGTAAGTTTTGAAGATTGCATAGTGCATCTTGAACCATTATTATTATCTACGTATTGTGCGAACAACAGAAGGATTAAAAGTGTACACCCGGCCGATATTGTAAAGATTTCGAGACTATATTTTTCCTGCAAAAAAGAAAACATTGTTCCCTTGTTGGATGTAGCAAAGAGAATATTGTAATGAGGGAATTATCTATTTGTTTATTTTATGACAGTACATGAATTTGCGGAAAATTATTTCATCACCACTGCTCTCAAAACGGTGAAGGAAAACATCGTGAGGAAACCGCCATGTTCGAGAAGCAAAAATTCGAAGACGTGACATCTATCAACCCGCACTGGGCCCGCGTGGTGGATTACGGCCGGCTCCCTCTCACAGAGAGGAGGCCAGGTCGGCGTATTATGAAGTATTATTGCCACCATTTTTCCAGTGTGAGAGAGAGACGGAGCTAAACAAGGCCGATAGCACCATCCCGTTTTCGCAGTGGAATAATGATGGCGTTAATACTTCATAAAACTACCCCTGTATCCCAGCAGTGGGTGTTGGAACATACGCTGAATATGCTACTTGAATTTGAACTTTGAAGCACGTGTTCATGATATATTTTTCTTCATTATGTCAGCTTTTGGAAGGTTTTGATCTACAAATCAACTAGTTTGATGACAGGGTATCGTTTTAATTAGCTGATTTTATGAATATGCTCGTTGCATTTCTTCAGGTATATTATCGGTAAATCAATTTGTGAAAGTTAAGATACTTCCGACCTTCATAGCTACAATTTACCGAGAATAATACCTGGCAGAGATACACTTAAACTATTGAATAACAAGATCCGCTGTTAAATCTACGCCAAACAATAGTCGCGCAAGACTTCAAAAACGAACAGGAAACCAGCACCGGATACTATTTGCAATATTCAAAAATCGATTCTTCATATGTCTCTTGAGCATCCGTTTTTATCTTAAACATCGAACGACATCCAAAGAAGTGTGTAACAGGCGAAAAAAAAACAGTACACTCACGGACAAAAGGCCCGTCTCACATCTGCTATCCGGCGTATTATGAGCAGATGGTCTGAAAGGGCCTTACGCTAAAAAAATCACTACCTGCTTATATTCATTGTTGTCTCGCAGTGTACTTATTCTTGAACTTGAGACGTACAGACTGAGGGTGACTTACTTAACGTGAGTAAATGGGATAGTTCTCACGGTTCAAGTAGAATAAAATTGTACAACGTGGTTCTACAAGTCCATAAGTACGAAACAAGAATAATTTCAGAGATTCTACAACCAACAAAGGTATTTAAGTAAGCAAACACTCTAAAAACATTTATTTAAATATTCGAACTTAACAAGTCAACTGTCTGAAACTATAACATAAAAGAAATATCTTTTTTTTTTATAGATAAATGTTATAAATAAAACGAAGTCCTTCATTTTTTCATTTCAATGGTAACTTTCAAATTAATAACTCAGACGATAAAAATCTTTTATGATTTTCAGCATTACTGCTACTGGTACCTAGTATACAAATGGGACGTTTTGCTCATAGGACAAACTGCTCCAACTGCTCGTAGGACAGTTTGCTAAAGTGTAATTTTTAGTATATGTCGTTTTGCTATTAAGAATATTTGCTTTTAGGAATTTTGAATAGAATTAATGCAGTTTTACCAATTACCCAGATTTCATCCATGATCATTCTAGACAAGTTAGTTACTAGATAAGTTACGATTATTAGCTTTAGTTTCACTACTCAGTCAAGTCTCAATTAAGAAAAATAATCTAAATTATTAATCACAACTCAATAGCATGGTCACCCGAATCCCGCCACCGTTTATGTGATGCCATGTATTGAAGAGAAATCCACGGCTTCATACAGCTTGTGCTCGCATTATTATATAAATAAACACAAAAAGAATAGATCAGTATGTACAAAAACACATCGGCTCTATAGGCAAACCCCCATGAGAAAATATTAACGTGTGAATTTGATTTAATATTGCGTATGCGAAAAATAATTCTGGATGAATGTTCTTTAGCTAATTGGAGTTTGTGCGATCATCAGGGTGTCAGACACACGTGGTGATGGCAGCTATTTTCCATTGCATGCTTCACGGGAATGCCATTAACGGCGGATTATCTAAATAACTAATGAGATGATATTTTGATTGACTGATTCTTTTTATGAAGTCGTACCAAAATGTCAGTATGTATTAACTGTCGAATAAAAGGAGGTTTTCAAGTCAAAGAGTTTTTTTTTTGTATGTCAGATCAAAAAATTTAAAGAAAGAAAGAAAGGAAACGAATTTATTGGGACTCGCACAGGAAGATCATAAATTAAACTAGACAAAAATATACAGAAAAATATTTAAAATTTTTTTTTTTTTTTTTTAGACGATATTTATGAGTAGCTTACGGAATTAATGTTAAATGCAATAGATATCGATCACACTCGAAGAAAATGACGTGAATAAATGCTAGTCAGAAATCAAAGCCAAAGCTGTGCTTCAAGCTACCCTGAGTATCTATTAGCACAACCCATTATCCAACTAAAAGAAATGAATAGGACAGTTGTAAGTACCATTCGATATATGTAGGTAATGACGAGAACATTGAGGAAGCTTTTTTGGCGCGCTTTTTCAACTAAGATGGTCATGTGACGGTATCTTCATCGCCACATGCGAACTACGCATCAAAGACCTGACGTCACACAAAAATTCTGACATCACATAAATCCTGCATCACGCAATTAGAGTTTATCGCGCGATGGTCATATATACAACAAACATATTTATATACATACTCTCGAAAAACATTACCCTCCTTCTGGGGCAGTCGGGTAAAAATCCAACATCGATCATTGGGCAGTTGCCCGCCAGACACAACACCCGTCTGGTCGGAGGATCCTCCCTTTTCTATGGTGGATGAGTGAACTTTACACCCTGTTCCTAAAGTCACATGACTCATATTCTTTTCGTGACAGCAAAACTTATCTTAATTTCCTTTTAAACGTTTTTTAACCGTTACCAAAATAACAAAGAAATAAGCCAGTACCTCAACAATCGAGGGAATTACAGAAAAATAACACGGAAGGCTTATTATAGAATGAACTTTTGGTTATCGACAACCACCCTTTATTTCGAGGCCCGGGCAATAACCCCGGTCGACCCAGTTTCAGTACGATGTGTCTTCGAATCTATGCATCGCACCTATTACCAAAGCCATAGGTATCAATTTCGCACGTCACGCGAGGGAGGTATTAGGAGGTCATAGCATTTAGAGGGTAGGTAGTCAGCTATTTTCTGGTTCAAAGTGAACGAATACATTTCAAACCGGAATTCATGTGGTGCTTCTATTACAAAATCCGATTCTTGTGAAATGTTACATGTTAAATATTTTTGGTTATATTTGAGTTATGTATATTTTAGCTGTATATTTATAACTATATATGTATAATAAAATAGTAACAAAGTAAAACTGTACATTGAACATTTTTGAAAAAAGTAATTGCTACGAGGTTTGGGAACGAGTCTCATACCGCAAATATATTTTTTATGTTCCAGTTGTATGTTCCGGATTGGCGCAAACACGGCTGCACAGATTTCGATGAAATTTGGCACACAAATAATTTATAACCTGGGTTCTTATATTTTCCGACAACCACGCGGGCGAAGCCGCGGGAAAAAGCTACTAATGAAATTTATTAACTGTCCTTTTTACTTACTATATCTGTTTTCGCACTCTAACTTACGGAAATATTTGTTTGGTACCGATACTGATTAGAAATACCTACCAATACTAAAGGTTACTACACAGTAAAATACTAATATATACTAGTATCTCAAGCCCTGTTCTAAAGTAAGAACAAATATAAAAAATCTGTGGACCATGATACTAGACGGAGCGCGCCAAAAATAGTTGTCGGGCAGACGGTTCGTCTAGCTAACGTTTAGTGCTTAGGTCGCGTATCGGTGTATCTACCTTCTTGCTATCGTGATCAGGGCTGGCTGAGAATATTATTGATTGGTCAGGCGAAGAATATGTTAAGAATTTATGATATTTCTGTAGCTTATTTGTTTGTACTTAGTACTTACTTGTTTTGGTGTTGTATCAAATTGCTGCCTGGACGGTACCAGATCTCAGTTTAGTAATTTTTTCATTTTTCACCATACCTATAGGAAATTCTCCTTAATTATAAGAATCACGTCAATATCCTTTATTTAGGGTGTTATATAAAAAAAACGGAACGTAGAATTGTAGGAAGGACTATGTGTGAAAAATAGTTTCCATTAGCAGCTGTTATTTATTATTAGAAATATTCCGGCAAGAAGACCACCAATTTTTAACCGATTTCAAAAAGGAGGAGGTTCTCATTTCACTTGTAATTTTTTTGAGTGTTTTAAATTAAAAACTCCAATTCAATAACATAGATAATTTGTAACAATAAATTAATCTTCTTTTCTATCAATTTTCAGTTCACTAATATACCAACAGCACTACTCGCCTACCAAAACAATAAAACTCTATTCCAGCACATACTAGGTTCTACACAAACCGCGCGCCGTAGCGCCGTCGTAGACTCGTAGCACATCGTAGTCATAGTAGAACCTGACGTCAGCCAATAATTCTCACGGCGGCCTTCCCGGAGTAATGGACACGCGAACTGCACGGATGGATTTTGTGGACACACATGGACAAAAAACAACCGACTTCCAAAAAAAGCACTAAATAGTGTGTTCGGTCTTTGCTTTTCAGTTTTCGTTTTTTGCCACCGACTTCCGAAATTAAAGCAATTTTTCACCTTTTTGTGTTTTTTTTGGGAGTCGGTTGTTTTAGTCGTGGTACCTCATCTGCCTAGCCTTTTCCTAACCATGTTGGGTTCGGCTTCCAGTCTACCACAACCCAGTAACTAGGTAATAAGATACCCCTTGGCAAGACTGGTTGTCAGACTTTCGGGCTTCTGACGACCCGTAACGACTGTCAAAGATCCACAAATGACAGCCGGTCACCCATCCACGGTCCAACCTCGGCAAGCGTAGCTTAACCTAATGAATCGTCCCGTGCAGCTGTTATTACTTAGCCACGAGCTCCTTAGTTGTGGTACATACCCCACACAAATTCGAATATCACTACCTGCCACTACCTGCTATGTAAATAACAGTGACGGAGTCACATAGAACATCGTCTACATATACCAAGTGGGAAAAATACGTATTATTGAAGCTAACTCAAAAACTACGGAAGCAAAGTTAAGAAAACTTATATGGGATCACCCCGGGAGTACACCCTTTCGAACTAAAAATGTTTTTTTTAAATCGGTTCACAATTGGCGAAAATATCGATGAAAATACACAAAAAAAAAATACATACAGACGAACATAGAACCTACTCCTTAATGGAAGTCGGTTAAGAAGAACACGGAAGTCTGTGCTTGATGGATTTTGCGAATAATGTCTGGACGGTGGACATGGGTTTCTTCTCTGAAATTAAACTTATTGTTGTAATCTAAGTTCGCATAAGATTAGATACGTCTAGATGCCTACGGCTATGCCAATTAGTGATCGGTCAGGTAATCTGATAATTGGAATGTTTTTATTGTTATTACAGTGACATTCGATACAAATATTCATTTGCGTTGTTAGTATCCCTTGTTTTGTTTTGTCTAGTTTTTTTTATAAACGCGTGATGTCCAAACTTATTCGTACTTCATCATAATCATCATCATTTCAGCTGAAAGACGTCCACTGCTGGACATAGGCCTCCCCCAAGCACCGCCACTTCGACCGGTTCTGTGCTTCTCGCATCCTACGCATTCGCGCGGGCTTCACCAGGCTATCGGTCCACCTTATGGGGGGCCTTCCAACGCTACGTCTTCCGGAACGCGGTAGCCACTCCAGAACCATTCTGCCATTCGTACTTCAGTAATAGAGTATTCCTTAGTATTTTATTTATGTGTATACCTTAGACCAAATAAAAAAACCAAGACAGAACGCTGTCAACAGTGACGTGAGGCCGGTTTCGTAAACATGTGTGCAATTAGTTTGATTGTAGTGTCATTGTAAATAGTTGTAAATGTATGTGTGTGAGCGTGTATGCACAGAGCTTTGGTGTAGTTTTAGCATGCTTCACTGTATTGTTCGCAGCGCTCCGTCTTGGTTTTTTATTTGATCTGAGGTGTATACTGTGTGTCAATGCTAAGTAGAGAAACTGTATCCTATAACCATATACTGAACGTCCCGTAAACATCATCATCATCCCATCTATCGCTTTCCATCAGGCGAGGTCGAGGACAAGAGCTTATGGTGCAGCTCATGCCATCGACCTCGCCTCTCAACAAAAAAAAAAAAATATACAGCGCTGTCATAAATGTAGGTATATTAGAGGTACTCACACACAGACAGACAGATTGAGACGGAGGCTAGAGTGCGATCGTTCTAAAAATATAGGAATACCCATCAGATGAAGGTTTGAAAAATATAATCACACGAAGAACCCATTTAACATGATCTGAAAATTGCCTATCCGACCTCCACAACCCAGTTACTGGGTAACACCCCTTGGTAAGACTGATTGACTGACTTTTGGGCTTCTGACGACCCGTAACCACTGTCAAAGATCTACGAATGACAGCCGGGACCACGAAGCACGGAGGGGTCTCGATTTGTAAGGGATGGTCACCCATCCACGAACCGACCGCGACAAGCGTAGCTTAACTAACCTCCGATCGTCCCGTGCGGTTGTTATCGTTTTGATCTCAAATAATAAGATGAAATAGTAACAGTTTCAAAGTAATTGACCAAGTTCACAAAAAACCGCATGCACGCCGGCTGTCCCTCCTTGACCCCTCTCCCGTCACTCCTCACGCGCTCTAGGTCATAGAACCAGAAATAACTAAAAAACGTCAAACTTTTTCTTCGCAAGTGCCGTAAGGAGTTAGACTTTGTTATGCAACAAGTACTAACTTTTCACTAGCGCACAGACTACGCCTGCCTCCTTGGTATCGAGTATTGAAAACAGAAGCGAAGGGCGAAAGTTCTCGTAAGGAAAGTAGTTTAAACATGTGTGCTAATGTCCAATCATGATTTGACCCAAGATTATGTCTGGACTTTAAAAGAGACTGTGACTGTGACCTCTGAGTTTGTTTCGGCCTTTCTTCTCAGAGTAGTCACATAGGAAACGCCGACACAAACTAGTTTTAAAAAAATATGAAAATTATTAAAGACTTTCAAAAGTCTATTGACAATTCTGTTGTAGGTATGTATGATATAAGAGACCCAACACTGATTGTATGCATGATAGGCACGAGACATAACATAACATCAAGCCTATAATCGCCAAAGGGTTAGGCAGAAGCATGGTACACCCACATTTCGCCAGTTAAATTTAAGGCCCATGTAATAGGGGGCGAGCCTATTGAACGACCGAGCACAATCCAGACTCTGGGCTGCTATTGAGAAATTCCTAATGGCAAAACCCAATAACACTTTGCCCGACCTTGGAATCGAACCCAGGACCTCACGCTCGGCAGTAGCGCATGCGACCACTAGACCAAAGGCAGCAGAAAGAATTGTTGTGATTTATTCTTATTGGAAAGGATGAAGGGAAGATCGTCAAAGGAATGAACCAAAATTTTATAAGCTTGCTAAAATTGTTAAGATTTGCTGTGCTTTTTGCAAGGCAATTGTCGGAACCCTAAGCAGGAAATCATTACAAAATAATTAATCATTAAAATTGTACTTTAAAATAGTTTATATTTAAGTATTTAGAATATCGCTAGCCCATTGTCCGGGCACACAATATAAAAGAATCTATAAAAAATAAAATGATAAAAATAAAAACCTATTTAAATCCTCGTGAAAACTGGCGCGATATCACGGGCGCGACAGGCAGCGCAACCCTTATCGCGCCTGTTTCTGGGAGCCTTAAACCAAAAAACATGATTGCCATAACAACTGTAACAAATCTGAATTCATATCCTGTCCACAAATGTCAAAAACCACTAATAAATAGTTCAAATTAGAATTGAAGCAATGCAATGATTTACATTTGCGTGATGCTATTGGACCAGTTGCCACATTACGTGCGCAAGTAATAGGCAATCATAAACCAGAAGATTCAAATATTAACTCGAAATTGCAATAGTTTTTGATGACGTGTAGTTACCGGACGCGGACATGAGGTGAGCTGGTTAGGTCAGATGGCAAATGACCACGTTCTGCGAATTCCATGATAAACATTTCTCACAGACTCTGATAAGGGAACATTACTTTGATGTCGTTGAATGCCGATTACTGATTGTAGGTACTCGGTTTAATCAGCAAACAAAGGATGTTGCTTATTAATTATTTCAAAAGCTTTGTTTTCTTATTAAAAAGTACACGCGGCAAATAAGGTACGTGTTCTGACTTATAAGAATTCAGATAGATTACCCATTAACTCGAGTGAAATAATATTTGTAAACGAATACTGATCCAATGTTGAAGAAAAGCATTGGATCAGTATTAGTCTTTTTTTTAAAATTCCAATATCACGTCCTCGTTTTTATTTTTTTCTTGTCTTTTCGATTTTTTTTTAATAAACACCCTTAACACGCTATATTACCCGAAGAGTTAGGCAGAAGTATACTTATAAAACACACCTACATTTCGCCAGTTATGGTAACACAAATGAATAAACAAGACTAAAAATATATTTTATGGTCTACTAGCTGCGCCCCGCGGTTTCACCCGCGTTAGTCTCCATTTCGTAGGAATTCCGGGATAAAAATTATCTAATGTCCTCTTCTAAGTTCCAAATTTCATCTAAACCGTTCAGCCGTTTTAGTAACAAAACGTAACCAACAAATAAACTCACTTTCGCATTTATTATTACTAGTTAGGACAAGTTAGGATTAGGAGTCATAAAAAAAAAAATATTGTATACGATTTGGAAGTCAAAGTCAAATCATTTATTTCAATTAGGCACATAAAAGGCACTTTTGTAAATTTTTCACCTATAATAAAATTAATAAAGTCACCTGACTAGACTTCATTCCAAAAGGTAGTTTCCTATGGAGAAGAATGCGCAAGAAACTCCACCGTTACTCTTTTAAAATGTCTTACAATATTTTACATAGGTACATTAATTATACAATTATATTATGTTAAGAATGCATCTATAATAAAATTACTATATCACAATAGGTAAAAATAATAAAAAATGGGGCAACGACAGATAATTAATTATGTGATATATGCTCACATATTTACAAACATTGTTTTTAGACGATTTTCCTATTTTACAATTAACAACTCAGTTGGAGTTGGAGGTTCCAAAGATTCTAATAAGAATCTAAACTTAGCTCAAAAATTTATAGATCAACAAAAATACTCTGGACTGTACATGGGCCTCAGACCAAAAAAATAAGAAAGACAGAGCATTACGTACATCAAAAGTGAAGCCACCTTTTTATCTATGTGTATGTAAAAAGGGTTGTCATTTGTTAAAGTTTTTCCCTATAATTTGGGGAATAATATTTTGGGTAGGATAATATTGTACGAGTAAGATATTGTTGAGTATGGTATTGTACCTCAATTGTTAGGAAGGATTCCGAAACAAAACCATTTTTTTTTCATCGCGAAATAAAATAATAATTAAGTACAAAGTGCATTTACATACAGCCCTATCGTCAATGGCTACATGAGGCAAGTCTGGTAACTCCTACAAAAAAAAATACACGAGTAATGGCAGCTTTTGATTAAAACCTTAGTAAGATAAATGAAGAATTAAGACATACTTGAACAAACGTACAGCCAGAACTTTGTGAAACTGAGTTTTCAGCAATTACGTAGGACGATGGAAATAACATCTAAAAAATAAAATTTGGTACAGTAGTATTTAAATTTGCTAGACTAAGCTGAGAAACTAACTAAAATAAAATAAAAAATACAGTCTCGTGTTTAATTACTGGTTTGATAAAATCTAATTTTTTGTTTTTCAAATTTTATATCCGCTTTTGATCACACGGCGAAGTCCACGATTAGTTGAATAAAGGTCATTATTATCAAAATTATCGGAACAAACCACGCTGGTTTTCGATGGAAGCCATTCTGGATCATTCCGACTATTTCTTATAGCTACTATCCATTTACTTTTATTTTCAATATTACTTGGAAATCTAAAATATTAAATACATAAAAAACAGGCATATAATTACTCGCACTAAAAAATATCGAACGGGGAAATTTCAAATCATATTATGGCAACCCCCGCACTTTAAATGTCACTGTTTTCGTTCGTTCATTCGTTCAGGTTTTTGTTCCAAGTAACCTAAAATTCATAGTTTACTAAATTAAGAAACGATGTTATTTGAAGTACTTACATGTGAAAAGCGATTCCGTGAGACTTTTTATGTGATTTGCTATTGTTTTTACAAGTTTTCACTACACAAGAAGGCATAATTCTATTTTTTTTTATTGAAGTTTACTAGACGACGACTCGTGACGTACTAGGAGCGATGAGCATAGTTTTTGTGTAGGTGTGTGCGTGAGTCTGTGTGTTTACATGCAGGAGCATAGTTTTGTGGCTACACGTTTGATGTACGTAGTGATCCGTCTTTCTATTTTGGTTGGTCTGAGACATGGGCACATCAGCAATGGAATATGACCATTTTATAATGAAAAAATAAAACCGACTTCCAAAAAAAACACTACAAGGGAAAAATTACTTTCTACAATACAATACACGGATGTATGTAATGAACTCGATGTGTGCCGAACTCAATTTTGATGCAAACCAAAAAAATGCTTCGCACAGTCCACATTAACCCGTCCCATTTCAGTTTACCTGAGTGACTGGTATTGATTAGTCTATTCAAGTATGCATTAGTCCATAGTGGAGATGCGATAAAAACAATAGGCAGTCAGTGTCGCCAGCCGAACGAGCTGCCGACATTATCGCGCAGTTAAGATCGGGCAGCTCGAGTTCTGAGTAGCGACGAGTGATTCCGGTGTCGATACCGTATTCAACTTATTTGATAACAGATAAGTTTTGTTTAGAGAAGTGATTATACTAATATCCTTACATATTACAAAACAAAGTCCTCCGCGTCTGTCTGTCGTCCTGTACGCGATAAACTCAAAAACGACTGCAAAGATTTTCATACTTTTTTTACCAATGGATAGAGTGGTTCTCGAGTATGGTTTTAGTATATAATAAACCGACATCCACGCGGGCGAAGTCGCGGACATTAGCTAGTATTCTTATAAAATAATGTGCCCTAATGTTTTTACCATAGTGTACGTTACTAACTATTATAAAACCTCACTTGCCCATAAATCAAGGTAATTTTTATTATGTCCGTTATCTGCGACGTCCACCTACAGCATAAAACGTGATCTCGAAATAATTAGCTGAGAGCGCGCGGCAAGGTGTTAAAGCACGGACAGGCGTAGTGTAGGTACCGCCAGGGCGGGCGGAAGCTGCGACGCATCCCGCCCTGGCTGCAGTGGGCCCCGCCGGGCGGCTCCCACCCCGCGCCCCGGCCCCCGCGACCCGTCCCCGCGCCCCGCATCTCCACCCCGCGCCGGCGCGCTGGGCGCGTGCGCTCGCCGGCCGGCACATCAGTTCAGGACCGCGCGGCGTGTTAGGTAGACGTGTGTCTCTCATGATAAAACGCGGCGTTTGAAACGATCGAACGCACCCCAATTTTTATTATACTAGTGACAGAGAGGGCAACCTCTCAGTAAATCGTAAAAAATAGCTTCTCAAGTGGAAATGCCTTCAAGCTTGTTCGGGGATCTCGGAGGCGGCGGGGGGCTGGTGGAAGACCAGCGCGCGTTCCAGCTGGCGCTGGAGCTGAGCATGCTGAGCCTGGGCGAGTCGCTGCCGACGCCGGGGTCGCTGGCCAGCCCACTCGGCTTCGCGCCGCCGCCCGAAGACCGCGCTAAGAAATCGCAGAACATGACGGAGTGCGTGCCAGTGCCGTCTTCGGAGCACGTCGCGGAGATCGTCGGTCGCCAAGGTACTGCTGCACGTTCACCACCTGCTTCTTGTCACGTCGCCTGCTTGTTGCCACGCCGCGACCACGCCGAACAGCTGTAGAGGTTATTCGGTGTCAGACGTCGGGGTTGGACCGCGCCACCGGCGCCACCCTTATGTAAGGGCGCACGTGCCGCCGGCCGCTTTTAGGTTATGTTCGATCACTACCAACACCCAGTGACAGGATTCCGTGCGAATTGGACGACCGAAAAATTTGCATTGTGTTTGTTTGTTTACCCTCGTAATATTTGTTGTTACGCTTATCTGATGGCAGCCGTCAGTCGTAGTGTCGTGTAGATAAATACGTTGTTCTGTAGCTGTAGTACATAGTACATAGATACGTACTCGTTGCAGACAGGATCTCCGCAGACACTGAAAGCTCCGATAGTATGCTGGTCCCTTCGCTCGACGTCGTAACATCTGTTTCGTGATGATGGAGTGCTGATGTAGATTGCGTACTCACTGTAAATTATAACATGCGTAGATATTTTTGTAGATTACCTAAAAGCTTTCATTTTATTTTTCAAAGTGTGTCTGTAGTTAGGAACTCGGTCAAAATTCTGCCTTCCCACACGTACCGTACCTGCTCAAAAAGTTGAAAACATGACGAAACTTTCAACGTTCAGCTATTTGTTATTGTATCAAAATTTTTACGTCAAAATAAAAATTAATTGCATCATAATAAATAGCAAGCTGGCCCACAAATTGTCATTATCTTGCATCCATCTAAACTCGATCTAATTTCTCGGTATCAGTCGAACCAAATGGGGTTTCGAAATAAAAAAAAACTTTTCGTTGGTTCTAATTAAAAGGTACAATTCGGCAAAAAACGTTACCCAAGGGTCGGTTTTCTTTTTTGTAAGGGATGAACAAAAAGTACCGACAAAGGAGGTCGGCCTGGCACTAATTTTTCAAATCTATGCGCTCTCTGCGTAAGGAATCAATTATCTATTCCATAACAGATCACGTTATTGTAATGATACAGGTAGGTTAGTGGTCAAAAAATGTTGGAAAACTCTTGCAATACGCCCCAAAGTCAGTTTTTTTTTTTTTTGTTATTCTTTGCACCGAAATACCCACTTCGTAGGTAGAATGAATGTGTAATTTAGCGTAGTCCGTAGTATGTTCACAGGTAAAATAAAAGCACAGTATTGTTGTTCGTATTTTCGTTATCTATGTTAGTGTTGGCATGACCATATTTTGTATTTATTATGAACATTACGGTCGACATTTGATTAGTGCATAATACGTTCCAAATAACCCCGTAATATAATCTTAAATCATAAAGTTTGTCACCGCTTTTTCTCTTATAGGTATTTCCATAAATACAATACCTACATAACTCGTTCCTACATTATACCTAGTAAATTTACATTCAGATTGCCCGCTAAAATATTATCGGTAACAGTCGTTAATTAATATTTATGACGAAATAAGAATCCCGGGTCGACTTCCGTTAATCACGTGGGTCCATAACCTACGACAAGCAGGCAGTCATAGCTCGGAGCCGATCGCAACGTCATCCGCGTCGTCTGGGGAAAGTTTCCTTCATAATTATGTTTATTATACGAATTCACCTTTTGCAACGGACAGGCCGCTAATTGTCGCTCGATCGCTACACATAATTATGATACTTGCTCTCTTTAAGACAAACATATGATCCTGTCCACAGTTATGCGGTCCTGGTACCCCTGGGCTTTTAATTGTTATTTATTTTCCCGCCATGACGGCTGGGTACACAGTGACACTTAATTTCGCATTCTTGAAAAGCATTTCGCTTGATCGTTTATTTAACTTTCGCATTTTCGAACTGATCGAGGTATTACGAAGACGAGGGTCGTCGGCTGTTCCCGTGTATTTTTTAGTTACCTAGATCTTCATTATAATTTTATCCATCTCATAATTGCTTACAAGTTCAGTTTCACGAATAATGACAATCATAGTAGGAATAGAACCGCCCCTTGTTCGAGGCATAAAATTAAATATTGGTAAGAGCTACTCCATTAGTCAAATCATTGATAAGTCTGAATGAAAATTAAAAGCACCGTTCGGTTTCTATTGTTCAAGTCTACTCTAAACACTAGATCAATTTTTAATTCAATAAAAGAACTAAATTAGATGTTTTAATCTATTGAAGTACGTCTGTTACTAATGTTTATGCAAGCTCTTGTTCCTTAAAAGTTCTTTTTAACGTTCACTAAAACTTGAAAACGAATCTTTAAATCATGCCCTGCAGCGTATACATCAAAAGATAAACACAAAAGTAAAAAAAAAAACTAAACAATAATAATATCGCATTATACAAAAACTGGTACCTATTTCGATCCGACCCGTTTAATAGTGGCCGTTTCGCTTGGAAACCTTTCCCATAGCTGTAGAACGAAACAATAATACTGCTATAGGTAGTCAGTATGTATAGAGGTCCCTTGCATTTCCAGACTAAGGAACTTGTAAAACGAGAGCAAAAAACGCAGCTGCTTCACTTACAACTCTGTCTAACTACGCGGGCCCTTTATATAGTACAAGGTACAAGTTGGAGAATTTCGCACGGTTCATATATTCACCTTGCTGATGGTGCCTGCTTCACTTTTGTTGTATGTAGCCTTGGTATTCAGGTTAACATTATTAGGTGCAAAACTTTGGGCTTTTTAAAGCTTTTGATAGCTGAATGATATCAAGTTAAAGCTAAACATGTCCTTTATAAATGACAAAATGAAAGAGAATTAACATACTAACTTTTATTGAAGTATCTTTAACACTCACAGAACACAATGATTGTCCCATATTTAAATCGAAAGACATAATTAGGAGGACCGTAAACTTAAATGCGATAAGGTGGGCCGTGGGTTTCAAAACAGTTGTTATATTTAGGGCGTTACGTTCTGTTTCCTCTGGTATATTCTGATCGGTTGGCGATAAAAAGTAAATAAAAGCGTCCTTAGTCTTTGTAGTAGCTTTTGAAACATGCTTAGGATTCAATTGAAAGTTTTTAATAATATGTCAAGTCTTAATGTTGATTATAAAACGGTTTTTATTTTTCTCTGATCATAATGAGTTATGAGTTATTTTTTACCTGAAAATACTAATGTAATACATATATTATCGGCTGTTTGAATTTGAAGTACAACTTACGTTTTAATAAAAAAAAATAAGTTGTGGTAATCTTAATAACAACCGAGCAGCTTGTTTTAGACAACTAGGCCCTGATTCCTGAAAATGAAAAACTTCGCGGAAAACTAATCTTAATCACTTCATCATCATCATTTTGTTACACCCACTGCTGAGTATAGGGCTCCTCCCTTTTGTGCCATGCTTTCCTGGTCTCTGCGAGTCTCATCCAGGTGTTCCCCACGATCTCCTGTAGGTCGTCCACTCAACTGGCTTTTGGTCTACCAACGCTCCTTCTACCGTTTCTCGGCAACCACTTAATTCTACTTTAGTAAACAGCATATTTTTCGTCTTGTTACCGTGTTTTGTTTAAATTCATAACCGTGAATTCATATTGGCAGAAAAAAAATCCTGAACAAATACGAACTAAATCGTAAAAATTTCTTAGAAACTGCTTATATTTTTGTATACCTGATGGCACAATAGTCAGTAATTCAATACTGACGCATTCGACTCGCAAAATCATTCCGCGTGGAAGGATTTTATGAAGAGGATCTTTATAAAGCACATAACTTTAGAAACTTCTTTTTTTTAACTTACCTGTACTTTGTGTGCCTCTTTGATTTTTTTTTTCCTCATTTCTGTCCGGACTAAGCTCTTGGATTTGCTTCCTTTTCCAAGTTGCTCTTGTAATTTCTAAATTTAAAATGTCTGTGACATGTTTATCACGTTTTCTATAATCTGGTTTTAGTTTTTTGGTCTAGGTTACATTTTAAATAGTTAAATACTCGCAACCGCTATCGGTCCTTCGTTTGTAGCCAAGATTATTAATTCTTGTTTGGCCTTCATGAGAGGTATTACAGGACAAAATAAATTTAGTAGAACAAAAGACGGTAAAAATAGAATTCCATGTATCCCCCCGGCTATATACTATTGTCTATTGTAAATTCGTGTCAAAACCCAGTACGACCTTTTAACAACGCACTTTTCATACGGTGTGAATATTAAATAAGTCTATCCTTTGATCGGAAACTTTTTATAACAAATTGAACCTTAAATACATGGTAATAAAATGTCAAAGCATGAGACATCTTTGTTTGTACCAATCACATCTGTTCAAGACAACGCAATATACCAAAAGGAGGTTGTTTAAAATTCTCGCGTTTACGCACGAACGGCGTGACGTCACGTCCGGTTGTCGACTCGTGTCGGACCCGCGTCGACTATCGATACGATTGCCGATGATTGTCTCGATGTCGATGTCGATCGGACCTCCTGTCGGCGCGTTTGTTGTTTTGATTTGTAGTGGCGCGCCGAACAATGTTTTTGCATCTGTGAATCCGATGTATTGTAAGGTGTAATGTCCAACTGTCACAGCGGTATTTACACGAGCGATACTTTATGATAGTGCATTGTATTTTTTAACGTTTTATGTTAATCATTCGGTCTGATATTTTTACAAGACGCTATCTTCTTTGTTATGGTAAAACTCAGCCCAACTCTGAATTGGCCTCGTCGTGGTATTCGTTGGCTTGGCATGCGAGCTATGCTCGTAACATTTAGTTCCAATGTTCCCAAACGTTTCGGTGAGTAATTCATCCCTGTCCGTCACAAGCCGGTTCTAGATGACGAGTCGCTACAACCGGTTCTACATCAATGACTGCTTACCCCTCTCCCGGTCTGTTTACTCCCCGAGATACTTATGACTTTTTTCTCAACAATAACTCTCGATTTTGACGTTACTAGGCCGTTTCGTCTTACTTAGTAACCGCGTTTTGATTACATCAAGTACAAGACTATTGTAGCTATGTTTATCGAAAAGTATGGGAATCGTTACTAACGATACCGAAAGCAATATCATAATGCCTACCTACCTCCCTCCCTTAGTTAAGAACTCGCAAAAACCAGTACGCTATTTAAATTAATAGATGCAAGTTGTATTTAACTTAATCGATGTAATTTTCGAACATAAACGAAAGAGAAAACAATCTCGTAAAGCACACGTGTGAGTGGAATGTACTAAGACCGCAACACCGGCTAGGCAGTGAACGCCAATCGGCAAGATTCGCAATGTGGCTCGGCGTGCGTTCCGGTCGACGCCACCGCAGTCAGGGTCAAGGCTTCGGCTCCTGCACACTGCTGCCCGCCTGGTGGACGCGAGCCGCACCGCTGTCTTCTACTATCGCTACGCTAAGCGGAAATGGGACGGTAAAAGCGAAATTGATGTACCCCTTACATTATGTGATTCCCACGACGACGTTGTATTGAATGAATTACGCCCTTAATGTTAGAAATTATGTCGTCCGCCGCAACAGAACTCTGGCTCAAGTTAAATGACTAACTTAATGTTAAATGACCTCGCGCAATAATAGATCAACACGAAATTTATGATTTTATGTGTATTCGAAAGCAATAAAAGTCAGCTTCGAAATTAAATAAATTTATATGAATGGTCGCTAAATTGGTTGATAACGAGCTAACTGATATAACTTTAACAGGATTACACAAATCCTCTATCCGTTGACAATTTTTGAATGAAACTACTCTGGCGGTAGAAAAAATAAACAAGCATGTGTCCCTCCGTTGCCAAGACGTCCCGAAATTCCAGGGCCCCATTTTTTGTGTGACTTGACAGATGCATTCTGGGCCGCCACTAACCGCATCTTGCATCCTTATCGTACATTCGGAAATGAAATCTACGGTTGTATGAGTTCTGTATCTACTACGTCGAATTTGAGGGTTATTTTAAGGTGCATTTCTCCGTCCTTGTTGCTCGAAGTGGCGCCACAGTCGCGGGAAGAAAGAGCCGAGCCCGAACTAACTCGCTCCTGTTTGTATTGCGCACGTCGTCGCACCAACAGCATTCTTAAACATGGTTACTTTTTGTTTTCGAAGCGGAGCGGAGCACTGACTAGCGGCAAGGCGCAGCGAACGAGAAATCATTTGAAATCATAGCGCGTTGCGAAAGAACAGTGTGACGTCACGGTGCGACGGCACCCCCACGTCTGCGAAACTTAGGGACCCTAATGAATGACTTCCTAATTGCCGCGGCAGCACGAATAAGCCCGTAATCCGGCACGAAAACCGCTCCTGCGTTTAATTGTAGACCTTGAGCCGTTTTGTTTCTGAGCTTGAAATCGAATGTCAGAAGTCTCGCGACATGTACTCCTGGACGAGAGTGGCTGTGATCGGATCGTAAAGCCGCAATGACGTGACGTTGTGGAGTCAAATGGACTCTTATTTTATGAGCTATTGGATCTAATTTGAATTGATCTCGTTCTAAATTATGTCATCTCGGGTTAGTGGTCGGCGGGGGCAATGTTATAGAGCGACAAGTCGATATGCTCCCGCACTAATGTTGACAACAATCCATCTCGGGCTGTCAGCCGGCGCCGCGAATTAGACTCACTCCCATTTCGATTTACTCTTCACCCAGGGCTAGTAATAAGCGGCCATCCCGCGGGCGACTTTCATTATTCCGCTTTACTTACACGTTCGCGGTTATTTTCCAAGAGAACTATGCGATGGCAATTTCTGACCGAGATTAATTTATTTGTCGCGGACTACATTATTGTTGGGAAAAAATGGAGCGTACGTTTTTCTCGTGAAGGTTTAATGACAGGATATGATGTTAATGTCTTCGAGTCAAAGTCCGAAGAGCGCAGATGTGCAAAATGTTGTCGCCATGAAGGATTGTTCCGTTCTACCTAGCAACACCACATGTGTGCTATTACGAACATGTACTAACTACACGATTAGTGTACTTGCTGATTAATATTTAAATGTACATCAACTGACGAATTCATAATTTTATTTTATTAAAATTTTGAGTGTAGCTTTAGTACCAGCACCTACATTACTTTGTCATAAAGACAAATTGGCGAATGGGTAATTCCAAGTATGTGCATAGAATTTTTTATTAACTACCAGAATAGTAATCAAAGAAAGTTATTGTTTTTGGCCAAAACTCAATCTAATATGGTAAGTATAAATAAACGCTAACAACCTTAACATGGCTTTCCAAGGTTTTGGTCCGAGGCACTCCGAGGATACGGAACATAATAATTATGACGTCATTTCCTAACATGAAAGAATAAAATTCAAGGCGAATTGAAAACCCTGCCTTCAATATAAATTACCATTAGACTGGAGGTACTCTCGTTAATGATGTCAAAAAACTTTAAAACCTCCATCAGTAGTATCGATTAGGGACGTTATAATAAATTGGCCGTTTACAAATTCTTCCAAGTTATCGCTGGCGCTGCCATCTGCCAACCGTCTTGCGACCGGCGCGCGCGCCACCTGCCCTCGACCCTCAACCGTCTTCACATTCACATGATTATTGATAGCTTTACAATTTTATCAACTGCTACTTAATAAGGATGTTTCCTATTAACTGGAGTTTTAAGTAAATTCGAAATAATGAAAAGTTCAGAAAAGATTTTGCTTAAGTATATAAGTTAATTGCACTTCGAAACACTGACAAATTAAGAATAACGAAATACAGTAGCAGCGAGCTCCTGAGACCACATCTCGATTTATTCAAAACTTTTTATTTATTCGCATTTTCGCATTCGCATTACAGGTTTACCGAAACTATTTATTCGATTCCCGCTCAATAGCGATCGTTTTAACGGGTGGCTGTTGTGTGACCGCTTTAAAATAACAAAAATAAAAACTGAGGCAGGTGTTGCATGTGGCAAATACCTATGTACTCGACTGACTTACAGTAACAGAATGTCGCCTATTTATGCTAAATGCTGAGTTCCAATATAAATGCCATTATGCTACAAGCTTCGACTTCTTGAACATAACTCTTTTATAATTTCAAAACTTCGATTGTTATTTTCGATTTGAACATTTGACAGTCGTTACGCCTCTTGTTTATGAACGTTAGAACACATGTTACTAATAATAACGGTTGTGAAATCTGTTCTAAATTATGTACCAATATTGCTCTCACAAGTTAACAACACAGAAAAAATTTATAACACAACCAAATAAAAAATTCAATTTCAAAATCATTGATTTGCTAATATGGCTAATTACATAAAGTTGTTAAAAATAGAGCATAGTTCAACCATATTACGCCTTGAGGCATGCAAAACTTAAGCTTTTACTATATCACACAAATAAAAAATTTAAAAATATACATACTCGTATATATACGTGTCGACTTGCTGAGAATCTCCTCTTTTTTTTTTCGTCTGTTAATAAGGATATTTGATTCCCACTTGTATCGCAGAAGAACTAGAAAAAAACGATTCTTCTATTTTTATGACGGCAACACCAGTTGCACCTTAACCGACTCTTGCGCCAGTTATTCAATGAAATTTTATTAAAAAGGGCAACGACAAAGCTCCTTTCTGCCTTCAACCGACAAACATTGGCAGCTGCGCTTTCCGTTTCGAAACGGTGTGCGTGTGCGCAGCGGCCGGCTCAACGGTCGCGCCACCGTTGACACCTAACAGTTACCACACTTAGAACAACTAATAACTACTCCATTGATTAACTAGTCCGTAATAAAACTGTTTACCTTATTATTTTTTTAATTATCTCGTTGTAATTACTACGAAGAGAGTAGAAGAAGCAGTGTAGCTTATAAAATATAATCCAGCAATCATTTTTAATTTTCGGAATTTACAAGTTATAAATTCGCAGTTTCTTTTCATATTTTCGTCATCTCATAAAGATCAAATCTCGAAACTTATATGGGTGAAATTTATCGTAAGAATTTAAATGTAAAGTTTTATTTGACTGCACGTGTTTTTGCCGAAGCAAGTACAACATTACCGTGCGAGTACAACATTACCGTGCGTTTGCACTAGCGAAACATTCAAGACAAAACATGTTGAAATCTCTATTTTCTGTCAATGTTCCATACAATTTTTGACAGGAAGTAGAGATTTTAACATGTTTTGTCTTAAATGTTTCGCCAGTGCAAACGCACGGTTATTAGCCAAGAATAGCCAGAACGTGGTGTTTAAAATAAATCAACCTGGTTGATCAGGGGCGGTAACAAACCGAACTTACAAGAGTAGGGCATCATAAACGTAGACAGGTTTAACCGATTTTAACTGTGGCGTCCGTCCTTCGAGCTCCCTTTAGTGTAGCGCCCCACGTGAAATAGGACAAACAAATGTTTAACAATTGGCCGCGTCTGGTCCTACGTGTATTTACTCAGAGTAGCAGTAGTAGGACTTCCTATGATTCATTTTATTAGTGACTTATTGCGTACTTGTTACCGGCTGCGGACGCAGGGGTTATCGCTCGTCTATCACAATAAGCAGAAATTTATAACTTAATGTGAACACACACGGACAAGACGGATGAAAGGAGACAGGAGCGAGAGCGACACAAAACAAACACGCCGGACCTCAAGGACCGATCGCTGACCGCGCATTGTGAGTGAGCTGACAATTTTAACGCTCAGTAAACTGGCATCATTTAAACTATTGTCTCGAAACAATAAGATGCAAGAGCAAACGGAATACTTATCTAAAGCTTTGTCGAATTTTTCGAAATTGTGAAATTGTTAACACTTGCAACAAAAGGGCCGATGTTTTGTCAGAAACCTAACTGTATCTTAAAGTGACCACCGAAAAAAAGGTCCTTGTGAGAGTTTGGGGCCGCTATTAAATCACGGGTTCTTTAAATTCCCGTGAAGGAGTCTACCTGCCCCTTTGGGTCTACCTGCGCACTAATCAGACTTATACCATAAATTAAATGCACGTTTAAACGTTTGGAGAGGGATTTATGGCGACGCCGGAGTTCATTATTGTCGCATTTGCGTATGTTCCTTATCTCTATCTGTCATGTGTGGGGTAGCGCACGTTCCATGTAAATGTGCTGTGACCGCGAGGGTGAGAGAAGACGGTGACCCATAGGGATTGTATAATAATGGTGTTTTTTAATCCATTAATTGAATTGATGCTTCTATCAAAACTGAGGATATTAATTTGACAGATGGAGCTATAGATTGGGATAACAGGATCATCCACCCTGTTGACACCGCGAACCTGTTTACCAGGGGCGCAGACGTTGAGTGGAGGTCTAGCTGTGTAAGACTATAGTGTGCGTAGTGGGTGGCGAACTCTCAGCGTGTAAGCCGATATTTCCCTCGTGAAAATGTGTTCAATGGCCGGTGTCGTATTGCTCCCGCGTCCGATGCGTGTCGAGCCTTTAGATTTTCGTCTCGCATGCCGATGCCGGTACATTATTTCGCGTCGTTAATTATTGTATACAGCTTTTTTGTACTCCAAAGGCTCACATAAGCCACCTGTCGGTATCGGAGGTTGTTGTAATTAAAGATTGCGCGCAGGCTCGCTCGATAAAAGAAGTTCCTCCGGTCGCTCCGGTCCGTACACGTTCACCTTCAATAGTCGCGTATTTAAATAAAATGACAGTATTTTACAGACGGCTATGGTTAATCAAGCTAATGATGTCTGAGAGAAATGTTAGGTTTTGTTCGGGCTTTTGGTCCGCGGTGGTCGTCGTCTCGGTCGCGTTCGAGAGGCGGCATTAACTTGGAGTCGGTTGGTTCCCGGGAGGCGGTGCAGCTGGCGGAAAGGCGCCATCTGCCGAGCGGTGCCCCGGAAACGCAATTTTGTTTTGTTTTCGAATTCGGTTCGATTCTTGGTACCACACGGTACTTGATGTATTACATTGTAGTACAAGAGTCAACTTCATTATTCCTGACATCAGCGGTCACAGTCGCGTGCCCGTCTCGCTCGTAATTCTGACATTAATAAAATATTTCAAATTATAAACCTTAAGCTCATATAAAAAGGAACTATTTATTTATTCATGCTAATAAAATTAAGGGGCCGAAACACCGCCAGTTGTTCGCCGCACAGGAAAATAATTCAAGCGTCGAAAATGAATTACTAATGGCTGGAAATAACGAATGATATTGACACGTGGTACTGTTATGAAAAATAAAATACGTAACCTTTACTTACCTTTCTACTCTCGAGGGTGGTGGAACGGATAATGATAATACACATACAAAATTACACACAATAATGGTGCCGAAATACATTAACAAAAACGTATAAGTAGTTATTTTAAAATTTGGTATTTCCGTACGAAGAGCCGTCAATCAGTGGTGGCAACATCTGCCGGTTGCACCTGCTCAAGTTTTTGCTGTCCCCACACAAACACAACTCGCCAAGTGTTCGAGATGAGGCGCTCAGATAAGCTCACTAGCTCCTAAAACTTTTGATCCTTTCTCAGAAAGGCGACTTTCACGGGTATTTTTTACAAAAAAAAAATTAAAAAAATCACATGCAGCAACATTTGCGTTCATAGCCCAAAACTGCATATAGGCATCTCCTAAATGCCACGACATGCAAAATACTTAACTTAATTTTCTTTTAAGAACACAAATACTGCTCACGACTCCTTTACAGCAGCTTGACTCGAGGCAAACGAAATAACACATTACTTAAACCTGGTTTCAATAACATAATTTAAAACCGGCCAATTGCGTCTATCAGAGGCTCCTTTACAGACATTTACATAGCAATTGACACCTGAGGCACGATCATGCAGCTCGCCTTTACATCAATTGGAAGAAAAATCGCACGCATCGCATCTGCGCGCACGCACCGGCCTGTAATTTCAACTTCTGCGGGTAATTGAAAAATGTCTCCCGTAAAACAGATTGCATATAATGCGTGTCTCACAACACAACAATAGCAACATACTTTTAAAAGACAGCCGCGCTTAATTGCCATTCGATTTTCGAACATCGAGCATCGTTCGTATTCGAGTATCGATAAGCACAAGTATCGATAATGACCGTATTAAATAAACTATAAAACGATTATATCACGCGCTCGCTCCGCTCGGAAAGCGAGAGCCGTGGGGTGGCATTCCTCGGTAATAGTCCTTAGAATCGAGACGATGCACCGACAGACCGACATCCTTTTACGACAATCGATTTCGGAGCCGGACCCTATTCGTTCACTTTTTACAAGATGGCACACGATAGCTGCTCACGCGCGTCGCGACTGCTGCATCCTGACAACAAAATTGCTGCCATTTCAAAACAATCTGTGAAAAGTAGCATTGTTGAACCAACCATTAAATATGGAATTTCTGGGCAGATGGGTTTACTTATTTGCGATGATTGTTATTCATCTGGTTGACATCCTTTAATTAAAGTGCCTAGGTACTGTTAATTTTAATGAGCGCGAGCCGAGAAGACCGGATGTTGCATCGTAGGAGCTTTATCAGGTAATAGTGTCGCACATGTGCTAGGACCGCCATTCCTGCAAACCTCGCCAGCCATAACAAATGTATGCTAACTCGCTAACCTTTCCGCTGGTATTGAACAACAATTTTATTATAATTGGCAACGCGGTCAACGATTCTTGGAAATTGGCTTTTTTCGTCTTTCTTCCAACATTTAACCGATCTTGTTTTTGCGCCGGAATCGCTCGAATGGACCTTTGTTCTCCGCCATATTGTTTTTAATGTCGAACAGTTGGCAAGGTAACAACGAAAGTGAGTGAAAGTCTGCGGTGTGATCTATTGTGCGACGATTAGCTAACAAAATGTTATATTAGGGAATGTTTTCTGCGTAAATATCCGATCTAAATAGATAGGAAACCGATCTGATTCCAACTTCAAAATCGAAATTATAAACTCCAACTAGAAGTCAGAATATTTCAAACGTGGAATTTCCTATTTGAACAACGCGACGTCACTGTCATGTGTACTTTTTTAATTCGTGTGTTGACACAGAAACGCGGTCCCCGTAATTAGGGGTAACAGGGCGAGGTAGTGTGGGAGCCCGAGGGAACGAGCAGCTGACGCCAGGGCAACCGTGAACCGAGACCATTCACACGGAACATTATATGCGCTGTAATTGCTAATGAGTGCAGTGGTGGCCCAGTGGTAACGGCCGCGACTTACGATTAGGTTCGAACCCGCGCTTTATTTTGTGTAAATTATTTCATCACCATTGGTGATGAGAGCTCTAAAACGGTGAAGGAAAAAATCGTGAGGAAACCGGCATGTCCTAGAACCAAAAATTCGGAGACATATGTGACATCTACCAACCCGCACTGGGCCCGCGCGGTGGATTACGGCCCACTCCCTCTCACAGAGAGGAGGCCTGTGTCCCAGCAGTGGGAACATAAGAGACTGATTATGCTAATCGCTACATAAGCTATTAAACTATTTTTCAAACAAAACCGTTTCAACTACTTCCTTACCTAAATAATCAATTAAATGGACCTGGATCTTCCATTATAAATCAAGTTTTTAATTATTTTTAGGAACAACGTTTGCAATCGTGAATATTTTGTCCTAAATACAATACAAAGGCAATAAATAATCAATTCGATATTTGAGGTATGTCCGAACAGTCATTAAAATGCCGACGACATTTTTAACGAAAAACCAGCATCTGTTGGTTTCGGCTAATTCTGTATTCTGTGAGTATCTCACGGTTTGGGTCAAATCTGAGTGTTTAGCGTCTAGTTTTGTGCGACCTTCTTGGTGTCCCTTGTATGTTAATAATTTAGTCTAGGAGCCAGTCCGTGGGGTATTTTGGAAGGTCAATGTTAAGTGGTGGTCTGGTCGGAGGAGCCGCCGTTTGATGTGGCCGGCGTTTCATCGGACGATTTATTTCACATAAAGATCGACCTCGAACATAATGAATCACAATTCATTCAGATGTTTATCACTTTTAAGACGAAAAACTAATAACGTCACGGCTCTTGTGCGTAATAATGGGCGAAGCTTAGCGAAACAGATGTAAGCTTGTTAACGACAAACTATGCCATTGTATAAACTACGTAATGGACAGAGTTAGATTTTTAAATATATTAATTCATCACTAGCTGCACTCCGCGGTTTCACCCTAATATCGAGATAAAAAGTATCCTATGGCCTATTCCAGGTCATGGTCTACCGATGTGCCAAATTTCATCCAAATCAGTTCAACCGTTTTAGCATAAAAGCGTAACAAACAAACATACAAAAAAAAACAAATCTTTTCTGTATAAAATATTAAGTTTAGATAATGTGTGGCGCTTCTGATATCTCTTTACTGATTAGTGTACCTTAAGCTTTCGACAAGATCTCCGAACGCTAGTACACACGGCTACACATCAAACTATACATTTCCAGTTTATGCTGATCTCACATTGTATAGGATTTCTGTACAATACGAGGTCAGCTTATACTGGAAATTTATAGCTTGATGTGTAGCCGTTTGTACAAATTCGATAAATTATGATAAATACAATTAATTCTATAGCTTCTTAGCTCTCGTATACTTTAAGCAAAGAAAACAATTGATTGAATCCCCAATGTAATCAGTTTAAAGTGTTCGTGACAGTATCCACTTCCCTTATATCCAGGTCAATAAGGACGCTATTCGCCTACTTGTGGCCACATTTTCATCTCATTTCGTCTCTCAAGTGCCCCTGTGAAAGCTACAGTCCCCATTTGGCGGCCATCTTTCAAAATTCGTCTTTAGATACTACCGGGATAACAGCACCAAAAGCTATATATTTTATTTAATTAACTCGTCAAATATGTCTCGACTCTCGAGTATGAAGATATAATAGACAATTTATCTTTTTGCAATGATACAGCTTTTTATATAAAAATCTAATTGAAATACGAACAATAAACATCCAGTTAGAATCTCATTAGAGCCACCCATCACCAATTTGGCAATAATCTAACTCGAGTCAAGTGGCGAAAAATCGTGACTCGGGTTTTTTACCGATTTTCGTCATCGACTCGGCGCTGATCAGACCCCAGCTCATAGATCAAAGTGTTGGCCGCCCGGTTGACAGATGTTTTGATATTTCGCAGATTATTTTAATGTATGCATGGATGACTTACTGTGCGCTGGTGGGCTGTATTTTTTATCAACAAAGTTACTTGTAAGTGACTTTGTATCGGTCGCGTTGGATAGCACGGTGGTCTCCGAGCACCTGGCGAACGAACCCGGAAAGTAAAATGTCAATTTTATATTCTCTGCACCAATAATTTCGCGGGTGGGTTCTTGTTTTATTAAAAGTTACTCCTCATGATAATGTGACGGTCAGTTGAGACCTAATAAACGAAAGACCCTTATTTAATTATTAACGAACTAATCGCCCATGGCGCGTTCTAAATTTAAATTCAAACGCCGTAAAATGACGGTCACGTGGCACATTCGAAATTCGAATAATCGTTTACGGTTGGATTGGATATTTGGATGCATATTAGTTGCGCCCTCCGCTGGGTTGCCAACCTAACGCGGTCAGTTCCCAGTGCGTTGCACTCTGTTACAAAATAACTTAATGTCTTCGCCATTCGAGACAACTTTTTGTGATGTTTTTCCACAATTAAATACTTATGCATTTTTGGCCGGACCCAAACTTATTATCATAAGTAGTTAATTATTTTTAAATCGGATCCTTTTAGCGACAACCGAAAAACGTTTTGTTTTTGTTGTAATGTTCCAAATGTGTAACAGTCATCGGGTAATTTATTGTGTTTGCTAAACAAATTGTGAGCGATTAAAAAAAATGTGATACCTATCTACCTAGCTAAGGTAGATAAGTATCACATTATGGTCAGTGTGTATGGGTCAACACAAGATTCTTTGTGTTGCTTTACGACATCGTCCGTTCCGGCAGCGGGTGACTCCGGTGACCTAAAGACGACCTAACAAAAAATAAAGCCGCCCATTCACGAACACGACAAATCATAAACAACCTTGAACTAGTTAAACCGGGCGGGAATGAATCTGCGAGACAGACATGGCAACACCGGGGCGGGGCGGCGGGAAAAAGCACGCCGTTTCGTACCGCTTAGAGCAGACGTGTTATTATCTTATTATTATAATATCCTATTATCTCGAACCGCGGTGTTGCTATCTGCCTAATATCGAAGCTCGAGATAAAGGAGCTGACACCGCCGCGGGAGAGGACGTCCCTCCTCACAGACGTTCTTGTAAAGTCGTAATGAAGGACGAATCTGTTACGCTAATTACGCATTATGAGAACTGTTACAAAATTATTTCCACCTGCTCAAATTTATGATCACTTAATTATTTGTGCATCGTATAAGTTTTATGGCATAAAATTATTAAGTACCCCAATATTAATATCTCACAAAAAAATTGTGTTACAAATAAAGCCAAGGTAAATAACATTATTTTTTTGTTGGTAGGGTCTAATCTAACAGTTGTTTTTTTTTTCTGCGATCCATTGCGTCAGCGCTGCACTATGCTTGGGCAGCATGGGTCACACGCGAACCGTTTGATGTAGGTCTAATGGGCACAAATCATAATCATCGAGCTTAGCGGAATAACACCCAAAAAAAATAGGATATTAATCTTAATTCTACGTTACCATAAATAACATTAACTTTTTGTTAACAGTAAACTATGAGAAACGGGCCGATGAAATATAGCGATATATTAAAGAAACCCTTTTTTATTTAGACATCAATTGGCCAATCAATAAATAAATACCCAAAAGAGGTTACGACTAGGATAACATGGCCGTTACAGGTATCGAATTAACTCGACACACTCAGAATGTATAAATAAGTAGATATTTGTACAGTATAATGACAGGTTCGGTGATTGCTTCTCCTCAGTATTGTAATTATGAATCATAAACAAAGAACATCAGGTTTTTGGCGGTCCAAAAAAACTGCTAAAAACTAATCTGTTCACAGCAATTAACCTATCAGGCTTATTTAGTGTTGAAGGTCGCCCGCCGGTAATAAATGGGTGCTACAGTTAATACACCCGCTGTCAATCCAGTTTTAAATATATCAGTAATTACTAATTATTGAACAATAAGAACGAGATCGAATATTGTATGCTGCCGTTTCAGAGCAGGAATGCGTGCGTTTCCGAACAAAAGAGTTAGGTCATGTTATGGAAACTTTTGAAAAATATACGGTTATTTATAATTTGGTTCTACATTATTATGGATAAACGCTTCATTTACAAAAGAACTCGAGAGTTGTTCAAAATTCGTGATGTAAGTAACTTAAGCAATACGAACTTTTTAAAAGTTTTGACTTCGAAGCTTCTATTGTTGTTTGCTGAAAATAAGAAACACGACTTATTTAACTTTGATGTAAGTTCATTGCGTATTGACTGTTTATTTCCCTTTTATATTTCACCACAGCTTGTTTTCATGGACTAGGAAAACAAAAACAAGAAGAGGTATCGGACGTCTCGGTACACATAGACAAACCAGTTCTGCACTATGCAGCTCCCACACATATAAGGCTTCCCTATAAGCGAGCCCTGCGGTAACAACCCGTCTGATAGATCGCTTCATTTGATACTTCTGATGACCACTTTCGTTATTATATTATGTAGCCCTTGTCAGTTACCGGTTACCACATACCTAATACTGGCCAATGTACATAGTACACGTAAGAGAAGTGATTATTTCCCCATTGAGTTCTTGTAGTAAGTAATACATAAAAATAAACTTCAAATAATTACGAGACCTTGGCGTTGAACCCACTTCCTTGCGGCTTCATTTCCATCTGAACGTTGCGAAAGTCCACAATGGTATAAATATGGAGTAACTTCCGTTCATTGTCAAGGTGTGCTTTTTATCTTTTTAGTGTTTTGAACTTTCTGATAAAGCCTAGAAGTTCAGCAGTTTTTGAATCGTCTTCAAAATCTTTCAACGAAAGCTCCCGAAAATGCGCTTGCAATGCAAAAACTAAAGACTATTGTCCTCGGCTGTCAACGCCAATCTCGCGTTTCGTGTTCTTAAACTACTCGTATACAAGTAAAGCATTATTCAATAAATGTGTACATGCACACCAATATCTGAACATTACATACATCCGGCGCGCTGGGCTTTCGTCTGCCGTGCCGGGCGCATGCGCCATTGTCCGCCGGATGTCTTGCGGTCACACGCAATTTCACAACCTCTGCACTCCCTCTGCACTCGTGATGCCCTGGTAAGTACCAGTTATTGGCGTGAGCTAATGAGGGCTGGATAATGTACCGTCTTTCAATAAATAAAATTGGCTATAAGGCTATTGAGCTGTTGAAAATACAAAAAATATGACTTCTGACGTCTTCAAGTTTTGATCTAAAAGGACGATTCGAAACACACCTACCTATTTTATACCCGGTGATTTAAACATAAAAACTATGTAACTATTAATATGATTAGCTGTAAACCTGTAATTACAGTCAGGTAGGTATTACAAGCATAAAGCGTGTTCAGACGATAATGAAACTTTTTTAATTTGTTTCGATAATGTTTAGGTTAGTTCCCATTTAAAAACATCACGTTTAGCTAATTAATTGGCTCACAATGGAGGTACTAGGCAGCTATGACCTAGTAGGCGGTCGAATGAGCGAAAACACTGATCGACTAGCAAGGTTATGCTGAAGTTTATGTGATTACTCTATCAATCATCCACTGAAGTTTTAATAAGTGAATGGGGTAGCGTTGTCACTGTAATACATTCCGTATTTTTTACAGTATTTGTTTTTATCCCGACCTACCTCGATGTTGTTTGCGTGGGATGTTGCCTTCTATCTGATTTATGCACTTATAAATAGCTTTTATCATACGCATAGACGTATAACACCAATTAACTATTAATAGATTGTCTTACAATTTCTACTACGATACATAGAATAATAAATAAAAACGATGTTCCGCATTCAATCACTTACGTAACGTTTAATAAATAACGTTTTATAATAACGTCTATTTACATTGACGTGTGTGACATCAATCAACAGAGGATTCTTTCATTTCACTGAAGTCGTTGACTTATTGCTTTCACTGATAGGTCAATATGTGACTTGATAACAATGTTATTGTAATTTTATGTCGCAAGATTCCCGTTTATTACGATTAATTAATAATTATACTTACAATGATTATTATACGTTTATCTTTGCGTTCTATATTCAAAATGTTTTTGTTGCCGTGAGGCATTGTTTCTGAGCGAGTCGAGTGAGTCGAATTTAAATCGATAAAAATAAACTTAAAGTGGTGTACCAAACAGGCCGGGCGACCCTATCGCCCTTAGTTTTTTAGTGGTCTAGGTTTTGTAACGGTACTGCGGGCGGCGGGCGTCACATTCGGCACTGGTCGGCTCCGCTGCTATCATTTCGACAACTAATAACCCGCGGTGGGGTTCATAATTTATAAGGCGGTACATGTGACCGCTTTTTACCTCGGCCGCCGTCCACCGCCGCCGTCTGGGAATCCGCAACAAAGACCGAGCGAGATTCCGTTTTGCATTCCGAAGTATTCGTGTGCGACGAGCGACTGCGAATTTTATGTTTTGAAATGCGAATTTGCACTGAATCGATCACTAAGAAAGTCGCATCGGTAAATCGAATTAATTATCCGTTTCACGATTCCCACGCTGATTTAAGAGTTGTAAACTTGGTTAAGCCTGGCTGCCTGGTCCTAGTGGCCCTGGCGGAGGTACTTATTGTTCCGAGGCGATGTTTCATCTCACCTTCGGCGTCATTTTTATTGCGCGCGTCAATTGAAGTGGAAATTCGTGGCCGTGCCTTTGAACGCCAGTGACCCACTTTCGGGCCGTAAACCGCCCCATCAAATTTCGTCCCGGCAGTTTCGGGTTAAAAGTTATCGAGATTCGGTTAACTTTTGGTTTTTTAGCAACACGGCCCCGTTGCATTCCCGTTTTTACGATCATCTCCCCTGACCGACGCCTGACAGAGCGCTCGTAAAGGATCAGATTTTATTTCTTATTGTTCGCCTTTCGCGAAATCTAATTGAAGTTGGTGGGTACCGCGAGCCCACCGCGCCATTTACGCGTTTTTAATTTTACTGCCCGGAGAACGCTGAATTATGTCCCTGCGAACGATAATGACGACCGGCGTGAGTTCCTTCATTACTTTTTATAACACATTAAAGGTTTAAATGGTTCTGGTGAAAATTAGCGTCAGTGTTGTTGATACTGATTGTCGCGCGTCTCGCCCGCGTCTGCGCCGCTCCACTCGCGACGCGTGCTTCACTCGCTTCTACAATTATTTCCATCTTCGACTGCACTGTAATCTGCAATTCTTCAGTAAGCACGACCTTTATCTGTTGGTAATAAGAGCTGCGCGACTACTCAAATAATCATCGCATGTCCTCAACTCTATTTGTTTTAATTGTATTAAAGTAGTATTAATGCCATAATTTTCCAGTGTGAGAGAGAGACGGAGCTAGTCAAGGCCGCTAGCACCATCCCGTTTTCGCAGCGGAATAATGATGGCATTAATACTTCATAACACTACCCCAGGACTTGTTTTGGAAGCTGCCCAGTGCCCTGCCTTCCTATTTCACCTAGGAGCAGTTCGTCGACATTGTTGGCTCGTTGCCTCTCGATTTATCGGCTTATTAAAGGTTGGTAATTGACTTAATTGAACTTTATTTGAGGTCTCTTTAATCGATATTGTTAGTTTCTTTTGTCGATGTCACCTGTGCGCCTTCATCGTGTTGTTTTAGGTCGATAGAATGAAATTAGGACAGAAGTCAAACAATAGCGAAAGTTTACCGTTATGGTTATTGTAAGTTTAAGCTGGTGATGCGAATAAACTATTTCTGACACTTAAGTTTATTAATTGGCGTCTGGGAGTAAGAATGTGGTACGTCAGCGGAACAATTAGTGGAATATTATTAGTTGATTGAGTGTTGGGGTTCAGTACGTTGTAGCGTGTGTGCGGGGCTCATTGCTCTTGTGCCTACTCTATGAGTCACTTTAAATTCTCTGTTCGTACGTCTGCGTCACGCGCCTATCGGAAACGCTAACGGCCGGGACGCGTATTTAAATACACCCTGACCAGGCTTGTCTGACCTCTTAGTCCACATTGATTCTTTCGATTACAAGCAACTGTTACCACTGGAAGGTGAGACGGGGGGTCTTGGTAGAACGGTGGCACAATAATGCCTTGTGACTTGCGTCTCACTCGCGATATGCTATGTTAAGCAAAATATTTTTATAAGGAAAGGTAGGTAGGCGCGTTCCGTACAAACTATGTAAATTATTTTTGGGCAAGTGAGTTTCACGGACGTTTGAGGGTTACAAAAACGGCATGAGTAGGTCATGAAATGTAAATAATGAATTAATGCTTCTACATAGTATGGAGTTGTAACGAGTTTAACTGAACGTTACTTTTGTGTTGATATATGAAATATTGACAATATTGGTATGTTTGTAAACACTTGTGTACCGCACGCGCACGTCCTTATACCGATTTACGCAAAAATGTGTTGTGTATTTGCAACGTATTGCGATGTTTATGAAATATTTAACATTTTTCCTCAACACAAAGATGAAGTTCAGATGAATTCCAAATATGACAATATTTATAAGAACAGTTTTTTTTTTTAATTCGCTGCAACTGACGGGGCAAGAAAAATAAGTTTACCAAACTTGAAAGAAACAAAGTGGCTTTAGATGCAGAAGTTTTATGAAAGTAGGTAGTAGCACACGACAATATAGCATCTCTATAAACCTAGTTTTATTAAAAATTCATACCGAATTTCAGACTGAATTATTTTAACTTTTTTCTTGGATACCCATAGTTTTAACCTTTTTCTCCGTGTATTTAATTGAATGAATAAATTAACACGTGTTATTTTCTTTCCCCAGGTAAGCATATGGAGTATTTACAGTCAAAAACTAGTATGTATTTACTTAATATTCATATTGTACAATATATAAGTAAAGTCATCAACTGTGTAACACGTGAAAAACCTCATTATGACGTAACAACACTCAATATGACATAAAAGTACGTAATTACTGCTAAAAAATCTTTTGGCCATAAGATCGTAAGTGTAGGTACCTACTTACAAGTGATTTTATTTTTAGTATTTCTGCATGCTAAATATAACGGCGTCCATTGTCGTCTCGCGGACAATTCATTTGTTTATCAGCCAGTCAGCCGCCTATCAGCTGAGGTCGTCCGCTTTCTTGTACATCTCCGGTTTTGGAACAAAACGTACCAGGCTTTTGTTGTTCCTTTTGGTTTATGACCTACCTACTTCCAACAACGAATTATCTTATTGTTTATTTTATTTTGAAAACAAATCTATTAATATCTTCGTCTGAGGTTCGCCAAACTAGTTACAAATGTAGTGATGTAACGAGTGATCGAAGTGCATCGCACTGACCTAGCCCACGCGGCGTCAGAGCACTTTCTTCTAAACTCAAAATGTAACCGTAACTATGAGCGGACAATCGTTTCCGGCGCCCGTGACGTCACAGCCGTCTCGCCGGTCGCCGGTCGCCGCCCCTACGACGTAACCTTGGTGGAGCGAGCGGTGGGATGCGCCGCTTCGTCCGCGAGCCGCGAGCCGCGAGCCGTTCCGCCGCGCCTGCCGTGCCCGCCGCCGCGCCGTCGACAACGCTTTCGTTTTCATTGTTCTTTTTGAAATTATTTATAATGCTAACTACAAACTACACGGGCCTTCCGATAAAGAGTTCATCGATCTTCAAATCCGATCGAAGACCACAACAACGTGCGTGCAAGCTGCTTTATATTCGGCCGGATGCAGAAATTATACATATCGAATGCCACTTATAATGCGAAATAAGAGCAAAATCTCGGGTAATTTTTCACACGATCCACGAGAGCATAGTTGCCCTAAGCGCGGCGTGCCGGGGTGAGCGAACTCGCAACCTGTAATTTCGGACCGCAAAAGGAACAAAACGCATCGCGATCGGTGATTAAAAACCTTTGTCGGTTCTACTAATATTTATATTATTTTCGCAATGCGCCCGACATCTAATTGGGCGCTCGTATATTTTGATGTAGGTACGAGGTTCGGCGCCGACCACCGACGCTTCATTAGTTTTCCTGGTAGAGAAATCATAAACTACTCAATTTTTTATGTTCAGTCATTTATGTCAAAACGTGACCCCGACCAAATCGCCCAAACATTGCCGACAAAGCAATGGAAAAATCCATTTCCTTACGAAGCCTCACGACACAGTTGACAATGGCTCCTATCACATTAATATTATAAACGGATGATTTCAGAGTAAGGATGTTATAAATACTGACTAAATTACATTGATAGCAGGTGGTAGTTGGTAGGTATGAGTAACTAGTTTCGACTGGCCCTCGGTACTCTCGATCGGCCCAAGGTCTGGGATATTGAACCTGGCCGGAGCAACAGCACGGCGAGACTCGCCGCGAGAGAGACGGATGCACTATCACTCATTGTTATGGGGGTAATGTCGCGGCCACACGCGCTGCTATTCGATTGATTTTCTTCAATGACTAAACCTTGGGCTCCTAATCCGTTCGGTATGCGATGCAAAGCAGCTGCCGGCCGGAGCGATCCCGTAAGCAAGAGGCGCACTTCCTCAAACAAAGTGATGAGGCGCGAGCGAGACGCAAGACATGACGCGGCAGTGCTGACTGCTGCGCGACAGGGACGAACATACTGTGACAAGTGCAGTTGCCGCGACAGGGACGGCAGAAGTGCATTGCGCTGACGCATCACGATCGTCTACACGCTTTCTTGTCTTTTTATGAACGCTACCCCCGCAGCTTTCAGTTTCATTGTGTTAACGACGAAGACAAACAGTTTCGCCGAAAGGCGTTTATGCCAATATTAATCAGCGGTGTCATAATTAAATCTACCGGTCCGACTGGTCGTTTGCTTGGCATTTATATGTTCCCACGCGGTTGATGTCATTTTTATTATGAATGGCGGCCTTCAGCCGGGATTCCTGTGGGGGCACGGGCTCCCGGGGTCCACTGACCCACTGGCACTGGCCGGGTTCCGACAGGCGAATGGTTTTCGCTTCGTCAGCGTCGGAGCCCGTTCCGCGCCGGCGACGCTCTCCACTTGAATGAATATCGTTCACAAATAATCTCAATACAAATAAGGCTTTAGCAGGAAGCGCTTCGATAAAGGAGTAGATGCAAGTCGAAGGTAAACATGCTAAGCGTTCATTGGCATTATTAAAAATAAATAATATCGGTTTTGGAATGTTAGCGGCGCGTCATCTCGCCCTCCCGCGGAGATCGCGTGAACTCTTTATCGGTCGGATACCTCCGTGAACTCACAATGGAATAAATTAAAAAAATATTTAATCTGACTAACGAGGAGCTCGCACCCACAAAGTATACGCATTAATTTGGTTCCGATAAACATATTTTGGAATAGTTACGCAATGTTACGCTGACACATTGTAGTCGCTAAGCTTCGATCACCACGTGTCACGTTATCGCGTATCATCGCTCCTAATATGTGGTAGTGTAGTTCTCACGACGCCATAGCCGAGTGCGTTCACACCCATAAACATGGTGCGCCGTATCGACGAGTATTTCGATCGTACTGTGTAGAAGCGCTGCTTATTTATGCTTGGCAAACATTCGACGAGATAAGCCGTGAACGACGAGCTTGTGCTTCCCACATCTGCCGCGACCTTGGCTCCTTCAGCCCGTTGTGTAACCTCCTTATCAGTCACGCTTCCCTGGTACCACCAGTGCTCCGCTCACCGGCAAATCTCACCGCGTTTTCCGGTCGTCCCGATATACTATCAGAGTTATCGAGCAGATGTGGGGCCTATCGCGAAGACACGTGCGTTACCAATCTATAAAAGTAGCTCAAAGTTATGAAAGCATCTTTCACTATCGTTGAGTTTACGATCGCACTAATAAACTAAGCGGCGAGCACGTGGGTCTCTGCCGTCTCGTTAACATAATTACAGAGTTTTCGGCTGTCCCGGACGATGCTTCAACCGGTTTCAATGTCTCGACTCTTTTACTTTTTATTATGGTTCTGCTCTAAATCAATGTTAAGGTTTGTGCGAAACCGAAAGTTATGTCAGCGCGTTTAGATAATAAGATTGAATGCGTTGAATTAGCATCTCTATATCAAGCCGAACTTCTTTGTGAAAAAATCGTTTGTAGAAGAATGCTGAGAGCAGCAGTATGTTTTGTTGACATTTGAGTTATGAGTTGGGAGCGATATGGGTTGGTCAGGGCTGGCGGGCTGCGCGTTGCGCGGCGGTCCTTCCGTGAGCTTTTATTATTCCGGTTATAAATTAAACTGTGCTCGTTAATCGGCCCTTTAATCCGTCTGGGCGTTGACTCCGCGCGGGCTCGCGGGCTCGCGCGATGAATGGTTACTTTATCTTTGAAACAAGACGGCGTCGAAAGTAGTAAAATCTAAGTAATGAACGTCTTCCACATGTTGTTTACGTGTGAAAAGCTCGAGACGGTGGTCCGGCGGGGGCGAGTCATCGGCGTGGAATGTGGCTGCATCTCGCACTCGCCCCGCGCTGTGGGACAGCCTCCCGCAGTATGCAGCAGGAGCGAGCACACCGCCTGTGTACACAACACACCAATAGATATCGACGTGAGATAATTCGATCCGAAGGCTTTTTTATACGTTATTGTTAGCCTCGAATGATACACTGTTTGAATATTTAGCTATATCCGCTGACTTCACCGCTTATAAAAAATGGCGAATAATTAGTCAATAAAAATTCCGCCGATTATATACGTAGTCGTAGTTGTTACACGGGTGTTACGTAATTGGAGTAAATGACCTAAGAGTTGGTGGTCCGGACGAAGGTCTCGCGCCACGTGGCGCGCCTGCGCCGGTCACGTTGTGGACATGCTGCCAGCAGTGCCAGCTGCTGCCCAGCTCGCACCACTAGGCACCACGCAACAAACATCAAGCAACTGCTTACAAAACACCCGACTCCCAGAGAATTTGCGCTTAATCCCCTCAGAAACGACAATAAATCAAGATATTCAAGTTTCATCATTATACACTACATGTACTCACACGAAACTTCGGCATGTGTAAACAATAACAAAGCTAGATAGTGTATCGTTTATGCCGTGGTTATAGAACGTTACTGCGAGCATCGCGGTTCCAGTAGGTGTTGTAATAATTGGAGCGAGTGCGTGGCGTGCGATGGACGCCGCCCTTGACCGCGGCGTCGCGGCGGCATGCGATGACTCCGAGTAAACAAATTGAATGAATCGCGTACGCTCACGTACATGCCGTATGTACCATTCATGTGTGCGCGCCGTTAACGCACGATAATTCAAGTGCTCGTATGTTTGACTAACAAGATTACGTCCCGCCGCGTCTGCCGCTTTAGTACAGCCATCATCCACTAGTGCCTAGTTTCGCGAAAAGTTCCGGTAGTTCGTGATAAAAGTAGATAAAGATTTATATAAATGTTACTGCGGAAATCAATTTACTTATCGTGATCCTTTAGCTATTAAATCGATTCTAGTAGGTACTTGATTATTTGGGTAAAAAATATTGACCAACGAACCATTTGCGTCCTTGAGATATAAGTAGTTTGAATACGAAGCATTTTATTACAATAGTGTTCTTGGCATCGTGTATGTTGTTCATTCGGCGTGTCCGTGAGTCCCGTGTCCAGCGGAAGCGAGGCACTGCTGTCATGGCTGGCAAGGCGCCCCTCAAGACAAGCACACTTCAGCCTTACCTACGTGTTACTGACACTAATACACACACTGTTCCATCTCATTTGAAACCATTTCCTCTTATTTGCAAACAGGCTGAATGGAAAACTTCTAAAGGCGCAAACAAATAAAAAAAGCAGGCGTCTTAAAGGTTTCGTTCGATTTATAAAAATGTTGTGAACTTCGCATCACGTGATTGGGTGAGCCCATACATACATAATTTGCGGAAGACAACGCATAGTGCAGAGGTGCATCGTACGCGTCCAGAGGCACCGCTCCTTACGATCCATGCTTAGAGACGAGAACACCAATATTTCTATCGATTAATTAGAAATGATCACATGTTTTTAAATGGGCAATCAGAAAGTATCACAGAGATGTAATCTGACAAATTAATTTATCTTCGTAAACAATAAACTGTTGAAATGCTCAAAGCAAGCAAGACCCGGTGTCTAGTCACTAGTTACTGCTATACTAAAGCCCACTGTTATTGTTTTACAATCAACGACATTAATTTATTCGTTGTTAGTACCGTTATATCTAAATTATTAAGTGGTTACCTAATCAATCCAGCCACAAGTTGGGTCTGACTGGCTCGGCTCCATTATTTAGGGTACTTGAACCGAATGAGCTACTTATGTTTTGGAACTATTCGATACATCGATACTTATTCCGGTGTAATACAATAAGTAGTAGTGCATCTCTAGCGGCGGCTGGAGGCGCGGCGGGGCGGCGCGGGTCGACGCTCGGCCGCGCGACCGATCGCAGCCGAAGGTCAAGGCTGCCCGCGACCGATCGAGATCCTACTCGCACCGCACCGCACCGCACTACTACCGGCGCAACGAAACAAAAAGTGACAGCCCAAACCTGAATAGAATGCGAGGACGAATAAAAATGAAAGCACTGTTTATCTTGCGCGTCTATGCCACTTTCAATTTGGCCAATAAATAAATCAGACTGCCTATTTTCGACAAAGAAATGATGATAACACAATAGTTAGTCATAGTAATGACTTGCTCGTTTGTTATTTCGTCGAGTGCGTGCGAAAAGATCTCGATCGCGCAGATATCCCGGCGGTCACCGGCAGCGGTCAGCGAACTCTAATCGCAATCGAAATATCTATTAACCTATTTGGTCGTTAAGAAAACTCGATTAAATTGAGCGACGCGATAGTGTTAAAATCTTTTTGAAAAAAGTTGGTGTTTCAGTGAAGCTCGCGATGTAGCTGGTCACTGGTCGTCTGGTCTGGTCGCCGCCGTCCGCCGGTCGCGGAGCGATTCATTTTATACTTGTTACTCTCGCTTTGTCTCGAACTGTATCGAAGGCGGCGCAGGCGCACCTTAATTAAAATGTTCGGAATTGGATCTGTCGCGAGCACACATGTGTTTACGATTCGTATCATTTTTGTTTAATGAGTTATTTCGCGAAGCTAACACTAATAATGATTTTATCTGCAACCTGGTTATACGACAGTAGCCTATAAATTTAAAAATTAAACCTTCTCATATCGTGTGGCTAATCTATGTTAAGGCAAAGAATCAAAACAAACATAACAGTTGATTTGAGAGTATAAAATTAGCGTATTTTTCCTGACAGAAGTTCGTTTAAGTGTCTGTTTCTCACAATAAATTAATTCTATCAAATGGTACGCGTCTTCCTCGAATCACATCATCAATCATGGCCGCAGTCAGACTGTGAATCACTCCTGTGCTGCGATCCCTCTTTTATTGCAGTCTTGCCAAATTAACGGTTCAAATTGTATTGTTAATTTACTGATGATAAAAAAGTGTTAACTTAGCTGTTCTTTTATGTATACTAGCTGCGCCCCGTGGGTTCCCCCGCATAAGTCTCGTCTCCGAAGGAATATCGGGATAAAAAGTATCCTATGTCCATGTCATGTATGTCATGTCGTGTATTCCAGGTCATGGTCTACCCATGTGCTAAATTTCATCCAAATCCGTATCAAAACGTAACAAACAAATAAAATCACTGTCGCATTTATATTAGGATTTCTTTTTCATTCCTGCATAATGTACACAACATCTCGACTGTATTTCCCGAAGTGTTAGGCAGACGTTCACCTGCAGCTTATAATTCAGACACATTTCACAATGTTTAGGTCCTATTGTAATAGGGGGCGAGCCTATTGTCACAACCGGGCACTAATCCAGACTCCGGACTCAGAAATTCCGTATGGAGATTTCATTACCACTTTGTCCGACCTGGGAATCGAACCCAGGACCTCAAGCTCAGCAGTAGGTAGTGCTAGTGCTGCATAAATTATTTGACTATAACCTGGTGCTCTTAAGGATCAATGATAAGGTAAACAGAGGAACTTCTGTTTTGATTATGTCATCTTTATTTTGTTCACTTTTTATAATGTATTTCATACTAAATTATGTCTAAATGGTCTTTCAAATCAGCCAACCATATTAGGGCAAAAACGTCTGTTCTTCCGTGTTCTAAATAGAGCATAAAGTATATTTAATTTTTAACCGACTTCAAAAAAAGGTGTGGTTTATGTATGATGCTGAGTGATAATTATGCAGATATCGAGTGTCACGATTTTCAGTAAAGGAAAATTCCAACCATGCATTCTGTAAATTAACTTATATTTTTTAAATACTCGTACATATAATACAGTCAGCTCGCCATAAATGTTTTTGCTGACAAAACTCGTTTCAAACGTTTAAATATGTACAAAGCTCGTAAATTCGTGCGTGCAAGTTATGTACATGTTATGTGGCACATGATCACACTAATATTTTCACAGTTTAATCAGATTGGGCACGCGCACGGCTCGCAACGAATCGCGAGCTTCGTTACATGAGGAATGTCCGCCCGATCGTTACTTAAACATCCTTCAACTCATATTAATACTAAAAGGCCTTAAAACTGGTTACGAGTCATAAACAGACAATATAGGAAATATACACAGCGTGGAACGGCCATTCATAAAGATATAACTTGATCTCTGACTGATTAATATCTGCACGGAGCTCGGAGGCCGAAAAACCCGTATATTCAAACAGCGAAAATCCGTATGTAATCTGCTAGACTTTATCGTTTTGTAGAATGTTGTTATTCGTTTTCTACGTGCAAACTTAATGATCCATTTCACGAAGACCGTAAACTGTTTACATTTTATCTGAAAAATATCTGACTCAGACTCTCAGACCAGACGTCGCCGATTCAATCTTGAATCTTTAAAACGTGTAAAAGCTCCAGTTATAGTAAAACTATTCATAGTATCAGTACAGTTATCTATAGTATCTGATAGTACCGAGTCGGATGCACCTAGCCCGACTAAATGTCACTCGGTGAGCCGCCGCCGCTTTTAGTCGCTCCGAAATAGACTGCGTTTGCGTTCATCAACCCCTTACATTCGTCATCAGCACTCGCCGACCACCGCTGACCTTTTACATCGACGGCTGCACTAGACAAACACTACTACTAACTGAACAAACTTCGCAATGTACACCACACAGAGCGACTCGCACAACCACGCCAAATCTTTTTCGGTTTTCGACATTTGACACATCGAGGTTGCACATATTCAAAATGAATTCCCCACACACCGATTATTTTTTTGTAATTTGATGCTGTTAAATCGCTTTCGAAATTAATTGAGCGTTAGTATGGTACCCGACCGCAACGATAGCACTGCAATTTTCGACCCGTCATAATGACGGTGCAGCAAAAACTTGACACCTCAGAGACGTAAAAAATAACAATCGATTATTTAATATCGTTTCAAACCGTATCGGTCTCGGTAAATAAATTCACAAGCTCGAGTTGAAAGCTCTACAACAGCTACATTATCCCGGTACAAGGATCGCATAATCGTCCAAGAGCAAAGTCAAAGGTCCCATAATTGTGGTAAAGACGCTGAACTCGAATCGTTCGTGAAACTTACAACTGAATGTTAGTAAACAACGCGGTACATTTACACTTTTTTCCGTGGCGCCACTCGCAAGCAGCTGAGTTTTATTACACAATCAGAGCTTTATTACCGCCGCGCCATCTATTTAGAATTTAGGAAGCGTCGATTCGCGAGCGTCACTGTACATGACGCGGTTTGAAATGAACTAACCTGTGCTTCAGGCGTATGTGGAAATTATTGCGCACAAAACACGCGGATTAACCTCTCAGACATTGCTTTGAACGTTAAGCTCCGCCTTGTTGATAATGGATGCTCGAGCGAGCCTCGTTTCATTATTCAGGGCTGCATCCGTCGCGTTGCTCTTGATCTCAATTGAAGTTTTATAATTCTACACGTTAGCGTGATGAACTAACTGGTCCACGTGGTGGGATTACCCGCCAGTGCGTCACTCATAGTATTTGGACATCGACATTTTACAGAGCTCTGTTATTTCTAGCGTCGGCAGGCGCCAACTTTAGATTAGCTACAGGGCTCATCTGCATTCAGGACCGTTATTTGTGGAGCTTAATAATGTTATCCTCCATTCATATCCTCAGGGACGGAATAGTGATGAGACTACACTAAACGGACGTTTGAAATCGACTAAATAATTCCGAGTACTCGATTCATCGTTGAATTATTGTAAGTATTTGCATGGGTGTTGTGACAGGAGACTTAATGAGGTTTTTATTAAATTTGAGATTGTTTATGTGGTTGTAGGGTATAACGAATGGTTGATGGTTGCGATAATGAAGATTTTTAAGCTCGGGTTTCGCCGGCACGTCGCGTCGTCGTAAACGCGCAGCGTGTGGCGCGCACCGCCGCCGCCGCTGCACCGCGTCCGCGCCGCGCCGAGCACGACACACGGCCAGCTCGCCCTGTCACCTTATTTTTCATACAATGGGAGCTTTATTTGCCTTTTTGGTTGTAACATTATCCTGCTAGTGCTGACCTTTGGCGTTATGTTTTACGATGTTCGCAAAAAACACAATGGAATGAATTACTTTATTCGATAAATCAAAACGAGGCGTCGACGATATAGATGTCAAGAGTTCTTGCACTTGACTACCTTATAATAACGTCATCGACGTTGCAGGCGAATTTAAATTAACAATACATTATTAATTGCCATAAAAACGCCCATTCAATCAAATTAAAATAAGCTCGAAGATTTTTTGGTACTTGGTTTCTGACATGCAAAATGGAAGAAATATTAGGTTGTTCTAGGAACTGCTTCTTCAGCGAAAAGCTGCGCTAAACCTGCGCATTCTAAACGGTTTTCTTTTCTTCGCAAAAATTGAACCAACAAAAGTCACTGGACCTGGGGGCCAAGTCTACTAATTTACAAACGTGTCAGTGGTCTCACAATGATGAGTTTTTGACAGGTTTTTCTATGGCGAATCTGTCAAAAACTCATCATTGTATGACCATTGACACGTTTGTAAATTAGTAGACTTGGCCCCCTGTAATGTATCTTTCATTAGTCATTCATTCCTTGTGAACTTTCTTCCAAATGCTCGTAATATTCACAAACGTACCACATGTGGGTGTCTCAGGTCTTTGTTCCCGTTTAATAATATTTGCAAATTAACCATAAGCTCTTGCGGCTTTCCACACAACAAAGCTATGTTCATATTGACAGTATGACACTTACTTCGACGAGTCCACTTGGAGGATTTCCTGACTAAAATTGTCGCATATAATCTATACCAAGTTAAAGATTGGTACTGTTTTTCTAAGTTGTCATCAATTTATTTGGATTATGTTTTAGCATTAGGCACACCTAGGCCTCCATACCTATTCTTAATTTATTCAACACTAGCTTCTGCCAGCGACTTCGCCCGCGTGATATCTTTATATTTTATAGCCTATGTTACGCAGTGATAATATAGCATTCAACTGGTGAATGAATTTTTAAAATCTGTCCAGTAGTTTTTGAGTTTCTTCATTACAAACATCTTTTCTCCTTTTAATGTCAATGTGTCATTGTAAGATGAGCGTATAACAGTCGAGTAGTTTGTCTTTATCTAAAGTAATTCACCTTGGCCGTCTTATGTTAAAAATATATAAATAATATTATTGTAGACAAAATCTTCTTTATACCACCTTCGCTTCAAACCGAACATTCACGGGGAAAATCGAACACACCTAACTTTTGACAGACTCAGAAATGAGAATCAATCAATCTGCCTAGCCTTTTCCCAACTATATTGGGGTCGGCTTCCAGTCTAACCGGATGCAGCTGAATAATACAGATGTATTTTACATGGAGCGACTGCCTATCTGACCTCCACAACCCAGTAACTGGGCAATACGATACCCCTTGGTAAGAGTGGTGGTCAGACTTTTGGGCTTCTGACGACCCGTCATGACTGTCAAAGATGCACTTATGACAGCCGGGACCAAACGGCTTAACATGCACTCCGAGGCACGGAGGAGTCTCAGAAATGAGAATGACCCACTAAAACCGAAATAGTACGAGTATGAACAAACCTTTATAACACATAAGTGTCATTCGTAAATAATTACAGAACATCCGCTGTGTACGGATGAGACAGTGAGGATGCATACATTCAGTTTTAAGTCGACACAATATTCCGAATTTTTGACTTATTACCTTTTCAACATCACAAGTCACAACAAAACGTTTCAGCTAATTAAAGTATAGGAGATGAGCTCCGCTGGTCTCGGTTCTCATACTAACAAGATTAATAATATTATACAATTTGTATCAGATTCTATTCGCCGACTTTATAAAATAAACAAAGTGTAAAGCTGGTGGCATAGTGATAGAAAACGCGATAGCTAAGCTGCGCAACAAAGCTCAACAAAAAAAAAAGATTACTTTTAAGCTGGTGGAGGTGGTGGACCACCTCCCGCTTGAAGATGAAGGAAGGAAAGCAAGCAAGTTGTATACAAGAACATTTGCCGCCCGATCGTGATCTGCAGTGGCCGCAGTGGGCCTATATATACATAGAAAGATCTCAATCGATTGCATACCCAGAGAGGCCGCTGCAAACACAATCTGTCGAAGTGGGGCATTACTGACCCATCCAACGTCCAGTGTGATTGCTGTGCTTCTGATCAGACCCTGTCCCACTTGCTAGAGTGTCCCGAGTGCCCGTTCACTTGCAATAGAAGACCTAATGAACGCCGCTGATGCCGCAATCAACGTGGGCTCAAACAATATATTTGAAAAAGTACCATATCGGTATGACAACCGGTTATAGAATTGTTAAAGTATTTTATATTTCGTAATATTACGTAACTTAGCTTTGTATATCGCTTCGCCTCGCCGTCCAGCTGTGGGTCAGGTCTAACACGTAATCGCAACTACGACGACGGTTAGCGTCGCTTGCGCAGGGTCATTACCGAATAGCTAAACTCAAGGCCGAGATACTATCGGCTTTTATGTTTTGTAATATTTGAACACACTCCACTTACCACCTGGGGCCTTAGTACTTTACCCAATTGTATCGAAACATGATTCCGCTATAGATTCTTTACAAATTCACTTTATTTTGGGTCAGCGTGTGTTCCCCTTTTCTTGTCGAGTCCTTTTGCTCGTTGGTCCTTGTTACCTAGAAGATGTTCTATAGTATTCAAGGTTTTTTTCTTCTATAGTATTCAACGTTCTTTTCTTAACAGTTTCTTATTGAACTGTTTGAGGGTGGTCTGTTTATAACCGTGGACGTTCTGCAGTTGTTTTGTCATGGACGAATGTTAGCACAAGCTCCTGGATACTTAACTCTTTTGTAATGTATCATTCAGCCGCATGTAACATGTTTGGCACATCACGTCGCGGCACATCTGTCACCTCGTGCGAACAACCAAGAGCATCAACATTCACGAGCTATTTGATCATTCGCTAATGTATGCGATGACATATAAACAAAAGTTGTATCAAATGCTACGTTCCTCGAGCTCTTGGCAGCCTTAGAGTGACCTCAGTTGCGAATGTGGCTGCTAGCCGGAAACGGGCTCTAACGTTCGGCAATGAAGGAGGTCATAGCCACGAAGTTATCAACATCTAAACATGACTCGCGTGTCATGGTGACCTGGTATATACAGCTCTATACCTAAAACAACTTTTGATATTTCGCCGGCAGACCAATAAAACATACGTGCTTTTGGCCAATCTTTTTTTGGGGTCCAGTCGCACACAGTGAAAGAAATCCGCAGATTGATCGCTTTGTCTAACCGAAAATTACTATATTGCGTAATCAGTGTTGCCAAATGCTTACATAATTGATATAACAATTAAATTGGGCAGGTTATTAGAATGTTTCGTCTAAAAGTTCATGGCCCACCTAGACTTTTTCGAAAAAGCAATATTTATGACTGTATTTTGATTAACTGTTCACCTCGCTCATCAGCTGATTCGTTCATAATCTAAATATGAATCATTAAAATTAAATGAATTAAAATTGAATGTCGTAAGAAATCCTTAGCGGTTGCATTTGTTTTCACACTTGACCGAATTTTTGGAGCGCAACGTGAGGTGCGGTAAGGTCTATGTCACTGCACCGAGATACCCGGGTTTATTAACCGATAACGCTTATCGCCGAACGTAAATCTTCCTGCAATACCCAATGTTGGTCGAGTTGCACAATTTAACGATCCTCTGACATTAAAACTTGTACTCAAGAAAAAGTATTTAAATCTTTCACAGAACTGTTATGAATCTAAATAAACTTAGCAGTTTATTTGTTCCGCAACTGTTAATTAGTAGGCGACACATGACTAATTACGTCACAAGCGTAATACAGTTTAATGAACTTTATAATTATCGTCCAGGAAAACTGACCAGTGACATAGCTCGACCCATGACTGCTAGGTGCATCGGCTTAGCAAGTACCAGGCGTTTATAAGCTATCAGGAGCATACTAACTCGCTAAGAGTTCAGTGATTAGAAGCGTTTACCGTGAGAGCTGGCGACGGGCCAACCAGGCCACGCCGGTGCGTTCACCCACAGGCACACACGCCGTAAAGATAATTACTTACCATTGTTTTTATTTCTACTACGACTATCCCAAATATTTTGAATTCCTGTTGCAATCGATTCCATCAATGTTATGATCGATTTTCGCGAGAACACTAATTGTTAGAAGCCCGTTTGACGTATGTACGTGATTCGAGACGCGTGTGGCTCGGTGGTTCGTCACTCGCTCGGCGTTTTACAACTGACCGATGTGTCGTTATCACATGGAGAGGCAAATAAAATCTGCTTTTATAGCCCACAGAAGATAGTAATCAGCTGTTTACTTCGGACAAAAAATACTCAGAGGAATTTGAGTTGTTACATGTTTGAATACTCACGAAATATGCTAACAATATGCACTAGGTATTACCAATCGGGAGATAGATGTCTATTCTAAGATATAGGTTACACAACGCTCCACAATGCGTTATTTTTCACGTTGGTGACGTCACTGCGCGCCTGCAACGTTGCATGATTCAGCTGGGAACACGTTCGGGAGTCCATTTATTTTCTCTTGCCACTTTTATCTGGCGTCGTATTAAACAATCTTTAACATAAATAACGCGCCTGTCCATACGTTGACGTAGGTACAACTTAAACCTGTTCTCGTTTATTTTATGACAAATGCAAAAGTTTATCTTGGAATCTGCGGTGGTAGGTACCTACTGCCTAGTGCGTCGACTTGTCAAAATTAGGTTCGATGCACTTTGTGTTAGTCACATCTAGTTCGTAAATGCGCAGTTTTTAGGTTGACTCACTTTATAGGTGTGAAGGGATATTTGAACAGTCTAGAAAAAAGTGGTGCCTACTTATCTAACTTTTTTGCTTCCAAGAATGATAATAACCTTTGGGTTCATCAAATTCCCATGATATATCATGGTTACACGTGTTTTGAACTGTCATCACTGCGTAATAAGTTAAACTAATTGGTAGTCTCGAGCTTGCCACCGAAATATTTTAGATATATTAATAATTAACAGATGTCATTATCTTTTACGTATCTTTGATCTTTTACTTATAAAAATCAAACTCGTCTATAAAATGTGAGAGTCCACCGAATACCTGATAAATCCTATTTTCGAATAGATGAACTATTAGAGAGATTCTAGAGGAGAAATTTATGCTTAAATTTCAATAAACAAATAATAAAAAATGAAAGTCGAATAAGATTATTTTACCTTTTTTCTAATAAACACGACGATGATCTTATGTAGTCCACCCTTTAACCTTATTATAACTTTATTAAAAAGATCAATTCAAATTCAATGTTATTCAGGCATAACGCAGTGTAACCCAGACAGCCTGCGCATTAATAATTCATTCACTCTTACATTCAATAAAATGCGTGTTTTAAGGCCTCCGCTCGTGCGACTTCGGCTTAATGTCACGAAAATATTCCTGATTTGTTAATCGATAAAAAATATGAATGCAAAAATGGGCGTTTAATTTTTTAATCTTCGATAGGCGGTGCAAATATATTATCTTGGTATTAATTACATGTTTAAAAACTTAATACACTTTTCTTGTTTATTATGTCTTAATTAAAGGGGATGCGCCAGGGTAGCCCGCGAAATTCAAATTTTCTTACGTTTTTTGCATGTTCATGAAAGTCTCAAATGTCGAGATTTCATGAAATCATGAGTTTTGAGACTTTCATGAACTTAGAGAGTTGTATTGCTGATTCTAATGTTTATAATTCTGTAAATCCATATTTGTTACGTGCGCAAATCATATTTAGATCAACATACAATCTAACACCGACCTGCAAATTGTAAAAAACGTAAGAAAATTTGAATTTCGCGGGCTACCCTGGCGCATCCCCCTTAAACAAATGACCGTCGCCTCTTGTTTAGAGTAATAATTATTTTTCGGGTCTGGGGATCATTAAAGTATTATGTTTATGTGTTGTAGTATCTCACCTCTCGTGTTGTGATAGTTCCCTGGTATTTCATCAGGTTACGATTGTCTTTTTGAATTAATTAATATTTTCCGACATCCTTACGTACTATAAAACAACGTCCTCCGCCGCTATAAACTCAAAAACTACTGCACCGACTTTTCATGCTGTTTTCACCAATGGATAGAGTGGTTCTCGAGGAAGGTTTTAGTATATAATAAAATAACCGACATCCACGCGGGCTAAACCGCGGGCATCAGCTAGTTTTTAATATAAGTAGGGATACTCTTACCTCTATCAAATGTCAGTTAATAATGCGTTTATTGAATTAAGTTAAACTGTAAGGTTTAACTAGCATATTATGGTGCTCGTTTCTACCTTGATCTATAGTAATGGTAGCGATCGCTCCTCTATTGTTCAGCACAACTACACAATACGTTATTTAATTCCCGTTCTATAAATATTTGAAAGCTATCGACGCACGCGCAGCCTTGACTCTGATACCTTATCAGAAAAGTATAAATTAATATTTTTTAACGGATTCGAAAGAAAAAAATTATTGAAGATATCTTAATTTTTTTTAGGCATTATTTATTATCATTATTTTATTCAGTTTATGTAGGGTATAGGTTGTATTTCTATTTTATTGTTCAGAAATGAGTACTCAATAAGGAAGGAAATACAGGGTGTATCTATTAAACATAACATAAAGCACGTTTTTTCTCAAATATACTCGTACACACGGCTACACATCAAGCTATACATTTCCAGTATACGCTGACCTCGCTTTGTACGGAAATCCTATACAATGCGAGATCAGCATAAACTGGAAATGTATAGCTTGATGTGTAGCCGTGTGTACGTAAACTTATCGACGTCACTTTAATTATATTATAAAAAAAGAAGACAAGTGCGAGTCGAACTGGCGCACGAAGGGTTCCGTACAATTATCTATAAAAAAGCCAAAAAAAATCACGTTTGTTGTATGGTAGCCCCCATAAATATTTATTTTATTCTTTTTTTAGTATTTGTTGTTAAAGCGGCAACAGAAATACATCATCTGAAAATTACAACTGTCTAACTATCACGGTTCGTGAGATACAGCCTGGTGACAGACGGACAGACAGACAGAGTAATATTGTCCCGTTTTACCCTTTGGGTACGGAACCCTAAAAAGGAAGTAATAATTTTATACAAGTAATAAAGATTTGCTCATAAAACCTTGATATTTCTACTGGTCTTATTTTCGTGAAAAGTTCACCGATTTTAATACTCGTCAGTGGGGAATACAATTCAGTTTTACTTTTATTAAGAAACTAAATATTCTTAACATTTATAAATAAGTTGTAATCGGCGAACAGTAATGCTATATGACAGGCCTGCCAACTGTGTCAGACATAATCCGACCTGCTGCACAGCACCGAACACACAGTAACACAACTCTGTGCAAACGGTGCGAATCAACATCCGCTCAGATATACTTTACAAACATACATTAACATCATTATGTAGCATCATTTTACTATACAACACAGCCAAAAGATTAGGTATACCAACGCGTAAATCACTTCCATCAAATGTTAGAAATAATTGTTTTACTGTTTACACATTGACTGTGGCCGAGGGTTTGGGTGGCAACTTTTTGCGTTTTTTCTCAGTCTGACCTTGCCGTGAGTTTAACCTACCTACATCGAAGTTCTGATAATATAAAAATACCCGTATTATTTGCTTGAGTGGACTATTAATCACAATTAATTTAGTCATAACAAGAAGTATCGAGTTCGATTTGATTAACTAATCGTCTGACTAAACATGTTATTTTGCTAATAAAGTATTCTGGCCTTAATAATAATTTACAAGCCTCTGTCCCCGACTCCGTCCGTCCGCTTGAAATTTCTTGTTTTAATATATTTCTGGTTTTAATATAATATTTTTGTGTCCCACTGTTGGGCAAAGGCCTCCCCTTTTTCCCTCCCAATCCCTCTGTTTTGTGCGATTTCTGGCCCTGTTGGCCCCGTAAACATGATTAGATCGTCACTCATTGGACGCCGAAAGGAGGACATCGCCGTTATGTGTGTATTTGTGTTTGTAAAATAATATCCTATAGCTGTGCACCGTTACGCCATTTTCGCTTAACGTTCCTTTTGACTTTTTTGCTCGGCGCCTAAAGGTCATAGCGTGATGATAGCCTATAAGTCTTCTTCAAGAACTGAGGCCCTAGACAAAGTGACATTCTATCAGCGATAACGATGATGGAAAAGGCAAAAATGTATAGGACTGACGACGAAGCTATCGAAAAGCTTATGTTAAAATCCTGTTGAAAGTCGTTGTAGAAATACGAAATGGTTTCGAAGCGATTGTCACTTGTCTAGGCCCTCTGGACTATCAAATGCAAAAATAATTTTCCTATTTCGAATAGGAGTACCAGAGATTAAGCGCATTCAAACAAACTCTTCAGCATTATTATATAACTAGCTTCCGCCCGCGGCTTCGCCCGCGTGGTATGTCAATAAAAAGTATGCCTATGTCCTTCCCCGGGATGCCGTCTATCTCCTTGCCAAATTTTATCGAAATCCGTTCAGTGGTTAAGGCGTGAAAAGGTAACATACAGACAGACAGACAGAGTTACTTACGAATTTATAATATTAGCATGGATAGTGTTGATAAATATTCTGTAACCTTTCGGATGTAATTGAATAGACAGCTTAAAGTTACCCGAGCAATTTGCTATACAACGATATATATATATATACATACGAACATACGAACAACTTGTTAATGAGCTATAAATGTCTACTTACATCCGTATGTTTCCATTTGATGTTAAATTTAAAGACTTGATTATAACCACCATCTTATTAATTACACTAATTATTTATAGCTGATTTCTTAGCTGACTATGTTAGTATTTTACTTAAAGTGCTGTTTGCCTGTAGGGTAATAAGTAACATAACATCACGCTTTTATTCCCAGAGGGGTTAGGCAGAGGTGTACCTGCCTATAGTACACCCACATTTCGCCAGTTATGTTTAAGTCCCATGTAGTAGGGGGCGAGCCTATTGCCATCAAGCGGGTACGAATCCAGACTCCGGGCTGCTACTGACACATCAGTAGATTCAGATGGAAAAAGCCAATAACACTTTGCCCAACGCGGGAATCAAACCCAGAACCTCATGCTCAGCAGTCGGGCTTGCGACCACTAGATCAACGAGGCAATCCATCTTAACTAACATTATAAATGCGAAAGTGAGTTTGTTTGTTACGCTTTCACGCTAAAACTGCTGAACGGGTTTGGATGAAATTTGGCACAGGGGTAGACCATGACCTGGAATAAGACATAGGATACTTTTATCCCGATATTCCCACGGGATCGAGACATACGCGGGTGAAACCGCGGGGCACAGCTAGTTACAAATCAATACCATTTATTTACATTATTTCCCCTACACATTTTATCATACTATGACAATACTAACCTTTGCTCTTGTTTCCAGGTAAGCCATCAATTCCTGAACAACTGAAGACACTCCTAAGTATCCTAGCATCCTAGTATTAAGATCAAAACAACAATGCGTTAGGTAACCATTTCATGGCGGTCATAAGTGGCAAATCGTTAGCACATGAGTTACAACAATGTGCGACGGTTTGAGTACAGTTGGTAGATGCAGATTATGTACGGGAATCTTTCCAAAAATTCATAGTTCTACTATTTTGTAAAACCTGAGATTGTAAGACTACTGAGAAAAAAAAAACCCATTATTTCTACCATAGAACTGTTTAGTAGAACATGTGGGAACAAACCCTTAGTATCAAAACCACTTTCGTTAACTATAATAACTACATTAAGTTCACAACAAACCTCAAAATACCAAAATAATAAACCTCAAAAACAAATCATCTACTCTTACCACAATCTTGAACAATATTTAGATTGAAAAAACTAACCATCACGAAAATAACATGGTTTCGTCCCGCCGTTTCCCTTTCGTCGGAAGATGTCTATCTCGGGCAATCAGAGCGAAATAGCGAACACCTTTCTCCCTCGCGCCCACGCGACATTCCCTAGACGCCACGTGTCAACCCACTCCTGCAATGTATCAACTCGATGCCAAAACATTGAACGAGATTAACATTTATTGCTCAAGGAACAAGGTCCCTAATTGCTTAAGTAGACACTCAAAGATGCTCCTCACCGCTGGGCGAAGAAAGGCACATGTCTAAAACATCCATTCAACATCAAACCTAATCGTAACCTGTTAAGATCCACATTGCTTTGCCTAAAGGCCGCGTCTTCAAAACATCCACTGCTCCATTTTAAAATGCTCCTAAATTTGAAGCAACGGATACTAAATTATAATACTAGTGTAAACAATTTTGATACTTTTAAGTTTTAATTTATTCAGCCAGATTAAATATAAATTAATTAGTATCGGTTAAAATATTCAAAAAATATTTGTTAATTGATGACCTATCTGGGACCAGTACCACAGAAAAATGATACATTATTCGTTAACCATTACCATGACAAATTACTGAATAAAACAAATGTCGGCCGGACGTTGAACGCTGCCAATTTCAGTTCGATCAACCCCAACCTCCCCCCACCGCACCGCACCCCTTGTGCCACCCGCACGCGCTAAGACGCATCATTAATCATTCCTGTACACACATCTCCTGACTGTGATCCAGTTAAATTTAGATGTTACCCTCTAGAACTTAAAGACGTTTCTTATTTGCCGCGAAGCCGCCAAATACGTCTGCTTGTGTCTGAACTTGTGCAGTGTCTGCTTACCTCTTGTTACCTCTGTACCCCTGGTGTTATATAAGCGGAGTGCAATGGCCGCTCCAAAACTCAAAGAAAACTGCCATTTTCTCCACTAAGGAAAATTTGTTTAAGTTTGCCTCAATTTTAGTGAAAAATGGTGATCATTCGCCTTTATAATGTGGCTGGCATAATTTTTTAATAAAGATTGCGATAAGTAGGCCGGCCATGTTTTGTTTTACTGAGGAATTCGTGGAATCGTTTGTATTGTTTCTAGCAACAAACTTTGTGTTATTACAAAGTACTTTAGATAGCAGTTCAAGTTAATAGTAGTAAAACAAAACCTTATACACTCTGTATAATTAGATTATTTTAAAAATATGTACATATAAGCCTAAAAGGGATGTGCGACTGAAAATTAAATTTAAATTGCTTACGCTTTGGAAGAAAAAAAATTAATAAAAAACAACACAAGGACTTGAGGATAAATTTATTCAGTTTAGGCTTAAAAAAGGTACTCACTCGTAGAATCAAACCATACGTCCCCTTGACGTGACCCAAATACAAACAATGCATATTTCAGCGTAATCTGCGTGTAGTAATTAGCGGGCGGGCTGCGTCGACTCGACGTGAATGTGGGTTAGATTCGCGGGGCCGGCAGTGCACCGGTCGCAGACCGCTGCCGGGGTCGTTGACCGGTATCGATCGCGGGGTGGCGAGGGTGCGACACGGCACGCGCCCCTGCGGCGCCGCACCCCGCACCCCGCGCCCCACACCCCTACACATGCTCTCCGGACTTGTCCCGCTAGTACCGCATGCGTCACCCTGGTCAACTTGATGACACTTTTCAAGAAAGTTCGCGTCTTATCACGGGTTCAAGTGTGATGAGTTGAGGCTGGATATGTTTATAGCAGTTGACACATTTGGGTGCTAAACCCCTTGATTCGGGTTTTATCACTATATTTTTCCATATCCGCGATGTTTTTTTTAAAAAGGTTGATTGCCCATAAATATTTAAACCAAAGTTCTTGTCCTCATAAATTGTTTGTATCGTACACATCTCGTACGATTGTTTGTCCAATTCGTTAAATGTCGACAGTTTTTTGACGTCGTAGTCCGAGTTCACTGCAGTTCAGTACTGGATGTTGATCTGATGAGCCCCCGCGGCCCTGGCACGCCGCCAAACGTTATGACGAAACCGTGTCTCTGGTTAAACAGCATTGACCAACGTTTCCCTATTGCGCCCGCTTTTATTTACAAAACCGACGATTTATCTGACGTTTTTTAATTCAGAAATTAACATTGTTCCGTACTATTTCGGTTCCGCCGATTTTTATTGTAACCGGCTTGAATGGTAACGTTACAGTAAACATAAACGTCTTGGCCTTAATAATTCAAGCAATCGATCTGTTTATTTTCGTGCACAAATATCCTGGTGAATATAATGGTAGCAAACCATTCGATCAAAACGAAACCACCATTATCCTGGTAAAGATGTATTATGGAGAAGAAAAATATTCCGAATCAGAACAGAAAAAAGGCAGTATAAATGAAAACTCATTCCCGACTTCCCGGGCATCCATTATAGACCGGAAGAGTACCTATAGGATTGTATAGGGAAACAGCTGTAGTAAGGCGGGCGCGGGAAAACAGCTTGCCTTGGAGCGGGAGGTACCCCGAGGTTGCCCACCCCTGCACGGCCTACCGCCGCCGCCGTTGTTATGGTGACGTTCTATGATTTATGTTTGCCTGGTGACTAGTCGATGTTCTACCGACTTGTTATTATAAAGATTTCTTTATCCATCCTGGGTATACGCGGCACGTAACCAAACCCCTATAAAATTTTATGCCGTAGTTAGATCATAAGTAACATTGTGAAGTCGGTTATCTGAACAACGCAGCGCTCGTAAAGTGAAAAAGTATAATTATAAATAACGGTAACCGACATTTGACAAATAAAAGATGACTGGTACAAAATTGTTTTAGTAAATTGGAGCTCCATTTGCATATTTGAATTAAACGTTTGTTTGTATACAAAACAAAGTCGTTTGTGAAGAGTCTCGGGTTAACGTCGCGAGGACTGGTTATACTGCCATCAGGTATCGATCATCTCCTCCCCTTCGTGGGGTCCTGGTGTTTCGATCAGGGATAAATAATACTTCTACGCAATAAGTGCCGATACACTGCGAACTCGATCCCCCAACGAAAAGAAAAAGAATAATTTCGGGAGGATAAAAGAGGATTTACTTTGTTAAATAGCCTTTGTGATACATCTGCTATCGTAGGAAGCTACTATCTCCCTTGGTTATTGACAAAACAATAGCAAACTCAAACAAAAATTCTGTTCTGTTTAATACCTAAACTAAAAAGTATCAATGTCAGTAAATCCTCATACAATATCAAGAAGTGCAGATAGAATGAGAAGCTGTGTGGGAATGAGACAAAACACTGGCTTTGTCTTCTTCATTATTCAGTGTGACTACGCTTTTCGGTGCTTCCCTTGCTTATGTATATTTTATGTACTGCTATACCTACATTTGACCTACATGTTTACGATAAAAGTTCCAAATTACTGCACTTGTAACTGTCGTATCAGGTGATATTTTGTTCTAGTTTTACTAATAGGGCGACATAAAGAAAGGAAATTGTAATTACATAATGCTTTTTACAAATATTTGACAAGATAAAAATAAACTAATTTTGCATCTTAATTAAAATTTGTCAGTAACAATTAATTACATTTGTAACTTAAAATGCAGACGTTAAAAGAGAGGGAGGTTCAGTTCATGAACATAACATAACATTTGGTTATTTAAAAGACCATTTTCATCCCTTCGGCCGCAAAAACTTCAGTTTCTTGATTGCGGAGCAGAAAATTATCATTTGGATGCATGATAAGGAAAATGTGTGCAGGAAATGTGCACGAATTTCCTTATACGTTCCATTACTTTATTTAAATGTCTTTTATAATAAAAATGTACAAAAATAACCCTAAAAACACAGAGTATTCCTACAAGATAACATAATCTACTAGGGAAACAGAGATATGTGATATCACATACATAGTTTTACTATAAGTTTCGTAGTAAACTGTAGTTGTGTATTATTGTGTGTCAGTAATTAACAAATGTGTTTCTATACACAAACACAATTAATCAATATACAGAACCCATTATTATAGTCGGTGTTTGCAAATCTGTCAGTGTCTTAACGGTGTAAAATCTTATCACGGTATAATGAAACTTGGTTCTATGACAATAAAGTCTATATCAGCTGGTAGGGTATTTTATGTTTTGACATGTTAATAAATCACGGCATGGCGGAAAGCCTCGGAAGTTAAGGTATTTGCTAAGTTATCAACTTTTAGCTTATTTCCTAAGTTGAAGGTTACATTGAACATTTTTGATGTCATTCACTCCCTCAGTTAGTCAAGGGAGACTAACGATAATAGCGGTAGAAAACCATCACTACATATTATAAAACAAAGTCCTGTCTGTCTGTCTGTCTGTTCGCGATAAACTCAAAAACGACTGCACCGATTTTCATGCCACTGGATGGAGTGGTTCTCGAGAAAGGTTTTCGTATATAATAACCGACATCCACGCGGGCGAACCCGCGGGCATCAGCTAGTTCATTATAAACTGTAAATTCCGTCTAAAGCCAGAAAAACATAAGCTATTAAAAATACAAACCCTTCTAACTGTCACCGAAACAAAACAAAACAGTAGTAAAGTTAAGTTAAAAAGCCTACAAATAAAACAGCGAGCCAGTCATGCCCGACTTGAAACATAATCGTAGCGACCGCCGTAGCGATCTCGTAGCCTCGTAGCCGCGTAGCAGCGACCGTAGCAATACTTTTATACAGGGGGAATTATTTATTAATTTCTTTTTTGACTTTCTGTTTAAATGGTTATTACTATTGAAAGTGGTACTTATTTTTTTATTAATATTGAGGAATGATTTCTGGAGGAGCTCGTAGCTAAGTAATAACAGCCGCACGGGTAGAACCATCAGGTTAAGCTACGCTTGCCGGGGTTGGTCTGTGGATGGGTGACCATCTTTACATACCGAGACTCCTCCGTGCTTCGGAAAGCACGTTAAGCCGTTGGTCCCGGCTGTCATTTGTGGATCTTTGACAGTCGTTACGGGTCGTCAGAAGCCCGAAAGTCTGACAATCAGTCTTACCAAGGGGTATCGTATTACCCAGTTAGTTACTGAATTGTGGAGGTCAGATAGGTGGTCCATGTAATATACTGGTATTCAGCTGCATCCGGTTACACTATAAGCCGACCCCAACATAATTAGGAAAAGGCCAGGCAGATTTTTTACTAGTAGTTAAAATTATAATGACATAGCAAAATAATTTAAGTATCAAATCTATATATATAAAAATCAATTGCTGTTCGTTAGTCTCGCTAAAACTCGAGAACGGCTGGACCGATCTGGATAATACTTTTTTTTGTGTCCGTTATTCTCAGGGGAAGGTTTGTACGTAAGGTAGGTGTAGGTAGGGTTGGTAGGTAAGTATGTATGTATGTATGTATGTATGTATGTATGTATGTATGTATGTATGTATGTATGTATGTATGTATGTATGTATGTATGTATGTATGTATGTATGTATGTATGTATGTATGTATGTATGTATGTATGTATGTATGTATGTATGTATGTATGTATGTATGTAGGTATGTATGTATGTAGGTAGATATGTAAGTAGGGTAGGTAGGTGGTTGGTTAGGTAGGTAGGTAGGGTAGTTAGTGCTACCCGTACGAGGCCGGGGCGGGCAGCTAGTAAGTATAATATAAATCACCAAACTTCGCAGACGAATTGGAGTCAATATTTTCACCGAAAGAAAACTAAAATGGGTATACCCAATGTGAAAGAACTGAAATCAAATTAGTTCGTGTTCCTCTCAATATCAAAAGATAATAAGACAACGTGTCCAAAGGAAAACTTGTTATCTCCAAATAATACAAACATTTATCTCGTTTACTTTCAAACATTTTTATTATGACAAATCTGAGGTCGTTACCCTCGCAGAGCCTTCAGGCTTTTGTGGCTATCCCCGGCCACGATGCTTTTAGGAAATTCCTTTTCATATGTTTTCTATTATTCCAACCATTTAAAAAATCACGATGATTTTTGATAAATGTGTTTTGCAAAAGATTGATATTATATTTATAAGGTTCGTCTGACATCAACTACCAAATAAAATTAATTTATATGCAAATAAACATTGTCACTTTACGAATACAGCATCAAAAATATTAAAAAAACACATAAAAAAGCAATAATAATAATTCGCCTGTTAATACTCAATATTTACAGCTAAAACATAAAATAACGTAAGAATTCACGTCAAATACGCATTTATATTACTCATGAAAAGGCTACAGGGGGGAGCGGGACGGGGGCGGTGACCCGGTTCGCTACGCCGTAGCCGCGTAGCCGCGTCGAGTGCAGTGCCCGCGTAGCACTCCGTAGACACGTAGCACCCTTATGAATGGTATGTATGGCGCGTACGAAAGGAGGCTTTCAACTTTGTCGTGCGTTTGCGACGGATTGTATTTATTGCAGGCTGGGTGGGTTCTTGAGTTTTATTTATTTTTGTTATAATTAGGTACGTAATTTTTTAAATTTAATTTGCGATGCACTGTTAAAATAAATGTAAGAAAACATCCATATAAATAAAAATCTATTGCCGCATGTATGTCAGATCTTGAGAACGGTGGAATGGAACGGCGTCCGTTATGGCAGATTTTTTTTTTTTAAATCCTCCATCTAATTTACGCTGGCGACCATGGGCACGAGCAGCTAGTAGTAGACGAATTAAAGTTATGATTTCTCTCAAGAGGCGTGAAAAGGCATTATTTATTTTATTATGGCCCACAGTACCTACAATGCAATACAAATGAACTATACTATTCATACCTACAATTGAGGTCTTTAGTTTGAACTAAAATAAATCAACAATAACATTAAACAGTCTTTCGTCCCAAGGCAATAAATACATAATTAACTAACGAAAATATTATCCTACTAGCTGCGCCCCGCGGTTTCACCCGCGTGAGTCTCGATCCCGTGGGAATGTTGGGATAAAAAGTATCCTATATGTTAAAACAGGTTATATACTATATGTTTGCCAAATTTCATCCAAATCCATTCAGCTGTTTTTGCGTGATTGAGTAACAAACATCCAAACACACAAACTTTCACATTTATAATATTAGTAGGATAAAACCTTCACAGAAATCGGTTTTCTAAACTATGCTTGAGTACTAGGGTAGCATAAAAACGAGGGAGTGTTTTATTGCTGTAAATGGGTCACAGTAGTTTCAACAAAGTTTTGTATTCACGCCATTTTCAATTCATTCAAGTTTTCTGTACTAACGTAAAATGAAACTATGATTATTACCCTGTATTTATCATTCTTACTTTATTCGAATATTATTTAAAACAAAATGGCCACTTATAACTCGAGAATATCTCGTCCGACTTACGTGATTTTGTTTAATTCATAGATATTTTCTGGTTATGTTTAGTACCTTAAATAATTTGATTGATTCTGTATACGATAAAATAACTTGTATTCGGGAGCACAATACTAGGGATGCAAATTCGCGAAGGTAGCTGTAACTAGCAAAGAGTGACCCACATTTATTACAAGCATATCTTCACCTGTTTGTGAGCACACCGTGAGGGTTCCATACATGTGTCGCTATTTCAATCCTCGCTGCAATAGTCACGCGATCCCATTACATAATCAAAATCAAATCATTTATTTATCAGATCATAAAATCCAATTTGTTAGTAATTACATACAAAACTATACTAGTGTTAGTAAGTATTGGTAATAATTAGTAATGATGTCAATAATAATTTCAAAATAACATTGAACTTATTTTAAGATAACACTTTTTTTTGATAAAACAAAAAAAAAACGGAATTGTGTAGGTACTACAACTACACAGTAAAGTGAATTAATAAATTAATAATTGAATTTTCAACCCTCAGATAACTATATCAAATAAATTTTTACAAGTTTTTAGATTTGTACAGAAAATGATGCAAAATCATGATTTTCAGACGGTTAAAAATCTATGATAGTAAAATCATAGAACTAACATCAAACTATGATCTACGCTGCGTATTGTCTGCCTGACTATGACTGTGTAGATGCTCAATAAACGCCGGTCTAGTTTCTGCGGTCAGTAACACGCTGCGCATAATGCGGTTCATCGCAATAGTCGGCGACGGCAGACAATTATCACAAACGCTTGTCTATTATCGTCGTTGAGCTCCTTAAGTTCTGAGTTGAGCTCCACTATTACTGACAAATGCTTGCACTGACTGGACAGGTCCACTCAAATCGTTGTGGTTCTTTCCTCAAAATACCATTTCAGACGCCAATCTACATGGTCCTCATATGGTCTGACCAAGATTATGTCTGGACTTTAAAAGAGACTGCGACCTCTGAGTTTGTTTCGGCCTTTCTTCTCAGAGTAGTCAGATAGGAAACGCCGACCTCATCTAGCTTATTTTTAATATTTTATAATATGACGTGTAAAAGTGATTCCAATATCCTATTTACAGAATAAACAATTTCATTTCATTTCATTTCGTGGTCACAATGTACTCCACGTTTTGTGAAGATATTTCTTTAGCTATGTAATAGAATTGAAGTAATAATCTTCTTAATTTGCACATTAATTTTTATATTCATTTGTACATTCATTTATAGGTATACTAGCTGCGCCCCGCGGTTTCACCCGCATAAGTCTCGATCCCGTGGGAATATCGGGATAAAAAGTATCCTATGTGTTAATCCAGGTTATAAACTAACTGTTTGCCAAATTTCATCCAAATCCATTCAGCCGTTTTTGCGTGATTGAGTAACAAACATCCAAACACACAAATACACAAACACACAAACTTTCACATTTATAATATTACTAGGATTCATTTGTACATTCATTTGCTATGTTACAATTTCTTTTCTCTCAATTTTCGTTATTGCACCTGCCACTGTTTGTCTCTGCATCACCCAAAGGTTGACTGGTAGAAAATGACTATGGCATTAAGTCCGCCTCTGTGTGTACATTTGTGTGTTTGCTAAAAAATAAAAACATGGCAACAACTAGGCAGTAAGTATCTATTTTTCGCACTTGTCTTAGACCCGGCTTTTTTGCAAATCTCTTTTGATGGCTGTTACGACAAGAATTACGCAAAAAAATCTAAAACAAAGTTATGTTAATCCCTCCATACATTACGGGAGCGCGCAGTGTCGCTAGCTAACAGAGCGCATGTTAATTTGTCCGATAGGAGCTTGGCAGAGAGCCAGCCACTTGTGCACATTTACTAAGGCGCGGCACTTAAGGGGGATGCGCTAAGATAGCCCACGAAATTCAAATTTTCTTAGGTTGTTTGCAATTTGCAGGTCTGTATCAGGTTGTATGTTGATCTACATATGATTTGCGCCCGTAACAAATATGGATTTACAGAATTATAAACATTAGAATCAGCAATACAACTCCTTAAGGTCATATTATTATAAGTGCCAAATGTCATTATTTCAAATAGTCATTTAATGCACCTACATGAACTTAGAGTTGTATTGCTTGCTATTCTGCAAACAACCTAAGAAAATTTGAATTTCGTGGGCTACCTTAGCGCATCCCCCTTAACGTTGGAGGGGAGTTTTGTTAAGACTTATTAATTCATTGCCGTTTGAAAGTACCAGAAATTGTTCAAACTTTTACAAAGAATATAATAATAAGTCTTTAATTGCCCCTCCGTGGGTTAAAGGCTTCCTATTATACATGGGAAGGATATTCGCTAAGCTACTAAACTTACGCTTACAGAAAGGATTGTTTTAAAAATAAATTTCCTTATTTTTGTTTTAATTTTAAAGCGTTTAATCCTGTTCTCTTAAATATCTTTATTTATTTGTTAAACATTTGCTTTATTTATTTTGATAATGTATTAGATGTTGTTTGAGTTTGATAGTCAGATGAATATTTTAGCAGCTAGACACTAGTATGATCTTTATATAAAAGCCCAAAGGTAACTGTCCATTTTCATTTGTTTATTTAGCAGCCAACTCTGCTACGAAGCTACGAAGTTCGTAGCACTGGCCTACGAGGCTACGAGGCTACGTCACTGCATACAACTGACATAAATATACGTTTTTAACCGACGAAACAAAAAGGAGGAGGTTCTCAACTCGACGCGTATATTTTTTTTGGCTAACTCCTCCATAAAATAGGCGAACAATGTGTGGGAAATAAAAAAACAAACATAATTGGCTATCTTTATTGAAAGATTATTCGAGTTATTTATACTTTTTATCAAATAGAAGTTAATTGCCACCGATTAAGTTTGTTAGTGCAAAATTAAATGTACAAAAAATCAACGTGTCAAATCAATTATGGTAATAAATTAAGAGTAGAAATAATTGTCGGCAAATTAATGACACGCCGCTGATCCGCGTTGTAATCAATCGAAACAGACTAATCTGAATCATAATCGAAAAGCGAGCCTTCCAACTTACCAATAATTCCACAAAAATATCGAACTGAAAAAACAAACAATATATTTTAAACCGTACATTCATAGTCGTAAAGCTCAAAATATCATAGCTAAACTCAAAACGGAATTCATGTTGTATAAATAAACCAATTATCTTTATTTCATAGGCTGTAGGGTTCAATTTGGTTCGACGCGATCCGGCGAGGTTACCGCTCGGGTCGTCAACCTGTGATTCATAAAACTACCCTACATATAGGCCTTTCCCATTTGTAACCGCCGGGGATTATACCTGCTTTTCACGCGAACTGAATTTCAAGCCGGCCATTATGTATTGTTTCATTAATTTGTTACTTAACTATTTGTATGATGATTCATATTGAGCACTAGAAACATGGAGTAGTCGGTGTTTGAGAACTGCGGATATATTTACTAAATCAACTCATATTTAATCACGAATTATTAAGTTCTTCATTGCCCTTGTTCACGCATCTAATAAGAAGAATCGATAATAAAGAATTCTATTTGCCAAATTGGAGATGGCCCCTCTTCGGAATTCTTCGCAGTGTTGTTTTAAGTAGTCGGGTCATGTCTTAACGAAGGATGCTGCGAGCAACATTGCCATGTTTTTGCCGCAATGGAGTAAGATGTGCGAGTGGGACAGAGCTGTGCCCGCGACACGTGTTGATGCGGGACGAAAATATTACTCGATACGTTACAACGCGCACGTGCTGCGACTTTATTTTAGACTGCATGAAATTAAACTTATCAACTTTAGGGTGTTAGATATATGTCTAAAGAGTATATTTGACTGGTGTTTAAGTCATCAATTCGTAAATTTATCTTCATATCGGCACCATCAGTCATCACGTAGTCTGAGGGTACGGAGAGCGTCCGCTCCGCGCGCCAGCTTGACGCCGACTGGCGAATTACATTACGTTACGTATTCGGTTAACTACCCGTCTGGTGGCTCGGGACGGGGGCCTGTCTCGAGGGCCGTATCGACGCCGAGAACATGCCCGCAGCTAGTTCGTCATACCCAAAATGTACAATGTCTAAACGGCCTTCAGTACTACACAATGCCACGACCGCTATGAATGTCGATTATTGAAACAACCTTGGATTTCAACAGGCCCATGTTGGGCCGCTAACTCGACTCACACAAGTCACTAGAATATTTACCGTAGGCCTTTGTAAAAATCTTTTTCTTTGTTACAGGTTGCAAGATCAAGGCGCTCCGCGCTAAGACCAACACATACATCAAGACTCCGGTCCGCGGCGAGGAGCCGGTGTTCGTGGTCACCGGCCGCAAGGAGGACGTCGCGCGCGCCAAGCGTGAGATCCTCTCGGCGGCTGAGCACTTCTCTCAGATCCGTGCGTCGCGCAAGTGTGGCGCCGCGCCCCCGCCGCCCGCCGGCGCGCCCGGGCACGTCACCGCGCAGGTGCGCGTGCCCTACCGCGTGGTCGGGCTCGTCGTGGGGCCCAAGGGCGCCACCATCAAGCGCATCCAGCACACTACACACACGTACATCGTGACGCCATCGCGTGAGCGCGAGCCAGTGTTCGAGGTGACGGGACTGCCAGAGAGCGTGGAGGCAGCGCGCAAGGAGATCGAGGCCCACATTGCACTGCGCACGGGCGCTGCGGGCTCGGCTGGCTCCGGCGTGCCCGCACAGACCGACAGCGAGCCGTTGGCCACACTGTACCGCGCCGGGCTGGCATCGCTGCTGCGGCCCGAGCAGGAAGCCGCGTTCTCATCAGCCGGCTCATGCTCATCGGGTGGTTCTTCAGCGCGGCTCGGCGATCTGCTGGGCATCTGGTCGTCGACGGAGCGCGACGAAGGGCTCGGCGAGTCGCCGTCGTTCGAGTCGCCCAGCGGCGGCGCGGCCGGCGTGTGGGCGTGGGGGCCCACGCGGCCGTCGCCCGCGGCGTCGCCGGCGCGCGCCTGCGCCGTGTGCGCCGAGCGCGGCGTGGCGGCGGCGCTGGTGCCGTGCGGACACAACCTGTTCTGCTTTGAGTGCGCGCAGCGGCTGGCGGCGGGCGGCGCGCCGTGCCCCGCGTGCTCGGCGCCGGCGCACCAGGCCATCCGCATCATCTCGTAAGGCGCCGGCGCACGCCGCCTGCGGCCGCCGCAACCACGAGTCGCACGTTCTCGTAGTAGGGATCTTTTTTACTCGAATCGTTATAAAAAATATTAAAAGAAGTAAAAATCGCGTAATCGAAATCCTGGTGCCAAAAGTCGGCGCCTCGCCGGCACGGCCCGTCCGCCGCGCCGTACCTATCTTAAGTCGGCAGAGTTGTTCACGATATATTTTCTTATTATGAACGTTTTTTATTAGGTCGTCGAGCGCGTGCCGCGCTCTTCGCCGCAGAGAGAGTCGAAAGTACGTTATGATAGAAATTTCGAAAAAAACATAAAATTTAAAAAAAGTTGTATAATTATTATTGATAGCGTAATGAGAAATCGAAAAATTTATAAAGCTTACTAACGTAATAGCGTAAAGTATTAAGATATTATAATAATAATATAATAGGCGAGGGACGGGCGGCGCGGGGAGCGGGTCGCGGCCTGTTGTCTGTTCAGAGTCTAGTGTAATGTAATGTAGTGTATGTGGGGCCCGAGGGCGCCTTAGCTAATGTGTTGTTAGGTAATGAGTCGGTTGTGGACCGGCCCGGGCCGGACTGACGCTGGCGGCCCGGGCGCGTCTAGTGCGCGTCGGATGGCCCCGCCCCGCTCCCCGCGCGCCATGCTCACATTATTTTTGACTATACGAATATTCGCTTAAATGATATTATACATACGTACACACTATGATTATGATAATATTAATATAATGTTTGTTTTAAGTGTGTTTTAATGTTTAGATTTTTATTGTAATGTTTTTATGAATGATTTTTATCTGTATGATTATTATTATTGATTATTATTTTATGTGTTGACGATGTTTTTTTGTGATTACGTGCGCCCGCGCTGCGGGCCGAGGCTGCTGTATGTTCGTTTAGTGGTTATGATATCGAATAATAAATTTAAAGTAATAAATGATAAAGAATAATACGACTCATTCATTATTATATAAATTATAGTAGTATGTAGCACGGCATTGACTAACCATTACCTATGGATACTTATTAAGTATTATTATATTATTGAATAAATTTAAAAAATGCATAATTATATTTCATAGGATCATTATTCTGTATAACTCTAGTTAAATATAACAATAACAAATATTATTGTATATGCGTGAGAGCGATGTATTCTTGTGTTCACCGGGGGCTCATTTTATGGATTGATATTTTTTTATTTTTTTACCGTTATTAGTTTTTGACTTACTCATGTAAAAATACACGAGAATAAAATATCAGCCTATTAGATTATATTTTGAAAAATAATGGTTACGTAAAATGAACCCCCGCCGTACGTAGATCCAGTGATTTCGATAATTTTATTTTCATAATAAAATGGGTAGACGCTTTAGGTTCAAATAACGTTGTGAAAATTTGTGAAATTTTGTAGACTACATATCTTATTATAAATCTAATATAAACTATAACTTTCGACTTTATATCTTTTATTTTAACCCTAAACGCAAGACCGGTGAAGCGTGAGAAGTAACTCTATTTAGTTAATTCTCTCACCAGGCAGCGCTACGAATATCAAACGGTGCTATAGCGGCGCCTCACTACCACATTTTAGCGTTCAGCCCCATTAGTGCGTTGTGTTGCGTCGTCGCAACGGATCGACACATTGTATGCCACACCTGCGTTGCGAAGACGCACGACGTCGCAGCGCAAGAGGACGACACACGCCCGTCTAGCAGTGGCACACTGCCCGTCGTCGCACTGGAGCTCCGACAGCGCAGCGCGTCACCCTCCCACCGCTTCGTTTCTTATCCGCCGATCCGTTGAAACGTCGCGTGCGACGACGCAACGCTTTAATGTGGCATGTCATCCTTACTAATATTATAAATGCGAAAGTAACTGTCGGTCTGTCTGTCGCGCTTTCACGCCAAAACTACAGAACCGATTTAAATTAAATTTGGTACACAGATAGTCTAGAGCCTGAGAAAGGACATAGGCTACTTTTTATCGACATACCACGCGGCCGAAGCCGCGGGCGGAAGCTAGTTTAAAATATATGGAAAACGACGCACCGTTGACGCTGCGACGACGCAACGCACTAATGAGGCAGAGCCCTTACGTACATGGCGCGGCGCCGTGTACGTAACAGTGCGGTAGTAGGGCGCGTCATTTCAGACTGGACAACCTATACCTAATCATTTTTCACCGTTTGATACTCGTAGCACTGCCTACGCCGCTACGCCGTAGCACATGAATATACAATGGTGGCGTAGACGCTGCGCTAACACAATTAAGTTAGAACTTATTTGACCGACACAAAGTTACAGATGGACGTCATAGGTCTAGTTGTCAGCAGGAGAGCTACTGTTGATCACGATGGCCTGGACTCGACCCCTATGTTGGAAAAAGGAATGCTTATTTGGATTTGGATCTTATTTTGCAAAACAATAAGTTCCACAACAAATGTGGTCTTACTATTGGCGCAGACCAACACAACACTACCCTCCAAAATCTACGGGTTCGATTCCCTCACGAATCTGTAAAGTCTAAAATTCTGGATATTTGCATAAGTGCACCTGAAAAACAGTAGAAATGATTTCTGTTACAGTAGCCAATACATAACTTTGAACATACCTAACCCTATTGAAGATGATAATTATAGTAAGGGCAGTACTAAGCAAACATAATATAAGATGATATAACGAGTTAATATGTATACATACCTACCTTACCTATGTAAGTATCGAACACTACAGAAACTTGAAACGGAACAACCTGTTACAGATACATTTGGAACATTTCTCTCACTTCAACAATTCTCATGGCTGAAAAGCACGTTGATTCTGTAAAATTCAAACAACAACTCGCATCTCACATCGCTATTCACTCTCGATTCGCATAAGGTTCATAATGTGTTCGTTTTCGAGTGCGAAGTGAGCGTCGAAGTGACGGGGGAATTACTTTACTGAATGCCACTTCTTACGGCATCTCATACTTTATCTGTCAAAATCTCACGGTCAATTTAGTTAAACTCGCTGACACGCTCGCAAGGGTAGCGCTAGTGTATCAACCGAGTTTTTAGAATGCCAATCAAGAAGCTCACAGCGGATTCAGATTCGAAGTTTAGAATGAGGTCTTACAGAACCTTCGTCGAACTTGAACTACTAGTTATAAAATTCGTGTTATTTCACGAATATAAAAACTATACTATGTATACGAATTGGAAAGAAACTATCAAGTAATTTACTTCTTTCGTGGCGTCTAAAGGTTCATGCACACACGTCAGTCACGTCAACATCAAGTCGCCGATCAGTCACGTCACTTTCACAGACGTGAATGATCAGATAGTCAGTCAGTCATAGCAACGACTCGGCTACAATTATTGTATACAAGTTTTGACTTGCCGGTGACGCGACGTCGCTGTCGACTGAAACGCGCCAGTAGTGACGCGACTGATGTGTGTAGCCGACGGCCTACAAGTCTACGTAACTATTTTTAACATGACTGATCGGTGACTGACTTTGACGTGACTGACGTGTGTGCATGAGCTTGTAAAGTGACATTCACAAACTGCTACTTACTTCTTCTACAAACAATATAGGAATCTATTTACACTAGCAACCCGCTCCTGATCGCACGGTTTTTATGACTTGACAAAACATCGAGGAGATTTCTTAGTAACTTTATTACGAGTATTAACGTATTAGGTATACACATAAACCTTCCGGAATAAATTCTCTAAATGATGGTAAAAACCTCATCAAAAATCTGCAGCGTGGTTTAGTAGAACAACGCGAACATACAGACAAACACGAAAAGCGACTTTCATTTATAATATGTATAGATATAGATAATACAAACAGAAGGGAACTCAATGATACTCGGCTTTCTCTAAATACCAACCTGATCTGCAAGCACTTCAATACTGCCGTAATTCAAAGATAATCTGCCGATCTACATAAATAACAATAGCGTGATAACTATTGTTTCTAGCTATTATAAGCACATAAAGCCGATTAAAATGAGAATCCATCAACTCGGACCAACATACAACATACTGCACAAATCTCTCCTAAGTTTCACTACAGCATTAGGTTCACCTCTGTTTTGTGTGGTTAAAGTATTAAATAAATCAATAAAACAGGTTTCTTCGGGTCGTCAGTCCAACAGGCTGGTGTGTATCCCCCATCCGGTTAGTGATCTTCATTCAAGAACTCATCTGCTCCAACGACAGTAAAATGACAACATTTTTGGACACTAAGCTAATGGCACCTTGTTTTTTTTTGCAGGTTGGAAACCATCAAATGACTTCTCCCGCTCTAGGCGGAGCGGGAGAAGTCATTTGATGTGTGAGTATCAGAATTTTACTGACTAAAACCCACCCGTGTGCAGTTCAGTTGCCTGTTGCCAAGGGTCCCGGTATCCCTTTCGGACTTTCCCGCAACCCTGGCAGGATGCTAATGACACCTGACGTTTAAAGACTCAAAAAGATAACCTACTCGCTTTAACGAACATCTTTGTAGCAATAATATCAACGTACATAGTTCCTTTGTATCGGTACCAAGTCTCTGGGGAAAGCGATCAGTAAATGAACCCTGGCTAATGAGGCAAATCCTCACTATTGCAATATGTAATCAATTACTCTAGGAAAACTAATTATTCTTCAGTAATGGAACAAAGTGGAGTGATGACTAGGCTACGTTTCCACCAGAGATGAGCGAGGATGCGTAGCGAGGGATTTGTGTGAAATTAACCAATAAAATCGCTTCACTTTCATAGCTTGAGGTAAGCTAAAGTTAATTTTACGGACATTCCTCGCTACGCTTCCTCACTCATCTCTAGTGCATACGCACCCTTACGGGCTGAAGATTGCAATAGGTATTGAAAAACAGACTAGAATAGACAGAGAAAGAAGATTAATTATCACTTGATAACGTAACATAACATCACGCTAGTTTTCCCCAAAGGCCGAGGTGTACCGAGACCATCCACATTTCGCCAGAGTTTAAGTCCCATGTAATAGGGGGCGAGCCTATTGCCATCTACCGGGCACAAATCCAGACTCCGGGCTATAACTGAGTTTCTGATGGAAAAACTCACCAACACTGACCGATCTGGGAATCGAATTCAGGACACTCAGCTGTAGCGTTTGCGACCACTAGATTAAGTTGATATTAGGAGATAATCCAAACACATTTTGTGTTGGTATCACATTAGTGCTTATAATAGTATCGCAATAGTGAAACGTTGATACAGTTAAAGTACATTACAGTCGCAGCCTGCAACTGGGCTATTGATGGATGGACGATCGTGAAAATACGTGAGTCCATCAATGCTGATTGCGGCCAAGGCTTGTATAGTAATTTTCTCAAATAATGCGTGGAAATTCAAACTAATTTCCAGAATCAATGACGAACAACGATAATTTATCGCGCGCCATTATGTTCACTTGTTTCTTCTTTATTTTAAACAGCTCTATTTGCAAGCCAAATGTAAATTTAAATAAAATCTTTGATAAGTTACCTCCTTGGTTGCCGTGTGTTAAAGTAAAAAGTTCGTTCCATTTTTAAATAACGCGACAGTAATGAGTTTTCATAGTAATTTATTTGGCCGCTAAACACGAAAAATATGGATTTTCATAGTTACTTTGTCGGCCGCATCGTCACTTGTTTTTGACCAGTACAGCAATTTCGATTTATCTCGAAGAAGGTTATCAAAATAATGCTCGAATTTCCAAGCATGTTTGAGAAAAATGTATTTACTTATAACTTTCCGTGGCCGGTAAAACTGTATCATAAATTCACCAATATCTTACACAAAACATAAGACGTCTCATTGAAATCATTCAAGAGATTTCAACGAGAGTGTTCGTGAGAGTCTGTTGAAGATCTGCTTCAATATAATTGAGTTATGAATGTCTGAGCTGGATACCAAAAATTAATTACTAATATTAATGATCTCGTTACGAGTTGAACTAGAAATCACTGTTCGTGGTAAAACTTGGATGAGAATAACATAAGGGTGTGAGACTTATTCGGGTCGGTACATTCAATTCGGTGGTACTTGTTGAGTAACAAAGCCGACCCGAAGTAATTTACAAAAATATTGTATATTCGATTTTGCCGGCCGGCTATGCCGCCGATTAATGCCGACCCGAATAAGCGTTGATCTCAACACAACTGCTAAATTCATCTCATATACAGCGTAACAATACATTCACCTGCTAAACTACCAAGCAATCATAAACACACAGGCACTAAAATAATCATTTGTCCATTACCCACTACTTTAAAATTGTACGCTACGCTATCATATTGGAGGCGTGCTACGAGATTCGTAGCACGTAGCGGCGCGAACTACGCAACACACGTAGCGGTAGTTACATATTGCTTGTGTTTATTGCCCACTCTACACGATTTCAATGCGGATGCACGAATAGACAAGGCCCGGATACCGGTTAAATTTTCAAACCGGTATGATGTACTGGACTCAAAAACCGTTACATTCGGTGTGGTTCGCATATACCGGTATTTGGGAGAGTATTATATAAAAGGTTTTTTGAATTTTCCGGCTTAGAGCAATGAAAACCGGTTAATACTTCAGTTTTTATTCAACGCGGCGTCGTCACCAGTAGTTACAAGTTGAAACACATTTACCGACAGGCCGCTCGTCGAATAAACCGGTTAATTTAGGTTAAAATAAAGTTCTCTAAACGTTCGCGTTCTCTAGAAAAGTTCGGAGGAAAACCGAAACAATCTGGTATTAACCGGTATTTTTTAAACCGGTTCCGAAACTTGCTAATAGTCATGGTTTGGTATATACTATAATATTTTACATACATAAATAATATCATGCTAATCTTTCTTGGACAGTTAAGAGAATAATAACAAGTAATGCGAAAGGTGCCGTTGTTGCCGTACAAATTCAATACGTTTAAATTAAAACCTATGTTTTGACGGTACCATTGGCTTGTGCGCTTGTGGTCACGGGTTCGATTCTTTCACAGAACAAATATTTCGATGGCCCTCGCTGAGTTTTGATGTAAGATGTCATACGAAACACGAGACATTCTATGTAATATCTAATATTTAAAAGTATAAAAAAACTTTACCTTGCTTTTAGTCTTCTCCGCAGTCGGGTAAAAAGCAAGACTCGTATGAATGACCGATATATATAGAATACTAAATCAATGACTGACCTGTCGAAGATACTACAACAGTAAGTACTAACTACTAGTAGTAATACATTGACCCGTAAACAGGTGAGTGTTACACCTCCTGGGACTACGTCCAGCTGACGAGGTAGTTAGTTGCACGATATGGACTAATTATTGACTTATACTTGTACTTTTTATTGAGGACCTTCTACGAACCTTGGAAAGATGACTAATAACTCAAATCGTCATATTCGTCATAGTAATTTTAACATTACGCTGCCGTTTGAACCTGGAAGCTTAGGCAGAGGTGGAAAACTAGTCATGTTATTTATTTTTAAAGGCTAATTTACTGTACTAAATAGTAAATTAGGCATTAGTATTAAATTCAAGTTTTTCTTTCTCCTATCCTAGTAATATGCTAGCTTATTTTAGCGAGCAGGATTTTTATGATATTCTGATTATTCTCATGGTCCTTTTTTTACTGTTCGAATAAAATATTTTTCTTTCTTTCTTTCTTGTTTTCTTTGCTTTTAAACTAGGGTCAGTACCTGAGCAAATAAAGCAAATTATTTAATCGCCTCATTAATCGATTTGTATAACAAGTTACCCTTGTTAACATCACCGATCTTTGAACTACAAGGTTAAGTAGATAATCCGTAGACAAGCCCTAGAGGGACGGCCTTCACCCATCTGTTTAATAAATGAAAAGTATTTTAAATCAAAACTATGTTAGAAAATACATCGCGACTAAAAAAATCCTGGCCAGACTGTGATAAATTAAAAATTCAAATCTGACTTTTTTTTTTAAAGATGATAGTCGTTACTCTGCGGATTATTATTAAAACGTAACAATAAACAGACTGTCTTGTTGGTCTAGTGGTAGCAAGCAGGCATGAGGTCCTGGGTGCGATGCGTAGGTCGGGCAAAGTGTTATTGGGCTTTTCCGTTTGGAATTCAACCCCTATTACATGGGACTTCACAACATAGCTTGCGATATGTGGGTGTGCTATAGGACATAGGTACACCTCTGCCTTACCCTTCGGGGAATACAGGCGAGATGTGATGTTATGTTATGTAATGTAAAGCGTAATATGACCTTATCACAACTTCCTTCCAAATTCAAAAGAGACAATCAGTTCAAAATCAATTCTTATCTTTTTTGTTGAAAAACAAACATCCCTGATTGGTCGCCACCTGCGCACTCAAAAATAGAACACATCCGGTATGGAATTATGAGAAAAACGTGTGATCGTGCTCAAAAACCGACCGGGTACCATACTACACTCACCTACGACATCTGCCTCTGCATATAAAGTAGCTTTTAAACATTACCACACTCTATCAACACTTCAAAAACATCACTCAAATTTGAAACTCACCCTTATGTTTACCATATTAGGGTTGTGTAGCTCGGTGGGTTAAGTTTGACAGCTGTAAAATAAACTTGGTATCAGCAGGGTGTCAAATTGCAGGGGACATCCTGTTAATAGATGCTGCGTTTGTTCAATAGTAGCAAGTAATTGATTTGATTGATTGGTTGTTGCGTTTATGGTAGTGTTTTTGCGAGTTTTGTTAAGATAGTAATTTAAAAAGTAGGTTTTTCTTTTAATAAAATGTACTTACGTCGTGATGGTTATGGACCCAGCAAAAAAGATGGTCGCCTGCGCATCTTAGGGAGTCAGATCTTTAATCTTGATTTTTTTCTAAGTAGTTTCTCGAGCGATAGATCAGGAAGCTTATAATCTAAAAGACATAACATAAGAGACGCTTTTCCTCCAAACCTTACACTCAAGAGAGGTCATCATAATCATGACTGTTATCACCCATATGTCATGAACTACCACGCCGATAATAGCCATGTTGTCACTATTTAAACTCAAGCCAATTACGTTCAACCCTTGCATCGCCGCGCTAAACGGTGGGAGATTATCCGCTGCCGCCGGATTAGAGGGTTAACTCATTCACACGGGTCAGTTATAGGCTAATAAAGTATTTTATAACTGTTGTTTTGTGGTGTTATCTTGTTAAGAACAGTTTGATATAAGAAAGGTTATCGTTGAACACTTTAAAGTTTTATTTTTATTATTTACCGAACCATGTGCCCGATGGGGTTTCCCGTAATTTTTTTCATAATATTTCTAAGTATGTAAAACTGTGTTGTTATTTCGTGATCGATATATTTGTATTTTGTGTTGAGGTAGCAATCAAGTTGTTTATTATTTAAGCTGTCTGTAAAGGTACAATTCCATAGCCGACAGCAGGCGGCAACTGCAGGCGATGTGTCGCCGCGACACTACAGAGGCTCTAGTCAAAGTGACATTCTATCAGAGATAACGATAATGGAAAAGGCAGAAATGTATAGGACTGACATAAGCTATCGAAAAGCTTATGTCGTAAATTGATAGCCCTGATAGAAAGTTGGTCATAACTTTTGAACTGTAAAAAATTGCACCAACATTCACAGGGTTACAAAGTTTGGAAATGACCTTTCCCACGCCCCTATTCGATTTGATCCATACTTCCAGGAACACCCTGTATACAGGGTAAAAGAATAAGTCTTACTTATCCTTTAAAAAGTACACTAGTTTGAAGATTCTAAAGCTTAAAGACCTATGGCCACTATAATTACGATAGGCGTCGCCATATTCGTTCCAGACCACGTTTACTAGATTAGCTATGTAAGTAAACATTGATGTATACAAGTATATTATATATTGTGGGAGTCCATACTGTAAGAAAAAATAAACAAATCATTAGAAGACTCAACAATCACGAGAGTATATAATTTGATACGAAGTGCCAAGGAAATCATAACAACATTATTTTCTTATTTCTTGTACATTATTAATGCTTGGTTCTTATTAGTACGTAACAATATCTGTAAGAAAATATCGTATTATTGACAAGTTTTTGTTGTGACTTGGTTTGTGTAATACTCAGAGCAAATAAAAAACCAAGACGGAGCGCTGCGAACAATACAGTGAAGCATGCCAAAACTACACCTCCGCTCTGTGCATACACGCTTACACGCACACATTTACAAGCAATCACAATTAAACTACACCTCAGTAAGTGCACACATACTTACGAAACCCGCCTCACGTCAGTATTGACAGCGCTGTCTTGGTTTTTTATTTGGTCTGAGGTGTAATAATTAAAAATATACAGAAATCATAGAAACATCGTGAGGAAACCGGCACGTCCTAAAACAAAAAAATCGAAGATATTATTATGTTTCATCTACCAACCCGCACTGGACCCGCGTGGTAGATTACGGCCCACTCCCTCTCCCGAGAGGCCTGTGTCCCAGCAGTGGGGACATTATAGGTTGATTACGCTATGTATTCCTCAAACGATTAGGTGGAAGTGTGACTCCAGGCTAAATCAGAAAAATACTATCAGATTTAATAAATCGAACCCAGAAAGTCGCTTTATACATACGAAGTAATTTGTAAAAAAAAATTTTGGTAATATTTTGCGCGCCGAATTCTATTTAAATAATTATATTCCACCGTAACCGTAAAAAATCGCTTAATTTTTATGCGTACGCGCAAATGCCCGTGAACCTATTTAGGTTCTTAGATTCTAGGAATTACAATTAAGCTCAAGGCAGTGTGGGTATCATGTCCGGTATAGTGCGGTTAAGAAATATCGTACCGTGACCTTGGCTATATTAGGTAATGACCGGTAAAGAAGAATATTTTAGTTCTGACGCATTTAGTTTCGGTTCGGCTTTAGTTGATGAAGACCGTGGTAAATATCGCATGATGTCCTTCTATGAACAATCCTAACTTCCTAACTAATATTACAAAAATGTGAAAGCGAGTTTGTTTCTTTATAACGCTAACACGCTGAAACAGCTGAATAGATTTAAATGAAATTAGGCACAGGGGTAGACCATGACCTGAAATAGGACATAGAATACTTTTTAGCCCGATATTCTTACGGGCGCGAGACTTAGGTACGCCGGTAAAACCGCGGGGCGCAGCTAATCCTTACTCCAAACTAATATTATAAATGCGAAAATAACTCTGTCTGTCGCGCTTTCACGCCAAAACTACTGAACCGAATTAAATGAAATTTGGTACACAGATAGTCTAGAGCCTGAGAAAGGACATGGCTTTTTATCGACATACCACGCGGGCGAAACCGCGGGCGGAAGCTAGTTGTATATAAAGTCATGTTTTTGTTCAAGATAACTAATAGTTAGTACATATGCTTGATTACGTAATTCAAGAGAATAATCCAGTTTTTGCTACCAGAGTTCAATTGGGCTTGTGGCTAAGTAATAACAGCCGCACCGGTCAATCGATCAGATTAACCTACGCTTGCCGAGGTTGGTCCGTGGATGGGTGACCATCTTTACATACCAAGACTCCTCCGTGCCTCGGAAAGCACGTTGCCGTTGGTCCCGGCTGTCATTCGCGGATCTTCGACAGTCGTCAGAACCCCGAAAGTCTGACAACCAGTCTTAATAAGGGGTACCGTATTACCCAGTCACTAGATTGTGGAGGTCAAATAGGCAGTCGCTTCAATTAAAATACTGCTATCCAGCTGCATCCGGTTAGACTGGAAACCAACCCCAACATAGTTGGGAAAAAGCTAGGCAGATTGATTGCCAGACTTCAATTGTTGTCGAGGGTAACCCATGAAGTTTCTTGTCCAATTACTCCATAGATATGTTGCTCTGGAAACTCAGACAAAATAAAATACAACCATTTCTCAATTCTAAAGTCTCTGATCGGTGTAGTTTGAAATACCCTTTCAATTGGTACCCCAGCAACTGTCCTCTGACCTCCTGCAAGTCGTTATATCTAATCGAATTGTGAAACTAACTATAGCACAGACAGACGACATGACATGTTTGTTATAGTAGCAAGATTCGGAGGTCGCGGCCTTGGAGTACACGTGTCGCGCTCACGGTTGCCTAGCAACGCACTAGACGATACCGCCCGTTTACACCTTAGACTAGTAATAACAGCCGCACGGGTCGATTCATCAGGTTAAGCTACGCTTGCCGGGGTTGGTTCGTGGATGGGTGACCATCTTTACATATCGAGTCTCCTCCGTGCCTCGGAAAGCACGCTAAACCGTTGATCCCGGCTGTCATTTGTGGATCTTTGACAGTCGTTACGGGTCGTCAGAAGCCCGAAAGCCTGACAACCAGTCTTGCCAAGGGGTATCGTATTACCCAGTTACTGAGTTATGGAGGTCAGATAGGCAGTCGCTCCATGTAAAATACTGGTATTCAGCTGCATCCGGTTAGACTGGAAGCCGACCCCAACTTGGTTGGGAAAAAGCTAGGCAGATGATAAATGAGTAATCAGGGCTAATTTCACAATTGAAACTGAACGCGATTGGCAACAATAGTCATGTCAGTGATGATGGATAGATACTATAATATATATATTTCCATTTTCGAGAACTGGGTCGGGCACATACCAGTAGTACGGCACTTCCGATTCAACATGGCTGTATTTTGGAGCAAGTTGCTGATGGATAATCCTGACTGCAAGGTTGTGTCTGTGCAAGTTCATTATTGTTATAGAATATTGACACTGACAGCTCTTGAACGCGGTTTGGATGTACTGATCGCGTTCAGTTTCATTGGTGAAATTCGCCCTCGATAGAATAAACCTTAAAAAAAATGACTTATTTATAAAAACGCTTTTACATGAACGCTTGGGTTCCTTGAGACCTTCTTCAACAGTCATAATAATGTGTTACAGCGACCCGCTTCTGCTTCACACGGCTTTTACGACTTGACAAAACATCGAGATTTCTTAGTTACATGTAACTTTATTATCAAAGTAATATACACATAAACCTTCCGGAATAATTTCTCTAAACAATGGTGAAAACCTCTTCAAAATCTGTGGCATGGTTTATAAGAATAAAGGCTCTTAAATACTGACGCGACATGTCGCGCGACGCGACTTTTAGCAAAACAATTTCTGAGAAAACTTCATGGCGTACAATGCGGCGGCGCGGCGTCGCGTCGTGCGACAAGTCGCGCCAGTATGTAAGAGCCTTAACGCGGACATACAGACAAACACGAAAAGCGACTATTATTTATAATATGTATAGATATTGCACGTTCCCCGATTAAAACTAAAATTAAAAATTAAACTACCTATTATCAAACAAAACTAATTTCTTCTGAAAAAAAAAACTCAATGGGCTTGTCACTTAACTATAAATTATCTTGTCTTGTTATAACTTGTTGTGTGTGTTGTATTGTCTTGTGTTGCTGTGTATTTTCTTTAATTGTATGACAATGGCTTCACTTAGTGTTGATCTAATTTGGAAGGTCCCTTTCACTAAGAGAAGGCCTGTGTCCCAGTCCACATAGTTGAGACCAGTAACCTAGCCTGTTTGGTCGGAGTGTCCTAATAGTTATTATTCCTAGTACCTAAGACAATTGTGAACCGCTTTCTTATAACTTTATTACGTTATATAGCTATATCCCTAGATATCCCTAGGGATATAACTACGAGTATATCTGGGATTCAACCATCTTATACATATTGCATACCTTACATAATTATCTAGCTCATACCGTTATCGAATCTTAATCAATTATTTTTATCATTATCGACTTAAAGAAGATGAGACTCGCACATACCAGGAAAGCATGGCACAAAAGGGAGGAGCCCTATACTCAGCAGTGGGTGGAACAAGGAAAGAAAGAAAGAAAGAAAGAAAGAAAATACGTTTATTTGCGGTAAACATGACGCAAAAAAAAAAGAAAATAAACACAAAACAAAAAAAAGGCTGCTAATGTTCATGAAGATGAATCATTAATTTCCGGGATCATACAGTTCAATCAATCAGTCAAATCAGCATAACGCAGTCCACTGCTGGACATAGGCCTCTCGCAGGCTGCACTACAACACCCTGTTCTCCGCCGTCCGCGTCCAGTCTGTCCCAGCCAACTTTATAAGGCCGTCGGTCCATCTAGTTGGGTCGTCCCACAATACGTTTGCCGATACGCGGATATCCAATTTGTTACAACACTTACACACGTACAACTTTAACATATTACATTTATTTTAAAATTAATGCTTCATTATTTTCGGCATAACGGAGGCTCATACTAAGCACTTTGAAGGTAGTAAGTGCCACTAGTGTACTTGTTAACACACTAAGTTATAATATTTTGTTTTTATTTATTTATTTTATTTCTCTCTTCACAAAGGTTCACATAATTATAAACGAGACAAAAACTATAGCGAGCTGATTAAAAAGCAAAAATATGATCCTTTGAAAAAATACAATCTTTACAATGGTTAATTTTAAGATTCTAGACATTATATTAATGAAGGGAAAAAATAACAGATATGTATAGACCAAAAAAAAAAATTGTTAAATGTATCTTCCTTCCTACGACTACCGGCTTCAGATTCGCCTACCTGTAAAGTAGCACAAGTTGCTCCATACCTGTAGGTACGTATGCCACATGGTCAGTTCATCTGCCGGTGGCGGGAGGCTGCGGTGCTGCATCCGGCGCGCTTCCGCTCGCTCACGTTACAGAAATACCCTCGCTTCCTGTTCCCATGACCCAATGGATGCGGTTTTAAACTGATTGCTTTTTGTTACAATATGTTTAATATCGATATTGAGATTGAGGTGTTCTTTTTTTGGCATTTTGTGTACTAGTGTGGGAAAAATATTGGGTTTGAGTAGAAGGTGATTATCATACATATAAGTTTTTTTATATTTTTATGGTAATGTGATAGTGTCGTGTGAGATAAATCATGATTTGAGTATGTTGCGGTAATTAATTAATAACCATATTAATAAACACCGATATCAGGTGCTTACTATATGGTGTTCCGACCTCATTTAGCTTAATTTTAATATTTTATAATATGACGTGTAAAAATAATTCCAATATCCTATTTACAGAACGAAACATTTCATTTCATTTCATGTACTATATATAATATGTCCTCTCGATGGTAAGTTTTATGTACAACATAAGTTTTAATTATGCCTAATAAGGATTAATTTCCCTTTTTTAAGCAATTTAAATTGTCCGTATATTCAAACCACAACTGTCAGTCTTTGACAGTAGTATGAAAAGGCTATAACACGGCAAATTGACAGGGTGTCAATTAGCTTAAAAACGAGCTAAAAAACGAATACCTCTACTTATGGTACTTATTGATAACTTAAGTCTAAAATAGACTTACAAATAAGAAAAAAATTACCAATAAGTAAAGATAACCTTATCAGACCCTATACTCCATTTGAAATAAGATTAGACATTTAAATAAGCCATTTTTACAGTCCGTTCAACCGATTTTCACTTCTATTGCGTTGGTGGCATGACAAATGGCAGCTGCAGTAGACAGTTGGTATTGTGTAACCTATTTTGCTTTTAATTCCATCCTTATGCCTACGGTATAGAAGCCAAAATCGGTTGAACGGACTCTAAAAAGGTTTGTTTAAATGTCTAATCTTATTTGAAATGTAGTATAAGTGAAAGTGATGTGATAATATACAAAGGTCCCTCCGCTCCTACATGTGGATAACAAAGTAACGTGTTTCATGAACAACTCATATTAATCCCAAAGTGCCGCTAACTGGATTTATTTAACTTTACGCGAATTGATAAAACTTTGTAATTTGTTACGAGGTCGTCGTTAACAGAGGATTGGGTTTCGTTTTCAATATAAATATGTGTTTTTAAGAGCCTACCCTACCTCAGCTCAAATTCACTTTTTATCTCGCTCGCACCATACTACGCGCAGCCTGAGTGAAAGCGAGATGGAGTGGGGTGCTGGCGGCTCCAAGCCTCGAATAGTTTCGGTAATTACTTTTTACAGTGAAAATAACGGTAATTAAAAAGAAAATACACAAATCGACTAGTTTTGCTCCTAAATCTATACACCAAAACAAAAATGTTAATCTCCTTATGTCTTCTGGTCTCCTATAGGCACGAACTGTCATTCCGTGGTAAAAACCAGTCGGCAAGGTGTTGCAGCAAGCTTTGGTTTCTTAGGAAAGAGGTTCGGTCATAATGTAACGGTCGCCATGAAAATCTGCCATTTTCACCAGTATTGAGGTGTCAAAAAAAGCTCTGTATTTGGACAGCCGTCATTGTGTTACCAATTCCAACCAACCAAATACCAATTCCAACCAATACCAATTGATTTACCAATACAATACCAACCAATACAAATACCAATTGATTTTAATTTAATGTATTGTATGGATTATAGGAGAAGGAGGAGGATGGAGGAGCTCGTGGCTACGTAATAACAGCCGCACAGGTCGATCCATCACGTTAAGCTACGCTTGCCGGGGTTGGTCCGTAGATGGGTGACCATCTTTACATACTGAGACTCCTCCGTGCCTCGGAAAGCACGTTAAGCCGTTGGTCCCGGCTGTCATTTGTGGATCTTTGACAGTCGTTACGGGTCGTCAGAAGCCCGAAATTCTGACAACCAGTCTTACCAAGGGGTATCGTATTACCCAGTTACTGGGTTTTGGAGGCCAGATAGGCAGTCGCTCCATGTAAAATACAGGTATTCAGCTGCATCCGGTTAGACTGAAAGCCGACCCCAACATAGTTGGGAAAAGGCTAGGCAGATGATGTATTGTATGGATTATAATTACCTAAAATAAATGAATTAATAAGGAAATAATTATAATAAAGCTTTAGCATGGCTGACTGCCCAAGTTGCGCCGGATGTATAATCGACCTCGTAATTGCGTTATCACTCTAAGGTTCAATGTCCCTTGTATCAGATTTAATTAAAACATTACGCTCCTTTTCGGGCAGTCGTGTAAAAACAAAAATTTAAACAATTATTTGTCGGATGCGGAGGAATTTTTCGACGCCATATTTTAGTTAACTGTTTATTTGTATAGTTACTTTTAATCCTTATTCTTACTAAACCTTACTTCCTTACTAATATTATAAATGCGAAAGTAACTCTGCCTGTCTGTCTGTCTGTCGCGCTTTCACGCCAAAACTACAGAACCGATTTAAATGAAATTTGGTACACAGATAGTCTAGAGCCTGAGAAAGGACATAGGCTACTTTTTATCGACATACCACGCGGGCGAAGCCGCGGGCGGAAGCTAGTTTAGTATAAAATGTAAATAGTTAGTATAGTTTGATTATTTGTCTAATTGTTTGATGATTGTAGTATAGCGTAGATCATACGTTATACTGCACAAAGAAATAGTTTGTTTGACTACTTACCTATGTAGTGATGCTACAACTTCGTGGTGGTAGTTGTAGTGATCCACTTCCCCCAATTAACGGCCGCTACTCGCGCGGAATTGTAATCAGCTGATTGTGCTGTGTTTTGTACGAACATCACACTATTAGGTACACAAGATTATGTAGTTGGCTATGAATACTTTAACTTTTTAAGTACATACTTTTTTCATTAAAATAGAGACAAACTAATGTGCAATTTTCCCTGCATATCTCGTCGTTGGTAATAGTTTGTGTCACTTTAACGGTTTCATTTCTTACGATTATGATTCAAAAAAGCACATAACATCACGCCTGTAATTCCCGAAGGGTTAGGCAGAAGTTACACTCCAACAGTACACCCACATTTCGCCAGTTATGTGGTGCGAGCCTATTGCCATCAACCGAATACAAGTTCAGACTCCGGGCTGCTAGTAATACTACTCATTTAAAAAAAACTTAAATGTTAAAGGATTTTCTATCTGACTGTACCTTGTCTGGGGTGTACAAATGGAGGAATTTATATTTCTTTTTATCTCATAGAAAATATTAATATAATGTTATAATTTTTTCAGTATTCTAGCTTAAAGAAAATTGGACTGTTCATAATTAAAGGATTTCAACTAACTCTTGAAGTTTAAATAAATTGCCGTCATATTTTTGAATTACAAAAATGTAAATCTACTCCAGACATTGTTTAATTAAGTACACATCATTTGGGAGTACTCTCATTTTAGGTACATTAAAATTATGTATATTTTTACTCGAAATTGTTCAAATATGAAAACTAACCATTTTAATATTAAAAGCCATTAAATACCGAACTCAAATGATATAAAACATTCAACACACATACATAGTGGTATGTAAGTGTTGTATGTACACGCCTGTGTCCTCCAACAGGGTAGGTACAGACGTTTAATACGTGCACATTTCGCTAGTTTTATTTCATCCCCATGTAATTTAAAATGGTACGATTGTCATGAACCGGGCATGACAAATCTAGACTCCGGGGTGCTACTGATAAATCTCCTATGGAAAACCCCGGGATGGAATCCATACACATTAGCACAGTATAAATAAGTTACAGTATTATATATTTTCATAGAAAACGGCCGAAACGACTTCGAAATCTGTGTATCAGTACGCAACAGTAGAGTGCGCCGCAGTTACGCAAGGACGCGGAAGGTTTATCTACTGAGCGCCTGTAGGTCATTATTTCAAGGTCACTACCGAGATATAATACTGTTACTTTATTATACTGTGACATAGGTCAGCTGTTGCACACCTACGAGTCGGTTAAAAACTAAATACGTTTCAACGCTAAAAATATTTAAAACATCATTCTGACTTTGTCATTTTAAAACGATTGACAAGAACGATGTTTTGAGTTCGCTTAGCGTTAACCGTATTTACTATTTATATTTAGTGATTAGTGATGCAAGCGGGGCCTAAATCTATTTTAGTGATCCCAACAACAAAACTACGTTTTAGTTTACTAGGCCAATGGGGTTGGCAACTGTCAAAGTGGCGCTAGCATAGCTTTAACCAAAATAGAAGAATTTGGAACATTTGATTTGACATTGATTTGACATTTCAATCAATCAATATTCTATATTTGTAAACATAGGTTACAGCAGTGTGCAAGATGTTACAGTTGTTTTATTGTAGTTTCTCTGTTTTGCCATTTGGCGTACAAATATACATGTACGGAAGACTTTAATCACGTAAATTAGTTTATAATAACCAGTGATCGGAATAGGTAGAGCTAATCTACCTAAAGTTCAAAGAACAGAGACAAAAAAAGTGGAGACTTCCTTACGACTAAAATATTTTTTCGGGACTAATGTCGGGATTTCGGGACATCACATAAATTATTATTAAAACTGTTATGTAAATAACATTAGCTTCTGCGCTTACTTACATCGTTCAAACAAATATTAGATTATTAGGAGATTACCTTAATTTTTTTTAAACAATAGAAATCGTGCATACTTTTTTTTTTAAACAGAAACAGGAAATTAATTCGATAGTTGTTTTACTTTATTAATTTTAGTTGTACTTAAGTAATGTTCTGAAACCCGGGACATTAGTCCCGAAAAAATATTTTGTCGTAAGGCGTCTCCACTTTGTCTCTGTTCTTTTTCGAACTTTAGGTAAATTAGCTCTACCTATTCCGATCACTGATAATAACTCAGTAGCAATGTCAATTAAAAAATGTAATTAAATAGAAATGTAATAATGGTTAGTTATGTCAGGTAATGAAAATATTTAACGAAATGCAATAATGTCAAAAATAAATAATTATAATGTCAATAAGTTACTGTTAAGAAAAATATTTAAAACTAGCTTCCGCCAGTGGCTTCGCCCGCGTGGTTTATCGATAAAAAGTAGCCTATGTCGTTTCTCAGGCTCTAGACTGTGTACCAAATTTCATTTAAATCGGTTCAGTCATTTTGGCGTGGAAGCGCGACAGACAGACAGACAGGCAGAGTTACTTTCGCATTTATAATATTAGAAGGAAGTAAGGATTAACATTTGATTTGATTTCAGGTCAAGTCTGCTTTCCTTCCTCGTAAAGATGCACTTCGTTTCTTCAACTCAGCTTTTAACTCACTTATCCGCCATGCCGAGTATATGGATTTTCACAACAGTTGTTACAAAACGCAGTCAACAAGGGAAGCCAAAACAACACAAACTTGACAGATGACAGCTATGCTAGCGCCATCTATATAAAGTTTTCACCGGCCAAACCCATTTCACTACTATTGTCAGCTAAAACGTCAAATACGTCAGTTCACTCCTTTTTTTTTTTTTTTGAGGGTGGGAAATCATCCAATGACTTCTCCCGCTCTGGGCGGAGCGGAAGGGCGTGTCAGACTTTTACTGACTAAAACCCACCCGTGTTCCTTCATTTGCCTGTTGCCAAGGTCCCGGTATCCCTTTCGGACTTTCCCGCAACCCCAGCAGGCATCGGTCCTAGCGGACCCCGCCAATTGTGCTGACATCTCTTTGAGGCGCGCGTGGAACACGACGCGCCATCGACCCGGGCCTGGTCCTTATCGGACGGCGAGCTGCCCGTTGCTCGCCGTCCGCAAGCCCGCGCCTATGGTGGCCGGGAATCCGCCTGGGATTCCCGACGCCCAGGGCGTCTCCAACGGCAGCGGTTAGGGGCGTGAGGGCGCAAACTTTGCCTTTCCCTCACGCGTTCCGCCTCCTCCTTCGCGAGCATTACTGCTTCGCAGAAGGAGGTGACGGCTTCCCATGCCCTCTCGCTCCGTACCATGGCCTGAACCAGGGCCGGACGCGAGAGGTCATTGCCGCCAATCGCCTCCGCGAGGACACGGCGGTGCTCCGCCCAAGCAGGGCATACCTCAACCGTATGCTCCACCGTGTCCTCCGGGCGATCCGCACAGTGGTGACACCCGGGCGTTTCCTCCCGCCTAATCCTACACAGGAACCTCCCGAAGCTGCCATGTCCGGTGAGGACCTGTGTCAGGCGGAAGGTGAGGACGCCGTGGCGCCTCTCTAGCCACTCCTCAAAGAGGGGACTTATCGCCGCTATTGTGGCGTGCCCAGTCAGTTCACTCCTGCTGGCGGGTTCGATTCGCAACCGGAATGTTGAAGGTTCTTGTGAACATTGGTAGCAAATGAAAAAACCTGATGAATTCACTTTGATATCTTAATTTAATGTATCCACATACACAATTGACCATGACTTGAAGTATTTGAACAATATTTGGTGAATAATTCCGTAATTTACATGAAATTGAATAAATGAATCGGGAGCCGCCTTGAAGGCCCGTCTCACCGACCTGAATCTCTTTTAACCATTTAAAATTCACTGACGTCTATGAATTAGTGTTGCAAGTAATGAATGAATCGATACAAATACAGATAACATAATATGATTAGGTTATGGAATTTAGAACTTACATCTGATAATTATTAAAATACAAAACATGTTAAGTTGCGTCCTTTAGTTAATTAGCTGACGAGCAATCACCAAAAGTGACATTTAACATGTTGTCAACCATCAGGGAAGCCCTGCCTGACTCACGGGTTTGCCCCTTCGTTAGGACTTCACTTTTATTTACAATTTGAAACTATTATTGTTACATTATTACTAAACAAAGGGTTACTTGGCCTAATATTTATTTGTATAGGGCCTAGTCATGTGAAAAACCAATTATATCGGTAACTTTGCTTTCTACCATAAGCTTGTATTTTTTTTTAAATGTTACACATTTTTATCTGATTTTTAAACCAGTATTATAAATAAGTAAACCTTAATTGACCCTCTTACCCTTGACCTGACCGGTTAACTTGCAATCTTTAATCTTATACCCAATTTAATTGAACGCATGCTTTAAGGGTCCTGCAGTCAGGCGCGAAGGGACAGCGCGATACGACTCGTGTAGATTTTTTTTTATGAAAATTGTTCTACCATATTCGCGTTTCACCGTCGCGTCGCGACTGTCTGCGGAAGCCATTAAACCCCACTACAAAGTATGCCCAGTAGATCTCGGTTTACAATAAAATTAAAGCGTCAGCGAATCACGTACCTTCCTACTAGGGAAGTAGCAGAAGTAGGAAATATATGTAGTTGATTCAGAACTGCAAAAGGATCCACGGAGCGTTTCAGCTTTCATGACCACATCGGGTTCGATCTTAATAGAATGCAAAACTCAGTATGAATGTTTGCATCTGCCGCCTTATGATTTTCTGGTACTCAACTATATTATCAGGAACTTTAGCGCCTCAAATAGACTACCTTTAGCAAATTCTATTCTCGTTCCTCTTTCTATAAATAAGTACCTAATTCATCAACCTATTACAACAATATAAATAAGGAATATTATTCTTAAACTATTCTTATTCTTAAAAATGTTTCCAAGTGTGTTGGTGTCGATTTTCCGTCTAGCCAGATGCAGCTGGGTACTGTAAGGTTCTATGCAGTAAGCAACCTACACTGATACTGGCTGTTAAGAAAGGCTTGATTTCAAGGTTCGAACAGTTTGGAAATAGAATAGGAAGAGATATGGAGACAGCCCAAGGCTGACTTGCAGGCTAGATAATATAAAATGTATCTTTGATTTCTCTAATGATTATAATCAGTTAAACGAGCAACCAGTGTTTCATTCGATCCGGTACTGTAGACTCTCTCGGAGTCTACAGTACCTACCTACCCCACATCTAAGTAGTTTACACGGGTGTATCGCGAGGACTGATTGTGGTCATTGACCCGTTTGTCTAGTAAGGTGATTATGGGTAGCGAAGTGTCTCTTTTTTACGAGATGGTTCTGCTAAATTGTTGTCAACCATCCATTTGGTAGGTGATAACATTATCTAAGTACTAGTACTTAAATGAATAGGATTTGTTGACACAAAATTAAATCCGGTACACGTGTAGGGCCTTACCTTACACGTGTTCTGCGGTAGGTACTGGGTAATACCAAATTAAAATAATAATATGAATTCATCTGCCTAGTATTTTCCCAACTATGTTGGGGTCTGCTTCTAGTCTTACCGGATGCAGCTGGAGACCAGTATTTTACATGGAGCGACAGCTTATCTGACCTTCACAACCCAGTTAGGCAGTTACAGGGTAAAACGATAAACTTTGATAAAAAAATAATTACACCGTATTTTTTAATGAAATGAAACAACCAAGCCTGACAAAAAACCATGCCTGTGTACGTCGTTATAGGTTTTTTTTTCAGAAAAACGTACGTTGATGAAACAAAATTTAAAGCAATATGTAAGGACGTATGCACGTGTAGACAAAAAAGCAATAAAGCTTTTTCGCCACGTGTATGATCGCATAACATTACCTCAAAGCGCCTTTACTCGCTACATAAAAACATTAACCGTTTTTCCAGTCTGTTTGTGTCCCTACCACGTGGTGAGGTGCATGCCCGCCCGAAGTAGGTGAGCCTCAGAACTGGGACGCTCGCCGCACCGCCGCGCCACTGTTCAGGGTAATTTACAAATCGCGTGCCGAGATTCCCTGATACTACCACCTTAGGCTTTAGGTAAGGATGTCGGGGCACTGGATGTGGCTTCTGGGTAGGTTTAAAACTGACAAGCGGAAAACTAGCCAAGAGATAATAGTTCCATAATGAGAAAGCAGCAGAATATTTTCAAAATCCCGATCGTCGGAAGTATGGAAAAGTGTAGCAAAGGGTGATTTACAAAGTGGATTTTATCGGTTGGCTTTACTTTCCGACCATACTAAAACGGTGCTGCGATTTCGCAAACTGAGGCCCTAGACAAAGTGACATTCTATCAGCGATAACGATGATGGAAAGGACTAACATATATGCTATCGAAAAGCTTATGTCAATCCTGTTGAAAGTCGTTGTAGAAATACGAAACGCATTCGAAGCGACTGTCACTTTTTACACATGGTATGTTATCTATCAAGTTAAAATGCTTATTTAAAACAGTACTCTATACAGGAACCCTAATTAGGAAGAAAGGAGTCTAAGCGAGGCAGGAATTATCCTGAAAGGCTTATTCGAAATTGTCCTAAGTCTCATTACACTTTTCTAAATCCTAATTAGGATTCCTAAATTCAGCTTAGTTTTTTAAGGGACTACTCACACTTATTCAGATCTATTCAGCCTATGGCCATAGAAAACAATAGAGACGCGTACGCATCCGTTCATCTTTGCGCGTCTATTCAGCTTTCGCGGCAAACAAGTATAAAATGATAATATATATATATATTATATATATATATATTATATATATATATTATATATATATATATTATATATATATATATATATATCTATTAAGTACAGTATACTGTATCTATTGGTAAGTTTAAGTACCTACTTATTATTTTGCACCAATGACAACCCCATTTTTTATGTCCACGCAATCACTGTCCATTCTAAGGTTGCCTGGAAGAGATCGCAGAAAGCGATAAGGCCGCCCATTGTATGTTTTGTAGTGTTAAATATATTTATTTTCGCTATGTATTTTCTGGTGTACAATAAAGTATATATAAATAAATAAATAAATAAATGAGAACAAATGTGTTATTATCATGTGAGTGCTATAGATAGAGTTCTGCCGCGTTCAGCGCTGTTCTCCGCGGAGATAACACGCTATGACGGCTTTTCTCATTCTTACGACGCTGTACGCGGCTGATAGAACCAGAACTGTATAAATGTGACCAAAATCGTTCAGCGAAACGCGAATGGAGCTGAATAAGTGTGAGTGTCCCTAAGTCTTTAACTCAGCCCCGCTTTACTTTCAGGTGACGTTATCAGTATCGTCTACGTCAACGTTGACAACAAACTTGTAGCGTCAGTACCTACTTACGTTCTTACAATGTGTATTATCATCAAATTCTGCAGAGGATCTTTACGAGCATTTTTTATAAGCTGAAGCTTATTTTTTGACACATCTAGTATACTTTATAACTAGGTATTTATAAATCTCTAGCTCATTATCAACAATGTAAATCAAACCTTAACAGCTTAGTTATAAGATATATTATGATATTGTCAGCTTTACCTACCTGCTTAACTGGTTATAGAAATAATTATGATGAATAGTCAAAAAAATATTGGGTATGTATTTATTTCTGTGGCCGCGTGTCCGACTACGTAAAAGTCGGAAAACCACATTGTCCTTTCTTCCGCAACACTTAAAAGACGCCAATTAGACCGATGGTATAATTATTAAGAATGAAAATGATTGGTATTATGAGTGCGTTTCATTAAATAATTCCTATGCCGTAATGTTGGCTCTACTGCTGGAGGACCAATACGAATAGGCTATATGGCGCTACCTAAAAGGTCTGTTTGTAAAATTTAACAGTGTTGCCAACATAACGGCAAATGAACTATTTGATGAATCGCACTCATAAGTTTCCAATCGCTTAGGGTTAGCAAAAAACACAAAAAAATAAATTGAACTGAAAGACCTGCGAAGAAAACTTGGGTTTGATTTCCAAATGTTACAGTTTGGCCGTAAATGCACTTCTAGTAAAAGCATTTTTAACAGGTTTAAGAGATTAACAGAAATACTAAACCAGTCATCATCATCTGCCTAACGTTTTCCCAACTATGCTAGGGTCACTCCTAGTCTAACCGGAAGCACCTGAATACCAGCATTTTACAGGGAGCAACTGCCTATTTAATCTCCCAGTTACTGGGTAAAACGATACCCTTTGGCAATACTTACTGTTTGTCAGACTTCCGGGCTTTTGACTGCTCGTAACGACTGTCAAAAATCTACGAATGGACCAACTGCTTAACGTGCTTTCCGAAGAGTGTCATTACGATATGGATGGAACAAGTATTATTATTTGTTATGTATGACGGCGCTGCAAGTGCCGCCATCTAGTTTTGTTACGAAGTTACTACAATCACCGAAGAGGTCGGATATGAGTGATACTGGCTGATTACTGTCACTCTAGCAGAGCGTCGCGTCGCATCGATGGTTGCTCGGCTGTCTTCTGATGACAGAGATGATCTCGCCGTAGGTGGGTATCATGTTCCTTGTAGATGATGCAAGGGGAGCCGCTATCTAACCACGTCCACGACAAACTGCTATATTTCGGCACAATCCTAATTATATTGAAGCTGCTGAACCACTGTTACGATGACATCTTTTGGTAAAGGCTTCGCCGTTATGTATATTGTTTGTGGTTTTAGTAATCTAGTTTAATTGGGCATGGACCCAACGGCCTAACATTACATGTTTTCCATTACCCAAGCGGCATCGGCAGCGGTCTAACCACTTGTAAACTCCGACCTCTATAGTTTTTTCCAATACCGAACAAAATTAACTTTCCAATGAACTTTATTCAAATAGATATCAAAAGTTTAATATGAAGACGTTCCGATAATGCGGAAGAAACGAACTCACGTCTTAGCTCTTTGTTACCCTGGTATTAATAATGTGCCAAGAAGGGATGGAGATATATTAATAACGGCTTTTATTTGATTTTAAATGGAAATGGTTTTAAGCTATGGGTTGTTAGTCCTTGCCACATTTGCAAGAACTATTTAATAAGTAAAAGACCTCGATTCAATATGCCAGTGTTTCGATGAAACTTTTAATGTATGTAAAATAACCATGGTATACAAAGATTATGATATGATATGATGATATGTTACAAGATATGCAGGGTTGTTAACCCAAACACAAGTAGCTCTCCATTCAATACAGGTCCTTAATAACGATAACGTTCCAAACTTTGCTCATATTTACGTACATACATTTCATACAGTAACCTCAGACCAAATAAAAAACCAAGACAGAGCGCTGTCAACAGTTTGGTGTAGTTTGATTGGAGTGTCATTGTAAATAGTTGTAAATGTGTGTGTGTGTGAGCGTGTATGCACAGAGCTTTGGTGTAGTTTTAGCATGCTTGAGTGTATTGTTCGCAGTGCTCCGTCTTGGTTTTTATTTGGTCTGAGATAGTAACTACTAACTACTTTAAAAACGTGTTACATGCCTCTATACGCCCGACTTACGAGTTGTTGGTCGTGAGTTCGAACCCAGGTAGGCGGTTTACTCTGTGTAAATATTTTCATCACCACTGCTCTCAATACGGTGAAGGAATACATCGTGAGGAAACCGACATGTCCTAGAATCTAAAATCCGAAGACATGTGACATCTACCAACCCGTACTGGGCCCGCGTGGTAGTTTACAGCCCACTCCCTCTTGTAGAGAGAAGGCCTGTGTACCAGCAGTGGGAACATTATAGACTGATTAGGCTTATTTTATAACTATATTTGAACATTTGGACTGCTTAACCAAAACCTATTTAGTTGCATTAAAATACGTTGTTAAGATGTAAGCCCAAAACCGTGTTTAGCCTAAACCCCTTTTAAACATGACATTTCTGTATGGAGTTTGACATAAAACTGACATTAAACACACGTTGAACAAGTGTCTAAGTTTTTATGGTAAGGTCCTAAGAGTCTTCCTCCGCAGGATGTCGCAGTTCGCTGTTCTGCAGTGGAGCTCCCAAGGCAGGCAAAGAGAACTCTAAGAACAAAGATTTTCTAAAAGTTAGATTAAGAGTACCTACAGCCAAAGTAATAAGTTTCTGTAATATTGTGTTTACTCAACCAATTATCCTCAGTGACTTATGAAACCTCTTCCTAGACTCTGGCGTCCTTGTACTAAGCAAATAATATAATCGAGTGTTACCACGCGCAAACAATTACCTTTACTTTCTCTCTTTATTGACAAAACAGGCGAAATATGGCGCGCGCCTAAATCACGCCTTCAATGTCTTCTGTAATAAAAGACTTAGCATTATCTTAGGAATTATACTACCCTGGTACTCTGACCTTGAATTTAAATTCCCTGCTTGCGGGGTTACTCCAAGTTTTATTGTTCCAGTTCAAGTGAACTCCAGACATTGTTGGTATTTCTTGATTACGTAACCATGAATTGAATAGTTGGTTGTTTTTATTGAACTAACGTTTAGTTTGAATACAAGAGTTTTAGGATAACTTGCAAATTGTAGCAAGTTCTACTCTTTCGTCCGTCCTACGTAATAATTTCCACCTTTCTCCGTTACGAAATTATGTTACACAAGCACTTTTTATTCACAAAAAGAAGGCATTCATAAAGCCAGACAAATCATTTTCCTATTTCACCCTTTTCCTTTGAGGAAAACCCTTAGTACTATTACGATTATAACTACGTTCAGACGACAAAATCAGGACAAAAAAAACAAAAAGTTTATGAATGAAGACGGTAAACACAAATAAACATTTTATAGAGTTCCTTACCCGAAAGGTGCCAAAAGAAACCCTCGCTGTCCGTCCGTCTGTTTGTTAGCGGGCTGTATCTCATGAACCATAATAGGTAGACACTTGAAGTTTTAACAGATTGTGTATTTCTATACAGAGACGTATTTTTGTAAAAAACGAAGTGTTAAATATTGTACGGAGGTACAGAACCCTTCGTGTGCAAGTCCGACTCCCACTTGACCATTTTTTTTATCAACCTATTTTGTCCCACTGCTGGCCCAAAGTATCCCCCATACTTGCTCATTCATATTTGCCTGCTGCCTTTCCCGACCAATCAGTCAAGAAAGAGTCTAGGTCGTCGCACAAGGCAGCGTTTGTTAGGCCTGCCTCGGTGACGACGCCCGTCTGCACGAATCCACTGCGTGACGACTCTGGTCCATCTGTCCTGATGCATCCTGTACGTATGGCCCGCCCAGACCAGCCACAACGCCGGCCACCAAGCAGCCAGCACCACACAGCAGCCAGCACAGCGCGCGGCAGCTCGCCAGCATCACAGTCTTATCGGCGATGCCAAAAAATTTAATAAACATAGCTGCCTGTTGTTAATTCAAAATCAAAACAGTTAAACTGATTCTCTACAAACCTCGCAGACACATACGTCTTAGGCAAGAAGTGTTTGATTCGAAAACAAATCTGTTTATATCCGTCGAGACAGGTACCGATATGTTTGCGATATAAAGTCTCCCCGAGTCTGCCAGGGATGTTACCGTCGATATGAGGAAGGGATAATCTTGCTTCGATAGATAGCGGAAGAGATTTTATCCATATCGAAGTTTTAGTGCTAGTTGCTTTATAACAAGTGAAGCTTCACTTGTTATAAAGCAGCACAAACTAACTAGCAACTAACTAGCACTAAAACTTATACTACTTATACAATAATAACAATTGATATTTATGTGTATTAAAATATCAATTGTTATTATTGCTTAAGTACACCGCTCTTTGAATGTTTAAAGTTAAAGTTAGATGGTATTTGTTATGTTACTATTATAACATTGCTATAAATACACATAATAAAGTGTTTCATCAATAATCAGACCCTAAGAAAGTGCCATGACATTGTGTAAAAGTGCAAATTGAGACTATTCTTAGTTATAACATAATATAACTCGTAAAATATTAAATTAGAGCTAAATTGCTTATTAGCCTAATAAGCTAGATTGTAATCCATTACTTACTAAGAAGTTTAGTTCTTACAAATACAGAAAAAAAAAACTTCTCGCTAGTATATCCCAAGACTAAATACCCGGTTCTAAATACGCAGATTTATAAAAATTAACGACATGAAAAAAAAATTGGGCTATGCCCAACAGTGTCTGTGGATGATATGTCAGAACTAGAGAATGATGAGTAATGTTTACTTATAAAAGGTATTGTAGGACGTCCCTACCTCCTACGTTTATGACATATCGAAGCATCATCCCTATTTCTATCAGCCACGTGACAATGAGTCTGTTTCTCCGTCGCGCCGCGGTCACCAACCCTAGGGGCTAGGGGCTATGGCTAGGCATTCCTAACGCTTTAACGAACTAGACTGAATATTAGTAGGGGATGAAGGAGCCTCGCTCTTAAAGCAAATTTATCGAAGAGGGATGGGGCATAAAGCATTTTATAAGTCTGGATATGTGAGGGGGACATAATTATCTCTTTTAAACGTCTGGTTGTTGGTAAACTGTGGAATACTTTTGTTTTTTACTCGACTGCGGCAAAACCAAAAAAGGAGGGTTATGTGTTTGACCGTGTATGTATGTATGTACGTCTCTATGTGACTCGTAAATGCTAAACGGCTGAACCGATTTTGATAAATAATGGTTCGTTAGATTCGTCTTTATTGCGCGAGTGTTACTGGGTAAGTATATTAAAATTATAAAAAAATAAAATGACAGACTTTTGGAGCGTTTTGAAAGGTGATTACAAAAATATATACAAATTATATGTTTAAATGTAGTTTGGAATGAGAGACAATAAAACTAAAAAACTAAAAAAAAAAGATACAAAAAAACCCGACTGACGAAATAACACTGCCCTTGTATCAAATATCGTCTACCGTAACATCGCTTTACCATCAATGATCTGTATAGGTACTCGTAACATACCATTGATAGTGATACCGTAGAATAGAATAGATCACTCTAAATTATGTATGTACAGGGTACTGGTACACCATATAAATTACAGATATACATAAATATAGAAATGTTACATAAAGTGACACTGCGCAGTCTTGTTGCTAAAAGCTATCTTTTAAAGACAACTTATGTATGGAGCTACGATTTTTTAAACCTATGAAGCAATGGATTGGGAATTCAAAACCCTCGAATTATGATTGATATTGTGTTACACAATTAGAGTGCTAGTCTGAGCTGTTTTGTACATTTTAGATTTATAAATCGTTTAAAACAACACACTCAGCAGTTTTGAATAAAATTAATATATAGAGAGTTGTAATGCTGATTCTAATGTTTATAATTCTGTTAATCCATATTTGTTACGGCCGCAAATCATATTTAGATCAACATACAACCTGATACTGACCTGCAAATTGCAAAAAACGTAAGAAAATTTGAATTTCGCGGGCTACCTTAGCGCATCCCCCTAAGTTAATTGTTCTGTCTAATTAAGTATAGCTTCCGAGAAACTCATTCGTTTGGAAAAAAATATTTTCGCTTCTTAAGGTGAAAGTTTCACGGTTGCCCGCGAAATTCAAATTCTCTTACGTTTTGTTGCTATTTTCAGGTCAGCATCAGGATGTATGTTGATCGATCGATCGAATCGCGAAAAACAAATCAACTTTTCCCTACTTTTATGTTCGCATAGCTCATCAAAATGTAGGGAACAGCTGATTCTTTTTCTGCGATTTCAGGCTTGGTTCCATCCTGAAATTTGTTTATAATGATGAGTACAATAACCTCTTAAGAGGATGCCCATGAATTGAATTTCACCCTGTATGGAAGTAGTAATAAAATAAATTACAATTTGTGCGAAGTGACTACAACTCACTGTAAGTAGTCGGCCGAGCATAGTGGTCATCCGTCTTCAGATCCGTTGACAAAATGTAATTTGAACGTAAAGCCGCGTACAGACATCGCGAGGCGTGCGCATGCCTCGGGCTGTGTGGACGTGTGTGCTCACAGTGAGCATTCACGTCATACGATCGTTGCGAACGCCGCCTCAGTGCGAGCCGTGCGCTCCGTGTGGGCGGACTGGTGTTATTTGCGTTGCGCGCTGGCGAACACCGTGTATGGGTGTTTGCCTGCTCAGCTTAAGCATGTGTCGTTCGGGACGCATGCATAAATGAACCGTCGTATGCCTCAGGTTGAGGCATGTGTGACGAACCATTCGCGACGCACGCCTCGTGATGTCTGTACGCGGCTCTAAATTAATGGCATTAGTATCTAATGTAGTCTGTAGGGGGCGCGGTTGCCTATTCGTACGTCTAGCAGACATAGGGTGAATCATAAGGCGTTAATTCCGATGACACATGGTACAAATGAATATTTGGGGTGAATCGTTGGGATTTTGGAGCGGTACTTAATAAAACATAACATAACATCTCGCCTGTAATCCCCGAAGGGTTAGGCAGAGGTGTACTTATAGTAAACCCACATTTCGCCAAATATGCTTTAGTCCCATGTAATAGGGGACGAGCCTATTGCCATACACCGGGCACGAATCCAGACTCTGGGCTGCTACTCAGAAATTCCTAATGGAAAAACCCAATAACACTTTGTGCGCCCTAGGAATCAAACCCAGGACCTCATGCTTAGCAGTAGCGCTTGTGACGAAACCACGGCACATGTTTACGAAACCGGCCTCACGTCACTGTTGACAGCGCTCTGTCTTGGTTTTTTATTTGGTCTGAGCATGTGTCTAGTATTCTGATAACAATAAAAAAAATGCACTAACAAGCAGGTACTCGTAACTAATACAATAAGAAGCTCACTAAACTTCTCCAGTAGTGCGCGCAAGATATTGCTGCACAGTGCCTATGCAATATGATATCCTAGTATTTTCCAAGCTCAGATAATGAAGATAATAGATCTTGGCTTTGATAACTTCTGCGTTGTTTTTCGCATTTATTTAATTTCGCAGAATTGTTGTGATATTCGATATTTTCTGCTACTACTATAAAATATTATAAGTGCGAAAGTGACTCTGTCTGTTACTTTTTCACGTATAAATCGCTTAACCTATTGTTATGTTTGATAGATAGCCTGGGACCTGGAGAACTGCAAAGGCTGTATGTAAAAAAGGATAAAAACCAAAATACTCGCAGACGAAGTCCCAGGACACAGCTAGTACTTAACTAAATAGGTACTTTGTGCGTCGAATATTACTGTGAATTGTAAAGGGTTCGCTGCGATTTTGCAATGATACAGTAGTAGTAAAGTAGTTTCTAAGTAAATATTATATTACATCAGACAGACTTTAGTTTTCAATAAAGACTGTTATTAAAACGTAAGTACTTGTTTATTTGAAGGATTGAGTGAAATCTTGACTGTGAATTTCCTTACGAAAAATAAAATAATTTAAATGATCTTCCTGCATGTTTTGCATTGTTTTTATAGCTTATGTTGCTCGCAGGGAATGTCATGTTCAACATTACAGCCTTTTCTCATCTGTGGTGAATATGGAAATTTCTTCTTTGACAATTCCTAGTAGCACTGTATTCCTAGTAATGATACACCTGTAGTCGCAATCACGTTGAATGAGCGTGACCGGGTTTCATAACCATCTACTTAGTTCATGAGACCATGAGGCTTGCCATGAACCCAAAATCTACTACTAGGTACTGAATAATACTATTAGGTCATGGTCATGGGTCTAATAGACCATAACCTAAGGTTGCCATTTCGAAAAGACCTGACAAGCCGGACATTTGCACAAACGTCTGAACTTTTTACTTTTATCTCATTTAACTTTTTTCTGAAATAATCCAAAAAAGTCGTACAAGTCCAGACAAATTTACCCTAGCCTAATCCCAAATACCATGAGCACAGTTTTCCAACAAGATCTTTAGTCACCACCCCTGTATGGTGTAAGCACGTGGACAAGACGCGGTGGAGTGTGGCAGGTGGGCGCAGTAACGTGACGCATGGACGCACCCAGTGCGACGCGCCCTGCATCACACGAGCATAGTGAGCTCTGGAACGGACAGGGAAATGTGTTGCTGTAATATGGTACTAGCCTTTAATAGGGAAAAGTTGAGACAGCAGATGGCGCCACTTTGACACGAGGGAAACAAAGTAAAATATCAAAGGCGAGGTGGAAACTTTTTTTTTTCGGTTTACTTCCTCCTTGTTAATATAAATGCAGGTTAAAATAATACCCAAAAGGTTAAAAACATGCATACAAGTACTTATTTCAAACATATCTATTTGTTTTTGAGATTTTAAACTACTTATCTACTTCACAGCTTTTAAAAGTAAAGAGTACGAATAATATTGTTTTTTTTTTTTAATAATCAGATCTGTAAAAGATCCACCATTCTTAGGCCCGTTATACACACACGTTATTCTTGCCATGAAAAACTGCAGTTTTGCTGTGAAAATGGTTGATTCGCCGTGAGTAGGCAGGGTCGTCAGACTTGTATGGATCACTATGGAAGCTTGTTTGACCAAAACGTTGGCACTACGGCTTGGCGCCGCCGTCGTCGTTTGCGCGTTTTATTCTAAGGTGCGGCTAGCGCGCCGTACTGTAAAGAATGGTAAAGATCGAACCGTGCCGTGTACAACGGGCCTTATAGTCTTCAGCTCTAAAATGACCAGAAAACAACCTTTAATGTTTTGTGACTATAAAGTGCTTGCGACGTACCAAGTTCCCATTGTATGCAAAATTCTTCGTTTTTAGTGAATGGACCTCTAAACAACCGGCCGGAGCGCGCGCATATCCAATTAAGGGCGCACCCTACCTCAAATTGCTTAGCATGATCCTCTGTTATGCCGAAAATACTGCAGCATTAATTTTGAAATGAATATATTATGTTGAAGTTGAGGATTGATGGTAGGTCCTATGTTTGGCGAAAACACGATTACTTACATAAAATTTTCTTGATAAAAAAAATTTCCAAAGTTACCTTTAATATGAACTATAAACAGCTGGTATTAAAAAAATACTTCAAATTAGATCGTGAAACTTTGCATAATAACTGAACTATGTATAAAGCAGGTCTTATGTTTTTTATTTTTTATAAATTACCATTATTTTCACCGTAAAAAGCAATTACCTACACTTATCGATGCTTGAGAACCGCTAGCGCCCCACTCCGTCTCGCTCTCACTCAGGTCGCGAACAGTATGGTGCGCGCGAGATAAAATCTGAGGTAGGGTACAGCCTTAACACCTAAGTTATTAAGTTAGGAACGACTTCGAAGTTAGAACAACTTCGTTCCTGCAACGCATTCTCTCGATGGCCGGAATATAACTATAGATATTTATTTTTCACACTTGAATAACGATTTCTTTACATACCGAGACTCCTCCGTGCCTCGGAAAGCACGTTAAGCCGTTGGTCCCGGCTGTCATTTGTGGATCTTTGACACTCGTTACGGGGTCGTCAGAGGCCTGAAAGTCTGACACCCAGTCTTGCCAAGGGGTATCGTATTACCCAGTTACTGGGTTGTGGAGGTCAGATAGGCAGTCGCTCCATGTAAAATACTGGTATTCAGCTGCATCCGGTTAGACTGAAAGCCGACTCCAATATAGTTGGGAAAAGGCTATGCAGATGACTTAAATAACGATTTCAAATTAATTCGGTTTCTATTCCACACGTTTTCCTTTCTGAATCCTTCTCAAATGCAGCTTTTCGAATACACTTTTGCTTCAAATTTTAATTTATTTATGAGTCCAAAATTAGGTCCCATCGGGCAGAGATTATTACATTGTCTAGACAAGCCATACCACTTCCACTCAAAATACATCGGGAAATTATTTCCTCAATTGCCGCCCTCACTAATTAGCGCTTCCAGTCTGATCCTACCTCTTGGACTCCGTGGAGGTACGAGTTAACCTACACGTTAGTGCTAATTAGCCACAAACTCCTCCTAACACTAATCACAATGCCGTGAACGTTGGATTTACTACGAAGTAAGTACCAGCCACTAGCCACCCTACAACCTTTGGCCTTCATGAAATTTTAAATTTAATTTCGTGTTCATGAAGGTTGGGTCTTCTTGAAGGTATGCACTCCTGGTACATATGCTTGATTATTCATGTTTCGTCACAGATTAGTTTCGTGCTAAAAATATCAATTCTTGATCTTCAGCAATTTGCTTTTTTATTTATTTATTTTCTTTTTAGAAAAACTTACAGCTAAACAGATACATTAAGTAATAGTTTTAAAAAAATATAGCCAATTACAAGTTTCCACAAGTAGTACTAAAAATCACATGAAACGGAAAATTATATTAAAAAAAAAAAAATTACTACTAACTATTATTAGCTGCTGCCCGCGACTTTTTCTGCGTGAAATTTTGACCCCCGACCGCCGCATCGCATCGCATCGCCAATACTATTACTTCGTTTTCGCTTTGTGTGACTTTTTTCGTTTTGATTCAAAGAGTTTCCAGAAATGCAAATTTGCCTAGTTTTCCTTATAACTAACTATGTAAATGGAATCAGGGTCTTAACGATAGTAGAAGGTTGATTTTAAGTAATGCGCGTAGCTAAGGATAGCCAGAATAAAAAACCGGCTAAGTGCGAGTCAGACTCGCGCGCACATTTGTTGTAATTATTTATTTTGTTCGGTTTTTTAGTATTTTTTGTTATAGCGGCAACAGAAATACATCATCTAGGAAAATTTCAACTGTCTAACTATCACGGTTTATGAGATACAGCCTGGTGACGGACGGACGGATAGCGGAGTCTTAGTAATACCCTTTGGGTACGGAACCCTAAAAACTAATTCCAAAAGTGTCAAATACCAATAAATCTCCTGTCAACCTGTGAATCAGAGAATGATTTACACAAGCCAACCACGTGTGTTCTACTCAATACTACAATATAGCAAGTAACTATCTATTGTAGTAATTGGCCCATTCACGAACAGAATAACAATATTGTTCATCTCACTGGGATTTGACACCTCTAATGTTATTGTTACAATCACAATGAACACTTAATTTAAAAGAGATTTTTGTACTTTATAGAATTGTAAGACTCCTCTGTGAGCATTCTGAGAACTTGATAACTTGTTTCTGTGTCATGTCCTTTACGAATTACCATGATCCCATTTTTAGGGTTCCATAGTCAACAAGGAACCCTTATAGCCGCCTCCTGTCCATTTGTCTGTCTGTCCGCGGCTTAGCTCAGAGACTGCTTACAACAAACTTACATTTGCAGTTGCAAAAACATGTTCTCCCATATGGAATATAATGGAACATGTTAAGTTTGTGCTTGGGATTAATTCATCCGAACTACGGAACCCATTGTTCATGTCAAAGTTTTAATTCAGTATCGTTTCTTTACGAAGACTTGACATGACAATAATGTCATATAGCCACAATAATAATATTGAAACTAGTAAAATTGAACCCATGTCGGACCATGTAGCCCCAGGTCTACTATCAATTTATATTTTTTCACTCTTTCCTGAAACTTCTATTGCTTTATAAATATCATCTCGTACTTACCAACAGTTTCTACTTAACTTGTGTGTGTACTTAACATGTCTGACAAATCCGTTAAAAATTCATAAAAAATCGTGAAATCCATAAAACCCATGCATAATCAGCTTACAATGTCCCACTGCTGGGACACAGGCCTTCTCTCTGTGAGAGGGATCGGGCCGTAGTCCACGACGCGGGCCCAGTGCGGGTTGGTAGATGTCACGGTCTTCGAAATTTTTGATTCTCCGGTATGCCGGTTTCCTCACGATGTTTTCCTTCACAGTTTGTTTTGAGAGGCTATAATTTAAAATAGGCTATAATTTCAAATATCGTTAAAAAATAACATACCGACTGTATTCTGTCAATCGGCATTATTCATCCACCGTGATATTAATTGGCGTCCGATCGCAGTTGGGGAATATATTTCATTACATTTGTCATCGGGGTTCGGATACAAAATTGTATCGATACGTGGGCGGCGTTATACGTATTTTATTCATGAATATTGAAGAAATTCAAGTTATTGATATTTGTATTTTAACGCATTTGAGAATAAAAAGAAATGTTATAAATAAACGATAATCATTCACTTTTATAACCTCCTGGTAGTTCTTGATCACAAGGCTTCCGTTTCATTCGCATGGACAGTCATTTTCTTAAAAGAAAGTGATAGACTGACATCACATTTCCCTCACCCTCACAAATGACTCAACGACCTTATGGTCTCCTGGTAGGCAATGAACTAAATCAAGCACATTGTCCCAGATCTTGAACTCAGTTAAAAGGGGAGTAAACATTAGGTGCACTAATGCAGTGCGGCAATTTAATTTAAAAAACCACAGCAAGTTGCTAGAACTTTTGTGTTAGTGGCAAATAATTTTATGGATTTTCTTGAGAAGATTAGACTGACCAGCTCAGATATTAGTGTATGTCACATGTTAAAGGAAACAAGTCTTGGATAACGTTTAGTGAGGAGGTTCCTCACGCTAATTTCTTTTATAGGTATCTATAAATTGGTAGTTTCGATCAAGTTTGGGTTTTATACCACTTCGTTGCGAGCTGATGCCTGTTTTTATAAAATTCCACTATTTTTTACTGTTATTGACATTAAATTAAATTAAAAATACGTTGGAATTGAAAAGTGAGGCGTGAATTTATCGAACCCGTCCGCAAATTCGCCATTTCATCGCAGATTCCCGAGCATTAACTTATAAAATCTGTTCCCCTACGCTTTAAGACAACGTTATTAATTATTAGTCCCATCTAAATATTTTATCGTTTAGCCAGTCATCAGATGTCGTCAATAGCATAGCATTCCCCTTCGCATACTTTTCAATATAAATCCGACCCTATTGTGTCTAAATAAAACTCATTTTAGTGTGGGCTACGCGGTATTTTGAAGAAATTCCCGCCCTATGCTTACCAAACCCTGAAATCCTTATTAAGAAACTTATAATCACGTACTTTCGATACTGTATGCATATCATGTACCACGTTTACAGATTTCAGCACCCGCTGCAACTGTGTACAGTAAATACATACATAGAATTATATATAAATACCATTAGGAAATATTAAAGCATTTTCATATTGCAGCTTATTACAGTGTGCATGCAGTACCTGAAGAGTTTCTGAACGATAATAACAACAAAACAAACAATGGTCCCGGCGGTGCGCGGCGCTGAGCTTCTGAACGCACCCACAACAACAAACAACTCCACACAGATAACCGATTCACAAGTTTCCCGACGTGAACATTCGAAAATGGAACGCGATCTACGTAACACTGACACAACTCACGCACACTTACCAAACGCCCGGGGAAAAGCGCCGCACACTGTGAAGTACGACCAGAGCGCGCTGAGCTCGCGCCCGCCAGGATTCCGGTAAGCGTTCGGATTGCCGCAACCTGGCTACGAAGGTCGTCGGAAAATGGTCGCTGTTAGAAGAGGACGGAGATATATCGCAGAGAGCACACTCACACCGCCGCAGTAAGGTAGGTTTCCCGGGAGCCGGGCGTAGTACTAGAGACACATTGATCCACAGGCGGCAGCAGAGCGTCTGGCAACATCGATTGTGCAGTTTCCTGCAACCGGCCGTTGCCATGACGACCGCCCACCTCTGCACCCCGCCTGCGCTACGTATTTAGAAACTTTTCTATTACACTGGTTTATTAGATTTTTATTTGTCTTAAGTAATGAGGTTTTCAACAAAACCACGATGCATGGCGGTAAAAGGCGCTCTATTTGAAGGGCTGCCGCTTCCCGCCACTTTTTATGAGGCTATTTGAAAAACGTAGCAACGTAACTGAAAGTAGAATGGCGTCGTAAATTTTCCTTCTTCATGTGGGGCATTACACCTGTAATCGAATTGAATAAAAATAATTTCCGGCATCTACGGGTGGTACAAATTAATTTTTATAAATACCTACCAGATTTTGTAGAAAAAATCGACAGTTTTTCGACGACATCAAGCTATACATTTCCAGTATAAGCTGACCTTGAATTGTACAGAAATCCTATACAATGCGATACCAGCATAAACTGGAAATGTATAGGTTTATGTGTAGCCGTGTGTACGGGATAACTATTTTCATGAAAATAGCAAGTATAGTAAATGTGCCTTCAAAATTCATGACACCCCCTCCTCCACCACTCCCCACGGTATATCAATAATCATAATGACAGATGCGTTACGACAGGATCGTAAAAGCACAAATAATATCACTATTTACCCATACAATGACAACTAAGTATGAATTTGACCATTCGTGAAAATAGAGATAATAATATTAGTTTGACTATGATTCTGCCCAATTGGGTAATTAATGGAAAAAAACTTACTTGTCTGAGCTTTTCCGATAATTATCCAATTATCCATTCCTCTGAGAATTATCATTCACATGTACGAGTAGTAGAAACTTTTTATAACACAGTCACATAATATAATATTATACCAGGCAAGCATGTATGAAAGGTGATCAATCATATCATAGCACAAAGTCAGTCAACTAACATAAGGCTTACTGCTCGCGATGAGGAAGCGTCAAGCAACACAAAGCGACATCGCTGTCGCTCGCGACAAACGAAGCGCGTACAATTGAGACGTTGTTAGTCGCTCTCGTTTCAAGGGACATGATAACAGAATTTCGTAAGAGTTACAACGCCATGAATTTGCACGCAAAATGGTACGAAAACAGAAGGTTGGGTTTAATTTCTCCGAGCTTATAATTTCTACTATGGTGAGTGTACAAGTGGGTCGACTCTCAGACGGATGGGACTTTCAGTTATGGAAAAACTAAAGAAATTGAACGAAAAGGCTGAGAACATGGTATTGTGGCGCTACATTGGGCACGCCTTTGTCGGTACAGCTTTCAGCTTCGAAAAATGAACATAATTTTTGTTTTACTGGTTCATCTTTTTCTGTGCTAGGTTAATATTGAAGCTAACTTATACTTGAGTACCGGGAAGGCTATTTAATACACCACATGGATTGATTTCAGTTACATAAATCACGCGCCAGACATAAGGTGATACAGACTAGGGATGTTGCGGACATCCGCAACCGCGGAGTTTCCGCATCGACTTGGACATCCGCATCCGCAATAATTAATGCGGATGTTTATGCGGATGCGGATGAAGCACAGGTCGCGACAAGAAAGATAATGGGCGGGGCCGGCGGCGACTGGCGCATGCCGTATGCGAACGAAATCATCGCTTATTGGTCAATAAGCGCTTGTCATTGACCAATAGCACGTAGAATTTTATCGACAGTAGCGTGGATTTAATATGTGAACCTCTGCGTCTTGATCCTGAAAAGGCGGCAATATTACTTTTTAACCGACGAAAAAAAAGGAGGAGGTTCTCAAGTCGACACGCATATTTTTTTTTTATTTTTTTATGTATGTCCACGCATTGCTTTTTAGTGAGTAAGTCTGATTTGAAAAATTATTTTTTTATTGGGAAGGGTGTACCTCGAAGTTGGTCCCATTTAAAATTGGAAACTATAATCCACCCCTAAAGGTACAAAAAATGGGGTTGATTGATTTTTCACCAACTGAATTTTCAACTGTGAACCGATTCTGTTGAAGTTTCGCACACATACATAGTTCTGATGACACAACCACTTATCATCAACTCCAGGTCTTTAACCTGGAGTAACCCCCTGGAGTTCCCTGGAGTGGATGGTAACTCAAAAGCGAAAAATAAAAAACACTTTTACAAAAAATTAAACCGACGAAAAAAGAACTGAAAAGCGAAAAATAAATAACTTTAATTTCGGAAGTCGGTGGCAAAAATCGAAAATTGAAAAGCGAAGACACCGACTTCCGAAATTAAAGTTATTTATTTTTCGCTTTTCAGTTCTTTTTTCGTCGGTTTAATTTTTTGTAAAAAAGTTTTTTTTGTTAAATGTAATGGTTCAATTTTTTACTTTACTTACTAAATAATGTAAAAAAATATTTAAAAAATATATATTTCTCCACCCGCATAAAAAAAAACATTTTATTAAATATCGAAACACCCGCATCCGCAAACGCGGATGTGAAAAAATCTGCATCCGCAACATCCCTGACACAGACACGTGGCAACAGGGCGGGGCCAGGACTCACTGCACCGCTCTGACGCTGTTGCCGTTCTGTCTAACATTAGCAGTATACAGACACTTCCTGCATTCGTCCTGCACTCACACTTACGCAATGCTGCAGTGCCGGTGCGTCTGTTCGAAAACGGATATACCAGAGTGAATCCCTCTTATTTTAATCTTGAGCGTGATTCTGACGTGCAATGTTAGCAAGTTAATTGGGTTTTACTTGAAACCTAAAACAGTTTAAGAACAGAACTTATCTATCAAAAGGGATCTTAAATAAGACTTTTCAAAGCTCCAGTGACTAGTCAGTCATTAGAACTTTGGAAAGTCTAATTTCAATGAATACCGAGTTTTGAGTGTAAATGTGGGGTAACCCCCAGACCAAACTTAATTGTATAAAACCGCGTCCTTTTTAACCGACGAAAAAAAAGGAGGAGGTTCTCAAGTCGAGATGTATATTTTTTTTTAAATATTTTTTTGTAATGTATGACCATGCATAACTTTTTACCGAATGGTCCGATTTGATCGATTTTTTTTTTATTGGGAAGGGTATCCTCGAAGTTGGTCCCATATAAAATTGAAAACTGAAATCCACCCCTAAAATTGATTGATTTGTCACCTACTGAATTCTCAACTGTGAACCGATTCTGCTGAAATATTGCACACAAATTAGATTTAAGCCACAACAATAAATGGTAACTCAAAAGCGAAAAATAAAAACTTTTTTACAAAAAATTAAACCGACGAAAAAAGATCACTGAAAAGCGAAAAATAAAATAAAATAACATTTTAGTGTAACTAAGCTCCTAAACTAATTTAAGTAACATATTTTGAGGCGGCGCCAAATACACGCTATAATTATGTAATTAACATGTTTGTTTGTTTGGCGCCGCCTCAAAATTTTTGTAAAAACGTTTTTATCATATGAGGCGTTAGCTCTGTGAGAAATAAATTTTAAAGAAAATTTTCGTCTTTGCCACTGATTGAAAAATAATGTATTTACTGAATAACCAGTTCCTTGGTTCCGAACTATTGTTGGGCATTTTCTTTTTCCACAGAGTTTTCTTGGCGTATTGAAAAATCACCCGAGTTTGCATAAAACTACAAGATCCTTTTCCGTACCGAAAGGGTAAAACGGGACCCTATGGTACTAAGACTCAGCTGTCCGTCCGTCTGTCTGTCTGTCCGTCTATCACCAGGCTATATCTCATAAACCGTGATAGTTAGACGGTTGAAATTTTCACAGATGATGTATTTCTGTTGCCGCTATAACAACAAATACAAAAAAAAACAGAATAAAATAAATATTTAAGGGGGCTCCCATACAAGAAACGTGATTTTTTTGTCGTTTTTATAGTTCTTGCGCGAGTCCGACTCGCACTTGGCCGGTTTTATTTTTTATTATTTAAGGGCTAGTCCAGACTGCCTAGCTGGGTTCATCTCAGTTATGGTATAGATCAAAAAAATCAAACAACCTCTGAAATTAACAATACAAATTATGATTTATGACGATTGGATACATACATTGACCCTTCCTACTATGAATAATTATATTTGTGGTGAGTACAAGATCTAATGGAACTCCTTAAATGCCTATTTGTCTTGTAGGGGTTCTCTCTAATTAAGGTAATCATTTTGACGGTAGGCGGCAAAAACAATAGCTAGGGTGGATTCAAAGGTAGGGTTGAATTAATCCTATAGAGTTTTAAGAGTATTTTGGAATTGACCTGTGCTTATTTGAATAGCAGTATATTTGTTTTTCAGAATCAGAATCAGAAATTTATTTGCTATGAATGTAGGTACAGGTATAAAATGTAGTACAGAAATTAATGTGATCGGCTACAGTCTACCTTACGGCGTGCAAATTATTACAAAAAATTAATATAAACAAAATAATGTCAACAAAAGAAAACAGAAATTAAAGTGAAATCAATATTAGGTATATAGTCAGGTACATAAATGTCTTACATGGTCAAATTCGGAATTAATTTTATTGATCATTTTTTATTATTATTATATTTTGAGAGAGTGTTATATATATACATGTAGGATAAGTGTTTAGAGTGTAAGTCTATGAGGAATGGAACGCAATGTGTGTGAGAGAGAGGAATGACGGTGAGAGAAGGAGAGGATTAAGGAAATGGCAGTTTGAGATTTGGTTTTGAAAGGAGAAGATGAGCTAGTTTATTGTATCGGTGTTAAAATAAACCATTAGTAAACTGTTATTATAGCATTTTACTTGCTCCAAGATCCCACATTCTACATATCGTCACCGTGCAGTGAAAACCTCGTAATGAAAAACATCATTGTTTTTTGTTTTTATTTACTTGATGGGTACAAAACCTCGTAATGTATATTTAGAACACAGGTGCACAGCTCTAAGATAATTCTATGATGATTCTCGGGAAATATCATGACGGCCATTTTTTTCAGATAGTTTTTATCTTACACGGTAAAATAACTTTTATTGCAATCATGAGGTTTTCACTGCACGGCGACGATATATGACGTGGTAAAAATGTAAGTGCAGGTAAACATCATGCTGTCACGGTCAACTTTTAAAAACGTTTGTCAGAAATCGAACGATGTTGTGGATTCGTTTAGTGCTAAATGTAATTAAGTAATTTATGATGCAAGCGGGCTTACATTTCAGCTTCTTGATATTCCCCGTCTACGAGCTCTATAAGGATTTTTTTAATCACTAAGCAGTCTAGTTAATCTATTTTCACAACATTTTTAAGCGCCACCATTTCTTTTTTTGACTGCCGATCTGAACTTGTCAATCCGAACTACTAAAAAAACCTCTTGCAATATTCTGTTGCCCTAGTACTATAGAGTTACATTGCAGGCCGAAACTTAATCTCGCATAGTCGCCACCCCGAAGACGGACGGTGAGATTAGACCTTGAGCGGCAAGAAAAACCGGCCAAGTGCGAGTCGGACTCACGCACGAAGGGTTCCGTACTATTATCTATAAAAATGGCAAAAAAATTATGTCTGTTGTATGGGAGCCCCCCTTAAATATTTGTTTTATTTTAAATTAATTGCATGTATAACTAAATATTCTGTGAATATGTCAAGCATCTACCTGTTGCCGTTATCAATATCGAGCAAAAACGAGCAAAAAAATCACGTTTGTTGTATGGGAGCCCCCTTAAATATTTATTTTATTCTGTTTTTTTTTAGTATTTTTTGTTATAGCGGCAACAGAAATACATCATCTGTGAAAATTTCAACTGTCTAACTATCACGGTTCATGAGATACAGCCTGGTGACAGACAGATAGACAGACAGCAGAGTCTTAGTAATAGGATCCCGTTTTACCCTTTGGGTACGGAACCCTAAAAATGCGGCGACCGGCGACTGTAATTTGTATAGGCGAGGCGATGTCACTCAGCAAGCATAGCGGGTGTCAGTTCAGCAATCATGGTGGTACACGGCCCACTTGCACCACGAGTCAATAAATTCAGTTAACTCTAAACGCATTTAAAACGGCATTCTGTCCCTGTCATATTCATAGGATTGACAGAAATAGAACGATGTTTTAGAAGCCTTTCATGCTAAATGCATAATTAGCGATTTGTAGTGCTAGCGGGCCTAAACCTACACTACACATATCTAACTAGATATTAAACAACGCAACGTTTCAAACAATTATTGATAAGTATATAAGTATTTATCGACGTTTACAAAAGTGCTAATAAGGCATAATCTTGAACAATCTCGCGACTGCTAAACGTGGTACCCTCAGTTCGTTTTTTCCTGGCGCATATTAAGTAAATAGGACGTAAACATGACTGACGAAATGTACCTACTTACACCTCGAAATGTCTCTCACAATTACATTCACATCCATTCAATTACGTACTGTGATCTCTTCCCGCTTGCAATGTAGCAGAGGTTTATAAATCCGTGGAGCGTTCTCGTCCCACTCTTGATAGCTCACAGCGGGCAGCACAGCGGGTAAGGGTTAACTGCTACTTCAAATAATTAAAGAGATTTGCACTCTTGTAGTCAGGGAGCTGAATTAATGTTCATTAGAAGAAAATTGTTATATATGAGAAGGCCCTCATTTTTCTAGACTACGTATAACATAACAACTAGCTAAAATAAGCTGAGCACGCGTACGTTCAACTTGGACATATTATCGAATAGTCTGAATGAATTCAGACGATACGTCCTCAGTTCTTGATCGATTTGTTTGAATATTTCTGTTACAAAATCTTAATTGGTGTATTTGTGTGACTCCATTCAAGGTATTTAATGTACAATTTAATTTAATTTTTGAACTCAAGTTTTAATCTATTCTATTCTTTTAATTTTAATTGTAATTAATGTAATGTGTCCTAATTTATTTGTTAGTTTTTTTTTTTTTTTTTTAATTCCAATTTAATTGATGTTTTTTGTTTTTGAATTTTAATTTAACTACGTGACATTTTAAATTCAATGTAAATTTTGCAAATTTTGATTTTGTTATTATCATAATTATAATTCTATTTTAGTTTTTATAAATAAATAAATAAGTCTTGATCCCGGAGGACTATCAGGATAAAAAGTATCCTATGTGTTAATCTAGGTTATAAACTATCTGTTTGCCAAATTTCTTCCAAATCCATTCAGCCGTTTTTGCGTGATTGAGTAACAAACATCCAAACACACAAACACACAAACTTTCACATTTATAATATTATATTATTATTATTATATATATATTATATTATTATATATTATATTATAGTAGGATTTATAATATTAGTAGGATTATACGAGTGCTGTGCACGCCTATAAGTGACGAATTCACCGCAAATCTGTCGAAATACAATATATTTTTAATGTAGTGATGTAGTGAATAAGTCGTTGGCGTGTCAATAAATAAATAAATAAACATCACGCCTGTAATTCCCGAAGGGTTAGATGTAGGTACACCCACATTTCGCCAGTTATGTTTAAGTCCCATGTATTATGGGGCGAGCCTATTGCCATACACCGGGCATAAATCTAGAATTCGAGCTGCTACTGAGAAACTCTTTATCGAAAACCAAACAACACTTTGCTCAACCTGGGAATCGAACCCAGGACCTCATGGTCAGTAGTAGCGCTTGTGACCACTGGACCAACGAGGGTAAACTGATATTTTCATACACATATCTTGTTTGAAGTATATAACTAATCTATCTTGTAGGAGTAAAAAATTTAAAGTTATAAAACCAAAACATACAAATAAAAAAACCGGAGTCACACGTAATCTGTACGATTTATGCCCTAACACGTGTGACTCCGGATTTTTAATTTGTCTGTCTGTGATGTCTTGACCCTGTTTAAATCTTTTTAGTTGACTTTTTGTCGTAGTTGGGTTTAAGTTTTATAACTTTTATTTTTATTAAAAAAAAATTGGGGTTATAATAAACATATTTTTGAAATGTGCTAAGTAATTAAGCCCTTCCATTTGATACCCAACATGCCTTTTTTTTTTAGTTCACGACTGTTTCCTCTAGTCTAGAGGGCGCCATAATCAATTAAATGTATGACACTTCCAACGATACCTCGTTTGTCAAATTATGAGTAGTTTAGAAGTTATGAGGGAACAGATGAACATACATACATACATACATACCGGTCAAAATCATAACCCTCCTTTTTGCTTCGCCGTAGTCGGGTAAGAAGTAGTTCAATGAGGCGTGTCACCTCAAATTTCCCCCTTTTTTGAAACATCTTCGTATAAACAGAATAACAACATAAGTCTTAGGTACTTATATATAGGGTGGCCCATTTAATAGTCGTCCAATTTTCTTTATAATGATCAAAATTGTATTCGAGTGCAATCACTTTCAATCTAGAGAGGTTTACATGTCTAGAGATTATATGACAAAAATTTAAAAAAAAACATCAACTTCTTAACAACTGATTTTCGCGGAACATAATTATATTGCATTTAGATGAACTATTGGGACGTCCTATACCTACCAAATATTTTTGGACCACTATAAATGAACCACCAAATAAGCTCAACTGCCTTTCCAATAAATCTGGGATTATTAAAGCTCAGTTTACGTCATTGTCAATTATATCCCGTGTCGACACTACCTTCCTATACAAAAATAAAACTGTATCCCTGGAAACATCCACACAAAGTCAAATACTCTCATAGAGGCTGCGCAAACGACAGACTTTCTCGGATCCTATCGACGCAGGAAGTCTGTGAGGTCGGGGTATGTATGTATCTACTATAAACCTTACATATTATATAACAAAGTCCTCCACCGCGTCTGTCTGTCGTCCTGTACGCAATAAACTCAAAAACTACTGCACCGATTTTCATGCTGTTTTCACCAATGGATAGAGCGGTTCTCGAGTAAGGTTTTAGTATAGAATAACCGACATCCACGCGGTTGAAGTCACGGGCATCAGCTAGTATAGCATATATTATATCCTTGTATACACCTCTGCCTATTCCTTCAAAGAATACAGGTATGATGGGTTTTGTTTTAGGTTTGTGTGATTATTTTTTATTTACTACTTTTGTGCCTATTGGCAATCAAAAAAGTGTGTCGTGAATGGCCTGTTGTTTGACATAAAGCGCGAAAAATATAGCCTAGTAGTTCGTCGCAGATCTAATCGCAGAATCAGTCTATCGTCTGCACAGGCCCTTATCATTGTTATCGCACTACGTACTACCCCAGTATAAATAAGTAACAGTATTATATCTGGGCAGTGACCCTAAAATAATTTTCTACGGCCACTCGGTAGATAAATCTTCCGCGTCCGTGCGTAACTGCCCCACACTAGATACTGTTGCGAACTGATATACACTGAGATTTCTTAGCGCGTCATTTCGGCCGTTTTCTATGAAGATATAATACTGTTACTTATTTAAACTGTGCTAATACCTTGCTAATTGGCGTTCCAGTATAAAGCTGTTTTAGTGCCCTCCCACACTTTCACGGCAAATACAAAAATAAATACTTAATTTTTTCAGCGTCTGATCTATATTTGTTTTATTTTACGAAGTGGCTAATTCTGCTTAGATCTGATACTAAATATCAACTGTTGAAAACATGTCCACATTTTTCTTTTTTGCAAGCGTGCTTGTGATAATGCCAGTATGCCCCATGCTTTTATTGGACCCTGCAAATTCAACAAGCATTGCTTTGCGACAGCGAAACATTTTGAAAAGCGTGATTATTATGGTTAATTTTAATAATTTCCCTGTTTAGTGTTCATTTACGAGTTGGCTAAAGAGCTACTAAAAGCATTATACAAATACTTAAGCTATTTTCCCTCGGGGGCCAAAATTCCTCAGTAAACACCATGTGGCACGGTCCTTGCTAAAAGACAAGGATCCTAACACGTGGCTTCGTCTTAATTTCTTGGTACATCTCGTAATACACGTGGGCGTGTACTGTACCCGATGCACTTGCTCTTTTTGAAGGACACCACCTACCCGTAAAATCTAGTTATAGGGATGAGAATTCTTGGATATTTCACTTCATAAATCTCTATTGATAAATACCTCTGAGATGACGCCCGTTAGAGGTGTATGGCAGAACAAAGCACGTTGCGACGTCCCCAAATACAATGGACCGCCTTTTTATCAAACTTAGGGGAACCATATTTTGCGGGAAAGTCCGAAAGGGATACCGGGACCTAGGCAACAGGCAAATGAAGGAACACGGGTGGGTTTTAGTCAGTAAAAGTCTGACACGCCCTTCCGCTCCGCCCAGAGCGGGAGAAGTCATTGGATGATTTCCCACCGTCAAAAAAAAAAAAAAAAAAAAGGGGAACCATATTATATAAGGTGTATCTTGTCATACACGAAATCTCTTAAGGGGTGATTGTACTCATGATTATGAAAAACTTTCACTATGGGAACAACTCTGAAATCACGAAAAAAAAATCAGCTGTTCCCTACTTTTATGTTCACATAGCTCGTCAAAATGTGGGGAACAGCTGATTTTTTTTTGCCGATTTCAATGTTGGTCCCATAGAGAACGTTGTTCATAATGATGAGTACAATGACCCCTTAAGAGATTTCGTGTATGACAAGATACATACACCTTATTATATATTATTGCAAAATACTGACAGCCTTAATTACTTAAATCCTGTCCCCTCAAAGACCAGGAAAGCATAACATCCAAACAATCTGTATCCTTTCATCTGGCATTAGTAATCAAAAGGCTGTTCGAGGTAAAAAGCGGCTGAATCCGGTATCCGTTAGACTGGCCAGACGAGCAGACACAAAAGAACTGTGAAAACGACTGCTGCCTGCATTTTGATTAGCTATGTGCCGCTTTGTCCTGGTTGAATGGCTCTGGCTTTGTTTAGAAAGTGCATATCAATTTAGACTACACAATAATATATATAAACATAACATAACACGCCTATATTCCCGAAGAGTTAGGCAGAGGTGTACCTATAGTACACCCACATCCCGCCAGTTATGTATAAATCCCATGTAAAGGGTACACAATAATATCTGCCAAATAAAAATAAAATGTTCTTGAGAATGAAAAAAAAAACATATGTATTCCTCTGTTTTCTCCCTTGCTAATGATAATATTTTCAATATTTTTTTACGATACAATGTATATATATCTACCACTGGCATGCTATGTTTTGTTTTAGACGTAATTATTCATTTATATTATTTACTTTCTAAAATAAAATAAAAATCTACCACGTGTCCGCGTTTCCTCTTAACGATTAGTTGAATAAAATAATATAATACAGAAATTGTATAGACATAAAATAAAGAAGGTATCATATCGTTTTCATACCAATTAATATCTTATTTTTGCGAAATGTGGGTAGTCGTCAGTACAGAGGGCCTAGACAAGTGACAATCGCTTCCAAAGCGTTTCGTATTTCTACAACAACTTTTGACATAAGCTTTTCGATAACATAATTATTATGTCAGTCCTATACATTTTTGCCTTTTCCATCATCGTTATCGCTGATAGAATGTCACTTTGTCTAGGGCCTCTGTTCTTTTGTCTAATTTCAGTGTAGGGCGTGGATTTATTACTAACGGGGCAATACCATAAGACCATAGAGGAATAAACTCCAACATGTCAGCTCGAATGTGACTGTCTGGGGCGCCGTAATTGGTTTCTAAAGTTTTCTCCATCAAATTAATATGTTAATCCCTTTGGATAGGTTTTCTATCCAAAAGTAGATTTTTGAAGAAACTAACTTGGAATATAAAGTTCATTAGTATACGTGTTTTGAATTAAAATACGTGAGTCGTGTGTGAGTTGTGAGTGAGTTATTTTTAGAACACTCCATGAAGGAATTTTGTTTCGTAATAAGTTTTCGACAAACGCCTACAGTGTGCAAATATACCAGTAAGTATCGGGACCAAATGCCACCACCATAAGAATAAATGTGTAAGGAACAACTTTCTCCGTGGGACCAACATCGTAACGTAATCACGAGAAAATTATCAACTGTCCCATACAAATTCAATACCTACTCGACCCTAGCTACTCGGCAGTTACCTATGCAATAAATATATCTTTATCCTATGTTGGTCCCATGGAGGAAGGTGTACAGTTTTATGGTTTGATTTCTACCTTTAGAGAGATGCTGTACCTATATCATGAGCTAGAAAATACTCGTACCTAGTTTGTATATAGAAGTCTTGGATTACATTTGCGTCAGTTTTTTCAGTCACCGTTTTGAAGGCTCACAGAGGCAACTTTGATTGGTTAGGCGCACACGAGGCTATGCTAATAATGCACTATGTGTTCCTGGTACCAAGCCCTTACTCATTACCTCCGACTGATATTGGGAATACTCAGAATAATCACATCAGTGAGGACTTTGCATTCCAAAATGGACGGTGAAAATAGTTTCAGATTTTCTGTCTGTTTTAATTTGAAATGGTTATATTGACACTAATACTCGTATAGTGCTCAATTACTAGAACAGGGGTAGTATTAGGAAGTATTAATGCCATCATTATTCCACTGCGAAAACGGGATGGTGCTAGCGGCCTTGTCTAGCTCCGTCTCTCTATCACACTGGAAAAATGGTGGCATTACTACTTCATAATAAGGCACCAGGGCTCACGCAATACATCAGTTTATATGGGCATTCATACATGTAACCTTATCTAATACGGACACAAGATAGATAGATAGAAAACTCTTCAATGTAAGTAATTTACATGAAAAAAAATACTTTTTTAATAAGAAGAACAGCCAATAAGAACCTTTATCAAGTCATATCGCACTGCCACACCCTCTAGAAAATCCAAGCAACAATAAAATGAGTAATAAAACTCTCAGAACTGACCCAGACAATGCCACACCACAGTAAACTATTAACAAAAGTGGTGTGTAAACATTTTATCTATTAGAGTACGAGTGATGCAGTGTGACATCACCAGGCTGACATAAAAGCTGCACTATTACCGCCGCAGACCGAAACAGATCGAAACTGCACGCCAGACGGCCAGACATACCTATAACCTGGCTACCTACCTACCCACCGCCTAGAGCACGACGGAGATTTTTAATAACCAACCCTCGCCGCCTCTCGGAAATGGGGATTAGGTGTTGTAGGGTTTCAATAATTATATCGGTGGGCCAATAGGCTTACTGAAATGTTACTGCGTAATTTGATGATTGGAAAGTGTTTATTTATGTGTGTTTAGATGTTTTGTCGCGATGTTCGCTGTTTATGTGTTAAAATTGTGTAGCTGATGATTCTCCCTCGTGTACATTTAATACAGTCTACCGAAGAAGAATATCGCTGCTGGGTATCTTTACGCAGTAACTGGGTTGTGGTTGAGGCGGGCAGATAGACAGTCGCTCCATGTAAATTACTGGTATTTAGGGTGTATCTTTACATACACGAAATCTCTTAAGGGGTCATTGTACTCATCATTATGACGCAACTTTCACCATGAGAACAAACATGAAGTCGCGAAAAAAATCAGCTGTTCCCTACATTTTAACGAGCTATGCGAACGTAAATGTAAAGAACAGCTGATTTTTTTTCGCGATTTCAGAGTTGGTCCCATAGTGAAAGTTGGTCATAATGATGAGTACAATGACCCCTTAAGAGATTTCGTGTATGAAAAGATAAGTAAACCTTATAATTATAGCTGCATCTGATTTTTGTCGATTTTGATGTTTGATTGGAAGCCGATCCTAACATAGATAGTTGGGCAATAAACTGGGCAGATTGATCTAACAGACGGAATTCTCAATCAAAGCTAGTTTTGTTTTGGAAATCAAGTTCTACGTACATAATATTTGCATTTTCATGTGATTGCAGAGGCAAAAGGTGACAAAAGGTTAATTGGAAATAGAGCCACGTGACTGTAACTTTTATTTTTCTTGTCATTTCCTCGTAGTGCAAAAGTATTTTTTTTTTTTTATAATTTTGTTTTAGCCTTGTAAACTATTAATTTATTAAAGGTACAATAAACAATATATTATACACAACTATTAACTTTAACTAATTAAATCCTAACTAATATTAATTAAAACTAACCTTGTAAAGCAACAACATTTTTAAATCAGTTTCGCTATAGTTATTTGTTGTGTAATTAATTATAGATACTTAGTTTAAACTAGCCAAAAAGCTTTGTGTAAAAAAATTAGAACTTAGAAGTTTTTATTTTTTTTAGTCCATAATTATCATCTTACCCCATTCCCCAGGTAACCAGGTATCGTATTACCCAATTACTGGGTTGTGGAAGTCAGATAGGCAATCGCTCCATGTAAAATACTGGTATTCAGCTGCATCCGGTTAGACTGGAAGCCGACCCCAACATAGTTGGGAAAAGGCTAGGCAGATTGATTGATCATCTTACCCCATTACCTTTAAAATAACATTAGGAATTACTTCTTGTGGCATTTACAATAAGTTATAAAGTACGCTATCTTATTTTAAGTTTCCTATTTGCTCATGATTTTCTTTCTAAATATTTATATTCCACAAAAAGCTCTGTGAAAATCAAATACCACGAGAATTTTCCCGGTATCATTATACCGTTAAAAAAAACACGTGAATTTTTAATAACAGATGTTTGTGTTAAAAGTCATTAAAAGCTGAGCGCGTTTTAATTTGCGGTCTAATGAGAATTCTGTAAAAAAAATCCTTTTTGACGAGAGGATTACCGAGTTCGTCCCGACCCTGTGTTGGTGACTGACATAAGGTCCTCTGTTGAGGATCAAACAGGTTTTTATTTTGCACATACATGCTGATACATGCATAAACTCACGCCATTTTCCCACGGGGGTAGGCGCCTTGGATACAATCTCAGTCAATCCAAAACGTCTATGAAGTAAGAAATCAAAATATTTTATTTCATATAAATCTACATGAGCACTTAAGAAACGGTTAAAGCTAGTATTCATTTGTAAATTACCTCTTAACTTCGACAGCCGTGTTGTGTTTTTAACATGAATATACGTGTAATCTAACTCTCAGAGATACAATACAACATATTTTGTATTGTACTTAATACAATATAACCTACTGCTCGCGTTTTCTCTCCGACATCATCGTGAATTTTTCATGAGGCAAAGGTAACTACTCAGCCTAATTTATTACACTTCATTCCACTTAACGATGTTTCAATAATTATAATGTTTGTCTTGTCTAGGCATTTTCTTAGTTGAATTTCGATGTGTATGTATGCGCAAAAGACAGACTGGTACTAGGAGTCCATTAACAAAGAGGTTCTTCTGTCATAATTATTTTATCAGCCACTGATAGACGTTATTGTCTTTATACGTCTTATGAACCACCTTCGCAAAAGTTTTAGTTAAAATATCAGTACTTACATTGCAGTGTCATACAATTTCTATCTGATGGATAGAGAGATAGAAAATTATTTGCCAAAAAAATCTTTTATGTATATTTTCTGTGTTATTCCAATATGAAAATAATGTAAAAGGTATTCCACTGCAAAAGGTAACATAGTTATAGGACTGCTTTTTAGAATACACAAGACATGAAATACGACAGGTTTTCTCGGAATATCGTTTCAATAGTACAGCTCGCCTTTGACGAGTATTCAGAGAAATATAAGGGAATTCCATTAAATAAATGGAAATTGTGTAATCGTAGCAAAAAACTAGGAATTTAACTTCTGTATTCATAAAACGGCTTCTTTTATAGTACTTATAAATTAATTAATCAAAAATTTTTTTTTAATGCCCTATGATTATTTCCCCTCCTTTTTATAGGCTTTTACATATTATTTCCTTTATTTCATAAATACAATTAAAAATTATTTTTTTAAATATTAGAATACAAATATATAAAAATTACATATTATTATTATTTTAGTGTTAGATATATATTATTTATAATTCATTAAATAAAAGAGCTCGCGTACTCGTAAAAGCAGCTAGTGTTGTAAAATAAAGCCAATTACGAAAAAGCAAAAAAAAAAAAAAACGTATGCGAACCATTTTGATTTGGAAAGATTTTAAGTATACGGATTCTATAAGGAAAAGAAAAATATTTATTATTTCCTTTATTTCATTAATTACATATAAATTAAGTATATTTTTAAATATTAGAATTAAGAAACATATAAAAACATTAAAAATATATTAATATTTATTTATTAATTTAATACTATAAGCACACAAATGTACAGAGGCGGACTTAATGCCTTTGGGTGGTGAAGAGACAAACAACAGTGATATCAAGGAATAGATATTTATTTAAATACAAAGATATAAGTACTTATTAAAAACTATACATAATATATACACCTAATCTATACCTATAATAAAAATGAAATGTTGTTCTTTGGAAAGCACAACCCTTGAGAACGGCTGGAGCGACTTGGCTATTTTTTATTTAAAAATTTTCGTAATAGTCCGACCCAGATTTTTGCAGAAGGAAATGTTTTCCGAAAAAACAAATTCGGAACAAAATAAACGTCCTTTTTCGTATTAATTATTGAAATTTGGAAAGGACAACGGCTGTCGGGTAAGCTTTACCTATACAAATATAAGCTCAAATAAATACACATTTATAAAATAAATGGTTTGTTTCGGGAAAATCTTATGAGAAAAACGCATAAGCTGAAAAATCCTTCAAAGTTACAAGTACTTACTCAAAACTAGTATTAAATAGTGCATAGATTTTATAATTATGAATTTCTGAAATATAACATTTACATCTAGTATCAATGAAACGTGGATAATTTTCAAATATCTATATTTTATTCGCAAAGTTTGCTGTTTGTAGGAATTTTATTATCCTAATATCATGTACTACACTGCGCAGTTTCTGAGCACCGAGCCACCGAATATACCAAATGAAAACATTTTGTATTATTTTTCAATGTTTTTCCACCGCCGTTTATTTAAAAATCAGTAAAAGGATTTTTTTTTAAACGTGTGCCTTTTGGTACCATTAGTGGTGAATTCGACCCAACTATTATACCTAGTATATCCTCCGAATTAATTTTCAATTTTTGACAGTTTCTCCATACAAAATCTTTCAGATCTCAATTTTACTCCGCGGATAAAAATATTTTCTAAATTTGGTAAAATCAGCCCTAAGTAAATAGTAAATCTTAAAAAGCATGCCGTTCCCATAACCATAAATGCAATTCATTATTAAAATACCAGGACGCAATAAATCCAAGTAGGTAGGTACCATTCACATGCAGTGCCTGCAAACAAGTAAGTATATCGAGCGTCGCAGCGCGTGAGTAACTAGCCTCCTGGGTTTGTTTTCTTCGGGAAGTCCGATAATTTGGCTGCACTCCCCTTACAACTTTCAAACCGAGCCTCACTTCAATAAACGAGACTATGTCCTACGCTCTTTCCGTTGCTGGTTTGGCTCTGCAAAATTTTACCATCTTCCGAGTTAAGCGGCAATGGATAGCGAACAGTGATATGTAGACTACATATTAAGGGTAATTGAAGTGCCGTTAGTAAGGGTATCTGTCTCGACGCCTCTTTATATTGGCGTGCCAGACCTACCCCAAGGCAAAGCGCGTTGCCCTTTCCCCACCACTGCACCGGGTGCATTGTAGCAACAAAGGATATGCCAAAGTTCGGCTTCCAAGATGACTGTTCATTTTCACCGAACTTTTTCAATATGGATGAGGATCGAGAGCTTTGCTGTAACCATCACAGATTTTATATTCGGTTTGTATGACGATGTTAACTTTAGTGAGAAGTGTGAATCGAGTCTTTTTTATTTGATTTTGTTTTATATTTATATTTCAACTTAGAAGTTGAAATATAAACTTAGACCATTGGATTGAAATATTCAGCGACGCATTTTTCGATATCGATGTCTCTTCCAACCTCTAATAGGTTTTTCTAGTAAAATATTTAGTCAAAAACAAAAGTGAGAAATTAATCACACGTGTTGGCTTTAACGAAGTTAAAATACATTTGATTTAAATAATTAAATCGAATAGCATTCACATTATTATTTCAGTGACAACGTGAAAATTCATTTCCTTTTGTTCACTGACGAAAATCGGGTAACACAGTAGAGTTTAGACTTTCTATCATCTCTTAACTAATGAATGCACATCCTGCCATTAATTAAGACCATGCAGACTTGGACATTTAATTGCGTTTTGCAATTCCACATGAAACAAAAAAAAATATTAAGTAATTAGAATTTCACAGAAAACATAAATCCACCATAATTGCTGTAGAAAAAGAATAACTCCATGGTACTCATATAACGTAACTTGTATACATTTTATCCGCCCATTAATTATTACGTGAACATTTCTCGGAAATCTCAATATACAAACTAACAGGGGATGGGATATATTCGCTTCAGGAGTCGTCAAAGGCTGGTATTGCGTAGCGTGGTACCAGGGTGGTATGGGTGTGTAGGATGCGGCAGGCGGCAGGCGGCGGTAGTCATGGCGACCGCCAGATGCGCCCGCCAGCTTGCAACCCTGGGCATTGGGGTGGCCACGATAGATGGGAAAATATGGACTAATTACGTCAGATAACATTATGATCAGAAAAACATTGGAGGTGGTGGAAAACTTAAAATATCAGCGAAGATTTTTCTTAATGAAGTGGGGTGGGTTACTACTTGGAAAAACTTTGCTAACAATTTAAATTTAACTTTTCTATCCTGAAAAATTTTCACGTCACAAAGATAACACAAGCTGAAACATAAGAACATCTTACAATTACATTGGGACGGGCGATATTTAAAAAAAGTAACAATCGTTGTTTGCTACCATTTCGGTTATTCGAAAACAATTTCAGGAACTACAATGCAGAATTTTAAAAGACCATAATGATGCAGGTTGAGCCCCTTAGGTGTTATGCATCCCCATTAATTAAGGAACGGACGCCCTCCCATCTAAGATATAATCGTGGTCAGCTCATCAATTCACGACTCTCGTTATGAAAAAATTGATTAAGACTAGAATCACTAAGTGCTTTTAGCACTAAACGAATTATCGTTCGAATTCTTCTGTTTCTGTCAATCGTTTGAAAACGACAGAGAGAGAATGATGTTTTAAATATGTTTAGTGCTAAACGTACCTATTTATATGTAAGTGGGCCTAAGAATACAATCCTGATTCCTGAACACAACAAGGATCTCATAAAAACCAGCACCCTAATTGCGTAATGCACGATCGATCAGAATTGGAATCGGTTTGAAATAAATGTCTAATCCATAGCTTCATAAGAACGAACTTATGAAGCAACGGATTAGATTTTTTTCCAATTCTGTTTGATTGTGTATTACGCAATGAGGATGCAGGAAGTATTCCCATTTCCCTACAAACTTGGTTACCACACCGCATACATATCGCTGCGTAGCAGGATTGTGTAGATAGAATCCTGCAACGCTACCTATTTACTTTTTGTACACTGTGTGTCTGTGTTGTGCAATGCTATGTGCTCCTAATCATATTTACTCAGCTATGCGACGGCGAGCATCGAACGTTTGTAGGAAGACTCTCAATTAATAAAGCGAGGTATTTGAGGAGGCAACCACTATGTTTTCAAACAAAGAGAATGTGAACCACACTTCCTTTTTTTTTTTTATTAGGTCTGCCTCCTTTGTCTAGGTGTCGCAAGCGAGGCTGCTGAAAATGGGGATTCGATTCCTGAGTCGGATAGTGTTATTGGGTCTACTGAAACGGAAAGTTAGTCGATTCCTCCACCAATCGATTACAGCGATTTATTTGAATTTTCAATAGTTATTAATGATCGAAACTCCCAAGCAGTTCACGCAGTTAAAGACAAAGTCAATCTGCTTAGCCTTTTCCCAACTATGTTGGAATCGGCTTCCAATCTAATCAGGTGCAGCTGAATACCAGTAATTTAGACGAAGCTCTCTGCCTATCTGACCTCCACAATCCAGTAACTGGGTAATACGATACCCCAAGATTTTCAGGCTTCTCACGACCCGTAACGACTGTCAAAGATCCACGAATGACAGCCCGCCGAGACCAACGGCTTAACGTGCTCTCCGAAGCACGGAGAAGTCTCGGTATATAAAGATGGTCACCCATCCACCGTCCAACCCCGGAAAGCGTAGCTTAACCTGATAGATCGACCCATGCGGCTGTTATTACTTAGCCACGAGCTCATCTAGTTAAAGACAAAGTACGATTGTTAATTATTATACAAATTGTGTTGTGTCACCGCCGCCTATCTATCTGCAAAAACAAAGGCATTTTCCTTCAAAAAGTTTTACTACTATTATCTACAAAATTAACTTGCTTACACGAAATTTTTACCTTCCTTTCTGTCTCCGGCAAAACACGTCTGATCACAAAAGAGCCCTTTCAATATCGCATCAAAAGCTTTTAAAAAAGTAATAGGGGCATAATTTAATTTTCTCTTTCAGACTGGCATCCGAGTGGGCGCAGCGGCTCAAATTGGCGCACATATAAGTACAATCGGGGTACAGTATTACCAAAACATGGTCATACTCATAATAGGCGTCTGGTACCACCCCTTGTCTGCGAATAGGATCCCATCCTCACTCGCCATTACGGTAATTAATTAGTTACCTCGAGACGGGGCTGCTAACGTATTTGTTGTTTATGATGTATGTACTCCTGGTACATATTGACACTAAATATTGGTGGAATAAAGGGATGCTTAAAAAATAACGATTATTTTAAAACTAGTTTTAACCTTTTTTTGCTAAAGTTTGGTGTCAGTTTGCAATCTACTTTTGGAAAATAGGTTACTATGAAAGGGATGAAAACTCAAGTTGTAAATAAACAAGATCTCAGCAACAAAATATTGTGCAATTTCAGCGGAACTGGAGCTCGTATTCGTTAGAAGTCAGTTATTAATGTTCTGCATGGCAGCACAGCCATCAAAAAATTTGCCTAGCCATATCAGCCTGATATTATAAATATATAAACCGGCCAAGTGCTCGAAGGGTTCCGTACCACCGTACAATATTTTTCAAAAAACGCCTAAAAAAATACGTTTCTTATAATTAATTTAATTTAAAAAAAAAATACTTTAATTTATTTTTATTTTTGTTTTTATAGCGCAATAGAAATACACACCTCTGAACTGTGTACTCGGCTTCCGAAGCTCGATGTCAAAAACAACTTACAAGTGTTACATACCGGTATCATAATTATACGTATATAGGTACAGGGTGTAAAAAGACCCATCACATAGCCGTCAACTACGCATTCTATACATCAAATTAAGTACAATAGCACAAAAATAATTGCTGGGAAACGACTTTTATTTTTGGTGTGAAATATCGCTGTTTACGGTAGCGCGCAACGTAACGCACACAATACATTGGGTTCATGGGTGCATGCAACAATTCAGGGATCGTGGGGGTATTTAAAAAAAAAAAAGTTACAACATTTAAAACTTTTCGTCAAAAAACGGCTGAAAAAGTTGGAACTTTGACCTAAAATAGCTCCGTGCAGAAGATTCCCAGGTCTAGAACATCAACAATCATCACAATGCCGGGAATAACAAGTGGGTTTCGGTTTCGTTAAGTGTCTTTTTACACCCGTTATGTGACACTTTTGCGTTAAAATTGCGCTGGAACACTGAAAAATGGCCCCAAAGTAAGCTATTATGTTGCTAAGCAACATAATATCTTCGTAACTGCAACTAAATGAACATTCCATAAATATAATCCTCCTCACTTGTAATGTAACCTAACGACACTAAAGTCCGAGCCCTTAATAGTTTAAACATTAGTATTCTTTCCCCGACATCCCGGGGGGACATTAAAATCACTTTGCGATCATTTAAGACGATATAAATTCAGTCACCACCAGTCATTAGTTTTAAGTAGTCCCCGTTACAGACACGGTATTTACCATAAGGGTTTAATTGCTATATCTTGTTATCTTGCGTAACAAACCTTTTACAAATAACAATTCGCCCCTGTATATCTTCTCGAGAGAAAACTTATCCTGAAAACTTGAGGTTTTACTCTCTCTCTAAATTTCCCATCGAACTAATTTTAATCGCCTACATACGCCCTATGTAAGCCTGGTAGTATATAAAGCTTTGATACGGCGCGCGCGACTGTCTGCGTACCGGCGGGTGTCATGGCAACCAGGTTGTGATGGACTATTTTTGTGCCCAGACAGTTTCTTTTTGGTGCCAATTTATTTTAATATTTATTTGCCAATACCATAGACCACTGGATAAATAGTTAATTTCGAAAAATATGAGTAAGTATAATGTATCCTAACTCCTATATGTATCAGTTGTTAAAGGTTTAATTAGTTTGCCGAACTTAGGAAAAGCCCATTTGGAAATTAAAATTTCATGAGGTGTCTGCCCAGGTAAGTGAAATAATAATAATATATATTATTTTACATGCACGTACGTGTTACTTGCACGTACGTGTAAGCACACCCTGCCACAGTAGCCAAGAATTCCTGGAAGCAAACTACTATGTGCAATGGTACTATAACCCTTATTTCAATAACCATTAAGTTTAAAATTAACAAATTAAATACCTAACTAAGTTGGCGAGCGCATTTCCTCGCTGCAGATTTTCCGGGCGAGCTGTCAAAACTCCCGCCCGGGGTTCGACTGTTTCCGTGAAACGTCGGCACGGTTCGACACCCCCTGTCACGGAAGCCAGTTTACATGGAGCTGCAATATTTGTTGGAACAGCTTTGCTTTCATTCCGCGGCTAGAGTCAGGGAGCTCTCGATAGCATGGTCCAGCACGCAAGCGTGTATGCAACGCGACGTCTCGATACAACGAGCTATATGTGTGCACCGTACTAGTGAACTTTGATAATGAACCAAAGGGGCAATTGCCCGGGCAGGGAGGCGAGGCTTGTGCCCCCAAACCCCTGTTACGTCGGCCGGGATGTGCAACGACCTGCAGCCATTTCCGAGCTGGCTATGTACGCATCGCACATAGCTACCTCCTATAACGCTTTATGTACAGTATCGAAACGATTATTAGACCTACGCGCTAGGACCTCTTCGTGAGTCGTGACAGCCTGGTAGCAGGCCTCATTATATAGCTTCTGTTTCACAGGTTACTGAAGAACAATGTCACAAAATCACAGATTTTTTATTTTAATTTGATTCTTTAAAATAATAATTAGAAATGTAATGCTATTTGTTGTTGAGCATATCACTTTAGAACGGCTGGACCGATTTGGCAAATTTTTATTTTAAAATGTTCAGTCTGAATTAGGTTCTTACGGGAAGAATTTGAAAAGTTGCTGGGAAAATTGAAAGTGCATTTTCTTTGGGAATTTTGTATAAATTATTAAAATCTGTCGGGTCAGCTACTTTGATAATTTTCAAACACGGTATTATTGGTTTGTGTAACGTTCCCCTTCAGTCACCCCTCAGGGGAACGCCACACAAAACAAGAGGAAAATTTTATTTCTCGCGAGAGGTTTTGTTTTCTACTTTATATGTTTTCGAAAAATAAACCCACTTCTTTAGAATATTGTTTTTAAGCCAATCTTGATCTGAGTACTTAATCCGCATTAAAACTAATCTCTTGATAAGATCAACCTAAGAAAGTTGTAAACATTTTAATCCATTAGATTTTCATTAAAAACACTGATTTTAAGGTTCCGCCAACAAATTATTTTTACAAAACAAATATTATGTGTTTAGCCGTTGGTCCCGGCTGTCATTCGTGGATCTTTGACAGTCGTTACGGGTCGTCAGAAGCCTGAAAGTCTGACAACCAGTCTTACCAAGGGGTATCGTATTTATTGGGTTGTGGAGGTTAGATAGGCAGTCGCTCCATATAAAATACTGGTATTCAGCTGCATCGGGTTAGACTGGAAACCGACCCCAACATAGTGGGAAACGGCTAGGCAGATTGATTGATTTGAAAATATTATGTTTTTACTTTTTCTTCGATTCTACAGAACTATGAATTTCATAAAACCCACAAAAAATATTAATTATTGATTCTAGATTCTATGTCTACTGCTGGACAAGACAAAGCCCTCACCCAAGTAACACCATAACACTCGGTTTCCGCATTTGCAAACCTGCCGACAACGATATGAAGTAAATTGGTCTTTTCCTGAGTTAACGCCTAATTCAATAAATAAATAGTGCCTGATGTCTGGACACTTTAAAAATTACAAACTTATTTATTTATCTTTTCTTAAGACACATAGAAAAAACGTTTATTATCGCCTTTACTTTATAGTTGACAAAATAAAGTTATAAGCTTGCGCTAAGCACAACTACATTAACTCTTGAAGCATCCTTTCAGATTCCAGACCACAACAATGAAAGTCATCTAATAATGTCACCATCTTACTGTTGCCCGCGACTCCGCCGTAGACTTCCGGGGGGTTATAAATTCCTAGTCTGTTAAGACGAGATTTAGTCTAGACACTAGACAGTGAGACGTATTTAATCAGACTGAAATGTATAGCTAAGCATCCTCTATGCAAATTCTATCGCCATTATAATAATGTCTTTATGAATTGTATAACGGGTGTAATGCCCTTATTCCGTGTACTACCTAGTATTGTAAGCTTTCTCTGTTTATCCCAAAGGAATCAGTTAATCACTTATGTGTAAAATGCGGACGATTTTTTTGAGTTTTAATGAGCTCTTCCGTTATTTCTAGCGTTCCGTACCCAAAGGGTAAAACGGGGTCCTATTACTAAGACTCCGCTATCTGTCTGTCTGTCCGTCTGTCACCAGCATGTATCTATCTATCATGAACCGTGATAGTTAGTTTTTTTTTTTTTTTACAGATGATATATTTCTGTTGCCGCTATAACAACAAATACTTAAAACAGAATAAAATAAATATGTAAGGGGGCTCCCATACAACAAACATGATTTTTTGCTCGATATTGATAACGGCAACAGGTAGATGCTTGAAATATTCACAGAATATGTAGTTATATATTTAAGGGGGGCTCCCATACAACAGACATGATTTTTTAGCCGTTTTATAGATAATGGTACGGAACCCTTCGTGCGCGAGTCCGAATCGCACTTCGCCGGTCTTTTATATACTTGTACATAATTTACATATTTTAGTATTCTATGTAAGTACATAATATTTAAGATTATGACGAATGTAAAGTTTTGAATAAAAATAAAATAATAAAACAGAACACAATACATAGAAAAAGTTATCTGAGTTAACATTGGTATTTTGGTTCCCTGAATGAATATGATACCTACCTATATGTGAACCCTACTCTGTTTGTGTACCTATGTATGTTGGTAGCGTATGTATGTACATGAACAAATCGAATAAATGTACGTATATTAGGTATATAAGGTACTTATATAAAGAATCGTTTTAGCAATGTACTCTACTGTAGTTAAGGCATTTCGTTTTTTTAAAAGATTTAATGTAACAAGAATACATAAGTACATAACACCGTGTTTCCCCGAAGGATTGGGCAGAGATGTACCTATAGTACACCCACATTTCGCCCGAACAGAACCTTCAAGAATATTCTTTAGCAATTAAATTACTCAAGTACTTACACAAACCTACTTTAAACAAGTCATATTAATACTTGTAGGTAGAACATGGAGCACTATTTATATTTTAAAAAAAAACATCTATGTACTAATTACCCATGTTTGCAAACGAAGAAATGATTTGATTTGATTTACTTAGCCAAACATGGAGTGTCTAATCAAAACAATTCAAAATAGCAAAAGTTATTAAACAGACCCTTTGAACAAATCAGTCTGTCGGCGACGACCACACAAATTATTGCTACTCAAAAATTGAAAGCACAAACGTGCAAAATACATCAAAGGCAATCACTGACTACATCGAACTTTCCAATAAAATCAGATCAGACAATTATAGACTGTTAGCGTATGGGCATAAGAATGGTTTCGTCAGAACTTTTGTACTTAAAATTAAATAGCGCACACGCATAAACGATGGGGTTCGCTTTACATTGAAAGAGGGGTCCAGACAGAAAAATGCACTTGGAACCCCACGTCTAGACTAGAGGCTGTCTGCCGGCCGACCGCGGTGACTGGAGACTTGGGCACTTCGCTCACGGACGAACAAACGACCAGTACTTGGCACCATGTGGAGTTTACATTCAATTCTCTTAGAAAAGAGAACTTGATGTGGCTCCGTGGGAATCAATTCAAAATGGTGTTCTGATGATTGAAGGCGATGAGATAATAACCCAGTACAGTGTTTGAAGTCAACTGACTGTAGACGTACCCCATCATCGTAAGGTCAATTTTCATTTCAACAAAATATTTAAGCCGCAAAATGCTTAGTCACTGCTAAGACTAGGTTCTAAGTTTAATTTTCAAACAGACAAAATTGTGAACAAAGCCAATGAGATCTACATTGTGTGTAAAATTTACACACAATGTAGATCTCATTGCTGTAAATAGTCATATGCAAAAAATCAATGTTTCCAAATCACATCATCATCTTAACATCACGCTCGTTTCCCTGAAGGGTTGGGCAGAGGTGTACATATATTACACCCAAATTTCGCAAGGTATGTTTTTAAGTCCCATGTAATAGGGGGCGAGCCTATCGCCATGGACCGATGTTTCAAAATATCTCGTCAAATCAAAAATATCCGATGCAAAATCTGCATTCCAATTTTGTCAGTCACATTAGCGACAGTCCTCAAAATCATAACACCCGCAAATTGTCCAAAATACATTCCAATCAAACTACACTAACCCAAAAAGACAACAAATCGATAGCCCCCATCGAAGTCCCCAAGTCTGCAGTATCAGTGTTGTCTGCCCCCACAATAAACCTAGTGGTGTATAATTTAGTGCTGCTGTAAGTCTGGCGAGCTATACGCTATGCTTAGTGTGTGTATGCACGTCGCATTGCGCCGCCGGTAGGGGTAGGTCAGGTACACTATGCAAGTCTTTGCATCTGTATGTGTTTTATGAGTGAGGGGTATCACAACACGTGATCGGACGATTCGATGATTCTCGGCAATGTTGTCATTTGGTTGTGGATTTTTTTTAAATTTTATACTAGCTTTTGCTAGGCTTCGCCCTCGTGGAGGTAGGAAATTATCCCACGAGAACGGTAGTGGGGTCCGTCATTTCAGAATAGACATGGTAGTTGCTTTTTAAAGTCTTATCTCATTCATGAATGGAGATATTTAGGTGAAGTGGTTCACGGGTAGCTTCACCAAGTTAAACTTATTTTAAATGAACAGACTATATAAGGCCACAGATTTAAAAAATAAATCTTTGCAGTAAATTGAAGTATGACTGACCTGTCCCGTTGGAGTACAGCAGAGCGTAGTAGTGGAAACATTATTTACTGGCTGCGCCCCGCAGTTTGACTCGCATAAGTCTCGATCCCGTGAGGACATCGGAATAAAAAGTATTTTATGTCTTAACCCAGGTCATGGTCTACCCATGTGCCAAATTTCATCCAAACCGTTCAGCCGTTATAGCGTGAAAGAGTAACAAACAAAAAAACTCACTTTCGCATTCATAATTTTAGTTAGGATTTGCGAGGTTAAATGTGATTAACAGGTAGCTTACAAGTTTGTTGGCTTGAAGTTTTAAAAACAATGAGATTTTCTTGAATATTGCTTTTATATGACAATGCTACTCACATATTAATGTTCCGTTTTTTTTCTCGTATGGCTTTGGTTCTTCAAATCGTTACAGTATGATTTTATTGGCGATGGATCGTTATTTCCCACGTGGTTCATGATTTTGGGCGGTGCAGTTTCCTGTTGATTTCACACACCCTCGGCTCTCGTACCGATGAAGGTAAATGTTACAAATTCTATTAATAAACCGTTAACAGAATCATACATTTCAAATAGATTTTCTATTTAAATTATGTACTATTCTACCCTTTTATTTAATAAACGTCGCTAATTAGTGATTCTTAATTAATGAATTGCTAATTAGTGACTGTTTAACCATACGTTTTTACTTCTAGACGTCTCTTAACTTTAAGCAACGTTTATAAATAAACCCCAGAATGTCCATGTGTTTTTGTTTGTTCTAAAATATGCTCAACCATTGAATGCAGAGATTGCGTTTTGCAAATATCCAATCCTAACTAATATTATAAATGCGAAAGTGAGTTTGTTTGTTTGTTAATCTTTCACTCTAAAGCGGCTGACACATGGGTACACCATGACCTTGATTAGGACATTTGATGCTTTTTATCCCGATATTCCGACGGGATCGAGACATAAGCGGGTGAAACCGCTAGCTAGTACTCAAATAAAATCAAAAGACAGTCACAAAGTCAATGCAAAAATATGGATTATATTGTTGACCTTCAGAGTCAGACATGATTTTACGAGTCTGGTATACCCACCCACTGGTTCCATTTAAATATCGATTAAGCACTTAGTTACTATAGTTGTCATTTTAATGGCAGTTTCAATGGTACACAGATTTGCTAGCGCATTTTGTCAAACAATACATGTTGATGCAAACAATATTATCAATCAATCAAAAATATTTAAGTAGCTCGAGGAGCTCGTGGCTACGTAATAACAGCCGCACGGGTCGATCTATCGGGTTAAAAGCTACGCTTGCCGGGGATGGCCCGTGGATGGGTGACCATACCTACATACCGAGACTCCTCCGTGCTTCGGAAAGCACGTTAAGCCGTTGGTCCGGCTGTCATTTGTGGATCTTTGCCAGTCGTTACGGGTCGTCTGAAGCCCGAAAGTCTGACAACCAGTGTTACCAAGCGGTATCATATACCTAGTTAATGGGTTGTGGAGGTCAGATAGGCAGTCGCTCCATGTAAAATACTGGTATTCAGCTGCATCCCGTTAGACTGGAAGCCGACCCCAACATGGTTGGGGAAAAGCTAGGGAGATTAAAAAATAAAATGTTTTCATTTCCTTATACTTTTCAGTCTGCCTACCTCGATGGTGGAGCGGTCGGCAGCGTGCCTGCTTCGCGTGGAGTCGATCCACACGTCATTGAGTTTTTCCATAAAAATCTCTGTAGCAAATAACGTCCACTCTCAAAGACTGCCCGGTAAATGGTAATAGGCGGAGATATTTCTGCAGGTTGTTAGAAGTGATGAATATCAACACAAACTGTAGGGGTATAATAGGATATGGGTTATATATAACTACACTAGCTTCCGCCCGCGGCTTCGCCCGCGTGGTATGTCGATAAAAAGTAGCCTATGTCCTTCCCCGAGATGCCTTCTATCTCCTTGCCAAATTTTATCGAATTCTGTTCAGTAGTTTAGGCGTGAAAAGGTAACATACAAACAGACAGACAGAAAGACAGACAGAGTTACTTTGGAATTTATAATATTAGTATGGATATTCCCTTTAATATTAATATTCTCTCTTCCTCTATTGCTATCGCGTTGTGATGATAGGGATGATGTTTCGGTAAAAAAGAAATTATATTTAGTCCGTCAGTCAGATAATAAAAAAATACTTTGATAAAACCCATTAAAGTTGGGGAGTGGGGGCCGCTACGTCACAAGTAAATATAAAATCTATATACAAGTGACGTCATGCCACATTTTAACTCAATGTAACGCCGTAATCTTTTGATTAATATTTTTTAATAACAAAAATGCTGAACGAATTTTTTTTTTTCTGTTTGATTTCCCTTCCAAGTAATCGGTTTTATAAGGCACTTAGCGACCCGCCCCTGCTGCGCACGATTTTACTTACGACATGACAAAACATGAAAATCCTTATTATAATCTACATATTAATTTATTACAAAAATAAACCTTTTGGAATAAATTATCAAAATGATTGGTGAACATCATACCACAGGTCGCATTGCATTGTGCATTATTCATGGCGATGATATATAATTATCATTAGTACATAGCGCAATCCAATTTTCAAAGATTTTCAAAGCAACCGTATTTAATAAGTTTGCGGGAAATTGGAGAAGATAAGATGTAAATACAGCATTTTGTAGCAATGATTCTGTAACATGATTGTGCCTACGGTTACAGTAAATCGACTCTGTCTAGTGTATTTCCTCCGGAGGCTGACAGACGCTCTGAAGAGTATATAAACTGCTTCACACGACTTTTAAACTTGCCCAGGATATGAGGAGGAAATAGACATTTGAGGATGTGTCGCTATTAAAGTTTGCATAATATTTTATTTATATGATAATAAAATATATACATAGGGTAACTTATTATATTAAATTAACTAAAAAACTAAAATGACTAACTAACTATACCAATAAATATAAAAACAAAAGGACCCTTAGGCGTCGAAGTATTCGTCCGCATCGCTGTCATCCGAAAGACTGGCAGCATTAGTAGGTACCCAAAATATGTTCGAAATCTATTTCCGTATCCGATTTGCCAGTGTTCATACTAGCATGTCTGGAATACAGGAAATTATATTTTATTACTGTTTTCTATATCGTTAAGTTGGAAAACAAAGAGATGACAGAGTCTCTAATGGGACTGGCCCTTGGCTAATTGGTCCCAGGAGCCAAACATGCAACGCACGTCTTGCGGTACTGACCTATGGAAAAGAGAGAATTATGTGCCTGTAATTTTACCACTAAGTTTCAATTCTAACCTAACTGTAAAGACTAGTTTTATGTATTTCTATGAAATACCTTCCATAGCTGGCGACATGTCGATTTCATAGAAGTACATAGAAATCAGTAGTGTCGCGACGACACATCGCCTGCTGTTGCTGCTTGCAGTTGGCTACGGACTTGTACCTTAACACTTTTGCAATGAAATTATGGTTTATTTATGAAAACATAAACGGAGCGAAACTAGCATTTGTGATATCCATAGAGAAGACACCTAAAAGAAAATTTACGAAATAGGAACGAATTTTACCATAGACTAACTAGTTAATTGATACAGGCGTGACTTTGCGGAAATCCATAATAAAATACAATAGATGTAGATATATTCTCTGCGTCCAGCGCTCGGTGTGGCAACACATCGTTCTGGTTTGCGACTGATCAATCGTCATCCTGAGGATGCCTCGTTGAGAGGTGAAACACGTTTAGGTTTCTTACAGGGTTTTTATGACTCTTGAAGAATAGTTAAGCGGAATAGGTTAATAAATATATCTACGTCTATTGTATTTTATAGACTAGCTAATATTTTAACAAAACTACATGGATTCGTCTGAGGAGGCTACACTGTTATATGCTTTTGGACATCTCTTGCTTATCTTTATGTTTATTTGTACACATTTTATTATTTTAATGGCTGTCCAATGACATGCTACATGTTTGAAAATGAAGTGGTATAATAAATAAGGGTTATTACACTACAAAATATGTACGACGTGAGTCAAAAGACCAAACTCAAAGGTCGCTAATGTTATGCGAATATTTTATGGCTCTAGATTATTGACAGATTGTTGAATTTTTATCACCTATTGACCTAGTATATACTCTTCACTGCGATGTATTTTTGCGTGTAAAGGACGAATTTGGAACAAATTCTTTTTGCCAAATTCGTCCTTTAAAAAAAGAGCTCGTGGCTAAGTAATAACAGCGACACTGGGTCGATCCATCAGGTTAAGCTACGCTTGCCGGGGTTGGTCGGTGGATGGGTGACCATCTTTACATATCGAGACTCCTCCGTGCCTCGGGAAGCACGTTAAGCTGTTGGTCCCGGCTGTCATTTGTGGATCTTTGACAGCCGTTTCGGGTCGTCGGAAGCCCGAAAGTCTGACAACCAGTCTTACCAAGGGGTATCGTATTACCCAGTTACTGAGTTGTGGAGATCAGATAGGCAGTTGCTCCATGTAAAATACTGGTATTCAGCTGCATCCGGTTAGACTGGAAGCCGACCCCAACATAGTTGGGAAAAGGATAGGCAGATTGATTTGTCCTTTAAAAAAATAATATCACACCAGCCTGATATCTGCCAGAGTATGACAGCGTCACACTCACTGAATCGGAGTTGATAAGATGATGATCGCTGCTCACTTCAGGGACATTAATAATCATCATCACCAGATTCAAAATCACTGACAAAAGTAATTAAACCATTGAGCATCACTATAATCTTAAAAGCTCATGGAATTAAGACGACCACCTTATGAAATAAAATAAATATAGTAACAAATCCAGCTTGTTTCTTTTATAAAACATAATTCCTGTTTCCTCTAAAACCCTCCAGTTATTAGTTGCCCGGGCAACAAATCTCAGTTGCACTCAAATAACCATTTTTCCGTGAACACTGGAAACACGTGACGCATTCCCGTACACGTTCATAAGTTCCAAATGCCTTTGTTACAAATGAAATCCCTTTCATTCCAGCTAGGCAGCTCAGTCCTATTGGAAGTTTGAGTATTGTTGTTGTCAGACTACCGTTAAATTTTGTTACAAACATGCATGTTAATAAAAGTACCAGAAACAAACAAAAGTTTTGTTTTTACCCACTTTGTGAATGTTTCCATTTCGCGTATTAAGAACAAAGTAAACAAGGCCTATAATTCAATTTCACAAAGAAAACTTCCGTACTCCATAGAGTATGCCATTATCCGAAATATCTTAAAACACGACGCGAATACGAAATCTGGAAAAATCAATCCCCTGCAGCTCTATATATATATATACTCGTAGCACGCGCGTAGACCCGCTACGACGGCGCGCGTAGCGTGCTCTCACGTAGCCATGTCTACGTCCGATACAGTGTGTTGCTGTTTCTAACTTTTACACCGCAAAGAAAATTCTTTAGTTTCGCTTATAAAAGATCGTGCTTTAAATTGGCTGATTAATTATCCTGTTTTATTTACTGATAAAGCAATGTTATTGTTCATTGTTTTGTAATTTTTTCGTAAATATGACATGGAAGTATTTTGTTGTGATTCGCTACGATTATTTTTACCTATTTAAGAGCACAGTGCAACTAAAGTTCGCTTTAACAAAAACAAAACAGAGATTTGTGAAAAATATCAAATAAACCTCAAACTTTAATTAAGGAACGAAATTACAAAGGTACCTGAAACCGACACTCGTATATCAAACGTCATTTCCCCATTTTTCCCCAAAAGCGAACGACCGGGCGCTGGCTGAGGTACCAGGGCAGCATGAAACGGAGGCGGATGTGTGCAGGCGGCGTGCGGCGGCGAGGCGCATTGCAGGCGGGTGAACGGCCTCGCATCGATCGACGACCCTCCCCTGCCGCCCCCCCCGCGCCGCTTGCGTAACCGCCCCCCTCCCGCGCTTATGTAACAGTGACGCGGTTTGCGTGATCGTTTCCTGATTTTTCTGCTGCATCCCGATTGCAGTAATTATGCAGTCCTCATATAAATAAGGGTTGGACTAAATAATGATGCATTTGTGTTCAGCTAGGAGAGCCAGGTGGCGGGAAACTGAACTGAAGTGCAGTTTGCGGAAGTTTTTGTATTTTAATTAGGTACACTTAGCTGGAGATAAGTTTGTAAAAACATAATTAATTATCAGTTTGTGTCGAAACAAACGAAGGTAGGCTGATACGATACATATTCTGGCCCCGGATTTTCCCAATCAGCATGGCGCGAAACAAACTTTGTAACAAAGAAACAATTCATGAAGCGATCAATTTGTATATACAAAAATATCCCTTAAAATTCCTTTAAAACTTTTAACCGGCATTAATATCTAAACTACAATTCATATGGTTCTGCCCTCCCTGCTGAAAGCATGTCGTGATATATTTCAGGACATTAATTAAGGCTAGTCGGCACCGAATCGTGGCCAATTTTTACAGCCGCGTTCTTTATGACCAGGAAGAGGTCATAGATAGTTTCTTTTTGTAACGAGGCAAAAAGAGAGCAGTTTTTGTTGGGTAGGTCTGTTTGTTTGTAGTATTATTCTATTACTACTACTAGATAATCAAAATTTCTATTCTCTTTTCTTCTGTGTATATATAACTTGAACACGTTGACAATAATACAAATTAGATCATCCTTTGTAAAATCAACAAATGTAAAACTACGATTACTTTTGTTTAAAAAGTTAAACACTACTTTAACTTTGGTTATTTGCTAAAGCAGGTTTCATATTTTAAAGGTATGTTAGTTATTTAAGGGAAAACCAATTTCCAGACACACCCCCGGGGTGAGTTCTTATAATAGGAAATTCCATGAAAATTCCATACTTGTTCCACGTATCGACATTGACTACTGCAGAGTTTAGAAACCTTAAACATAAAATATGCTTTATTTTGATTACTACTAATATGAAATCATTGAAAAAACAAATAATCCCAAAAATAAATAAACCAAAATTTTCAAAACCCATAAACCAATGGTATCAATTCCAATAATCCGAATACAATCATCAATTACAAAATAATGATATGACCCAAATAAAAAACAATCAAATTACATAGACGGTTTGAAATTAAAACAAAAGAGGAAGCTACGGCGTAGCTCCGTAGCTCCGTAGCGGGGTTACGCCGTAGCCGGGGTGCGGTCGGCGACCCCTGGCCGTGAACGGGGGCGCGCCGGGCTCGCGCCGCACTACCTCTCCCCCTCCATCCCCCGCGCCTCTGAGCCGCCCGCCCCCACCCCCTGCGACCTCAGCACACTGCTACAACCAGCCGCCGTAGACACGTGTCCGCCGCACCCTGTATACACAGGCTGCTATATAAATGACGTAGGTAAGTTTTGTGCAGTGCTGCAGTTCGGGTTCAGCTTTTAACTCGGTTTTGTGGCGAATTATGATGCTATGTATGCAGGGATTTTTCATTAGCGTGCGTGCTCTTTTGTGACTTTGATGATTTCTGCAGGCATAATAATTTATAAGTCAATAAAACTGACTTATCGTTAAATTGCTGCAAATAAGCAGAATTAATGAAAAAAACTAAACCAAATAAAATATCGGTTTTAAATTACGACGTCTTTCCCATTATAAATGTATTGAAATAGCGCACCGAAATCACATTTATAAATTATTAACTAAATAAATACACGCTGTATCGACATTACTCAGCTCAGTCACGCGCACAGACACACCTACAGACGCACACACAGACACTCGCCCAGTTCTCTTCAAAGCGTCTCTGTGAACGCCACACCCCCGACGACGTAGCTACAGGGCGGCACTCACACACCCACAGACCCAAAGAAAAATCTGTCACTGTGTGAGTTAGAGACGTGTAGCGATACTATGTAGAGTGTGTATGTGTGCGTGGAAAATATATGTTAATGTGGTACTTCCGCGTTTTCGTGTATTCGTGTCACGCACACACTTGTAATTACGGTGAGCTAACCGTATTGACGGCGGGGCGTGTCTGTGTGCGTAGGGTGCATCGACTCTGCTTCCTGCTAGGGTACAACGGCCCCGCAGCCCCTGATTTATGTTCGTTCGTTTGAAGGTTTGCGTGTTATTGTGACGTTTCCAACTCATTTGCTTACGAATATTTTACCTTAATATTACATTGATTGATCAATATTTATAAAAACAAAACAAAATAAGGAGAGAAGTGGGTCCCACTTTTATTACGCGCCGTAAATTTAAGTTTTCATTTGAAATTCTGTGTCGTGTCGTGACAACTGAGGTAGCGGCTCTCTTGTTAGATATAATGTTGGAAGATTAAGCGCTGGCTTAAAGCTAAGGTGAATATTATTTATGCTTTTGAAGAATAACTACTAACCCCTTTATTCATAAACGTTGCTTAAAGTTAAGTAATGATTAGCGACTGTTTAAACATACATTCTTGACGTTTGAACGTCACTTAACTTTAATCATCGTTTATGAATAAACCCCTAACTTAATACCTACCTTTGAAGAACGCTAATCATCTTTGTCTTCAAAGTTCGTTAAAAGGATACTATTTGTATCGCTCTTATCGAAGTTTATATACTTATTTTCGAACGAATTTGATGTATAGGAAAGAACTTATTTTATTTACTTAACCGTTTTCGGTCCTTGGTCGTTAGTCTGCAGATTACCTAGGAAATCCACAAATGATGTTGTATGTACGTAACGTAATGTTAACTGAAACAATTTTTTTCACTTTAACGGACTCAACCAGATAATCTGCACTTTTACTGATTTACGCATATTATCGGCAACATATACGTATAGTTTTCACTGTTACACATTTGAATAGCGTAAAATGATAACTCTTCGAAGCATGATCTAGGGATCGTAGCCATTCGAAGCAAACTATAGTTAATGCCTACCACCGTGCCAAAAAATACTTAAGTTTTGTTGTTTGAGCTCATTGATAAGAAAATCACCACTGATTGTTTATATAATGGATACCATTCTTAAGAGGTTTCACGTATTTTCGTTAAGGAACAATACTGTCAAACTTTTTTATTGGTTGAATACGAGGCTTTCGGCTACTTTTGTATTTTTTTTTGTTTTGTTTGTGCAGAATGAACAGGTTTTTTTTCTTTCTATTTTCTTCCAAACTCTTAACGAATTAAATCACACTTTATTAGGGTAGTATCAGTGACTCATCATCATCATCATCATTGGTCGAAAGCGCGACTGTTTAGCGTAGGGTGTTGAGATCGATCCCTGGGCCTATCAAAATGTTTTTGGGTTTTCCATCACAATTTTTACAGCAGCAAACCGGAATCTGGATTTTACTCGATAATGTTAATGATCGTCGACTATTATTTAATTACTTATTGATAACTGGCAAAAAATAGACGCGACCGCTACACTTTCGGCCTTCGGGAATGTATAAAAGCAAAAACAAATGGCACTAAAACAAAATGTATCCGTCATTTGTTTGCCCAAGTCGTGGTTTATTTATTGTGTGTGCAACCAAACGTACGGACGTTCCTCGACAATATTTTTATTTATTTTATTGTTCCGCTGGCTACCCGCATGTATGCTGCGGAAAAGTTTTCCAATGTAACAAGGAATCTAGGCATACCAATAAATAAGTATTTGGAGATTACTATTGTCAATTTATTGGCGTGAATTTGCTAGTGTTTCTTATAGACAAGCTACCTGTAGCTTGCAGATTTAAAGTTGCTAGCTATTTTGAACAATTTTATTGTAAACTGAATGACGCAAGCCTTCCAGGCAATTTATGTAGCAGACTTGTTTCGTAAAACGCCGCATCGCCACCGCAGCTAAACACAAGAAGAGAAGTTAACAAATGTATTTTGCTTCATGGTACGCAATGCAGCAGCGAGGAGTAACAAATTATAAGATGGTACTCCTAAAGTTTAGTTACCCGACTTCCATCAGTCTACTATTGTCCTTTTGTTATTGCAATAAATAGCACGAGAGAATTCAAATATCATAGACAGACTCCACAACTGCATACAAACAGTACCAAGCCCGCAGAGCCGGTAGCAAGTACGTAGATTGTATTTGCGACAAAGTGGGACCTCACTCGCCTCGCAATATCATTCCGCACCTGACTCGCGTATTTCAAACTTTTGTTATGTTTACTCTTTGTTCGCCTAGCCAACTCTTTTTTAAACAACTCTGGAAAATATCATCGCGGAATTGGAATTCCCTGGTAATTTTATTCGTAACGGTTGCGTTACCAAGCATGTAGGCTCGTGGAAGAGGTGTCTAGGCGACAGAATTTTTTATAGTTATGCTTGTTTACTGATCCTGCCAATACGGTTAAACTCAACCAATTTGCTTGGAATGTAATCCGCTTTTAGATAACATAAACTCAAAAATAAAATACCTACTACTTAACTTCTACCATTAATACAAGAATATGATAGGTCTAATATTTAAAAACCTTTGAGAAATAAGTCCACCATGTCATATGGGACTTATTTTTAAAGGTTTTTCATGATGCCTATGATAGTGCAATTAGCGCCACGGTGCAAACTCATCGCATGAAAGCCTCACGACCTAAATTCCTCTGTTTTACAACATGTGTCAGATGAAAAACGCAGAGTGCTGCACTCAATATTTTAATCATACCACACAGGCTGTCATAAATATTTGTGGTGCCTGTGTGAAAATTACTGGTATAAAAAAGGCTACGTGAAAATGACGGGCCATATTTTTTCTGTAATTCGCAAAAACTAAAAAGTCACATGATGTTATAATAATACTCTTTTCACAGAAACTCACGGCTTCTTCCCATGGGCCCTGCCACCAATATTATCTTTTCAGTTTCACCAAAAGAAAGAAAAATTTCTACATATTCCGAAAAGTATCAGGACGACACAGCCAGCAAAGGCAAATTAAAAATCATTGGTATTGGTTTCAAAAAATCATCAGCCTGATCAATCGACATTACAAATTCACAACGTTAGGTCTGCCTTTTGTAAACAGTGCATTAAAAAAAACAAACGTAGCGGTGTGAAAAAGGCTCGTCTCGCCTCCCGACACTCCCTCACCGTGAGTATTTAATATTTAATTTGCTTTTCCACTAGTCTACCGCCATCGCAAGCCCTGCAAATGGATCAGTCTGTCTGTCTGTCCACAAATCTAGCTAACGATCCGTATAGCTACAGTTTGGTCTGAAATGATCGAACTAATATGGGCGTGTGTGTGTTGTTTCAATAGTTCTAACATTGTCAAGGACTATATAAAGGATGTTTGTTTGCCGCTTTTGTTTCCAATAGACACAAAGCATTCGGAACTAACCGTTAAATTAGCTTTTCTCAACAGCCTACATCATAATTTGAGAACTTGTTTTCGGATAACATTATGTTAAAAAGCAAAAACAAAACGTTTTTTGTAAGTATCGGTACTATATTTATTATCGCCAAAATCCTCATCTGAATCTGATCTCAATTTTGAATCTCTTTTACCTGAGTAGGTACTTATTATAAAAAGAGCATGGATTAGTGTGTTGTCTCAGTTTTCCCATTATTTGGTCGTGAGTCAGAGCGGGCGGCAGCGCGGCAGACGCTCAGACAATATTTGTACTGCACACTGATACCTGCATCCACTACACAAGGAGATACGACTTTGTAAGATATGTCGTAAGATAAATTATCGTTAAATACAAACGGGTTGTCGTGATTTGTATCGCAATGATTTGCTTCACATCACATGTGAATTAATTTTGGTCAAGAAATAACAAAGTACCCTAGTACCTAAATACATTGATATACTAAAAAACCCTAAATAGCAACATTTTTTGTAACAGAAAACCTAACTACCTTACTAAACATACAGAAAGTAGTATCAACATGAACAATAAAGCAGATGGCATGGGACCCTTGCCGTGCCCTCTCAGTCTTGTGTGGTAAATCTTGACAGAAAAAAAAAAACCATTTTGCTGATAAACCCTATTCTAAAAAGCACTAAACTAATGAAGCCCTCTAAATATATTTTATTATATTCTGTAGCTTCCACAGGATCACAGGTTTTAAAGTACTGCAGCGAAGTTGCAATCTATCGGTTACCAAAGGGCCGCCAAGTGAACGTTTACTGTGCAAACTTTGCCAGATGCACCTCTGGGCCGTTCCCTCGTGAACGACGATACCTCTTGCCCCGGTTGATGCCCTGGTACTTGCTTTGTTAAGAAGTAACAGGTCTTTTTAAAAGTGCATGGAATTAAAAAGATACATTAGGATCAAAAAAACTATTGCGTTCATGGCGGTAAATAATGTAATTCCGTTATTACTAGGTGTAAATTAGTAAGGAAAACAGTTTGCTAAACTCTTTTCTCTTTGTTTAGTCCTATGGTTTCTCCTAAAACTGAGTTTGAGGATAAACCATAGGATGGGAAAGCCCGAACGAATGCACGGAATACTTTCTGAAATATAATTATTTCTAAACCTCATCATAATTCTTAAAGCGATTTTTAATAGCAGATTTTTTACAGCTAATAAAAAATATTCTTCTTTAATACCTCAGTAAGCCATATGTATTTCAAACAAATAAAATATACCAAAGAGAAACTCATTTCTCATAGCTCTTAAGTGAAATTGATAACCATCAGAAAAAAACCTTTTACAAAGGTTACATTTCAAGAAGTCCATTAAAGTACATACCTAGTTAATACATCCTTCAAGACGTTGAATGATTCCATCTTCAGTAAGACCTAAACTTAGGTTCCATACGAACATTCATCAATATCACTCAATATCCGTCTCCTAGACACGTCCTAGGTCTCATCTCAAGATGGAATAAAATGAAATCGTATAATCTGTAAATAGAATAGTGGAATCACTTTTACACGTCATATTAAAAATAAGCTAGATGAGGTCGGCGTTTCTTAACTGACTACTCTCAGAAGAAAGTCCGAAACAAACTCAGAGACGCAGTGTCTTTTAAAATCCAGACATAATCTTGGTCAGGCCATATGAGGACCATGTAGATTAGCGTCTGAAATAGTCTTTTGAGGAAAGAACCACAAGGATTCGAGTGGAGCTGTCCAGTCAGTGCAAGCATTTGTCAGTAAAAGTGGAGCTCAACTCAGAACTTGTGGAGCTCAACGATACGGACGGTGTCTAGATACGTCGGATACCTAATAGACAGGAAGAAGATAAATAGCGGGTTAGCCGACAATTCATACGACTCTATTGTACTGACGAGCTCAGAAACTGAAAATACTACAGAATACAGAAATTTCATAACAGTGACGTCATTGTTTTGAGGACTTTTTTGCATTGCAAAAAGAAAATGTTTTATTTTTGAAAGATAATTATTTCACAAGAAAATATGTAATGTTTTTAGTAATTAACAAGTGAATTAGCAAGAAAATCTAGATTTAAACCAAGTTGTATTACAATGTACTTAAGACTCAGAATCCCTGTTCAAGTAAATCATAACTGCTGTCTAGCCTTATCTTGTTAGTAGTTAAAATCCAGACTCTATAATATCTGATAATTTTTTAATCGAAGCACCCACCTACATATTTCCCGACCCCCGGGTCAAACCTAGCACCCTGCTCACACGACTAAACCAACTAACCAGTCAAAATATGCCATGTAAACGTTCTTTCATGTCCCCACAATCCGAGCCATCCCCTAATCGCATACTAAAAGACGGCGAAAGAGGAAACACAAATAAATCAAAGCTACAAACAGTTTTCTTGTCGACAGTACCGCTCCTACATTAATTTATGTACGAAGGAAGGGTCTGATTGATCAATAGCCAATAACAAAATGACGACACACACGCACCGTGGCTGTATGAGCGTACAAACTCACACAAGGAACTCAGGAACTAAATAATATTGGACATGAAATGATGGTGGAGGAAAACTTCGTGAGAAAATACATATATAGCTATATATACATAATACTAGCGACCCGCTCCTGCTTCGAAAGGTTTTCACGACTTGACAAAACATCGAGATTTCTTAGTTAAATGTTACCCTAATACACTAAACCTTCCGGAATAAATTCTCTAACCGATGGTGAAAACCTCATTAAAAATCTGTTGCGTGGTTTAGAAGAACAACGCGGACATACAGACAAACACGAAAAGCGACTTTAATCCTAATATTATAAATTCGAAAGTAACTCTGCCTGTCTTTCTGTCTGTATGTTACTTCACGCCCAAACCACTGAACGGATTTCGATAAAATTTGGCAAGGAGATAGATGGCATCCCGGGGAAGGACATTGGATACTTTTTATCGACATACCACGCAGACGAAGCCGCGGGCGGAAGCTAGTTTATAATATGTATAGATAGAAGATTATTATGTTGAAATCGGCAAAACGCGTTCAGCATTAAGGGTGGTTAACGTTGCAGAGCGTTGCCCTGCTGTAGACCATTTACAGGGGGGTGTTATTCCTCGGTTTTTATTTAGCCTACTAGCTGCGCCCCGCGGTTTCACCCGCGTAAGTCGCGATCCCGTGAGAATATCGGAATAAAAAGTATCCTATGTGTTAGTCCAGGTTATAAACTATCTGTTTGACCAATTTAATTCAAATCCATTAAGCCGTTTTTGCGTGATTGAGTAACAAACATAAAAACACACAAACTTTCACATTTATAATATTACTAGCTGCGCCCCGCGGTTTCACACGCGTAAGTCTCGATCCCGTGGGAATATCGGAATAAAAAGTATCCTATGTGCTGCTAATCCATGCTATAAACTATCTGTTTTCCAAACGGCTGAATGGATTTGGATGAAATTTGGCACAGGGGTAGACCATGACCTGGAAAAGGACATACGATACTTTTTATCCCGATATACCTACGGGATAGAGACTTACGCGGGTGAAACCGCGGGGCGCAGCTGGTACCTATATAAATGTCAAAATACTCGTACAAGAATGTGATTATCACTCGATCGATCCGACAACGTTCAGCCGATCCATAAAAGTGCAATAGTCACTGTTGCACTTATTACGATCAAAGAATACACCGGTTCTTTAATTAAAGATGAATATTAATTATTACCAGACTGCAAGAAACTCCGGTGAACTTTAAAACTTTTTTGTTTGTTAGTTATACGCACCAGGATTAAACTGATAAGCTACAGGTTACAACCATTTTGTGGCTGTTTTTAATGCTACTGGATTAATTGTAGATACAATGTTGAAGCGATGGCACAAAATAATACCTCAATTAATATTTCTGTCATTACATGATGATCGTCGTGAAGTTCGTCAAAGTTCATTGATTGTTTAGTTTGAGGCATTACTTTTTTTTACTTATTACTCTAATGAGTTCCGGTAATTAAGTAATTTTACATCCTAGTTGTTTTGATTAATGACCTGCACCCTTATTACGTAATACATGATCAATCACAGTCTGAATCGGTTTGAAACAAATTGCTAGTCCATACAACTTCATAAGTACGATAAAAAATCTGCTCAACAACGTAAATAACGCAATTAATATTGTTGATCTGTCAAAATGACAGTTTAGTCATAATTGGTTACGCAATTAGATAGCTGGTGGCTTACTACGGATCTCCAAAGGACAATGGTTTCAGGTTCAAAAGATGGCCAAAACTAAATCAACCTCCATATGAAATAATGTTAGTAGAGCGCTCTAGATCTAATCTACGGTAAAGGAAAATATCATGAACAGTGATCGTTCACCAATACGCCAATCGTGATGATAATACTTATTTATTTTTTGTATGAGACAGTTTGGTCTTTTCAGCGTAATAATTATCAAATATTTCATTATATATAATTTTAATGTCATCTTTTAAATTAATCATAGACATGCATGGCTACTTTGCACCGCTAGCCACCTGTCCTAGCGGCATGTGCATGCGCCATCATTTTAATCTGTACACCTAGCGACTAGGGACACATGCTGCAAATGGCGAATGGTGATGCACCTGGTGGGTATAAGAACCTCCGTGTCGTTCTAATCTAATAATTATATCAAATAAAAAATGTCAGCCAGGTGTGCACAACGATAAAAACGCTACAAGGTTCCTTTGGTCCATCTTGTTTTGTTAATACAATGTCTGTGATTATTCACAACATACTCGTATTTAACAACAACGACCGCTTTTTTTTTTTTTTTGAGGGTGGGAAATCATCCAATGACTTCTCCCGCTCTGGGCGGAGCGGAAGGGCGTGTCAGACTTTTACTGACTAAAACCCACCCGTGTTCCTTCATTTGCCTGTTGCCAAGGTCCCGGTATCCCTTTCGGACTTTCCCGCAACCCTGGCAGGCATCGGTCCTATTGGACCCCGTCAATTTTGCTGACATCTCTTTGAGGCGCGCGTGGAACACGACGCGCCATCGACCCGGGCCTGGTCCTTATCGGACGGCGAGCTGCCCGTTGCTCGCCGTCCGCAAGCCCGCGCCTATGGTGGCCGGAAATCCGCCTGGGATTCCCGACGCCCAGGGCGTCTCCAACGGCGGCGGTTAGGGGCGTGAGGGCGCAAACTTTGCCTTTCCCTCACGCGTTCCGCCTCCTCCTTCGCGAGCATTACTGCTTCGCAGAAGGAGGTGACGGCTTCCCATGCCCTCTCGCTCCGTACCATGGCCTGAACCAGGGCCGGACGCGAGAGGTCACTGCCGCCAATCGCCTCCGCGAGGACACGGCGGTGCTCCGCCCAAGCAGGGCACACCTCAACCGTATGCTCCACCGTGTCCTCCGGGCGATCCACAACAACGCCCCCCTGACAATGTCATTCAGACGCCAAAAGGTCCTTGTAGCACTCTAGCCTACAGTCCGGCCGTCGCGTCGGCAGAATGCTATTCTGACACCTGTCAGTTGGACCATTTGTAGTATTAATAAGGATCAAATTTGCAAAACACGTATTCGTTATTATAAAACTGACAGGTCTCAAGAACGCATTCTCGCTTTCAGTGTGATGCATAGTTCGTATGCGGCGATGTAGATGCCGCCACAGTTTCTTAGTCTTCGATGTTAATTGGACAGGCAGGTACTTACATACCCGATATAACTACCTTTAGGGCCAGTGTAAGTTTAAGGTCAGTAGCAGTATTGAAAACGCAACCGACAGAGCAGATACAATCGCTCAATCATTGCACCATGCGTACCAACCACTGCTGGCTTAACAAACCCTTTAGAAAAGGCATGGCACCTAACTTTAAATATACCTACTTACTTTCCTTCTCTGCCAGAGACTATAATCGTGATGTCATATTAGTATGGGGGGCGAGCCCATCCTAAATAGGATTGTATATCATAAAGTGGACAAACATCCCGAAGAGATTCTTCGCTTATCTTACGCGCCCATTATTTGCTCGAGGGGTGAGCGGAAGCATTGGGGTTCTGTTATAAAGTAACTCCTTGAAGTCTTGGTCTCCTGGTACAAAGATATAAGTTACAGTGACTTTTTGTGGTGAAAGGCCTACCAGTGTACCTAGTTGTCGATTGTCATAGTGACTCATCATCGAAGTCCTGGGTTCGATTACCGTGCACATAATATATTATCATAATGTAAATGACCAAAGAGTTTCCTGGTTTGACTTTTTGTGCATAAAAAACTTATAACGTGTCTGCAAACACGAAAAAGATACCTCCTTTCGAAAATGAGCTTTAAGGCGAACAGGCGCGATATCGCGGGCGCGACAAGGGTTGTACTGCCTGTCGCGCCCGCGATATCGCGCCAGTTTGCACGAGGCTTTATTGATGGAACCACAAATATCGTCATAGACAGCGTCAGAGAAGAAATCATTATATGAAACAAAAAAGTTCCGTTTGGCAAGTTATTTCAAAAAGTTGTGGTCTCCAACGAACTATTATTTAGTCTTAATATATCAGTCGCAAATGTAAGGTACCTGGACCAGTATTGACTAAATACCATTTACAATAAATACGTATGGAGCCTAAAGGCCACAGTAAAGCATTATTAGTGAACTAGTCAAACACTGGCTGCGATAAATGCTAAGTCATTATGGTCATTATGAGGCACTAAAGTGCAATTGTTTGCAGATGATATAGGATTGAGGCCGGTGAAAATAACTCAACTACTTGAGATAAAATAACTGGTGTATTGATATACGAAAATTAGTTTTTCGTTTTACTAAGAAAAAGCACGTTCTTCTTCCGTTTCTTCAAATATAAGCGTCTGTGTCATGGCGTCCAAAAACACAACACAATAAACATTAAATTCTTCTAACTTTCTGATTGGTCGAATAGCCGGCGCTTCATCGACACCCAGCCAACCGCAGCGGTCGACTAGTGATTTCCGTTTAGTTTTTTTTTTTTGTTATGTAGTGCGACAACACCCATTTACGCTTTTCTTGGAGAAAATGCAATTAATAAACCTATTACAACCTAGTAGGTTAATCTACAAATGGTTAATCAATCGCACATAAAAATCAAATAAAATTATTTATTAGTTTGTAAACATGGGTAATTAGTACATTATAATATGTTTTTTATTTTTTATTAGCCCTGCAAACTCTGTAAATCCAAAGATTATCTGTCAAAAATAGCTGATTTCAGCAAAACGAATACCAAGAGTATCTACAAATCTACTACAAAAAGTAGTTATAGGTACTTTTTCCTTTAAAACAATGTACAAAAAAGAATATTCTATAATCTACATATTTATTTCAATACTTTTGCACGAATTATGGGAGAATCGTCAACTTCTATTGAATTAGCTGTTAGCATAATAACTACCTATGCTGATAGTAGCATGACCCGAGGTAATTGTAAAATTCCAAACAGAACAAACCATCGTGCAAAAACCCTAACATACCAACATATCTCCTCAGCCTACAATCTACCTACAGACACAACAAATACAGCATTCTTATATGCGAAGTAAAAGTATTCGTATCGAATGCAGACTAAGGACGCGCGTTGACACCCGCTGCATCGCGCGCGGGTGTCGGCCCGTCCAAGGCTTTCGATCAGGCCGCTGAACCCCGTCCGTTAATTGTGGCGCTATTATTATCCTCCTTTGGGCCTCTGACTATGAATACACCGTATTTACTGTTATTTAGACCTGTTTTACAATTATGTGAGGGTTAATTCAGGTCCTCGCCATTCATGTTGAAATCTTTGACATTGTTGGGGTCTAGTTTTTGTGTGCAAATATTTACTTGAAGGACGACGCAGCAAGTGCATATCTTGAATGTTCCGTTGTTAACTCGCTTTACGTGATAGCTATGAGATTACCTACTATTGAGATAGGTCAGTAAGCCCAAACTTATAAAATTGTTCAACAAAGAATAAGTATGTAGAGATTTAATTGAATAAAAAGTCTTATTCAAACTATTTTTCCACATTTCATCAGTTCCTCGTTAATTAATCATTTTGGTCTCCGCTTGGAAGTTCCCCTCTAAGCTGTTCGGAAGCTTAGTACCTACATTTATAATCTACAAAAACTGGTTTTTAATCTCGTAGACTAATTTGACAGGTGTAAATGTCAAACCCCAAATTGAAAAACAAAGAACAATCACTTGAAATGTCAAATTAGTCTACGAGATTAAAAAACAGACTTTAGCTGACCCGACAGACGTTGTTCTGTCCAAAAGTTCATACAAAAATCCCATAGAGAAGTTCAGTTTTTCCCGAGCTTGAAAATTTTTCGGGAAACTTTCCCTAAAAACCTTTGAAATAAAACTTAAAAACGATAAATAGCGAAATCGGTCCAGCAGTCCTAGAGTTATGCGCTTACCAACGATCATCATATAGATTAGATTATGGAAAGCTATTTTAACAATAAATACGAACGTGAACACAATTCATTAACTTGATTGATTGACAACCTTTCATCAAAATTCACTGTAACCGACACACTATTGTGTGATAATTATGCCAACCTATTTATTGTTCTAATTCACCGTGACTGCCAAAGCCACGGGGACTAAAATCATTAATATACTCTTCCATAGTAACGCAGTGGTGAAAGCAGGGGTGTGCCAGAGTCCTCGACCCCGATACAACCCTCCGTGACCCCATACAACGACCAGGGCACCATGAAACGAGAGTAATTCAATTAAACACTTAAAGTACTAAAGGACTACCTGTACCTATCTTCCTATAGTATACCTACCGGGTATTATAGTATCAGATTATGGAGACCAACTTTATTGCTAATATGTATGTGAAAACAATTACGAGAATTGAAAGAGTTTGATGTAGCTAGTGTCCCAAAAGTTCCTGCTAAACATATCGGTAATCTCTCTTCTCTCTCTTATTATGTGAATTTGATTCCAATGCGGCTTTGAATGTCATTAATATTATTCCTCTAGGATTTTTTTGAACTAATAATACCTACATTGTGCTCTAGGTAGTTATTGATAATGAATGCCCGATCGAAGCAGAGGTGGCTCACTAGTGTTCTGTTTAATAGGTTTTGTGATCGCAGTACATCGCACAGAACGCATTCCCATTAAATATAAATTAGGTTACTTGCCTAATCGTTTGTACTGGTATAAGTAGTAGATATTTTCTGTAATCTGGACTAAAGCCAAAACATATTTGATATTTTTTGTAACTGCACCCGAATAAGCAACATGTTGGTTGGTTTTGACTCCACCAGCACAAAGATTTTCTGAAAAACACAATATTTGAGCTTTTCCTTCACACCCGAACGAAAAACCCACCATTATCCTTATCCTAACTAATATTATACGAATGCGTAAGTGATTTTGTTTGTTTGTTTGTTACGCTTTCAGGCTAAAACGGCGGAACGGATTTGGATGAAATTTGGCACATGGGTAGACCATGACCTGGTAAAGGACATAGGCTACTTTTCATCTTGGATCGCCGACGATGTCGCGGGCAACAGCTACTAAGAAATAAATCGACGCGTTAATTATTCATGAATAGTGCGGCTACACAGTGTAGGTGCCTGCGTTCGATAATAATGATCATAATGCTATTGGATATATCGAAGCTACTTGCTTCTCTATCTGTAATTTATTCCATCTACCTACTGAAACAGTCAGTTAAATAAAGGGATATTTCAGCTGATAACTAAGTAACATCCCGATTGTAGTCATTTATCATTTTCTTCTTTCATTACTGTAACACTCTTCAAGTTCCACTTTTCATGGCATCCACTGAAAGGTACATTAGACCAGGGGGCTTAAAACGGTCACTTTAGCAGAATCAAAATATTAAAATATTATGAATCATCGTAAAATGTCACAAGCTGACAATTCATAATATGATCTGCGTGTAATTCTTATTACGAAATAATTCATCTGTTTGACAGTTTTCTATGGAGATTCGTAGAATGGTCCACAAAATTATGAATTGCTTTTATGTCAAATTAGAGGAATTGCTAATGACAGCTGGGATTCAGGAAATGAACTGCTTTTAGAGGAATTGCAAATGTAGCCGGTTTAGGCACCCAGTTTATTTCATAAAGTACAAGCATCCCTACCCTTCTTATCAAATCAAATACAATTAACAGTGTAATAAAATACCCATTAAGCTTATTGATCGATAAAATCCGAATGCCGAAAACAATTTTGTCTGCGACAATACATCATAAAAGGATAACAGGACGCATATAAACGGGGGTATTAACCTAAATAGAATAAATATATAAAAAGGGGGGGATAAATATCAGCAAAATCATGACGGAATTGCAGGCGTTGCTTGCTGTTCGTTGTTTGTGCTCCGATCCACTAGAAAGGGTAGGCAAGCTAAATTCATCCCATGGTCTCTCATACGGCGGTACCTACGTTTTGACCATTGCGCTATTGTACCATCACGTACGTCATCAGTTTCAGTCTCTACCCAAATATTCGAACTATGCAGCTGAATTTTGTTATTTTCAATTCAGCGACTGTCATCTGACCTCCAGAGTTATTTGATTTATTATCTTTTCTGCGTCAGAAAACACAACCTCCAAAATATGTACCTGCAATTTACAGATTTGAACCGGCTTTAAAATTGTTGGTGTAGGTGCAAAAACAATACAGCCCCTTAAAAGTAGAGGATTATGTTAATTTGATTAACTTAAATGTATATAGTTCTGTATATTTTAGGTAAGTACATATCAATGAGAACATAGTGTCACTGCGGAACTTTTAAAATAAAGAACGCTATCTATTCCAGTAGATTTAAAACTCGATCTCTTGCGTGGTTCTAGTCTCCTGGTAACAAGGGTGCCGGCTATGGGGGAACATGACCTAGTTTTGTGAAGGGTGCTCCTCTAACGGTGTGCACCATCGATCCATGGGGGACCTGCTTAAATAGCTATGGGAAAGATTCTACTCATTGCTTAGAATTATATTGCGATGAAGAGCAAAAAAGAAAGCTTCACACAAATGTTCTAATCCAATTGACACTCGTGTTTGTGACTCATCGAAAATGGCAAATAACAAAGTTTTACATAATGTCATTAAAAAGTCCAGCATAGAAACAACACATTCGATAAATTGCCAATAATTAGACCGCAACGACCTTTCCCCTTTCCATTGTCCTCGCCGTATTCTTTAGCTTATTACAGAAAAGTGCAGCAGGTGATCGAACAAAAGTTAGTGCAACAGCCACGTAATAATGTGGCTGGACAACTTCAGCACAAACACGTATATCGCTCTTGTCAGACTTATTGCGTGGTGCATAGGTCGTAGACCCTACTGCTGAGTCACATTCAAACGGCGAGCTTCTAGAATCATCATGGACACAATACGAGGAATTTCAGGTACGTCATTAGTAATCATACCTTTAGGCGTTTGGTTTTAAGGAAAATAATTAACTAACTAGTATACACTGCATATTCAGTGAACTAAGTGAACATATTGTTAGCGATGGAATTCTTAGCAAGATTCCATAAGACATCAACCTGCTGGCGCCTACGGCTAGATAGAATATGAGGTTACTTCTGCTGCTTTTTAGGGTTCCGTACCCAAAGGGTAAAACGGGACCCTATTACTAAGGCTCCGCTGTCTGTCTGTCCGTCTGTCACCAGGCAGTATCTCATAAACCGTGATAGTTAGACAGTTGAAATGTTCACAGATGATGTATCTCTGTTGCCACTATAACAACAAATACTAAAAAACAGAATAAAATAAATATTTAAGGGGGCTCTCATACAACAAACGTGATTTTTTTGCCGTTTTTATAGATAACGGTACGCAACCCTTCGTGCGCGAGTCTGATAGGCACTTGGCCGGTTTTTTCAAAATAAATATCAAGGATGATATAATGCACCTACATAAACCTAAATGATAGTTGTGTGATTATGATTACATTACTTTATCCTAGAGTCGCTCTCAGGTTCAGTAAAATCCTTTTTAGTAAGAAGATTGTCATCTATTTTATTTAGATAACATATTCCCATGGCCGTAAGGGAGCTAAAATCAACAATAACTCACAATTAACTTTTTCGAAACCCAAATAAAACGACAAGACAACAATAGGTGCCGAAAAAAATTAAAGTTATCCACGTGTGACGCGGAGACGACGCACCCACAGCTGGCGAAGATTCAACCTTTCAATCTGAGCAGCTGGCGTGCCCTTATTATCCTAGATACCGCCTTAAGGAATCCTTGTCCTGCCAGTCAACGGCAACAAAGCCTTTATCCACACATATGCGGCCGTCAGCTGCCCGGACAGCTTGCGCCATAAAAAATAGGCCAATAACTCCGATGGCGAAAAAAAACTTAAAGAAATGTTAAAGATGGCGGCAGGTGCGGTGTCAGCTGCGCGCACGCACCTTTGTAATAATTGCATTGCGCCCGCGTTCGTTTTGTTTACCTCGCCGCACCACATAAGTTTTGTATCGTTTTGTGTCGGCCGCGTTCGCGTGTGATCGAGGATTTAAATTAAATATAAGGAGCGATAAAATATAGGTGTATGCTGTTGCTGTTCTACTTATAAGCTATAACTGAGATAACTTATGGTCATGTTAAACGTTCGTTTACATTAGACGATAAGAAACAGCTGTTATTTTATTACACGAGGCGATGACTATGACTAATGTAGTGTAATAGTCCTTTTAGTACCTTATCTAGTCTGCTTAGAAATATGTTGAGGTATTCAGGGCTTCAGAGTTCAGACTCGTATTCGAGTATCGATACGTGGATTCACACTTCATCAATTAATTTAAAAGTGTCTGATTAAAGAAGGAGGGTAATGTTTTTTGAGAGTATGTATATATGTTTTTATGTATGTTTGTTTTTTTTATTTTATGTTTGTATGTATTTATTTATTTATTTATTTATTTATTTTATTATTTATGTACACACAGTAAAATACATAGTATGTAGTATTAGTATGTATGTCTGTCTATTTCTCTGGCACGATCTGTAGCCTAAACGGGTTGATGGATTTTAACAAACGAGGTGTCGTTAGGTTCGTCTTAATTGTGGGAGTGACATAGGCTATAAAAAAATTGTATATTTCATCTGCAAATACAAAAAAGGGAGGGACAGGTTTTTTTTTTAAATTACGACGATATTGGTATCAAATAAAAGCTAGTACTTAATGAGTAAAATTATTTCAAATATGTAGATTAATAAAACTAAAAGCTTGAAATAAAACAAAGTTCAATGATTGTTTTTTTCTTTTCAGTTATAGGGTTTTGCAGTCGGGTTTTTTGTTTTTTAAATAATTTGATTTATTGCGTTTGTGTCATCAGTTAAATTTTGAGTTTGATCAATGAGATATTGCACAAAAAAATCACATTCAAGTTTGCCCATCACATCTTGCAAGTTGCACATGAGTGGAACCACCGTTACGATACAGATGCATCAATGGTTTCCCCAAATGTAGTATTCCACCGCATGTGTTCATCAACGGAGTTAAATGAGGCATAATAACAGTTGTTACATTATGTTACCGTCACGCCAGCAATCACTAAAGTGTTAGGCAAGAAATATGTGAGTCCAAAGTACACCCCTTACATATTTCTGAATAATATTATGATAATATCAAACGGAATGGTAGGTTTTTGACAGGGTATTTTGAGCATAGTTAAAAAAAGAAAAATGCCCAAAGATTTTGGATTTTTTCACTAATGTCTTGCTTTGCCATGGTTCCCTGAGATAGGCAGCTGCTTTCTAGGGCTGCTCCTGCGCTGCGGCTATTCTCCATGCACAATTCTAATTAAATTCATAGGCGAGGCGCCAACAATATGCCTGACATGCATCATTCCTAAAACATTGTTAAATCCAATTATTACTATTATTATAGGCCAAGTAGGTACCGTAGTAGGTAGGTAAGTATTTTCTGTATTTATATCTTGAAGATTACTGTAACCGTTGGAGGAAAAAAAACATCATTTCAAACATCGTGAGGAAACCAGACGCGGTCCGAGGGGAGGAGGCGGGTCCTGGGGGTCATGACCCCCCCCAAAATCATTCAAGCTTTCGAGAGACTGAATGATTTACGTGCTTTACTAACTAAAAACTTTAGGTACTTGAGCCACAGTGCCCCGATGGGTATATATATGTACAAAAACATGGTGACCCCCCCCCCAAAATCTTGGGCTGCGACCGCGCTTGGAGGAAACCTGCACCCCAATTGTGTAATACACGATCAATCACAAACTGAATCGATTTGAAATAGATTGCTAATTGCTTCATAAGTTCGAAAAAAAATCTGCTCAACAACGTAAATAACACAATGAATTTTGTTGAACGGTCAAAATGAAACAGATCGTTTACGTAAATGTGTATAGTAATATAAATTCGAAAGTAACTCTGTCTGTCTGTCGTCTGTCTGTATGTTACCTTTTCACGCCTAAACCACTGAATGGATTTCGATCAAATTTGGCAAGAAGATAGATGGCATCCTGGGGAAGGACATAGGCTACTTTTTATCGATATAAAACGCGGGCGAAGCCGCGGGCGGAAGCTAGTTCTTACTAATTATTATAAATGCAATAGTGAGTTTGTTTATTTGTTACGCTTTCACACTAATACGGCTGAACGGATTTAAATGAAATTTGGCACATGGGTAGACCATGACCTGGAATAGGATATACGATACTTTTTATCCCGATGTTCCCACGGGATCGAGACTTACGCGGGTGAAACCGCGGGGCGCAGCTAATCTAATATAATCGTCTGAAATCGCCAACCCGTCTTGAGTAATCTTATTATAGGCTGGTATTATTATTATTCATCTCAATCATATTTCACCTGCAATTCGAACTTACGAATATGCAGTCCGTAGTTGCTTTTGCAACCAGGGAGCAATGAGTTCCATATGACTTATCAAGCAAGCATTATACTTACTTTTAAATACACATACGTTAACAACATGCTTGTTCCACGAACAAAATATGGCAGCCAACTACTATAAAGATGTTTACACTAATAAATCCCATTATTGCACTCCCCGTAGAGTAAAGAATGCCGACCTAATAAACATCTTGAAGGCTCCATGTTTAACAACATTACAGTCTGCAACGAATACCTATTGTTTCATTTTTAATATAGGGTGCTTGTGCTCCTAACTATGCGTGCTTTTTAGTCGTAATTGGAATTGTTCGTATAGTTTCAAGTCAAGGAGAAAGCTGAGTAGGAGACGGGTATAGAAAGGACCTACTTTCGCTACATACTTTTATAGATAGACTAGCTGCTGCCCGCGAGTCCTTCTGCGGACCAGGATGAAGAGTAGCCTATACAGTTAGGATATCTGAAATGTAGAAAGTGAGCTATTTCATATTTATTTTTAAGTCTGTTAGAGTAGGTATCTTCTTCAATCGGTCCCTCATTACTGAGGATCGTGGTCACTGGACCTTTAAACGGACAATCTGCCTCCATCGACTCCGATACAAAGTTGCCATCACCACCTGCTGAAATTTGCGTGAGGACGCAGCTTCTTTTACTTGGTCGGACCATCGTGTTGGCGACCGGCTTCGTGCTCTCTCCTTTGGTATTGCCAACAATGACCAGCTTTTCTAGGCTGCTATCTCCCCTTCTCATTATGTGGCCGAAGTAGGTCAAAATACGCTGTAGGCAAACTGTAGACAATCGGGTCTTGATATCGAGCTGGGAAAGAATAGACACATTTGTGCGTTTGGCTGTCCATGGAATTCGGAGCATCCGCCTCCAGCATCCAGCAGGTATATATTATGTAAATACCGTATATTAAGATATGCATAACATTATAGAAAGTGAGTTTGTTTGTTACGATTTCACGCTGAAGCGGCTGAACGGATTTTGATGAAAGGAGATAATTCATCAAAAAAAAAAAAAAATCCGTTAGAGCATGTTATTCTCTTCACTTTTCACAATTGGGCCAAACCTGTAGGGCAATTCCCTGCGCTGTTATACGATTTTGAAAAATACTATTTTCAGTATTTTTTATTTAAAATAATTAATACTAATCTAATTAAAGTAATAGCTTGTAGTCATAAAAAATTTAGTGAAAAACGTACTCTTTCAAAATATAGCTATATTTTTTTTGTTTGGCCGGCTCTTTCACCTTTTTTCCGAAAATGTATGGACGGTGAATGATCTACTTTGGCACTTGGGTAGACCATGACCTGTAATAGGACATAGAATACTTTTATCACGGTAGTACGTTCCCGTGGGATAATTTCCGAACTCCATTCGGGCAAAGCTGCAGGCAAAACCTAGTTTATAATATTAGTTAGGATACAGCTGCGCCTAACTTTACGTATAATTGAACAATAGCACGACACTTTTCTTCAGGCGTTTATTACGTACTTATACAATAAACTGACGTCTTCTTCCCATGGTAGGCAGAAACTACAGAACGCCACCTGCTACGTGGCTATCCTTACATTATATTATACTCTTTTTGCCTCGTATAAGTTCATACATCTGTTCACAAACGGCGTATAATATACCTAATGATGAATTGTTAAACCATCTTTGGGTCGTTCCTGCACTTTTTAGGATTCCCTCTGGTTTACAGAAGCCGAAAGCGAAAGAATGGTGTACGTTCGAAAGATAGGTTTTAGGTGTTGGCTACACCTTACTATTCATTGTTTTATTTATGATGATGCCTATGTAATTAATAAAGCAAGCTGCAGTTGTCCGTTTATTCATTTTAAATACTTTCATTACAAGCTTTTATTAACTATCTAATAAAGATGTTAGATTAATGAAGCTAGTACATTATTTAATTAGCACCTGTTCAGATTCACGTAATATATTATCTAATAATAAGGCATTAGTAGTTAGAAGTTGCTTCATTGTTTAACACTAATCACTGAAAACCTCATGTAGGAAATCCTTAGTTACCTGAAATACAGAATACTGGTACTTACAAACTGATACCCCTTCTAGTTTCTAATGCCCCTTTCTCAAAAGGACGATGTTCCAACTTACCTACACTAATACGAATAAATCATCCGGACTCCAGTGACCGCCTACGCGGCACCCGCGCACGTGTCCGCACATCTGCCCTCCTGGTTCTTCATAATTAATCTACCTGCGGTACCTGCTCAACCCCTCATATAATTAATACACACCAATTTGGAGTTTTAGAAGCGATTTTATTGAATAACGGACCTATTATATCCTTACTGTGTGTGTGTGTGTGTGTTACTACCTGTATTCTAAACGGACTTTTTCTTTTGTAAAGTCTTCGTCAAACATTGTCAGACAAAATCTATACTCTATCTATATTAATACTAATCTACACTAATATTATAAAGGTGAAGAGTTTGTTCGTTTGAACGCTCTAATCTCAGGAACTACTGGTTGTAATTGAAAAATTCTTCTTTTGTGTTGGATAGTCCATTTATTGAGGAAGGCTATAAACATCACGCTACGACCTATAGGAGCGGACCATAAATAAATGAAAAATGTTTGCAAAAACGGGAAAAATTATTCCTTTTTAAGAGCTTACGTTGCGTGCGTTGCGTAAACGGTTTAAGTTACGCAAATATCAGGTATGATGGAATTGTTCTTCTTTAAAAGTTCTAAACAAAAGTCCGCGACAGCATATGTCTATCTTTTAAGATTGACTCACTGTATCCTTTTTTTATAGTAATCTTTGTTCGAAATTAATGCATTATTTGCGAAGGAGTTTTATCAACATCATATTAATTCTTATTCAAATAAATAGTTTCAACATCAAGGGTAATTATGTAGCAGTAAAATACTTTTTAACTCATTGGAATCGGATAATTAATTTCGAAGTTATCACGAGTATAAAAATGCAATACGCGAACCGTTCGACGACGGCGCTCGCCGCCGCGACGTTCCCTACTCTAGAGAGGAGAGCACGGGCACATGGGTAGACCATGACCTGGAATAAGCGAATAGGCGAAAATAGCGATAATATTAATATTATTTTAATCAAGGACTTATGTGCGACACGGGCAAGTAAAGGACCAAAAGACAAAAGAACAAAGTCTTCTGAGATAATTAATGGTTTTATTTCTGTATATAGTTTTATACAAACACACTTTTACACGTCAATCATATTTTAAAAACCAGTTGAGTTCGGGATTTCCTATCTGAATACTTTGAGAAGAAAGGCCGAAACAAACTCAAGAGGTCGGTGGTGGTGGTTTTTATTTTGTGTTTCACGAACTGTGTCCAAATAAACGTTATTCTTTCTTTCTTTTCATCGTATAAAACAAAGTCGCTTTTCGTGTTTGTCTGCCTGACCGCTTAGTTCTTTAACTACACAATAGATTTTGATGTGGTTTCCACCATAATTTAGAGAATTCATTCCCGTAGGTTTGTGTATACATTCATAATAAAAAATATATAATAAGGAAATCTCGATGTTTTGTTATTTCATAAAAACCGTGCGAAGCAGGGGCGACGCTAGTCAATTGATTAATAAACGGACTGATATAACCAAATAGTTATTTATGCAACTTATATAATAAGGGGTATTAAAACACGAATGTGGGTTTATCACATAGTATCACATGAGTGTTTTAATACCTAATTATTTACAGTTGCATACAAGACTTTATCTACACCAATGTTATGAATCCTCTATAAAAGGTTCTTTGTAATACTAATATCAAACAAAAATGACGGGATACAACCCACGTGAATTCGAATAAACTACAATTTTTTTTTTTTTTTAATGACATCTTATTTAGTGAAACGCGCCTGCATGATAGCGTTCTTTGTTTGAAATGAGTTGCATTATGAAATTTTGTACATTATAACACCCGTTTGGATGATATAATGGTTATTTTAATATTGGCAATAAACTAATTGTTTCAGAAACTTTTATAGAGGATTTATAGCATGGGTGTAGATAAAACTTGTTATATCATGGATGAAGGGATACAATCATTACATAGTTGAACAATATGTAGCAAAAGGGCGTTCCAAAATATAATAACAACACTGAAATCAATATACTTGCATTTATTTTCAAACTTTACATTAAAATTTAATGTTATTTAAAACATTTACATTCCTTAGTAATTTTAACGTTTTTACAAACTTCTAAGACTGCCTTTATACATTATGTAACAAGTTTATAATTTGATATAGAACTTTGCAGAAATTAAAACTTTAATGGATACTATATACTTTAATAAAAAAGAAGAGATATCACTTGAAAATATTTTTACAACAGTTCTATTATACTAAGACTCTATTGAAATAAAAATCTCGCAATAATAGTTAAGACCCTATTACTAGAGCTACATACAACAGCCAAAAGACTATGGACAATGAAATCTGCTCTTAATTCTTACATTAAAATTGTGCTATAGTCTGACCGAGGCCACTGTACCGAGCCTCAGGTATGTATCCGGCGAGACGGGGCGGCAGTGCAGGCCGCTCATTCGTCAACGCTTACAACATCTCGCCGCTTATTCGTCAACGCTGCCCCCCGCCTCTCCGCGCATGCCTAAGGCGCGGTACAGCGGTCTCGGTCAAACTATACCTCTATAAATGTGTGAATAATGAAGTCGGGTAGTAGCCGACCCGTTGCACCCAATAGCAAATGGCTGGTGTAATAGGAGCCTACCAGTATTGTGCGACATAATATTAATAAAACACAGGTAAATGAATACTGTATGTTTTATTGAATTGTATGACAATGATTACATTATTTGTGTATTTGAACTATTTTTATGTAGTATCCTAAGGTAGAGTGAGGGTATTTCTTTTTAATCAACTATGTGAATGTTATGATACTACTAAAAAAAGCGTGTCCGGCAGTGGATTGTGATATCGACATGAGTCGTAGATTGAAATAAAAATAAAGTTCGCTAATTTACACAAAATTAATAAACCCTTCATTTTAAAATAAAAATCAATTAAACATGACTCGTCACTATTCCGATAACCTTTGCATTTAATATTTATTCAAATCGATACTTTAAAGTACCTACAGTAATGCACTTATCGATATAAACGATCAACAATCCTAATGTGTTTTCACCTCAAACACCTGCCTGTGACATCGACCTAGATAGCGCGCGCCTACACAAAGTTCCATATCAAATTAATTGTTTCCAACCGTAATTTACTTAAAACTGGCGTGTTCCGACCTAACTACTATTAAATATGAACCAGGTGGAAATACTTCATAATTGATGTGCCTTCATTTTCAACTATAAAACCAAATCACATATGAAACTTTTATTAAACCAAGTTCATTGAACCCTCTGAATGTTTAGGCCTAAACTACGAATAAGTGATGATTATACAAAAATACAATTTCAAATTTTATTAACTTAAGTATTATCACTTAAGAGATCAGTCTTAAGATCCAGATTGCCCGGATCTAAAATTTGAAATGCATATTTTGAGACACATGAATCACCAAGAGCCTAGAAGTATGTTAATGATTTCTACCTTATTTATTAAAGTAATTAGGCGAGATATAATTTAATACAGTATATTATTTTATAAAACAATCATCACCACCGTATCTAGTTAGATTGAAGCGCCAGTTAGAACATGACTGGTCGGCCTGGTGACACATCCGTCCAATCAACACTAGTAAGTAACCTAAGTTGGATAGGAACATCGAGTATCGTTACCAGCTATTTAGTTTTGTTGGTGTCTCATCATGAGCTGTTCGTTTTACTTACATTCGTAACTCCTACGGGCACGGCTCGAGTGTGGCAGCAGCTGGGCTGTGTTCGTACTGTGTACAGTGGTCACGTGTCGCGCGCGTGACGTGGCTCCGCTCGCCGCACTCGAGTCCGTGCCCTGCTATTTACAAATATACTCAATAAACTCGATCAAAGCCACACTTCAAAGATATAGTAGCCAGTTCACTATTTAAAAATATATTCTCACAAAAACTTCTCACTCTGTTATCAGTGTAGAATTATTCAAAACTATCGATAACACCACTCTACCAGGAATGTCCTGCCATGTGTGAATTATAAAAATATGAAGATAAACACGACATCTAAATATTCATTAGATCACACATTTTACTAGTCCATATATTCATCATAAATCGTAGTACAAGAATGTCTATTAAAAACTCAGATAATTACACTATACCGTTTAGTCAGGACGTAGAACTTATGTGTTAGTAATTTAATGATATCTTCAATCCCATTGTTTAACATTGTACACTTGAGCAAACCACAATCAAAACAGTAATTATAGAGCACTCAGGCGAAAAAAAAGGTTTGATAATATTAAAATAATTTAATGTAGTCATTCGCTCACAAGCTCCACTATATCTCATATCCGTTGGCGCCGCGAGCACGCGTCGCTCACACTGTACTGTCCCACAAGTCACAAGTGTAAGTCTGATCACATCTACCTACATAGCTTCATACATACCAATCAATATATTTGACTATACATCTATTCTAACATTTGCATATACACTCACTAAATCCTCTGTAGCAAGTATTTTCCCCAAAATAAAAAGCGGTTTATATAAAAAGGTCACCACTACAAAAAAACCTCTCTTCCAAAAGCAGAAAATAAAAAGTATTATTCTTTAAAACAATCATTCATTATATACAAAAATATGTGCTTACTCAATTCAAAGATTCTTGCATTGTCAACATATAGATGGAATATTTCTTTATGTCTAAAGTATTTGGATTACTAGACGATTATAGAAACATGTACTAAAAGGATCCCCTTATATCAATAAACCCAATTTAAAATCACTTCATTTGGCGAAATATATATTCAGCTATTTATCTGAGTATTAAATATACTACAGCTTATAGCAAACTTCTTAAACTTACATGCATATTTACAAAATTTACAAAAGAAAAAAAATCAATGCAATAAGAAAATTGCGTTTAACAAATATTAAATTGTTACTCACTCAGGGAATTTTGTACACAGTTGAAAAACAAAATATTTTGCAAACAATAAATTATTCAATTATCTTCACAGTAGCAAAATAATTTACTCTCGAGTTATAATATGTTTTTTAATGTACAAGCTTGTCTCTATCATTGGACAGTGTTTTAATGTAGCATGTTACATTTGAAAAACATTACGACTGTGTCATCTCGTATGTCGGAAATGTTACACTACACTGCAAATACAAATCAAAGGCACACAACTCCAACTGATCCTTTATATGATGATCTATTATCTAAAAGTAAGAACTTTAAGTAATGGTATCAACTATATATTTTATACATAGATCTCGTACAATGGTCGTATTCATGTTGAACACATTATGAAAAAATATTATCAATTTGACATAAATAAAAAAATAAACGATTCAACTTACTATCCAACAATGTCGTATCACGAGCACATCACAACATAACACTTCACCAACACAACCATTGCCGAGGCGAACGTCACTGTCTAGCAGAGTACCAGGGCGGCAGAGCGGCCGAGGAGGCCCTAGTCGAAGTCAATGTCCATGTTGTACTGGCGCTCGCGCTCCGTGGAGTTGAGCGACGAGGTGGAGTTGGAGCTGGTGGAGTTGGTGTTGGAGCGCGACTGCGGCGCCCACACGCCGCCCGCCGTCACCGACGACGACGTGGACATGCTGCCCGACGAGCTGCTCGTGTCGCCCAGCGCCGCCCACGCCGCGCCCGCACCCGCGCGCCTCGGCAGACGCCGCACCAGCAGCTGCGTCAGCGACGCTGCAACACGCGACCGTCAGGCTCCACGTGCTCCACAGGACGCGACACAGCGGGAATCACTACTGTCGCGTACTGTGTTCACAAGTACAGTTGGTGGACCGAGACAAGACAAAGTAAACTACTACGCAGGGCCCAGCGAACATACACACCACACTACACTACACTACACTAGGCTCATATATATATATATCACTTAAAATAAAAATATACACCATTAGGCTTACTCATGAAATAGTATCTTTTTATCAAGCGATTTTTGACAACATCATATCTTCATCAATGCGACAAAAAAGCCTACATTTGGCGGTAATATAAAAATGTTGCAGCACATGGTATGCATGCAGCCGCAGTTAATAATAGATGCAAAAAGCTGTCACTGAAAGTGAATGTGGTCGGTAATATTATGTGCGGTGCGATGTTGTTGGCTGCTGAAAGTATATCAAATGGTTTTCAACCAGTGGGAGGTGTAATTTACATGTAGTATGCGATCAAAATAAGAATATAAATAACCTTGACCAAATCCAGATCCAATTCACGTGAATAATAAAAAAAACAAATATTAAACAGATAGTTGATTGATTCAGGCATGACTTTGCGCAAATCCATTATAAAATACAATACACGTAGATATTATTTAGTATTCTGCTTAACTATTCGTCAAGAGTCATAAAAAACCCTGTAAGAAATCGACACGTGTTTATCCTCTCAACGAGGCATCCTCAGGATGACGATTGACCAGTCGCGAACCCGTAAACGACGTGTTGCCACGCCGAGCGGTGGAGGCAGAGCGAGCACTCTGCGTCCAGTGCTCGGCTTTTATGACTCTTGAGGAATAGTTAAGCGGAATAGGTTACTAAATATATCTACGTTTATTGTCTATTATACTATACAGGTTCAAATTAAATTAGGTAGCGAAACCGCGCAGACGTGATGGGCGCAGACTCCGGGGGCTGCAACCCCCACAACAGGTAAATAGTGGGTGCGGAGCACCCATGCGCGTAGACATTAAAACTGATCAGTCAATCCGCTACACCTTTTAAACCAGGGTGCCAAAATTTTCGAGCTTGCTTCGTTTGCTGCCTCCCCCCCTCCATGGACATGAATATGAGCACACACCCACTAGGTTTTCTAAAAGTCGGCGTTATCGACATCTTTATATTTCTTATTTAGATATCGAAATCCACCATGTCTGCGGAGTTTTGCTAAATAATTAATAATAATAATAATTTGACCCTGTATTTTTATCTTGACAGTCTCAACTTTAACGGCACCTAACGTATACAGCGCAGGCCACATTGGGAACGAAACTAAGTTCGTATAGCTTTCCTCCGCGTCTTTTCATACTTCCGTGAAGGAGATCATTCACCGTCCATACATTTTCGTCCAAACAAAAAAAAAGGCTGCATTCCGAAAGATTACGTTTTTCTCTTCATTTTTATTACGAACCGACCTGAGCTTATCGTTTCATAACTCCCATGAAGGTTATAATAATGTTTTTTTTTTTAAGTTAATTCGACTGTTAGAAAATGGAAAGCGTTAGGTGATTCGTATCCTTACTAGGACCGCATGAAGGTGCAGTGCAGTCTTACATAAGGACTCACGGTACTGGCTGGCGGAGGTGTCGCTGTTGGTAGTTGGCGTGCTGGTGCCGGTGGCGGGGGCCGCGGGGTCCACAGGGCCCGGCGGGGCCGCGGGGGCTTCCGGGGCCTCCTCGGGCAGCAGCGAGCGCCGGCAGATGGGACACGTCGCGTGCAACTGAAGCCACGGCGTGATGCAGTTCGCGTGGAAGATGTGGTCGCACTCTAACCGAGATACCGACTCGCCTGGAATTTTTAACGGACATGGACACATTTAGAAAATATTGCTAAATCACATCTTTCGCACAACGCGATGCCTAGATTACCTAGCGAGTTCTCGCAACGGAAATGAGTAATTTAGAGGATGCTTAAAGTAATCCAATAATCAGGCGATATACTGCCGCAAGTACCAGGCTAACACACTTTTGAAGAGGTGCAAATAATCATTTAAGATCAATGGCGAGAGACGTGCTCATCCATCGGGGAGAATTGCTCACATAAGCAAGTAAGTACCAGTGAACTATGGTTAGCAAGAGGTGCAACTCACCAGTTGTGAAGTTCTCCCAGCAGACTGAACAAGATGTGTTGGCCGCAGCCTGTTCTTCAGTGACCTGTACTGACGGCAGGGCTGCTATCTGTTCTCGCGGTAAGGGCGGGGGCCCCGCGTTTTCTAGTTGACCTAACAACTGTGTTACTACTGCGTCCAGGCCTGGAATCAATACATAATTATACAGTGACTAGAAAAATAAAATTGAATATGAATTTGCTAAGTATAGGGAATGCGATTATCCGCTTTATTGCTTGCGGCTAAAACAATGTTCTGATCTGCGTACCACGCAAAAAAGAAGAACAAACGAAACTAATAGAATTCATAACAACTCACAAGTTTTACAAATTAATTTTAAATGAGAGTAAGCACGAAGAGTTTCTTGCACGGAGAGATTATAGCAAGGAGACAAAAAAGGGATGAGACTTGCTAGGTATGTTTTAGTGCTACTTTAGATTTACAATTTGATCTAGTTGTATTAAATGTAACTTTGTAAACCATATTATTACGTATCATTCCAGAGAGGCGAGGAACTCATCGTGTGTAAATTAACCTGGAACGTGCAATAACACCGCACTGAAGCCTATCAACAAAAGGCATTATATAGGGTACCTATACATATTGTATGAGCGAAAAGAATATATGTAGCAGTCACCTTCACCGCCAAACACGTAGTCCCCGGGCGCGCCTACTAGCACGAAGGGCGCGCCCGCGGTCACGGCGCCGGTGGCGGGGCGCGCGCCGCCTATCATCCACACCAGCTGCTCCATCAGCGTCTCGCGCCGGCCGGCTCCACTACTGACATGGGAACACACACTTACAGGAGCTCTCTGAAACCCTGATCGAGTCTCTGATCAGTGCGACAGTAGCCACTAACAAACAAAATTTTTTATGACAAAAAGCTTACATGGTCAAATAACGTATGTAGGTATGTAAATTGTATAACTAAAATTGCACGCTACCGACGGCCAAGCTTCGTGCAGGTAGGTATCATAAAAAACGATTGATGTCCGCAACATTTTTTGTGTCTATCAACATATAGCTGTCAGTGCTGTTACCAATCCTTTTACCATTGCCATTATAAACTTCTAAAAGACCCAGTAGACTGCCTTCATAAGTTGGATAAAATTTAGAAAGCGCGTACCTACAGGAATAAGCAGCGTGATCATTTGTACTTTATCCGTAATGTGCACTAGGCACACGATCAAGCCAACCTGCACCCCAGGGGGTAATTTCACGAACGTGCGTGTGCGCCCCAAGGTCATTGCTTTGTACTTACAACACAACGATCAGTTTTCGAAATAAGTCTTTTATGGTCTGCTCCAAAAGTATGTGATGAAAATGTAAACAAATAGATGTTATAACGTACCTGTGGATGCCAACAATTGTATAGTGATACTCAAACAATATTGTTAGAAAAAGTGGTTAGATATAAAGATAAAACTTTCTAAATACAGGAAAATGTGTTACTAATTCCCTTTAGTGAGTGATTGCGTAAGAATGTAACTTGAAAAGGGTTTGTTTACACTTTCATCAGATAATTTTGGAACAAACTATAAATTAACTAAGGTTAATTGGTCTTCAGACTGGTTACTGTCAACAAGCATGATCCCACTTTTGGGCAAAAGCCTCATGTGGATCATTGTTTGATTTGTCTGTCTGGCTGTGTCAGGGCACCACATAATGATAAGATTGGGCCACAGCTCATTAAGGTGGAGATACGGCTCCCACTTCAACTTTAATGTCTTTCGAGCTACTTTTTTTTTTTAATTATTATTTTATTGAAGTTACTATGACTTACCGTAACCGACCGCCCGACATTAGGAATGCTAGATCGTTCAACATTGGAGGGGTGCCCTGAAATCAAGAAAATGTTTTTTTTTTAATAATAAAAACTTACTAATAGTTTTCTGAAACTTAGCTTGATATGTAGGTATGGGTTTAGGGCATTGCTCAAAGGTGTTCCCCTTTTTTAAAGTAAAGCTCCTTACTCTCTCGCTCTCCCTCTCTCTCCTTACTCGCTCTTTAACCTTGGCTCTCATGTCTCCCTAATACTTTACTCAACCACAAGTAGGTGTTTGGCCAATATTTGTGCTGTTTTGTCTTATTGGTCAAGACAGTGCACATTCAGCCCAACAAAAAATTACGTCATAAAAGGCATTGCCATTTACAACTACCTATTTACATCACATTGCGTAGACGGAACCTTCCCCTTGTTTGAAATTATTATGCAATTATAAATGTCATAGGAGGTACGTACATAAAGCAGGCGATTATAGCGACAGACAACAAAATTATTACTTAATAGTTAATGTGCGATGAAGTGGAAAATTCATTTTTTCTCAAAGTTAATAAAAATTACAATTCTTTGTAGAACTTTCAAGAAAACCCTATCAACATTATTATCAGTGTTTCAGCAAGGGCAATAAGAAGACAGTGATAAACATTGCCCGTTTATCAAATGCGCATAGTCGATCTAATCTATTAATACGTCGCTCGCCCACGTAGGTCGCCAAGCGGTAGAGTAGTGGCGAGCAGTCGGTGGAAAGTTCAAAACATTTGTTATCACGACACGTCGCGGCCGCGTCACGTGGGCGCTGAAACTTCGCATCACGCGTGACGCGACAGCACGCGATAACGAACGCCGACGTCAAATTAGAACGAGCACATCCCGTGGGAGTCCTGACATACTTATTTGCGTGGTCGAAACAATGTGTGAGTCGTGCAAAATAAAAGTTCTAATTTGATAGTATTATTCTTTTTTTCCGCCAGTGACGCAACTGCAAAGTTAAACAATATTATCAAACAATTATTTCTATCTTAGGCATACTGAACCGTTTAAATCGAAAAGGCTTTGCTGGCTTGGATTTTTGAAACAGAAAATGACATGTCAACATAACAAAATAAAACTGCAGCAGACCACAATAATAAAATTTGCTATGAGAAAAAACGATGATAAAAAAAACCATACAACAGTGTACACACCCACCCTCAAACACTCACACTTAAATAACTGATAATCTTGGCATACTCATATATAAAAGAGAAAATAACTCTCAAGACGTTCAATAGAAACTTGAGACTGTGGGATAACAATCAACAGGCTGTTAAAACTCCACCCACTTCACTCTCTCATAACCCATTCTACTTCAAAAAATATTATAAATATTTTCTCATTTTTCTCTCATCACTTCTTTCATAGGGAAATTACTAATACCAACGTAAATTATAGCTAGTCATTTAAGTAATGAGAGTTCCTTATAAGCATAGTCAGAACAAGGAAGTAATGATGAGTTAACAAATTAATTTTCGGGCATATAATATTATTATCTGATATTTTAATCTGATGATCAACAAAAACTGAGTTATCTTAATTAGTAGGTACTCATGCAAAATTGCATGAAACAGCTACGATGGCAGATTCTAAACATTTCTATGTGACTCACACATGACAGTCAACTATTATTTATTACTTGTTCACAGTTCATTGGGCAGCCAACATCATGACCTCAATAACAGATTAAAATTCATACTTGTTTAAGACCACTAAGGGAATTTCACAGCATATCTTACACTAGCTTCCGCCCGCGGCTTCGCCCGCATGGTATGTCGATAAAAAGTAGCCTATGTCCTTTCTCAGGCTCTAGACTATGTGTACCAAATTTCATTTAAATCGGTTCAGTAGTTTTGGCGTGAAAGCGCGACAGACAGTTACTTTCACATTTATAATATTAGTAAGGATAAATCAAAGAAGATTTAGGACCAACAGTTGTGGAACACATCACAGTCGGATGACTTTTTCTAAAAAGTCTATTCATCCGACTTGTGAATGATATGGACTTATTTACACACTGTAAAGTATTCATTTGTAAATAAGCTATCGGTATCCTATCCTAACTAATATTATAAATGCGAAAGTGTGTTTGTTGGTTTGTTTGTTTGTTACACTTTCACACTAGAACTGCTGAATAGATTTGGATGAAATTTGGCAAAGGGGTAGACCATGACCTAGAGAAGGACTTAGGGTGCTTTTTATCCCAATATTCCCATGAGATCGAGACTTTTACGGGTGAAACTGCAGGGCGCAGCTAGTGCCTTATAAATGAATAAATTTATTCAATCAATCATCTCAGCCTTACATAGTCTACTTGTGAACATAGGGTACGCTAAAACACCAGGTCCTTCATATTTTCCATTCATCATCACCAAGTTGCCTTGAGCTGTAGCTTCAAGTCTGCGATAAACAGATTTTTATATGTTTGTAAAGTATTCAGTTTCAATACAAGGCTTCATAACATTTGTTTTTGTAATCTATCCTACGATGATAAAAACAATACCTATAATTTATAAAAATAGCTTGTGGTCAAACAATAGGTCTTAGTTTGTGTAACAATCCTTTAGTAGTTTGTAACAATGTAGTACACACTCAGTTAGTTTGCAGTTACAACAAATACTAGATATTATAAGTACTAGATATCATACTTGTGACAAGTGGTGGATATCATCCGAGTCGTCCAGATTGCTCATGTCATCGATATTGCTCATGTCATCAATATTGCTCATGTCGGCATCACTGAAGTCGTCTCCTGACAGTGCCAGCCCCTCAGTCTCGTTCTCAAGCTGTTCAATGAAACCACTTGCGCAGTATGGACATGTGTAATCCTGAAATAGTATGGTAATAGTATTTAAGTAATATTTTTCTTAACAATGTTCGAGTTTCAGATAATTTCTGGTTAATCTAAGTGGTATATCATACAGATGTCCTCTGTTTGGGAGATACCCATCTTTAAGTTGTCACATTTATTTTGAATTTAAAAGGAAAAATAGTTTAACTTTATGGATGGTGACTAATAAATGTTGAATGTATAAGCCTGTCAATAAACTTTATCCTTTGTGGTTTTCTTTTGGCTAACTAATTAAAGCGAAGACTCTATTGACATCAATGACATTCCAGGGTCTATTGTGGGATGTTTGCATGTAGATAACTGAGTGCAGAGAAATATGTACTGGGCAGGGTTCACTATTCAGAACGCCACATAATGCAAATGATGTAACTGCGTGAAATTGTCAATTTCCGTCAATCCTGACCCCAGAACAATTTTCCAAAGAAATGTCACGCAGTATTGTGAACCGACCGGCTGCACCAATAGCCTCATTGGAAATTAGCCACGGAAATCTCGCCCCACTATGTACAAATGTACAAAACCAACTCCACATAATAAGGGTCGATGTTTGTATCATCTTTATGCATAATACACTAAAGGGAGGTCCATTTATGGGGAAATATAACCAAAACTATTGATTTTTACCTGCAAAACATCTTCGAATTCAATGTTACACCTGTGGCAGAAAAACCGAGCGGTGGGTCTCCGCTCTACCAAAGCGTCAGCCATTTTCAGAATATATATTCACAGTTTCACCAACAGATATTTAAAGTTTTAAATATGTGCTTGAGGATTGTGCTTTCAAACTCTCAACAAAAATTTAACAATCGCCATTTTTTTATAAGACATGCATGTCTATGGTCTGGTTTTTTTTTTTTCAAAAAAAATCACAGATGATGCAACAACACAGGTTAAAAAACATTATTTTGACGTTATTGTCTATCGTAAAGAAAGTCGATGCGACCGTTGGGTATCTAGGCAGCTAGCAAATTCAGATTATTATATTTCTATAAATTGAGGCCTCCCAATGTTCCAACTGAACTTGAGAGTTGTATTGCATAGGATGTTGCATGCAAAATTAATAAAAATAGAATAATAATATTTACTCTTGCAATACCAACCAACATAAATATCTCATTCTGCGTGTTGCTGTGGGTCTTAGAATTTAAAATTATAAAAATATTACTTTCAACATGAATTTAACATCGTCTCGAGCTTGTTTTAGTGTTAATTATGTTTAGTTTAAATCTGCTGACCGTTTTACCTAACGTACACCAATGTGCTAAAGAATAATTTGTATCCAGATAGTACAGTGTTTGCGCGAATGATTGTTATCAAAAATATGTTAAATAAGTAGAATCATGTGGATAACTGTTAATTTAATCAATTATCACCTGCCGTTCAACCTAAAATAAGAATCTATTAATATACAGGTGAAAAAACACAGTTGAAATCGATCAAAGTGGGTCAACGCAGTGTTGGTATTATTTGATTACAATGAATGAGAAAAAGTTGGTTCAAAATTTCAAGAGTTACATCAATGTATCTCCTCTGGTAAGATATTATAGTCTTTCATTTAACCAAGATGTGTAATCATTAATCTACGAACGATTTTTTTTTTTTGCTGTGTTGTTATTTATTTTGTTAGAGGTTAGAAAGTTCTCCCTTTTAGAAATAAAAGAATATTTCTTCATTATTTAGCTCATAAAAAACCTTATGAATTTTAATTGAAGTGAATTCAAAAGCTCCCAGCAAAGCAATTTAGATAAGCCTGCAACATAATGCAAAGTAAACAACACCACTTCATTAGATTGTCATTAAAATATTATCAATTGTTAAACTTTGTTTCAGAGTAAAGGAGAAAAAAATGGATCACTACAAGAAGTGAAACCTAAGCTTCTTAATGGTGAGTACAAATAAAACAAGCCTTTATTTTAGTTGGAATTAAGACCATAAATTATTTGAACTGTTTGACAAAAAGCAACATAATAGCTGAGAGATTGACTTTCCGAAGCAAAATATTTTTATTGTAAATTCATAGAATGACTGTAGAACTCCTTGCATCATAAACAATTCAATTCTAAGTTAGACGATTCTGCATAACAAATACTGTAAAAGTCGAATTAAGAATTATCTAACATACAATTTATTATACTCATGATTACCTGACTAAGCAACCTATATAGAACTAAGGATGATTATGTCATGGAATGATTAACTGCTTGCTAATGACAATCCAGTGTAAAAGTAATGATGTTTTAAAATCTATTTTGTACATAAATATCATCACTATTTTTTCAAATCCGTCTAGGAGTGCCAAAGGGCATACAGTACTCCATACTGCTGATATCTCAAAATATTCTTGCTTCTTCTTACATGACATTACATACATAACATCATGCCTGGATACCCTGAAGGGTTAGGCAGAGGTGCTCCTATAGTACACCCGCATTTAAGTCCCCTGTAATAGGGGGCTACTGAGGAATTCAAGATGGACCTTGTGATTATTGCCTAACTGTAATATTTGCCATACTTAAAAGCATATTACTCCCATTAATTTCAGTCATTTGTAGATATCTGATAGTTATTACGGGTGGTCAGAAACCCTGACAGTCTGACAACCATTCTTTCTAAGGGGTATAGTATTACCCAGTAACTGGATTGTGGAGGTCAGATAGGTAGTCGCTTCATGTTAAATACTGGTATTCATCTGCATCCTGTTAGCCTGGAAGCCGACTCCACCATGGTTGGAAAAAGGCTAGGCAGATGATGATGAATATTTGCTTTACTTGAAAAACAGTTTGGCAAGCCATAAATACTAATAAAGATAACAGTGAATACAATGAACACTTTACATGGCAACTGCATTTGACTGCTATGCTGCATCTTACCCTTATGTGCCAGCTCAACTCTACACATATGCTTCTATATTATGCAAGCCATAATAGTTTTGAACCTTTTCTAGGGTGCCAATAAGACAACACGTTAAACTTTTTTAAATATAGTACAATTTAATACTCTGAGAAAAATAAGTGAGTCAACTCAGTTTTGCACTTGATTTCAAAGATAACTAAGCTTTAAAATTGAACTATCTGTAATAATTGAAAACAGGAAACAACTGAATTTATAAAACAAGTTTAATTGTAAAATTTGACTAATTTGACGCAATATTGACCAGAACCGTAAAGGAAACATTCAAAATATTTAATTTTAGACACAGAATTTACCCGTTTTTTTTTCCCTTCTGTAATGTTAATGCACTTACGTGGTAATCACCGGCGATATTCTACAAAGTATGAGAGGTCAATGACGCGTTACATTTCGTCTTAATTACGCCCAATCAAGGACAAAACAATGTAACCGGTGTTTCTGACCAACATTTTATTTCACTCAAGTAGAGGCATGCTGCAAATTACAATAATAATCATTATGTATGCGTTACGTACGCGTAACTGTATCGCCTTATATGAATGCCTGGTAACGCGAGTCATAGTAATGGTAGGAAGTGGTGTCCTATGCCAGTTGATGGTGTATTGTGATTTGCAATGGGTGTTCTGAGGAAAGGTACGTTTAATATTTCTAATTGATACAGTAATTACAGGGCTGTTATGCTGTCCTAGTATCTAACTAATTTTATGCGTGCTGATAGCTATGACCTTGTCCAGTATGCTTATCGAAAGCAATTTATCATTCTGACGGCATAAAAATATGTTACTTACAATAATTTATTTACAATTTCCATTTTATTTGTAAACAATGGGTTATGTAGGGTAGGTATGCATTCTTGTTGTTGGAGTACACAAACATATACAAAAAACGTGATTTTTTTGCTCGATATTGATAACGGCAACAGGTAGATGCTTGACATATTCACAGAATATTTAGTTATATATTCACTTTAAAAATAAATAATGAAATTAAAATAAAACAAATATTTAAGGGGGGCTCCCATACAACAGACATGATTTTTTTGCCGTTTTTATAGATAATGGTACGGAACCCTTCGTGCGCTAGTCCGACTCGCACTTGGTCGGTTTTTTAATTAAGTACTTACTCATTTTAGTTCTTATGTTAAGTTAATAATTTAAGACCTAGGTCTTAAATTATCAACTTAACATAAGAAGGGAAGTCCCTAGGGAAGTTATAAAAACCTAAATAAAGACACAATAACACCTATGGTATTATGGTTAATCGGCCCCAAAGTAATAGATTGTAGATAACTGTATGTACCTATGTGTACCGCGCAAACGGCGCAAACAGCAGACTTTCCCCCAAAGTCTGAAAATAGCGATGATACAACGTTCGAGATTTCCTTGAAATACCAATATCACTACATATTATAAAACAAAGCCCTTCGCCGCGTCTATCTGTTCGCGATAAACTTAAATCTACTGCACCGATTTTCATGCTGTTTTCTCCAATGGATAGAGTGGTTGCCGAGGAAGGCTTTAGTATATAATAACCGACATCCAAGCGGGCGAAGCCGCGGGTATCAGCTAGTAGGTAATAAAAGTAGACCGCCAAAATACATACAATACCGCAAATATTTTCGTTGCACGATACCGGTACCGCATGAGTCAAAGACAACGTTCACGGTCACCGCGTATTGCGCAAGTCGTTCTTATTTCCTTCGACAAATCGCGATTAAAAAAAGCATGGTCCAGATCGCTGAGTGTGAAGGCCGCTAGAAAACTCAATCGTATCAGATGGCAGAACGAAAACTTTTCGCTGTATTGTCTTGCAAACGCACACTATCCTCAATTGTTATGACACTCTAGTACCAGTCTTGTTTTGACGGCCAATATGTGCCGCTTCGCAAGGTCCTTGTTGTTGTTCGATTCGAATCAACCTCCTCGATTCTTTAACAGCCTAGTACTAGTTTCATCTCCGTTTAACCAGATGCCTTACCTTACCTTACCCTACATATACTTGCACGATCTAACCTACACCCGAATCCTCTTTCTTCTCATCTGATAATCCTTACAAGGCTATCACCTTGTCAGGCCAGGCTAGCAATTTCTCTACTTTTTGACTGTTCATTTGGTCTCAGACCATTTGCTAAATTGGGTCAAAGTACAAGTTACCGCAACCGGGTCTTTTATATCTGCGACAGGAACACAAATCATGGCCCTATAATCCTTTCACCCTTTTGTACTATTTTAGTTTTAATGCCCTTTGGTCTTGAATCTTTTTGAAATAAATCTCGCTAAGATAATGTTTTCGTCCGCGAATTTCCGTACAATGGCAGGTACTCACGTTATTTTTGTGCAGAGATCATTTTGGGAGTCGAGTTTGCTATAATTTTTTTAACAAGACCTTTAATAACAGTTCCCTTCGGTCCAAGAATTTTTGCTTCAAATCCATATTTTGAAATGAGGTTTCTAAATTCCATTTTCAGGTTTCAAGTCCATTTACTTCCATTTATTGCTTTGCTATGTTTTATTATAATTATGTGAAATGAGCTTGTGTTATAAAACTGTAAGGTAGTTAAATGCTTCATTATTCATAACAACAATACATACTCCATTAAATAAGTTGTTAATCAGAGCGCGATTTACGTAACACAATATTTATACATTCAAATTAACGCATGACTCATTTCATTGTGAGTAGGTCGTTGCCACTTTTTATTATAGATAAAGTGTTTATAATTTCAAAAACCTGTAAATGTACATCTTGAGTCTTTTGCTATTGTCTGGCGCTGGGTAATGTAATCAGTAGTAAAAAAATCTCCATGCTAAACAAACTACAAACTGCAGAGAGTCTGCCAGTAACAGCAAAAACTTGCATAGGTCATTTAATTTAAAAGCTATCCTAATCCACTTCTGGAAATAGGGTCCTCTCAGAATATAGTCTGAGGAGAAGAAGTCAGACTATAAATTAATATACTCTAACGGTCTTATTCATAAAAAAAGCTTATCGAAGGTTTAAAACACTCTTTAGTTAAAGTGTTCGATAAGCCTTTAAAACGTTCGATAAAATTTTGTATTCATAAACTGTCTATAAACCTTCGATAACTAATATGTCGTTAAAATACAGATATAAATCAAAATGTTGCCATTTTATTGAAGTCATCCACCACACTACACAATCATCGACCAACTCATCGAAAAGTCAAACGAGAATGTCTGTCTACGTGCCGAATAATTGTGACCATAGACATTATTACGTACTTTTATTGTCTACTGTTTCGACACTTTTGACGCAGCGCGTCTTTCAAATTTGTCAATGAATGTGTTATTATGATTCAAGGAATATAATATCTACTCTCTGAATATATTGGAGAGACGAAAACTTTTGAATAGTTACATAATTATTATAATTTAAAAAAAATGGAATCAAGACAGGAGACCAGTGTTCTAATAAAAGGCAATGTGTCAATTGGTTGGAGGAGGATAGGCTGCGGCCTACAGCCAAAATGTGTTCAAAGTAAGTTTTGTTTTGTAAACATTCACAATTTCTCATATACTTGCTTGCTTTTTTCTCTATATTGCTTAGATTGTTTTGAAAGAATTGGTCAGTGAGAGGGTCTCCTTAATAGAAACTGATAGACGTATTCCTGTCCAAATTTAAAAAAAAACCCAAAAAAATAAAGAATCACTACACGCAACTCGCAATTACAATACACGAAATATATAAGATAAATTAAAATTTCGCAATAAAGCCAGTTTTAATGAAAACTTCAATATAATGAAGAGAAATAATTTATTTATTACATTAATTTTGTATTTCAGGTTAGAAGTAAGGATGGCGCTGTACTACAAATAAGGTAGCAGAAACTGAAAAGTTCTGCAGGAAAGAATTACATGAGGATAAGGCACACATGGCAAACGCAAAACAAAATGAGAAAATTTTGTTCTAGAGTATTATTAAAATAAATTAAACTGATACTTTTTAAACAAGCTTTTTATTAATTAACTACTATGTCTCCTTTCTTGGGTTGGGCACTTGTATGATTTTCATTGATATTGCTACCCTCTAACTGCATGTCTCCATGGTCAACTGCAATATTGTGAGGTCTGCTAGAACCATTTAATGGTAGTGTCTTCTTTCTTGGGTTGGGCACTTGTATGATTTTTATTGATATTGCTACCCTCTAACTGCATGTCTCCATGGTCAACTGCAATGTTGTGAAGTTTTGCTAGAACCCTAATGGTTGTTTTCATAATATCTAGTTTGCAGGTGATGCCATTCAAAATACATAAAAGCGGGCGGTTTTCAAGATGTACAATTCTTTAATATAATCCAATCCAAGCTATGTATAATTGTATAGCTTGCATTACATAATAATTAACTAAATTGGTTAACAGAAGTGAAAAATAAATTAAATACAACTGCAGCTCCTTGAAGTACGATTGTTTACGAAACTGACATTTGTAGGCTGACACAAAACATGTTACATTTGTATGTCAAATGTCATTTTCTTATTAATCAGCTGATATAGAGTCTGCCATTTTTTCCTTATAGTACTGTTAAAGTAGGGTTCTGGCTTTGATAACTTTATAGTAGGATTATAGAACGTTTTTGTGCTAAAATGCGTTTATGAATAACAATATTTGACAACCAGACATTAGCAAGGTTTTAGATGTTCTATAACTTTTTATGAATAAGACCGTAAGGCTCAAGATATACTATTTACCCCACAAAACAGAAATCTAGGAAAAACATCGCGATTAGGTCATTCTTGTGCAAGTTTGACGTCTGTCGTTCGTCACCTTGAGAACACGCACGATGACGCGAGCCAGTACGTAACAAAAAAGCCGTAATAATATTCATATCTTTCATCGCTAGAAAAAACCCCCTTTGACTCACTCACGCTTTCAATATCTGTTTACAAAGTGAAATAAGAAAGAATATCCATGAGTGTTGTGACTCCAGGGGCGAGCCGTATTATTATTCCACTGCGAAAAAAGGATGGTGCTATCGGCGTTGTATAGCTCCGTCTCTCATTCACGCTGGAAAAATGGTGGCATTAATACGTCATAATACAGCCCCTGAACTCGTGGCTAAGTAATATCAGTTACACGGGTCGATCCATGAGGTTAAGCTACGCTTGCCGGAGTTGGTCCGTGGATGGGTGACCATCTTTACATACCAAAACTCCTCCGTGTCTCGTAAATCACGTTAAGCCGTTGGTCCCGGCTGTCATTCTTGGATCTTTGACGGTCGTTCCGGGTCGTCAGAAGCCCGAAAGTCTGATAACCAGTCTTACCAAGGGGTATCATATTACTCAGTTACTGGATTGTGGAGGTCCGATAGGCAGTCGCTCCATGTAAAATATTGATTTTCAGCTGCATCCGGTTAGACTGGAAGCAGCTTGTTGTGACTCCAGAAGTCCAGAACTGGTTGTTGCTATACGTAAATCATAGTTTATTACCTGATTATTATGTTGTCATTGGCTAGGGTTGAAAGTTGTCTCCTATACAATGTAATAATTATGTAATTTTTTCTGTTAGCAAAAGGAACACAGATCATAATGAGATGCATCATCAGTATGAATGTTTTAAGAAGTTGTATTTTCAAATCTATCTTTGTAAAACACTACAAACTCTGCTTATCTTAATTATTTAGCTGCAAGCCGTTCACCAAAGCTAAGCGCCAAAGTGGAGCGGCGAGACAGAAAAAAATCCACCAATAGATTGTTTTCAAATCCATAATTAAGTGATGCCATTGGTGGATTATTTCCTCGCGCAGCTCTAGTGGAAAACCTGCGTAAATATTGTATACTATATGTTTCCATAGCGTAGGGTAGAACTGAATCCGTGACCTTTTCGCGACATTTGAATCGCCTTGACATTCGGAACTACTGCTTCAGTTAACCAAACAATAGCACTTTTATAGAGCTTCGTTTCAGGCGAACTTCGATCCAAAGAAAGCTTGTATTTATTTTGAAGTTTCAGACTGATATTCTCTTCTGAGTATTCAGTTTTTGCTACAGAAAAAACATGGCGGCCAAACCACAGTTTTAGCCATGAGTTTCCTTAGCGTTGCCTACATTTATGTTCGCATAACTCGTCAAAATGTAGGGAACAGCTGATTTTTTTTTCCACGAGTTCAGGTTTGATCCCATAGTAAACATTGTTCATAATGATGAGTACAATGACCCCTTAAAAGATTTCGTGTATGAAAAGATACACCTTAATATATAAAAAATAATATCATTCTGTCGCTGTCATCTCATCTCATCTCATACGATTGACAGAAACAGAACGATATTTTGATTAGGTTTAGCACTAAACGTATTTAGTAATTTGTGGTGCAAGCGGGCCTTAAGCCTCATGCAGACTGGCGCGACGCGGCACCGGTAATTGTTATACCGTGAAATTTTCTTAGAAATTGTTTTGTTAGAGTCACGTCGCGCTGTCGCGTCGCGCCAGTCTGCACGAGGCTGTAAACTCTATATAAGACTGGGCAGCAGAAGGACATTGAATGCGCAATGAGCTTACCAGTTTACTCAACTGACTGCTGGTGATGATGACGACTGATGAATAGTCCCTAGGACATGGCATCTTTTTAATAATTTAACCTTTTGTCCTCAGGCGAGCTGGTGACAGGCGCGGCGCACAGCGTGGTGATGCTGACTCCGCTCAGCGAATGGGACCGCGGCCGCTTCGGCTCGCTCTTCGTCACCAACTACAAACTCTCCTTCGTGCCCTTGGAGAACTCAACCAATGATGTAAGTTCTGGGTGTGGAAGAACTAAGCGATTGGAACAAATATTTTTCTTATATTCGATACTTCTATAGAGAGTGGCAGGGACATCGACGTGCAATCTGTTACCATGGAATTATACACTAAATCCATGGTAACAGGTTGTGGCGCCGATGCCACCCTGCAGAGAAGTATGAAAGAATCAAAACAAGCCATTGGCCGCCAAAGGAACACCATGTCGTTTAACTCGGGAAAAGTCTGACATAACCCTTGGCCTTCACGGGCAGCGAATATCCATTATTGATTTGTGTAGAAATTGTGACTTATAACACCGCCTTGGATGAGTCTGCAAAGGTGTTATAATTGTGATTAAAATAAAATAATAAGGATTTTCTGTATTTGCACACGATAAGAAACATGTATACTATACTTAAGCTGCTTAAATCATAACCCTTCTTTTGACTTTGCCGCAATCGGGTAAAAACGGTCGTCGTTTTTATGACGAATTAGCTAGTACCTAACACTTGATCAAGGAAAGACTGACAATAAATTAAACCTTGACTCACGTCTCAGGAATGAACCTCTTCCAAAACGATTATCTTAGCTAAAAGGTTCTTTCCTTACGGAACTTCCCCGAAAATAAATTGTATAAAGCATAATCAGCCTATAATGTTCCCACTGCTGGGACACAAGCCTCCTTTCTGTGAGAGGGAGTGGGCCGTAATCCACCACGCGGGCCCAGTGCGGGTTGGTAGATGTTACATGTCTTCGAATTTTTGGGTCTAGGACAGGCCGGTTTCCTCACGATGTTTTCCATCACCGTTTTGAGAGCTGTGGTGATGAAATAATTTGGACAAAGTAAAGCACCTGTCAGGGTTCGAACTTACGACCTACATACAACTCGTAAGTCGCGGCCATTAACACTGGGCCACCACTGCTCTCTATCTACTTACTAATACTAAAGCTGAAGAGTTTGTTTGTTTGTATGCGCTAATCGGCTGGAATTACCAGTCGGTTTTTTTTTTTGCATTGTATTCCCCAATTCTTGAGGACCTTTCTCAAGAATTGGGCTATCTAATGGCTATTTAGCATCACGCTAGGACCCTTAGGAGCCGAGCAAATTGGAAAAACGGTAGGAAAGGATATTAGGGCCATACTTATATTTTTACCGACTTCAAAAAAGGAGGAGGTACTATGTTCGGATGATTGTTTTTTTTTTTTTTTTTTTATGTTTGTTCACCGATTACTCCGCCGTTTGTGAACCGATTTAAAAATAGCACTACAATTTTATGAAGGTCTGGAGTCGATCTGATGATGGAGCCGAAAGACTGTCAAGGGAACTCCTTAATGGTTTACAGCAGATACCTCGTGTTTGGGCTTGATTAATTTGTATTGATAAAAACTTTACACTTTGATGGGTTGTGACTGTCGTTAGGGGTCTGATGATGAAGACGAAAGACAGTCGAGGGAACTCCTCAGTGGTTTACAGCAGATATCTTGTGTTTGGGCTTGATTAATTTGTATTGATAAGAACCTTACACTTGGATGGGTTGTGACTGTCGTTAAGGGTCTGATGATGAAGACGAAAGACAGTCGAGGGAACTCCTCAGTGGTTTACAGCAGATATCTTGTGTTTGGGCTTGATTAATTTGTATTGATAAGAACCTTACACTTGGATGGGTTGTGACTGTCGTTAAGGGTCTGATGATGAAGACGAAGGACGATTAACGGAACTCCTCAACGGTTCACAGTAATTACCTTGTGTTTGGACTTAATTCATTTATATTGATAAGAACTTTGCAACCATATAGGTTGTAAGTGACATTACAGATCTGATTATGGTCACCTTATAATATGATGATGAGGGGAACTATACAGTGTAAGCAAATGTATAGTGTTCACCCTTATATTCTTGAGAAGGCACGGGAGTCTCATTAGCCAGCCGGTTTCGTATAACATCTAAACGATACTTGCGCTGTTCAGACGACTCGCCACTTAATCGTTTTTAAATAAGATTGAGTTGGCAGATCTTATCATTTGGCGACTCCTGCGACAAATGAGAATGCATGTAATTTCTCATCTGAGATAACCTAGCATGAAGAGCTAACGGTGATTCTTGGGAACCGGACATAGCACTCCGTTTGCGATTCTTAGATAGGCGTTCTTTTTCAGCAGTATTAGTCTCTTTAATTCTGTTTTTCTTCATGCGGGCGGCTCCTTTAGTTGGTCTACCCATGGTGATTACAAAAATCAAATTACACAAAAAATGGAAAAATAATAAAACTTAAAAAAAAAAAATTGACCGACTTTTAAAAAAACAAAACAAAAAAGGACTACTGCACTAAAACTAAACGACAAAAGTACTTCTTTAATAATAAGAGAAAATAAAAAAATAACTTTAATTTCGGAAGTCGGTGGCCAAAAACTAAAATTAAAAGCAAAGACACCGACTTCCGAAATTAAAGTTATTTTTTAATTTTTCTCTTATTATTAAAGAAGTACTTTTGTCGTTTAGTTTTAGTGCAGTACTCCTTTTTTGTTTTGTTTTTTTTGAAGTCGGTCAATTTTTTTTTTAAGTTTTTATAAAGTTAAGTAAACTGGATGGACGGCGAGATGGTGAGACGATCTGGACGCGTACCGCAAAGGTTGGATCGAGGTGGCCCTGGAAAAGGATGTTTGTAAAGATTTGGGGGAGGCCTTTGCTCAGCAGAGGGACAGTGTAGGCTAAAATAAAAAAAGTAAACTTTGCTGCTAAAGATAGACTTTTGAGAGCTCCATTTTGAATTTGCCTGTTGTGATTGCTTGCGGCTAGCATTCATAGGTCAACAATAGGAACTATTTCTTTGCTCTCGCAACTTATGTGACCTTGGTACTTGAACTTCCTTATTACTACCTAAAACACGACAGATAGGAGAACTTACTACTTACTGTACCGCAATTAGTTCTCTTACTTCGGTTTAATTTATTTGTTCACTAGTTTTTTTTTTTTTTTTGAGGCAATTACAATTCTAAAATGCATGTAATCTCATAAATCAAAAGCGGATATCCTTCTCTCCGACTTTTTATCAAAATCGTTCGCATACATTGAAGGTCCCAGTCTGCCCCAGTCCATCATACGAAAATCTTAAGTAAATCTATTTCTGTGAATCCAGGAGTACTGGAACTAAGCTTATACACATGACACACTTATCCTTCTCTACAGCATTCCATCAAAATCATTGGCATACATAAAAGGCTCCAGGTCCATCATACTAAAAACTTATGTAAATCTATTTCTGTGAATTCAGGAGTACTGCCAACGGAACTACTTGCTTGGCGCGTTCGACGTGCCGCTGACGGGCGTCGGCGCCGTGTGGCTGACTGAGGGCGGGCCGCAGCGACGGCGACGGCTCATGCCGTACGGCGATATGCCCGGCAAGGTGAAGGGGCTCCAGGTTATATGCAAGGTAGGTCTAAAGAAAGTACATTTATTTAGCTTAGACTAAAACTATCTATTCCCTCTCCTCCCTTTCCCTTTTCCACACATGTCTGTCCACTTTTAGGAGCCAGTCCTTTCGGTAGGAGTCAAGTCCATCCCTCCATCTTCGCCTTGGTCTGCCACTATGTCGCTTAGCATTTATTATCAATGGTTATGCTCTACAGACTAAAAGGCACACAAAATATTCTGAAAAGAAATGTTTTCCGTTGTAAGAAAAGAGTAGGAATATATGCCTCACGGTCGGCTGTAGCGCTCACACTACGTGCTATAGTAATATGGTTAGCTGCAGCTAGCTTAGCAAGCAGCTGGCTAAGCTGAGCTAGGCAGGAGTGCTGCTGTCTTAGCTGGGCTCGAGCCAGCACACGTACACGGAAGAATAGACAAAATGACAGATAAAGAATCACAATCTGTCTTTTTGTGTATTCTCCGGTCGACAAAACCCGTTTCTACAGTGATCATGCTACTCGTCCAGAAGTGGATATGAATGAAGAATAAAGTTTGAAAGTAATAAATATGAAGGAATGAAAAGAAATGACTGAATGTCTATCTTAAGGTATCTTTGTAACGAAAAGACAAGAGTCAACTCCAAAAAAACTTATAATCTGTCAAAGGATATTGACCAAGCGACAAAGGAACTTCGTATTGGTATGAAACATGCAGTGACCCAAAGATTTATGGTTTAAATTAAAGTATGATTTTAGGGCTTTCAAATGTTATTTACCATTTTATCATAATTCTCCGCATTACACGGTAATTAGATCTCAAAACCTTGGTTCAGAATCGAATCTCTTAGTGACTTTTTGTCACAATGTATGGTGGTAAATTCAAAATACGAATTAGTGAACATGACGTTTGTGCATTGAAAATACTCGTCAATTCTCACAGCGTTAAAGGTTTATTTAAAGACTTAGAGGTAGGTAAGTAAATACTCAAGAAATCACATGTAACAGAACATCGAACATTGGGACTAAACGTAACTGGCGAAATGTGGGTAATGTGGGTATGCTGGTTCTGTGTGTAGGTGCTGCTACACACAGAACAGATAAAAGAGGTTACACACCTCTAACTAACCCTTTGGGGAATAATTCAGGAGCGATATTATGTTACTTCGTATTAATAAATCAATTTTTCAATCATATTCTTCATAGTTATATTACGGTGAGAAAATGTGGCGTCCGTACCAACGCGGTGTCAATATCAACGTTAATAAACATGTAGGAAGAATAGATATGAAGTTATTAAACATAATATTAAGATCATAATAATTATTATGTAGCTGCCACCCGCTATATTGCCGTTCCACTATACTTCTAATATGACTTACCGATGATGTAGAAATCCAAGAAGCCAGATTATTGTAGGTATTTTCACTAGCTTCTCTCAACTATTGCCAACGTAACAACCGCAGTAGAACCGAAAAATTAATACACGGATGAAATGAGTCCTCCATAGTGAACCACTTACTGTATACTTATTATTGCTCAAGAAAAATAAATTATTTATTAACCTAAAATATTCACCAAAAAAAAACAAAAACAATCTGTGGAAAGAATACAAGAAGTTCACAGTAGCAACTCACGCATTCAAAAATTGGCGCCAAGATAGGGCGCATGTACAGTCGCTTAAAAAACGAAATGGATGTTTTTTCTACCATATATTGGTTTCTGCCCGCGGATTCACTCGCACCCATTTTATTTTAATTGGTATAAGTACTTATTTACAGTTATCTGCTCGCATATATATTATGCGCGCGCATAGAATCCTATGGCGCGCTTTTGTTCTGTTTTCAAAGAGTTTATAATGTTGATTAGAACAGGCAAAGGTCTCGAAAACATTCTGCCTTTCGTATAAAAGTTTTGCTTTTATTTAAACATCCTAACAGATTGTTATTACAATGTAATCATTATAATAAACCCAAATCCCCCCCCCCCTCCCCCTCTAATTCTTGCTTCCGGACGCTGGCGGACCTCTAATTTTTTATATTTTAATATGTTTTTATAAAAATATTTTTAAATGTAAATAGATAAGACAGAAAATAAACAAATGAAATTAAAAAAATAAATAAAAAGTCTTCCCTCCGTGACTCCTAAAGCACGTTAAACCATAATTAGTTACTAATTATTCAACTATAATTTCAATAATTAGATGTGTACTGTTATTGTTTTGCGTAAGTCAAGAAGGTTAGATTGCTTACATACTCTTTGAATACCAATGACATATGACATTACTTGCGTGAAAAAAAAAACTATGTATGGATAAAATGGGAAATCGATATAAAAACTAATACTTTTATGAAGTTTTTTATGCGGAGAATTTAAAGATTCGCATTACTAGATAAAATCATTATATTTTAAAACATGAATTATCAACATTAGAAACCTAAGTCACAGCCGAACAAATAGCGATACGGCGCGGCGTATGGTCATTCTCTTTTTTTAGAGACCGCTGCAGCTTTGTATTGATCAATTTGTATCGATTCTACAGTTCTTCAGAAGTGACGTGTTCAATTCCCCTAACCGTGTAAAACTGGGACTTACGTAGAAAACGTTTAGTCAGATCTAAGTTTAATTAAAAATTACCAAACATTGGATGCTATTTTCGAACATAATTCTGAAAACAGTCAATACTATGTCTGTCATTACATATTTGTGTAAAATGTTATTTATTTTTGTGGTAGAAGTCATACAACGCTTCATAAGTTAACTGAATGTTAATTGCTTTCTTGATCTTCAGAATCACCGCGATGATGATTCATTGTTCGAATGGAGGTACTACCTACTTGAAATGTAATTTACATAATCTATGCAGATTTCTACAACCATTTGGATGATAATACCATAAGATTTTGAAATGTGTATTTATTTACATGATTTTTGGAACTTTGAAACTGTTTTAATAAATCAATAATCCTAACTAATATTATAAATGCGAAAGTGAGTTTGTTTTTGTTTGTGACGCTTTCACGTTAAAACGGCTGAACGGATTTGGATGAAATTTGGCACACGGGTAGACCATGACCTGGGATAGGTTAGGGTAGGTAGGTTGTACATTCCTGTGTGAAAATTTATGACTTACTATAATTTTCTACGTTTCACCATGCCAGACAGTAGCTTTATCGTATTTGCATTCTGCAGCTGAATAAACAGTCGAACAATTTTCATATTACGAAATGCTATCAATCAAATGCGTCTGTAATCTAGTAATGGAACTGCCCTACCTACTTTGTTATCATCGATCTATAATGCCTTAGACCCAGGCCTTCTCACTGTGTGTACCTCGTAATCCACCAAGCAGGCCAAGTATGGTTTTAATAACATAATATCACGCCTGTACTCCCCCGAAGGGTTAGGCAGAGGTGTACCTATAGTAGTACAGCACATTTCGCCAGCTATGTTTAAGACCCAGGGGGCGATCCTCCGGGTCGATGGCGCGTCGTGTTCCACGCGCGCCTCAAAGAGATGTCAGCACAATTAGCGGGGTCCGCTAGGACCGATGCCTGCCAGGGTTGCGGGAAAGTCCGAAAGGGATACCGGTACCTTGGCTACAGGCAACTGAAGGAACACGGGTGGGTTTTAGTCAGTAAAAGTCTGACACGCCCTTCCGCTCCGCCCAGAGCGGGAGAAGTCATATGATGATTTCCAACCATCAAAAAAAAAAAAAATGGGGCGAGCCTCCTTTTTTCACCCCGAATCCAGACGCCGGCCAGACTAATAAATTCCTGATAGAAAAACCCAATAACACTTTGGTCGACCAGGGAATTAAACCAAGTAGCATGCGGTATGCAGTAGAGCGGCCATTAGACCAACGAGACAGTCTAATGCGGTGTTTATTACTTTCATAAAGACTATAATATTACGCCATTGCCAAATACATCTGCGTTAAATCCACTCTTATTACACCAATACACGTAAAAGAATGTACACACACAAATACACCTTTATTTACATAATACACAGATAATTATGTGTTGTATACACAGATAATACACACATTTGGTGCAGATGCGTTACTGTGGCAATCTGTTCGGGTCACTATCTAATCAGATTAGCGCGTGACTCAATGTCATAATGGTTGGCGAGTGGATAAGTAACGAATTAGATCAATGGTTGTTGAATAGTAAATATTTTTAGATAGGGAATGTTGTTTATAAAATAATAAAGTTAAGAAAAAAATGTACAGTATATTAACAAACAAAAGCGCGTTCCCGTTAAACCCGCAATAGTAAAGCGTCCATACATGCAAAAAAAACACTCCCACAATTTTTTTTTTTTTTTAATATTAGTACTTGTGTTTCAACGTAGGAACACAAGTGTGTGTGTGTACAGAGTGTTGCTTTTCCGTATCAATTTAATACTTTTTATGAATATTTTACAATTTATTAAAAACATATATATGTATAATTATGGTAATTTTTTTTTTGCATGTTTAGACGCTATACAATTGCAGGTTAAAACGCCCTTCGTTAGATAACAGAGTGTATTTTTTTAATTACCTATCGTGAATTTGAATTTGATTGAATACGAATATAATTAAGTACTGCCTCGTTGGTCTTGTGGTCGCTACCGCTGAGTATGAGGTCCTGAGTTCGCTTCCCAGGTCGGGCAAAGTTTTATTCGGTTTTTCATCACGAATTTCTCAGTAGTAGCTCGGAGTCTAAATTTGTGCCCGGTTGATGGCAATAGGCTCGCCCCCTATTACACGGGACTTAAATATAACTTGCGAAATCTGGGTGTACCACAGGTAGGTGCACCTCTGATTAATCCTTCGGAGAATACAAGCCTGATGTTTTATGTTACGAATACGAATATCTTATTTTATCGATTATAATTATTTTGAAATGTATTATATAATTTGGTTTTGGCCCGTGTTATCGTAAAAAACCGGCAGATCAATGCCGAGATACAAGAATGTATACCAACAAATAATAATCATATAATGTTCAAACAAAATATGAATTGTTTTAGGAATCAATAAATACTTAAATGAAGATAATGATCACAATTTTCTTAAGATGAGGCGCATGATGAAGCCTTTTTGTTTTATTCAAAACCTATCTGTGATTATGGCTCTTGTAACACAGGTATACCACCTAGCACAAGAGTCAGGGACTTCACACTATTTTATAACCACTTTCTTGTGTAATAAAGAGTATTCTATTATTGTATTGTATTATGACTTGTCCAAACAGACTAATAATTTTCCAACCAAAAATCCATTTATAAATTCAATAACATAAATTAATGACAATGATATACAGAGGTTAGAAGAGGATCTCTTGTCACGGTATAAACGTTTTTAGGGTTCCGTACGCAAAGGGTAAAACGGGACCCTATTACTAAGGCTCCGCTGTCTGTCCGTCTGTCACCAGGCTGTATCTCATGAACCGTGATAGTTAGACAGTTGAAATTTTCACAGATGATGTATTTCTGTTGCCGCTATAACAACAAATACAAAAAAACAGAAAAAATAAATATTTAAGGGGGCTCCCATAAAACAAACGTGATTTTTTTTGCCGTTTTTGTTTTGCGTTTTTGCCGTTTTACAGATAATGGTACGGAACCCTTCGTGCGCGAGTCCGACTCGCAGATTTTTACACAATATGTTGTGTGCTTTTTAGTTTGTGCTAAATAAATGTATTTCCTTTCTTCTTTTCTTTCATAATCGCTCTGTGAAAACTACAGAAACAAAGCCGCATTTACCTAAACTGAGGGCCTAGACAAGTGACAATCGCTTCGAAAGCGTTTCGTATTTCTACAACGACTTTCAATAGGATTGACATAAACTTTTCGATAGCTTATGTCAGTCCTATAAATTTTTGCCTTTTCCATCATCGTTATCGCTGATAGAATGTCACTTTGTCTAGTGCCTCAGGGACCCGACCCCAACATACCTGCAAAAATTGCATACAACGATACTAATAAACTCACTTTCTGTTCCAGAACATGAAGGTCCTAACATTCAGCTTCGCCAATTCACCGATCGACAACGGCCGAAAAATAGCCCTCGCACTAATGCACCACGCGTTTCCAAAGCGGCACGACCTCCTCTTTGCCTTCGAGTACAGAGAGCCGTACTACCCCACGCTCCCCTCAGACATGAACATGTTCCAACGCCCGGGCGACTGGAAGAGGGAGCTGGAACGGTGTGAATGTCCACACTGGAGGATCACTTGTATAAATGGAACGTCTGATGCGTTCATGTTGACTGCTGGCGAGACGTTGATAGTGCCCAGTTCTGTCCTTGATTATAACTTGATGGAATCGGCGCGTCATTTTCGGTCGGGGAGAGTTCCCATTTGGGTGTGGGGGAGGCCTGAAGGTGCTGCGTTGTTGAGGAGTGGGGAGTTGTTGAGTACGGAACAGTCAGCGACTGCGGAGAGTGTGTTGTTGGAACAGGTACGTGAATAAAAGCTTTATTGATAGAAACATAACTTAAGCTACGCTTGCCAGCGTTGGTCCGTGGATAGGTGACCATCTTTACATACCCAGACTCCTCCGTGCCTCGGAAAGCACGTTAAGCAGTTGGTCCCGGCTGTCATTCGTGGATCTTTGACAGTCGTTACGGGTCGTCAGATGCCCGGAAGTCTGACAACCAGTCTTACTAAAGGAAATCGTATTACCCAGTTACTGGGTTGTGGAGGGCAGATAAGCAGTCACTTCATGTAAAATACTGGTATTTAGCTGCATCCGGTGAAATCCGGTTGGACTGGAAGCCAACCCCAATATAGTTGGGAAAAGGCTAGGCAGATCTTTTGATAGAAACATAACTTATGTAAAAGTATCTGAAAGAATTGTAATCAAACCCTGTTCAGGTTTCATTCTTACGCAATCACTCACTAAAGCGAATTAGTAACACATTCATCTGTATTTGGAAGGGTTCAGCTTTATAATTATCATCACTTTTCCTACATTTATTGATAGTAATTGAAAAGTCATCGACGAAAATTGAGGTTATAACCTCAAATGTCAAAATTAAAAAAAAACTACTATAAAGTGATTTAAAATTAGAATTTCGGTATAAAGTATTCTAATAATCAAATCAAAGCACCCAATTTGTAAATGTCACTACAAATTGGCATCCACACGTACTTTTTATGATCCATTTGTTTACATTTTCATCAGATACTTTTGGAACAAGCTATAGGGCTTTTAGGCCGTCACAATTCCAGTCCATAAAATGTCATCGCTTGAAAAAATGAAAGGTTATTTCGAACTCTAACTGGCCAAAGCCTCACAGTGTTGCTCAAGCAACCTTACGCAAGTTAATTATAACATATTAGCGGTGGAAGTGCCACTGCCGTGTTAGAATGCAAGATGTCCATTAGCTAGTAAAAATTTCTCAACCTGAAGTATGCACGGGACTTGCCCTTTAAATAAAACAAATATAATATTCAAAGCAACTTGAACTGAAAAATGATACGTACGCGTCAAGTCTTTTTTTTGAAGTAGGTTGTTTTTTTTTTTATTAGTACTTATAGCTGTTTATAAAGTTCAGTAGACGGCTAAGATCGATTAACTAAGCGTCGTGGACGTTACGTAAAACACGTAATCATTTGTCGTCACACGCGGAAAATAAACAATTAACTTCTACATAAGTTATTGAACTCATAATTATTGTCTACGAAGTATAAGTCCGCCTTTTTCCCTTTATTGTGCACAAAGATTAATAAGTAACTCCGCTGTTCTTTCTTCTAAATAAATAAATTGATTGAGCGCTATTTCCAAGTATAAATGAAAATTTGAAAAAAAAACTGAAACCACATCCAAACCCCTAACAAGTGACAATAAAAAATCCACCTTATCCCACTTATATAAAGTCTACATTCCCAGGTGCGTCGCTCCCACCCGAAGTTGACGCCGCCCCACGTGCTATACCTCTGCGGCAATACGTTCACGAATGCTGGCGGCTCCAGTATACTCCCACCGCTGGCAACACTACAGACCTCCTACAAGAAACTTGTTGAATTGTGTACACCGAGCACGCTTGGACAGTTTTGGGTAAGTAACAAAGTTACAGAAACATTACCTCCTCTCCACCTCTCTCCTCTCCTCTTCTCCTCCTCTATGCTACCGCGCGGTACACCTGCGTACCAAAAACCATTGTAGTTAATTAGAATGTCCTTGAAGTACGCAACACCAACCCTAACTATCTACTAATATTATAAATACGAAAGTGAGTTTGTCTGTTTGTTACGCTTTCACGCTAAAATAAAGTAATATAAATAAATAACACTTATAAATACACTAATACACTTCATAAATTACACTTTTAAATATTTAAATATAAAATCAAAAGTTATTTATTCAAATTAGGCTGAGAGTCAGCACTTTTCGAACGTCAAAATTACATAAGACAGTCCCCCAAAACGCCCAGCCTTTACCACTTTCTAGTGCTTTAACTAGGGAGAAGAAGTGGCGCAACAAACTCCACAGCTGCACAGGTGTTTGTTCAGTTAGAAAAATTGATTTTATTCAATAGTATGCAAAATCATTTACATTACGCAACACAAAACATAAATCTAATTATTAGCCATAAGTCAGCTAGCATACGCCAATAAACAAATAAAAAAATTAATTAAAAAAAATCGAAAACTATAAGTACTCGAGTAGAAATAAAGAGTAAATGTAAACATACATTAATATCTAAATAAAGGCCTGCAGGCAAAAAAAACTATTATTGTATTCAGCTGAGGAAATAGCAAAAATTTAATAATAACTCAAAGAACAGTATAAAATACTCTTCAACAGTCTTACAGTAAAGCTGTTCCAAGAAATAAATAAATAAACCGCCAAAATCAACACTTCTGTAACAATACATATATACTTTGTGGTTACCTCACTTCAGGATAAGAATTAACTCGTTTTCCTGCTATTATGTCATGTTATGGTTTTATGAATGAAGTGCTTCACGATTTCCTTTTACACCTGTCTAGAAATACATGCGGTTTATTTGTTTTTTTTTTTGTCATTGTTGGCAACTTATATAATATATTAGCTGCGCCCCGCGGTTTCACCCGCGTAAGTCTCGATCCCGTGGGAATATCGGGATAAAAAGTATCCTATGTGTTAATCCAGGTTATAAACTATCTGTTTGCCAAATTTCATCCAAATCCATTCAGCCGTTTTTGCGTGATTGAGTAACAAACATCCAAACACACAAACTTTCACATTTATAATATTAGTAGGATTATTGTATACTAGCTGGTGCCCGCGGCTTCGCCCGCTTGACAAATTATATACTAAAACCTTCTTCGAGAACCACTCTAACCACTGTTGAAAACAACATGAAAATCGGTGCAGTAGTTTTTGAGTTTATCGCGAACAGACAGACGCGGCGGAGGACTTTTATAATATTTAGTGATAAGATCTTTATGTAGTTTTCATTTAAATTCATTAAAGTGGTGATACTCAAATGACTTACTAACATTCTATGAGTACGCAAAAAACATGCTTGTACGTGAAGTTGTGGACATCAATCAGCCCGTTATTTATGATACATTGTAACAGCGGAACAATTTTCACGCCTCTCCCTTAAGACTTAGGCAATTTTTTTTTTTATATTCGTATACCTCATGACCTAAAGAGCTGATATGAAGATATTTCCTCCTTCATTACAGATGCAAGACTCCCAATACTACTCAATCCTGGACGCAAGCCGTTGGCTCCGCTACGTCGCCAACTGCATCGAGTTCGCCGAAGACGCCGCACAACATCTATCGAACAACGTCACAGTTGTCTTACAAGAAGGTATCATTTTATACATCAATATCGAGCTAATATCCTACAATTTCGGGGCGTATGTGGAATGTTCAATCAGTTATTATTATACCGAGTACAAAATAGCACATACGCTACAAGAGCATTCAAAATCGCGCTATACAGCTTTGAGGCGTATAGAATATATGGCCCAGTTTTGCTGCTATACGAAGTATTTCTTTTTTCAAGGAGAAGTGGAAAGAGATTTGGGAGGACCTTTACGCTGGTCACGAATACGCGAATACCCGTGTTAGACATGGTGACTGTGATTATTTCAGAGGCGTAAGGGCGTTCAATAATAAATAATACTCGCGCCACGATTTCCTGTTGTCTAAGTAATTAAATTGTTTCAAACTTTTGTTTGTAAATAATTCACAACAAACACCAATTATGTTAAACAAATATTTCCTTATTTTTCAGGTGACGGCGTAGACTATTCTTCCGTGGTATCATGCCTCACTCAATTGCTAGTCGACCCATACTTCAGAACGATATCAGGCTTCCAGTCTCTCATACAAAAGGAATGGATTGCGCTCGGACACCCGTTCTGTGATCGGTGAGTACTCCTTAATATACATAAGGTCCTGGTATCTTGTATGTAATTGTTTCATAATTAATTCACTAACTGTTTACACAAGTTTAGTAACGAATGCTTAGGCCAAAATAAACATTAGTTAGCACGTGCTTTGGCTGAGAATTATTCCTGTCACTGTCAAATGCATTATAATAAAATCAAAACAAAAACACGTGGCTGGCAACATCTATCAATCTTGTCTTTAGTACTTGTCACAAAACCAGTATGTAAATACTACACCGCCTATTCGTTCCGCAATATTTGAGCACTACCATACATTTATGTGTTCCTGGTAGCTTATGTATCTAAGCTCATCCTTAATGTTAGTCATATTAAATAATAGACAGGAAAAAGTTACCTTATATATTTATTAATTATCCTGATTCTACTTTGTTGTTTCCTTATGTAGTTTTCCGAAATATTTATCCAGATTGATTGCGTAACTAAAATGGTAATAGCCTATTTATTTCCTTTTATAAATTAATGATTCGTAATTTTGATTGATTTTAAAGTAATGTTTTACTGTGATAGAAAGTGAAAATGTATGTTATATTTTACTATTGCTATACTTGTATTACTCGTCGGTCAGCTGGGGATTTTATGATATTGAATAATCAACCTTATTATCACTTAGTTAGACTACATACAAGCACGAAGACGTAGCCGGTCGAGGAGTTCGATGTTCATGCAACATGGCACTTTATATCCCTGTTAATAAAGTGTATTATCATAAATATCATCGAAAAGCTCTGCGATCCTCACACTTCAACGTCCTCCACATTAAAACAACAACACATATCCTCAGATTCGGTCTTCCCCGTCCGGGCAACCCAAAAGACTCGACCGCAAAGGACACGACCTCCGCTCAAACTGCCCCAGTACTGCTCCTATACCTGGACTGCGTGTGGCAGCTACTGCAACAGTTCCCGGCAGACTTCCAGTTCACAGAAACGTATCTGACGACACTGTGGGACTGCGCACATAACCACATCTTTGACACGTTTCTGTTCAACTGCGCGAGGGACCGAGAGCTGGCTGTGGCTAAGGTAATGTTGTTTTTATTTACTACTGGGTTTACTTGAGCAAGTTATTGTCAGATTGGCACGCTTATTTGAGCAGGTGTGTAAAGTGTGAACATAATAAATATTGTACACTTTGCCATTCCGTCCTGCAAAGTCTTCTAATGTTCAAATCTGGCGGCCGACTTAATAGCAAACACGGATATTTAGAAGGTCCCAATGTTATCGGAGAGATCTTGACGCAACATGTAACATAAAACTCAGTTCCTTGCTCTATTTCTACATACAATATATTCACAAATAAGTATTCCTTACAGAACTTCGTGGAGAGGCCGGTGTGGGACTGGGGCGAACAGTTCTCGGAGCAAGACAAGGCGTTGTTCTACAACCCGCTGTACGGAGTCAAACCCAACACTGTGTACTCACAGAGGCTATGTGAGTAAAACTGTACAAGAATCTCTTGGCCCGTGGCCAAAATTGGAATTAAAGCCGCCATCTTGTTTTTTCAATACTTTTCACAAACATTTACTACCAGCGGCTGCGCCCGCATGCTAACGTCATTCGAGCGTCAAAAGAACCTTGTAGTACTAAACACCATTGGCAAGCAAGCTTTGTGTTTTTGCAGCTTGCCCAAATATCGGCTTACTGAAACTATTATGCTAATACTTCACTTGGCGTATTCGTCGAAAAGGATAAAAATATGTGCACTGGATAAACTTCTTATAGGCAGGGCTTGAAATACCGTTAAAAATATGGTATCGTTACAGGCTTCTGATGCAGATATCGTTAACTATTAAATAACGTTGTAATATTTAACGTTATATCTGGCACATTTTACCGTTAAACATACGTAACGTTAAAATCTACGCTATCGAAAATTTTATCGTTATGATTTAGTTTTGTTACCGTCGCTCTGGATATCGTTAAAAATTTCAGACTGCATCGATGCTAAGACTGTGCCGTACGACTATTTGCGTGTATAATAGGCATTCTATTTGCTATTCTGTGTTGTGCTTGTTCTTGTGAATATACTTGGTCGGTTTGTCCGCCGCCCGCCTTTGAGAAAACGGGCCGGCAACGTCGCATAAAATAACAAAAATAATACCGGTAATGTTTTACCGCTATTTTTACAATAACGTTAAAAATACCGGTAATTTTTACCATAATTTTTAACGTTATTATTATGTTATGCTACTAAGTAACGCTACCAAATCGTACCGATATCCAGATATCTCTACGGAAATACCGTTACTTAACGTTACTTTTAATGCGAATTGGTATCGTTTTCAAGCCCTGCTTATAGGTACTAAATTAACTAGCAAACTATTCAAATAAAAATACGATATCCTAACCTAACAAAAATATGGCGTCGAAGCTTTACTTGGGTAATATAAATATACGGTTATTGAACTAAAGTAATTTTTTCAGTAAAAAACTTGCGCGAAAACGCTAACTGTAGTGCCAGCGTTATACTTCAGTAATTCAATATCGTTAATTTTATTCACAGCGCAATCTTCGCTTCCAAGCAAGTCAGCATCCGAACTGACTCGGCTAAAACCTTGCACGTCGGTAGCCGGCATGGAACTGTGGTCACAATGCTACGAGCGATGGCTCGCGCCACTCGACTCGCCGCTGTCCGGCACCATACAGTACCATGTGCACAACTACGCTGCGCTTCAGAAGGTCAGTATACTGCTGCAGGCTTATGGTATCTTGGTACTTCAATGTTGGTGATGACATAACGACAATACGGCAAGATAGGTACAGTCCTTTCACAGTTATTTTGTGACATTTTGTTAGTTTGTTTTATAGCGAGTGCGTCAAAGGTCTATCAGGGTATGTAGCCCTCGTATGTATGTACATAACTGTAGCTAATGACATAACCATAATACGGTAAAATAGGTAATGAATGCGTCAAGGGTCAGTCTACTTCAGCAGGCTTTTGTAGCCTTGGTACATATATGTTAATGATGACATAACCGCAATACGGCAAGATAGGTGGTGAGTGCCTCGGTAGGTCAGTATATTATGTTTATGTTATCCTAGTAAATAAATGTTGCTAATGACATAACCATAATACTACGGCAAGATTATGTAGTGAGTGCATCGCCAGGGTCATAAGGTCAGTATACTACTGGAGACTTATGTTATCCTAGTACTTAAATGTTGATGTCAAAAAAACCAACAACAAATATTTTTCCCACCAACTTAAGTTTGAAATGGAGCATAGCGCTTTAGGAAAAAATAAGGTTAAGCAAAAACCGACCTTATGTCTGACAGAAAATGTGATTTTTATTAGTTCCATAAACCGCTATTACACAGGGCATGTTTAGTGGCAGTGAGTGCTTAGACAGGTCAGTATGCTACAGAGCCCTCATGTTACACTGGTAGCTATGACATCTGAGGAGTGACATCCCTAAAAGTATGATGTCATTCAAAATGTATGAAAGTGATGCACCCAAATGTGCGTCGGCGGTAAAATTTTCCCAGAATGGTATACTTCAATGCTCTCATGTAAACCTGGTACCTAGCATATCACTAACAGCTGTTCTCTCATAGTAAGCGCGCTACTCTATGGAAAATGACATCAGCATTATTTCGTGGTTATTTGTGATCTCACTGCACACTACTACAGCACGCGCATGTTATCCTGGTATTCGCTTATATTATGTCACAACAGCTGACCAAGCGGAAATCACGGAAATATTCCTGTTACAGATTTGCTTCAGGCTCATGTTTTACTAGTTTCACAAGCCTACATGAGTGAAATAAAATTCCGGCGTCCTCTGAGCGAGCAATCGGCCCAGCATCTTGTTTGCACACGAATTTTAGTTTCACCACGAATATTGTAAGCGTTTCAAAACCTGGTTATTCTCCAACAGATCCACCAAATAAAAGAGAAGCTGCCATCCCTGTCGATCCTCTCGCGGCACTCCAACGGCGAGGAGCCTTCAGAGCCTCAGCAGCGGCCCCCAGTATCCCGGTTCTACCCCTTCAGTGTGGGCCGCTCTGACGTCATCACCGGCAGCCTGGACTCAATGCAAGTCAGCCTCATAGACGCTAGTCAACTCGTAGAATCACAGTCCCTACTCAACGCTCCCGATTAAGGAGGCGCACCGTCGCAAGCGATCCTAACATTTATCTTCACGTAGTAAGGGTGAATATTGAATGTCAACTTAGTGTCGCTTCCGCTGAATAGTTGTTTTTAATTGGTAATGATTTGTTTGCTTGCGACGTGTACATATTGCGCCTTTGGTGAGCGGTTTGTTGTTGTCTTTGTCTGTAACTAATGTTTTTTTTATTGTTTTTAAATGATAATGTAATTTATTAAGGAAATACGTTTCTTCCGTAAATGTAGTGTGATGGTTTCAATAACTAGTAGTGTAAATAGATTACAGTTTGCGTCAGATTCCAGTTTTTTTTCCTTCTGGTAAATTAAACTACCTGTCTTCCTGATTTTGTACAACAGATTGAAGTTGTCAACAACAAACTGTTCCCCAACTATTTATGTAGAACAAGTCAATAAATCGAACAAGGCTCCTAGTTTAGACCGCCGCAGCCATCATAAGGAGTATTAGGTAAATTACAAGTTAATATATTCGTGTTACTAAGACGTACATAATAATTAAGATGTATATAGTCGTGATATAACGTCGTTTTCTCTATTAAACATATTTTATAAGTTCCCTGTAACAAGGAATTGATTGAGAAATGTATATTCCATTTTAGAATAATAGTGATATTTTTATAATCAATCGTTTTATGGTGTGACCATTAAAATTATTCGAAATTATACTTCGTCTACGCGTTTGTTTAGAATAAGTAGACACAATTGGGCCATTCCTGAATTATTCCATTGTAACAGATTGATATAATTATTTTCTACTTCCGCTTAATTACTAACAGAGCTTATCGTCGTTATTAATATTCACAAGCAGCGGTCTATTCACTATCCCAACACTCGCATATATTGCAAAGATTGATGTAGGATAGTGAACAAGCCGCTCAATATTTATACATAAGTACTTTGTTACCATTACTAAACCGTATTATTAGGCAATGACACAGCACCAATAATAAAGATTATTACTTCTCTAAGACATTCGACAAAACTCTGTCTTTTTATCCGAGACTTACACAAAACCAAATCTAACTTATAATAATAATTGAATGATTATGTTGTAAATATGGCAGCTTCAACGCTTACTTAAGTACTTTGTTATTATTTTAATATTTATTTCGCTATAATTGTAATTTGAATTATCTTTTATGTAATAACTTCGTTCAGCTGTAGTATCGAACTGATAATTATGTTAATATTAAAATGTATACTGATGAATGTCCATCATTGATTACTAACATAGTCGTGGTATAGTAAGTTGGTTGAATACAATGTATTCACTTATCTTTTTAAACAGTACAAGTCTTTATGCGACGTTACTTTCTTTACGAAATTATAATAACGACCCGTAAAGAAAATATCTTATGCTGCTATCTAAAAATAGCTCCAAAAGCCTAAGGTCAAGGACAAGGTCATATTAAATTAACTGAAGAAATTTCCCAGATGTGATGGGTAACGATTTCTATCGAAATACGCTAATTGACTGACCCTACAGTCCCGGCCATCGAGAGAATGGGTTTTTGATTTCTGTTTCATACTAACCAATATGTGTTTTGCGAATTTGATCCTTATTGAAATTCCTAGAAATTGTCCAACTGACAGGTGTCAGGAACACATTCTCTCACCGGCCGGACTGTAGAGTGCGTTTCATCAAATAGTTGCTTTGACGTTATGTTGACTCCACTGTTAAATTTCAAAACTGACCTTTTAGGTAGCCCCTTAGCGGCGTAGCGTATTCGTATTGGTCTTACTTATAACAGTGGAACCAACATTACGGCGAAGGAGCTATTTGATTAAACGCACTCTAAGTACAGTGCAATCATTAGTTGTGCAGTCATGCGAGTTCTGTCAGTCGCCATTTTGAACTCTATTAGTATTAAAACTAACTAAGTCAGTGCTGCCAATTCGGTCACGGGACAATTGATGACCGCACTGTGATCGAATGTGCAAAACTTATCTGAAAACTAAGGTAGAATTATAAAATATAAAAATTGTGAAAAACAACGTTAAAAAAAAAGTTCTCCGGTAAAGTTGGCACTTTCGATGCTTTAAGCAGTCAAAATATTCAAAGCTAAAGTGACCTGTGAATCAAAGTTAGGGCACAGTGAAGATGAGATGTCATCGAGTGAATAAAACCTAAAAGACCTTGAGAAGTCAGAAACTTACTAAGAGTGGCTGACAGAAGACAAACCACTTGTTCACGAACAAACATGTAGATTGCACGTATTATGTACATACACTGTTGTATATAATAGAATTTGCTGATTAGTTTTGATATTTTGCTAAATATCCGACATCACATATTCCGACGCATTTGTCGTCCTCTATTCTTGTTACCTTAGGGCCGAGTCACACCGGAATGGAAGCGGCCCCCGGCGTCGCCGCTGGCGGCCGCAGGCATTTAAATTTCGATTTGGCTTGCAAATAGAACTGTTTAAAGTAAAGAAGAAACAAATGAACATATTGGCGCATGAAAGGCGGCGGTAGTGCGCGCGGCCGCGAGAGACACCGCGGGCAGCCTTGCGACCTTTTCAAGCGATACTGGTCTATTAAGTATGTAGATAAAGTTTAAAATTATTCCACACTGAAAGTGCTCGCTGCGTCGCTACCGGCCGCTGCCATTCTGGTGTGTCTCGGCCCTTATTGAAATATTAACTGCATGTTAGGCCGTGGCCACACAGAAAAAATTTGGGTACATTGTGCGCAGTGTGAATGATGCATATAAACAAGTGTTAGCGCTCGAAGTCAGTCGCAAACACTTCTCTAACTGATCACGGCCTTATCTAACTTGATCAAGTTGGAATGAACAAGCAGTATTGTTGTAACATTGTAAGTATAATCAACTTTATCATATAGAAGCGAATATTTATGTAATTTATAAGTTTACGAACTGTTAAAAACTGATTAGTAAACGACGCTTACGTCGTTTTAGTTGCACTATCATAGTCGCACGGACGGGAAATTTTGTACTAGAGAAGAGATGGGATGCATGGTACATTTTAGTTTAGTCGATTTTAACAGAATTGTTTCAAATAGTGACTTTGAAAACGTAGCCACATAGTTTTAATGTAAAACTGCAAACACTTCCATTTACGATTCATACTTTTTGACGTCATTTTTTAAATATAAGCCCCGTCTCTGCCTACGCCGGTAATTTGTGCCATCTCGTCTTCTAATCATGTAATAAAATGTCATTGTATCAAAAATAATCAGTATAGTAATAGATATCACGTAGCCCAGTGCAGTCCAAACCGTATGTTGAATTGATTCGTACCAAATTATAAGTGTACCTGTTACACAATGTTCAAATGTGAGGAATAAAGGAGTTACGAGAAATATTTGTTTTATTTATACATCTATACTTTATTTTCAACAGCACAACATTTAAAAACACTGTAAAGTAAATTTCTTTAAAACCTTATAAATCTTAACTAGGATGGCTTTTAAAATGTCACTTAATAAAAATAGCAGTAAATAAAATAAACTCTTTCGTCTTTGGTTATAGCTACTCTACTCTGAAATGAAGCGCCCCACTAACGCATCTTACGTAAGCTCTATTTAACTCCTTGTTTCAAATATTGTTGTTATTTCCACTTAAACAAACATCAACTTTATGCATGTTTAAATAAAGTTGATTTTAGACTGACTAGTACCGTTGAAAGTCATAAAAAAATAATTAAGTTGTAGCGCAAACTGAACCTTATCTGAAGGTATTACAGTTGTTTTTCCTAAAACTCGTGTTTGTTTACATTTTTGCCAAATAAATTGGGAATGCAGAATACACGGCGCGGCGCCTTGTATGTAAAATGCGGTAGTGGGGCGCGTCATTTCAGAGTGGACAAGGTATACGTAAATAATACCTATTAGTTAAACCATTTAACAAACTCGAAGTGTATAATTTCATTATTTGCAAACACAATATTGTGCTGCCTTTTATTGCAACATACATTTCAACATTTATACCCTATTAATAACCTCAAACTACGACACATACCACACACCTAAGCCACACACATTACACAACACATAATTATTATTATCTTTAAAACTACTACGTACCTAAGTATAAATGTAGTATCATAAACATACAGATAAAAACATTATCCTCCTTCTGGGGCAGTCTGATAAAAATTCAACGAATACAGAACCTCCGCCTTTTTTGAAGGTGGTTAATAAAATAATGTATTTTTCTGAATGGGTTAGGCAGAAATAACAGAACATCAAATGTAGATGTACCATCACGGAAATCCAGAACTAAGCGCTTTCAAAACAAAATCCTGTGCACAAGATGACCACATCTGTTACCGCCGGGTTTCTATAGAGGTCAAGCGCTGCAAGCAAGAATAGTCCTTACGGAGGTTAGTTATGGCTTTCCGCGATAGTACATCAATTTCATTCTTCTCTATATCATAAAGTTACGAGTAGGAAGCAACTGTTCTGCCTACATTGCCATAAAGCCGATATTATGAGACGCTTTACTTAAGAGGAACTTAATTTTAGTTTTAATCGAAAATTAAATGAAAGGACCGTTGTGCTGTTGAATTTTTTCGGTGTGAATTACATGGGAATAAACGTTCATAACTGCTCTTTTCATTTCATTTTCGATCATTCGATAGAGGAGTGAAAGATGCCGAGTGCCAAAATTCAACATCCTTGGATGAGTTCACTAATGAATTAAATTTGTGAGCTGCTTTATGAAACTCCAGCTTACCACTGGAATATAAATGCTAATTAGATTATTAGCATTATCTGAGAAAACCCCTCTAAGTAACACACGATCAATCACAATCTGAATCATTTTGAAGGATATTGCTAAACCATTGCTTCATATGATCGAAAAAATTGCCCACTCAACAACGTAAATAACGCAATGAATGTTGTTGAACTGTCAAAATGAAATAGATTGTGATTGATCGTGTGTTACTCAATAAGGGTGCTGTACTATGAAACCAGGACAAGTAACGTTAGTGATTTGGAACACCACGAATATTTTTCTTTACTGTTCAGAGGACCTAGACAAAGTGACATTCTATCAGCGATAACGATGATGGAAAAGGCAATAATGTACACGACTGATCGACACGCTATCGAAAAGCATAGGTCAATCCTGTTGAAAGTCGTTGTAGAAATACGAAACGCTTTCGAAGCGATTGTCACTTGTCTAGGCCCTCCGGTTTGATCTGCACAGTTATGAGGAACAGGGTGGAAAGTTCCTCATCCTTATTAGGAGTAGGTAAGGGAGGATCTAATACTTTATGCAGCTTCTCTGGGCGCTCCACTAATCCGGAGAAACGAAGATGGATGGCCTAGTCAGGCCTAGCTCTAAACCTCTCGTATGAGAGTTAACAGTGATTAAAAAATCACCTTGTATAATATTATAGGAGCTCAGTAGGCAAGTACGTACGTAACGTCACGCGTGTAATACCCGATTAAAGGGTTCCACATATCGCCAGTTATGTTATGTTTAAGTCCCATGTAATAGGGGGCACTAACACCTGGGAATTGAACCCAGGACCTCTTGCTCAACATCCTGTAGCGCTTATGACCATTATACCAGCGAGAAAAATATTTATGTGTTGAAGTCATACTATAATATTTCGGAATGCAGATATATTACTGACGTTAACGCATTGCCTGCTAATTTATTTGCGAGTTTTTTGCAAAGGCTAAGTAAATAGCTATTAAAATTAATCTGAACTGAGTTGGCACAGGATCAGGAATGATGGCGATGTTAATGGAATGGATGATGTGGCCTTAGTTGATAAACTTTGATAGTATAGGTGCAGGAATATAGAAAGTAGACGTAAGAACTGCTTACCATCTTTACGGCGAATAAAAGCCACTGACCAAAATTAGGGCCCTTTTTTCGGCGGCCATTAACGAAACTTAGTACAATAGGGCCTACTTGTGCGTTTCTTGTGGATAACTCGGAGCTATAACCTAACTCCTAGTCTAAGTCAGATTCCTGGGTCAGGCAGAAGCTTTTACAAAAAACGAAAAAATCTGTTTTATTTACTTACCTCTATAGGGGAGCTCGTGGCTAAGTAATAACAGCCGCACGGGTCGATACATCAGGTTAAGCTACGCTTGCCGGGGTTGGTCCGTGGATGGGTGACCATCTTTACATACCGAGACTCCTCCGTGCCTCGGAAAGCACGTTAAGCCGTTGGTCCCGGCTGTCATTTGTGGATCTTTGACAGTCGTTACGGGTCGTCAGAAGCCCGAAAGTCTGATACCAGTCTTACCAAGGGGGATCGTATTACCCAGTTACTGGGTTGTGGAGGTCAGATAGGCAATCGCTCCATGTAAAATACTGGTATTCAGCTGCATCCGGTTAGACTGGAAGCCGACCCCAACATAGTTGGGAAAAGGTTAGGGAGATGATGATTTACTTACCTCTATAATCGAGGTCATGGTTCCTTTGACCACTATGCTCTAATACCCATAGTTTCGGATATAGCCCAGATCTGCCATCGTAAATATCACCCTGTATAAACTGATATTTATTTATTTATTTATTTATTTATTTATTTATCTATCACAACCACAACTATCATTACAGGCAATAATCCTAATGCGGTAGCGTGGTCTTTAGTTACGAGTAAATTATCAACTCAACATAACATATCACTCATATAACTCAGTTTAGACAGATTTCTTATGATTTCTGGTAGTACAATATTTCGTTAGTTACGTTAGATTGCAACAAATGTAAGTTTCATTACTGGCCGCCAAGAAAAACAGGCAACACTACTCCATACATTCCGGTCATTGCCTCTTCTAAAAGTTACCGAATCCTTGTTAACTTTTTAATTTGGCTTTTTAGAGGTCCCTAATACCTATAAAATATAATTTTCGCTTATTGCTTTCGTCGCTTCTCTTACACATTACCTAATTATATCTTCAAGGTCACACAATTACGAGTACAATGGAATACAACTAAAGATTACACCTAATTATAATATTAGGTGGGTTTGGAGTCTTCCCTCGTCTTAGCTGCTTTTAGTTTAGTAATTTTGTCGAAGTGTTTCTTAGCGATGGTAAACCGGTTGATCAGCATCGTTCTCTGCCAGCTCCAAGATGCCCAGCGCTGTTGAATTTAGAAAAATGATAACTTCAGCTTGTACTTTTCCTACTGCGATGCGTATTTGAAGAAAAAAGGAGCATTGTGCTCACTGTGTTGCAGATTTCAGACAAGTCCAGGTTTTCACACTTTGTTCGGCTGTTCAGCTTCACTGTAAGTTAGAGAAAGGTTCCAGGTTTTGAACCTTATAGCTAAGAAGATTTTTTATTTTTTACCCTTCAGTGCTCAAGTCCGCTTTTAGGAAATATATGCCACATTCGAAACCTCTCAAGTTACAAGTAGACCCCAAAATGAAAAAATCGATGGATAGGTCAATTCCAAACTAATGTGATAGTGATGATAATGAGTCCCAGAATGACGTATTTGCAAAACAAACCAAAAAAATAAAACATGCAACATCAACGAACCACATTTTATTCACGCTTAACGGAATAAGTTAAACAACCAACAAATAAATTCTCATTCACAAAACCAAAATCTCTACCTGTGTTGTTAATTACTAAGATAAAATCCAAGTTTAGTGGACCTCGTTTCTCGAATGTTTGGATGCGCCTACGACTGCAAAACATTAATTTATAACAAACTGGGAAACATAGTAAAATTACCTCTAAGTCTAAAATATAACAACATAAATAACTGTCAATATTATAGCAACTTACTGTTACTGTAACTTTAGTTTTCAAAGATGTCGAATCATAGCGAAATGTGAACGCAGCGTTTACATTCACTGCGTTCACGTAACGTCATAAGCTTAATTCCTCCGAATAAAATTGGACAGATTATTACAAAATACAAAGCATCAGATAGATTAGCGTTAATGCAATATCTACTGCCAATAAAAGATAAAAAACATATTTTGAGTTTTCTTAATATCAAACAGAATCAAACTGCAAATCAATAATATTCCGAGCCAAAGTTTTCGATTTCATCGAATCCATGTAGAAATCAACTCGAAAACATGACTTTTCATACAAAATCTAAAACAAGCAGTAAGAGGCAACAACCAAACATCGAGGCATACATAATATTTATTTAAAATACATGTCATCTTAAAAACCAAGTACTAAATGCAGTGGATAATGTTTTAAACACATATTATTTGAGACTACCTGTGGAGTATAGTGACTTTAACATGAGTGTTGCCATGTTATGTGACTCCAGCAAAAAAGGATAAAATCTTTCATTCAACAATAATTCATTAGTATTTAATAACATTATGTATAATATGACGTTTCGTCAATAAAACAGGAACATAACAGTCTCTACAAGTCACTAAAAGCCACAACTATCGATAGCTGAATATTATAATGTAATGGTATAAGCACCGCCAACACTGAGAATACTACAACGCTACGACTTGCAGCTTTAGTATGATACCCATACATAGTGACAAATTGCATTTTTAAAAGACAAATTAAAATAGTGAATACGTTAGTGTATCACGTTCAATCCAAATCCGAGAAACACCGGACCAATACAGCCGCACTGTTTATTATGAACGCTTCTGAGCGTGCATGCGACCCGAGGTCGTAATCATATACGTACTTTCTGTCGATGTTTCTTGTATTCAGTTCGAACGCAATATACATAGAAGCGGCGGAACAATGGCCAGTGTTCACACAATGTTGGCGGCTGGCCGTGCGAGGGTCACGTCGGCGGCGGGCCCCCCGCCCCCCCGGGCCCCCGGGCGGTCCCGACCTGAGCTTCAGTCAGCGTCAGTTGTCGTCTTCATCATTCTCAAACATGTCGTTGTATTCTCGCGTATTTTCAAACTGTTTGAAGTCCTGAACAAACAAAATGAGATGTTGTGAGAATGAATAAGAATACAACTTGAGACAATCACTAGCAATACCATGCTTTTTTAGGGTTCCGTACCTGAAGGTTGCCAAACAGAAGACTACTAGTAAGCCTTCGCTTTCCGTCCGTCTGTCAGCGGGCTGTTTTTCAAGAACCATAATAGGAAGACAGTTGATTTTTTTACAGATTGTGTATTTGTATTGACGCTAATAAAAATGAATTAATAAAAATATAATAAAGTTAAAAATTAAAGGGGGAAAAAAGCTTTTGTATCCCCGACTCCATACCAGAAACGTTTTTTTTTCAGCGTTTTTAGCCAAATATTTTACGGTGGTACGGAACCCTTCGTATGCGAGTCCAACTCGTATTTGGCCGGTTTTTCAGATTCTCCAATAATGTAAACAACTGACAAATTTTTCCTGACACTGTCACTAACTTAATAAAAAACCATGGCCATAATACAAAAAAAGGTTTATCATTAGATTACATAGTTCAAATTATTCAGTCTCTTGAAATTTATTCGAGATTGTTTACATTTACAGTGAAATGAATAAGGAGAAATACAACATGCACATTTAGCAAAGCATATTCTAAGGTCCCAAAATCGGAGCGGCATTTCTTGTAGCGAGCAGCGGCCGGATCAGCGCGTTACATGAGAAGTTAAGGAATAACGCAACTAGTACTGTTTTTTCCAGTTTATCAAGGCAGATAACTCACCATCGATGCTTATTCTAAACGTCGTGTATTGTTATTATTATACGCCACAATGAAACAGCGGCTCCAAATTTGTGGCCAAGAAAAGGAAAAGATTCCAAAAGATAGAGAGAAGTTTATACACTAAAATCTAGATATATTCATATGTATACAAATATTTTGGTGCTGGTGCTGGTGAATTTACCTTACTGACCTGAAACATTCCATTGGCGACGGCATAGCCCGTCATGGCAACAGCGGCGAATAACGCGGTGAGGATCTTGTTGCGCGTCTGGTTCGGGAAGTTGGCTGCTTCGCGATCTGATTGTGTGCCTGTTGATTGCTTCTTGGAGTTCAGTCTGTTGTATTCTGCAATTTCATCATAGAAGACCTAAGTTTATGGCGATTATCACACTGCCACGCATCACGCTGCACGTTGCGCGTCAACGCACCTACGATGAACGCGGGTGGGTACATTTTCTGTGTGTTGGACTGTGCATGTTTTCTATACAAACGGAGATACTTACAAGCAACGTTAGAACACACATTCATGCGCTACGCTGCGTGGTGCGTGGCAGTGTGTTAATCGCCTAAAGATTCAAATAGACATTTACGCGCGAGTGAATCCCACGTGTTATATATTATGTGTGATTAGTTGACATCAATGCAAAAAAGCCTAATTCTGGCCAACTCAATTTAGATTGCCATCATACTCTCGGAAGAGAAGATCTGTGTAAGGCCCGGCGCCCATTGGCGGTATGGCATGGCAAGGTATTTGCTATCATAATAGTATTTTTAGGCGACGAATAAAAATATAACCTAATTATATGGAAATAAAGTTGATATTTCAATGGTGATACCTAAGGACATCGCAGTCTGCCTAAGGATACTGCTGCATCGTTGCCTTTGAAATTTCAATTTTATTGTCATACGTTACATTTCTATTTGTCGCATAAAAATCCCTTGCCTTGCCGAGCTGCCAGTGGGTGCCAGCCCTAAAGTGTAAATGTCTTAAAAGCTTATTGAGAAATACAAACAAAACTGGGAGCAAACCTACCTTCTGTAACATGTCTGAAATTCTTTTGGTTGATCCTAGCAACGAATCTGGAGAGGTTTGCTATACCTTTCACATGATTGGCTAGTGTGGCATTGGGGAATGGTGCCTTTATCAGTGGTGCGAGGTGTGCAAATACTGTTGCATCAAACGAGGAGGGACGGTTGCCGAAGAAGTATTCACTTTCCCCTAGCCTGTCTGATAGTGTTTTAAGGCATTTCTCCGCTTCATTGTATATCTGAAATATGGGAAAAACTAGGAGTAAAAACAATTAGGGCGGAGTAAATATGATAGGAACGAAATGGGTATATTTTTTTTATGATAAAATACTAAAAGACTATCTAAAAAAGGATAACAAGTTTTATGAAACATAATAACTTGGATAACATCTTTTTACTTACAGTTTTTTCAATTTCCCTTATATCTGTGTGTTCCCCGTACAAAGCATCAATCATTTCTTTAGCTGCATTCTGGTAATGTGATGGGTAATAAAAGTTGAAAGGGATACACAATGCTTTAGCATATGTTGGTCTTGATAAATCACAGTAGTTCTTTTCATCGACCCACCATGCATATTGGTATGCTGGGTACAGTTTCTCTCGTAAGTATTGTGTGAATGCACTAGCTTCAGCTGCCTGTTTTGTGTTTAGGTGAACATCTGTGCTGTAATGCTGTAAAACAATGATATTTATAAAACAATTTAGATAATAACTACCAGACCTGACAGACATCCTGTCCAAACAATTCCACGTATCAGGTCCAGTTGTATTTTCAAACCATCCAGGGACCTACTTTAATACACACAAAAATTTAATCCAAATCGGTTCAGCCGTTTAGTTAGGTGACAAACACACGTACAGAAGAATTATATTTAAAAGGAAGATAAACAAAGTCCCATAATTACTTCAGCAATAGGTAAACATGATGTAATATTATTTTTTATTGATAAAGTAGTATACCACCACAGAAAACAAAAAACAGTTATTTATAAGAATAAACAAATCAGTCAATGGGTCGTTCTTTTCTATTCCTTTGTTTATGGAACAGAAAAGAACGACCCATTGACCAAAAAAAGAACTATAAAACTTACCAAAGATTTTAAATGTTCAACCACTTCCTCGAAATTTGAAAGAAACTTGCGGCCATCCTTCATGACAGGGAGCCTTCCTTTAGGTGTAAAAAATGGATTATTCGCTTCTCGAACTCGTACAGGCACTCCAATAAATTTCATGTAAGTCTGCGAACGATGCAATAAAAAATAATTGCTAAAGTTTAACCGGCATAGTTGCGGGTTTTAGGTTATGAAGAAAAGCACTTACTAAGACTTTCAGACATTCTAAATCAATCGAGGCGAGTCCCCATTCGCCTCGCCATATATCTAGTTCTATACTAGCCATAGCTTTGTGGAATCTACAATTCAAACAATAATTCTTTCAATTTTCCTAACATTGATCAAATGACTGCAAATGACATGACAAAATGACATATGTTTTTTTTTCTTTTTTAGTTAACTCGTAGGACGTAGCGTAGCAATACTAGCAATGAAACTTACTAATCTATAAATTGCATTTTTAGTCGAGTTGTAGTAACACAAAAAAATATTGTAGAGTCTGTCCAACGAAAGCTGACCACGAATTATCTGTTGAATATTTTGCTTCACTTCTAAGCAAAATATGTCGAATTATTATACAGGGTTACTGGTAACTCGACGTATTCCTTGCAGGACGTCATAGTAGGGTTAAAATGCAACAAATTAAGCCACCAAATGTTCTACCGAAATTCAGTAGTTTTTGAATTAGTTAAGAGTTTTAGTTTTTAATGAAAAATCCCAGATTAAACCATTTGAAACCAATTTAAAAATGATTTACGGCGCGACTGTACTGAAATTTAAGTTATTATCATAGTTGACGCCGTAGCAGACCTTTGTTAATAATTAAAAGTTCAATAATGCCTAAAACTTTGGCAAATATCACTAACAAAACATTAAATTTTTTGTAATTTTTAGCTCTAAAACTCTTAACGAATTCAAAAACTACTGAATTTCGATAGAACATTTGGTGGCTTAATTTGTTGCATTTTAACCCTACTATGACGTCCTGCAAGGAATACGTCGAGTTACCAGTAACCCTGTATAAATATGAAATACTGGATGTAAGTAGCGCATAATATGTCTTGAATAATAAATAGTATCGACTGCGCCAACTGCGTGTAAAGCAAGCTCTTAATTTTAACTCTTGACAGACTCTAATTAATTTTTCATTGATGAATAAAATAGTACTAAAATTGTTGTCTCCAAAAAGTCTTAGCAATTCAATTCCCTACCTCCCTAAGGTCCGAGATACGTAGTATCTCTAAGTAGTCTGTGGGTCCGAGCTTCACAGAAATTAGAAAAAAAACTGGTTCTAACGATGACGTAAGCATATCGTGAGTGTTCTGTGGTAGATGATACCGTGGGCCAATCGATACTCGGGATACTCCTACCTCTAGTGTCTATGTCACTGGCTATCTCTTTTTATCATTATTTAATAAATAGAAGTCAATCGAGACAGAAATAATAAATGACGTAAAAAAAAACAAATTCATTTCAACGTTAGTTCCAGTGTTGCCAACCCGTACGATAATTATGGGGGTGTACGATAATTTGGCCAATGGTACGATGTACGATAATGAATGTCTAATGTACGATAATTTTGAGATACGCTGGAAAAAAAAGATCCAATAACAAAACGTATTTGTCAGACAAAACAAAACGCAGAAAGAAAAAAAAAAATGTCTATTGTCATTTGTCAAATGCAGCAAAAACTATGAAATGTCAATGTCAATCAATCAATTGTCATTTGTCAGTCAATCAGTCAACAACAACAAATTAACAATTGACAACGAAGAACTCTCGGTGGTTGTGTTTGACGTGTGTATGTATACACTGTACAGATTGGCACAAACATACATACATACTCTCGAAAAACATTACCCTCTTTCTGGGGCAGTCGGGTAAAAACATGTTTTCATTGTTATTTCTAATAATGTAGAAGCCCATGTAGATTGTTAAAGCTTTACGAGGATCTTTGTTCAATACAATTAATCACAAAACAATTTCACAAATGTTTACCAACAGCGCCCTCTTATAAGGTTATCAAGCGTCAAAAGATCCTAGTAGCACTTTATTCATCCATTCCCACAGTTACTATCTAGTCTGTGAGACTGACGTGAAATGCACAAATGGTTTCTAGATTAGAATAATTAATCTAATTTAGATTATAATAGAAAACATAAAAATATCAACAAAAAAATTATGACAAAACATGTTAAAGGTTTGTGCTGCTAGCGCCTTTAGTGGTGAATCTTGGCATATACTTCCCCTTTGACTCTAGTAAAAAAATATTGATTTTTGATAGCAATTTGAATTAAAGTTTTACGAGATATTTTTTTTTTTTATTTGGATTTTTCTTTTGTACGATAATTTTGCCCAAAAAACGATAATTTTGACATGGGAAGTCGATAATTTGAACTTTTAGAGTTGGCAACACTGGTTAGTTCTCTAAGTAGTCTGTGTTCATTTCTGAACTTCCGAACCGAACTGTCAAAGCTAAGCTCAAAGTTATTTATTATTTTGGAATTTGTGAATTTGTATTTGGTGCTTTGGTGCAACTGCAATGTGAATTTGTGAAATCCAAAAAGTGCTAAATATCTGATAGGAGTAAAAAAACTTCCTTTACGTTCACTGGAAAGCTAGCAGAAAAGAAGAAGAATTAATTACGTACTTACAAAAAACCGGCCGGCCCACAGACCACAACGAGCCTACAACTTATAAAATGTCTATACAATGGACTTTTATTGCCGGCTACCTCTACTTCGAAATAGCGGTCGTCATCATCATGATATTGCCCTTATTTAGTCCCAGGAGATGGAATCAGTTCTTCAAGTCACGGATATTTTCGATGTTTCAACAACATGCTGCTGCATATTTCTATGTATTGTTAGGTGTTTTAAGTCTATTCCTGATTGATGCTATAAGAGAAATGAGAAAGTATTCCCACAACATGGAAGCCGGAACTCATGTCAACTTGTCAAGTGAAATGAAAGGAAGTGTGAAGCTTTTTCGAGCGCAGAGAAACTTCTACATAACTGGCTTTGCTATTTTCTTAGCCTTTGTTATTCGTAGGCTAGTCAGTATGCTTATAATTCAAGACGAACTGAGCAAGAAAGCTGAGAAGATAATCAAGGAGGCAGAAGCAACAGTGAAGCAGGCTAAGAATACAGTGTTGGCTCATACACTGCTGGGTGCAGAGGACAAAAAGGATGCCGAGATCAAATCATGGAAAGGTAAACTTGAGGTGACAGAACAGCTACTTAGCAAGAATAGGTCCAGGATGCAAGAGATGGAAATAGAACTTGATCAATGGAAAGTCAAATATCAAGAAGTTAGGGATGCTAAAGATAGTGGAGTACGAGGATAACAATAAATAGATGGAGGAATGAAATGACAACAAAAAATCTTGAAAAACATTTGCTACATATTAAATACTTATGCTTATCTTGAACAGCTTTTCCCTAACATTTTATTATCTTACTAACATTTAAAATGTAAATTGTCTCCCAATTTAAATAATGAAAAAACTTTAATAGTATGTTGGTTTAGTTATCCATACTAAATCAACATACTATTAAAGTTTTTAAAAAAACCTTTTATTCACAATAAATCAAATAGGCATGACTTCTTACCTACCCAAATATTCTGTAGTAATATAGGTTTTAGGAATATTTGTGATATTTTAAAGTTCAGAAATTTATTTTAGTACTTTATCTATCTTTGAGATTACGTGTATTAATAATGGCGCTGATTTGGTTATACAACAAAACTTGAGACAATTGCTCTCTTTTTCTGGAGATGAGATTTATACAAGCTGTAAAATTAGGTTGAAGGAAAACTTCCATACTGTCTAAAAACTTGTTTATGTTTCAAACAAGAACTAGTACAATACAACAGAACTTTGATGTAGCATGAAAATTTGCATTCAATTCAATTTATGAATGTATTTAGTTATATGACTGTACAAGTTATTGCGTTTGCGTAAAGATCATTTTCACCTAAAGCAGTAATAAAGATTGGAAAGTTTGAAGGTGCATTCAGTTTGGATTGTGATCAGTTTGAAGAATTTTGCCGATGCTGCCGATCTAACTTATTTCGTGCTGTACATACCTATTTTATATTGTGTAAACCGTTTAGTGCATTCGCTACACAGTCGCTACACACTACTGAAAGATAATATGAGCAGCGCTCTCTGGCGCGGACGCGTGCGACGGGTTTGTACATTCTCCGTGCACCCTCCGCGTGCGCATGCTTCACGCAGCGCTTACATGCAAACGGCTTCTTTATTTATATTTATTTATATATACTTTTTGATAAATTCTGTATAATAGAACAGCATCAGTGCCAAAATTGTCATAATTTGGATGTCTAGTCTTGTAAATAAATTAGAATAAAAATTGTATCAAAATTATAATTAGGTTATACAGTTGCAAATTGTGTTGCTGTTTGCATCTTATTCTTCTATTATTGTGTAATAAAGTTTGGTGATCTTGTATTATAATTTCTACAATGGGTTCAGGGTTGATACATATAATTTCCTGCAGTCCTGCTAGACAAAGGCAGAAGGCCTCTAAAAAGCTATATTTGAGCTGTGACTTATGCGTGGCCCAAATTATATACTTTAGAGTTTGGCCAATGAAAGCTGACCACGAATAACTATAATATTTTACTTCACTTCTAAGTAATATTAATTACATGTCTAATTATTATATAAATATGAAATACTGATGTAAATATCGCATAATATGTCTTGAATAATAAATAGTATCGACTCCCGTTTATGCAGTGTATAGCAAGCTCTTGATTTTTTAAATTGCCGCCTTTTTTCTTGGACAGCTTTAGTTGGTCAGACTAATCGAATTAAGCCATATTAGTGCAGGGACAGAATAATTTTATCGAGTTTTTGTATTGTTAACTAATGAGGTACTTAATCAATTATTTTTACGTTTCCATGTTGATGTATAACTTGTCCCCTCAGAGCGCCCTATTACTGCATTTTACGTAAAATGCGGTAATGGGGCGCGTCATTTCAGGGTGGACAAGATTTAGCAAACATTATTGATTTTCAGTTTTCATTATTACCTCTATACCTACTTACCTATGCATTTTATGAATAATGGTTTTCTGTGTATTGTAATGTTTATTATTACTACTAATCAAATAAACTATCTGTAGTGTGTCTATGTTATTATTTATGGTATCATCCGTCATCAATTTGACGTCTTGTCATGCTTATTTCTCTGTCTGTTACTTTTAATTATTACCTTGTGTTTTAGCAGAATAAAGCCAAGATTTCTAATGGTATTTTCGTTTAAATGTATCAATTTATTCTGCTAAAAAAAATATGTCTAGCAATGATACAAAACCGGATACGCAAAAATCCGAAAAATCTCCGAGCATGCTCCGATATTTACGACCGGACCGTTTCGATATCGAACCCGGAACGGTGGCGGCTGATTCAAAATGGAGGCATTGGTATACTACTTTCTCTAATTTTATAATGGAAGAGAATTCTAGTATTTCTGATTCTATGAAACTGAAAATATTGGCGAATCATCTTTCTCCTATGATTTTCCTATTTATTAACGAATGCGATACGTTTGACAATGCTGTTACACGGCTTAATGAGATATATATCAAACCTTCCAATGAAATACATTCACGCCATGTTTTGTCAACTCGCAAACAGCAATCAGATGAATCGATATCCAAATATATCCAAGCTTTGAAACTACTCGCGCAAGATTGTACGTTTAAAAGCGTAACTACTGATGAATATAAGCAAGAGTACATACGTGACGCATTCATATCAGGAATTTCTTCGCAAAAGATACGCCAAAGACTGCTAGAAAATACGGTACTAAGCCTAGATGACGCTTTTCGACAAGCTATTGCAATTGATTCGGCTGAGAAACATAGTCTCGCATTTGTAAACACGCTCGATTCATCACAACTTAATGCTATAACCTCGAATAATCATATCCAACCTTCTGAACCAAGCCAAAGCTCAAACTTAGCGGCCATGACACAAGGGAGAAGACGTTGTTTTTTTTGTGGATCTAATACTCTGCATCAACGCATCAAATGCCCTGCATTTAACTCCATATGTCAACTTTGTTCTAAAAAAGGGCACTTGGCACGTGTATGTCGATCTTCGAAACCATTCGCAAATGCAGCGGCCAACAATGATGAAAGCTACGCTTGTATTTCGGCTGCATCTCCGTCCAGTCTACGGAAAGCAACTATACCTATATTATTGAATGAATCTCGTGCTGAAGCACTAATTGACACGGGAAGTTCTGTAAGTTTTATCGACGAGGCTTTATCGAGAATAATGAATCTGAGAAGGAAGAACATTAATCAAACCGTTTCTTTGGCTTCATTTAATCATGTATCATTCGTCAATGGATTATGTCATGCGAATATCAAACTTGACAAACATACTTATAAACAACATCCTCTCCTCATCGTGCAGAACCTGTGTGCTGATGTAATCATTGGCCATGATCTCCTGAAACATCATCAATCGCTAGAATTCCAATTCGGAGGTGAAAGAGAACCTTTACATATATGCAACGTTATGCAAGCATCTGTGCCTCCAGTCTCTGTCTTTTCTAACCTCTCACTTGATATAAGGCCGATTGCTATCAAGTCTAGGTCCTACTCAGAAGAAGATGAACGATTTATTAAAGAGGAAGTATCTAAGTTATTAGCGAGTGGCATAATCGAACCGAGCATGTCACCATGGAGAGCCCAGGTTTTAGTAACGGGAGGTATTAGTCACCGTAGACGAATGGTAATAGATTACTCTCGTACTATAAACCGGTACACTGAATTGGATGCCTTCCCTTTGCCGAAAATAGAATCCATTATATCCAAAGTCTCAAAATACAACTTTTTCAGTCAAATAGACTTAAAATCCGCATATCATCAAGTGCCAATCTTATCGAAAGAAAAACCTATGACAGCTTTTGAAGCATGCGGAAATTTATATCAATTTACTCGAATACCGTTCGGTGTAACCAATGGCGTAGCTGCCTTTCAAAGAACTTTGTCTTTTATCATAGAATCTGAAAAGCTAGATGGCACATTCTCTTACCTTGATGACGTCACTGTCTGTGGCAAAACAAAAGAAGATCATGATACAAATCTGAGACGATTTATGGATGCAGTTACTAAATACAATTTGACTTTAAATGAACAAAAATGTAAATTTAGTTCTGAAGAAATAAACTTACTCGGGTATACAATTCACAATAATATTATAAAACCTGATGAGAATCGACTTAAACCTCTTTTGGATCTACCATTGCCAAACGACAGCGGCAGTCTTAAACGAACTCTTGGTATGTTTGCACACTACTCGAAGTGGATACCAAACTTCTCTTCAAAAATACAATCGCTGATTCGTGCAAACATTCCGCTAAACAAAGAATCAATTGAATGCTTTCAACAATTGAAATCTGAAATCGCCAAAGCCGCGTTAGTAGCCATAAATGATTCTGATTTACTTACCGTAGAAACTGACGCTTCTGAGTACGCTATCGCTGGCACTCTATCTCAATGTGGCAGGCCTGTCGCTTTCTTTTCTCGTTCTCTCGTTTTTCGGCAAAAACACAAAATTTTTACACTAAATTAATTCCAATAACCCCATAGATCGCTAGCCCGCGCCGAGACGCGTCTTCTGACACCTCGCACGTGCGTCTGGCGAACATAGAACTGCAAAAAATACGATTCAGAGAGAAAACACCCATCCATTGAAAAAGAAGCTTATGCGATCGTTGAATCCTTACGGAAATGGCGTCATTATTTACTTGGAAGACACTTTTTATTAATCACAGACCAAAAATCTGTAGCTTTTATGCTGAATCAAAAGCACGCCAGCAAAATAAAAAATGAAAAAATCGAAAGGTGGCGCTTAGAACTCTCGTGTTTTAAATACGATGTGATATATCGTCCTGGCAAAGAAAACGTCTCTGCAGATGCTCTATCAAGAGTTTGTGCTGTAATGAACACGAATAAATTATATGAATTACACAATTCCCTTTGCCATCCGGGTATAGTCAGAATGGCGCATTGGGTTCGTACAAAGAATCTTCCCTTTACGATTAACGATGTAAAGTCTATGACAGCATCTTGCCGTGTCTGCGCGGAATTGAAACCACGTTTCATGAAAACCAAGAGTCACTTAATAAAAGCTATCGAACCTTTCCAGCGTCTGAACATTGACTTTAAAGGACCTCTGCCGTCTAACACTCATAACAAGTACATTCTCACTATCATTGACGAATACTCAAGATTCCCATTCGCATATCCATGTAGCGATCTTTCGGCGCAAACTGTTATCAAGTGTCTCAAAGACTTGTTCCTTACCTTTGGTTCTCCTGCCTATATTCATTCAGATAGGGGTACAGCATTTATGTCTCAAGAGCTAAAACAATTTCTGTATTCTTATAATGTTGCTTCTAGCAGGACAACTCCCTATAACACTGAAGGAAATGGCCAAGTAGAGCGGCTAAATGGAACGCTTTGGAAAACAATCCAACTATTTCTGAAATCAAGACAGCTGGAAACTGCGGACTGGGAACGAGCGTTACCTACTGCGTTGCATTCGATTCGATCTCTATTATGTACAGCGACGAATGAGACACCCCATGAGCGATTTTTCTTCCACACCAGACGATCTCCGACAGGAGAATCAATCCCTTCATGGTTATTGTCACCAGGTCAAGTGCTTATGAAAAGAAATGTAAGAACTTCAAAATATGATCCAATCATAGACGAAGTGGAGCTGTTACATGGAAATCCATCTTACTCGTTTGTCCGCTTGCCTGATGGTCGAGAGACCACTGTTTCTAATAGACAACTAGCACCACTACCTACCGAGGATCTGGAATCTGATGAAGAGGATTCGGAACATGAAATTCTAGAATCAGAACTAGCCGAACAGCCAACGCAGGAGCCTCCGGAGCACGAAATTGTAGAACAACCTCTGCGTCGATCCTCCCGCGAAAGGAGGCCACCAGCTAATCTTCGAGATTACTGCCTCACTAACTAAATTAGCAACGACAGAAAAACTGGAGCTCGGTGAAGTTAGCCGCACGATTTAATTATTATGAACTTTTGTTAATCCTAATCGTTAGAGAATCGTTAGAGAGGGTTAGAGAGAAAAGAAAAATCGTTAGAGAGTAATTAGTTTTAATGTAAATACAATTTTAATTTTTCGTGTGAAGTTGGCCCCCCCTCCCGCAAAAATGGACTTAGTCGTAATTTTATTTTTTTAATCGTTTGCGAATCGTTAGAGAGAGATTCAGAGTTACACAAAATCGTTAGAGAGTTAATATTTTATTTGATATTAAATCATTTCTAAGAGCGTGACGTTAGCCCACCTGTGTGAATTTTGCCCCCGAATTAATTATTCTCAACTTTTGTTAGTGCTAATCGTTAGAGAATCGTTAGAGAGAGTTAGAGAGAAAAGAAAAATCGTTAGAGAGTAATTAGTTTTATTTATCAACGATTTTAATTACTTTTGTGAGATTGGCCCCCATTCCCGCAAAAATGGACTTAGACCTAATAAAAAAAAAAATGTAGTTTGAGAATCGTTAGAGAGAGATAGAGAGTTAAAAAAAATCATTAGAGAGTTAATGTTTTAATTGATATTAAATTATTTCTGAGAACGCGTTTTACTCTAGAGCAGATTAAAGTTTAGAAACGTGCCGCCTCGATAGGAGATAGGGGAGGGAGGAGAGGGGGGAATGGTTAGTAGATCCCCCCACTCACCCCTGCCGGAGATACAAAGTTTTATTTAATGATTTTTAAATATGTCAAGTCTCATATGCTGGGACCACACACACGGATTATCACGATAATAGACGTTAACCGTGGGTGGAGCCACAACTTATTGAATTTGTCAATTGAATAATAATTTGTTAACCATTTAATTTGAAGAAGTACTTACCTATCTCTATAAAGAAAAACTGAATTCAGCGTGTTAACTTTTATGAACTTATCTCGTAGGAGTGACTATTCACCATGTATCTACCATGACCTGTCATTTTGTTGTTTGTCTTGTCGTATCCCTTTCGCATATGTAATGCCCTGTGTCGGATGACAGAAAGACGCACTGAGTGACAGGCGAGAAATGGCAGCTCATGTTAAGGCTCCCACAATCAGGCGCAATATCGCGGATGCGACAACATTAGCGCTGCATGTCGCGCCCGCGATATCACGCCTGTTTGGACTAGCCTTTAGGCTCCCTGTGTACTTTCTTATCTTCGCTGTCGTAAAGTAAAAGTAAATTACTAGTAAGTTGAATATAAAAAAAATTAAGAGCCTCACTACCAGCCCTTCCATTTAATATGTCACACTCACACTGTTAATATTATTGCGCATGCACAAGGTACTTTTTTTTTTGTATTGTCCCCCAGAAGTGACTCCCATATTCAAAATGTATTTATTTACGTTATACGTCCCATGTTTGGGTCACAATAAATTACCAAATTTCAACTTTTTTGTGGGAACTTTTATTTTCTCGCCTATCCTTTTGTGTGAGCTGTCGTTGGAAAGGTCATTCAAAAATATGGTGAGTTTGTTTGAGATAAATTTTTTTTATAAAAAAAAACAACCCACTTCCAAAAAAACACAAAAAAGTGAAAAATAACTTAAATTTCTTTGCTTTTCAATTTTCATTTTTTGCCACCGACTGTCTAAGTTCCTTTCCGAAAGTTATTTTTCACTTTTTACTGTTTTTTTTGGAAGTCGTTTGTTTTTTTTTGTAAAATGTTTTTAATTTTCACTTTTTAGTTGTGGTACCTACGCCTCTCAAATTCGAATACCACTATCTCCTATGTAAATAATAGTGACGGAGTCAAATAAGATATCATGTACATAGACTAAGTGGGAAAAAATACGTAATCATTGAAGCTAACTCAAAAACTGCGCAAACAAAGTTAATAAAATTTATATGAGACCAAACAGGAAGCCCCACCTTTCAAATAAAAAAAGAATCATCAAAATCGGTCCACCCACTCGAAAGTATTGAGGTAACAAAAATAAAAAATAAAAAAACCGACGAATTGATAACCTCCTCCTTTTTTTGAAGTCGGTTAAAAACCATTTTTGGATTCAGGGATCCGTTTGCAAAATATTAAGCTTTAAAGTGCAAATTTTTGTTACAGTCAAGTGTCTCCCCCCTTGCCAGCTAAATGGTTGGTTTTGGACATGTGCAAAATTCACAGCAGTAGTATGTATAAGCAACGAAATTAAAAGGAAAACTATCACAACAGTAGGCTATGGAAGAACAAGTATTTTAACTACGGAACCCTTCATTGTGCGTAGTACGACACGCACTTGGCCGGTTTTTATTCATTTGTTTTAGTCGCAAGAAGCCTCGCCGTTCGCACCGCGTGAAAATTCGCTGCAGTGGAATGTCCCGTGGCCAGACGGTTAAGTAATTTGGTATTATTATTATGTATTGAATCCTGCTATTACTATTGTATCTTCCGAAATAAGGTTGAGAGATGTTGTGTAACATGCAAATAACGTATGTTTGTAGCGATGCACGGCGTTTGCCTGCGCAGGCGGTGCCGTGCAGCGCCCTGCAACACGCGCCCCACACTGCGGGCTCGCGCTCTTGAATCAAACTCAAACTCAAAGCATTTATTTCAATTAAATCATTTACAGGCACTTTTGAATTGTCAAAGAGTCGGTCAGTTAGTCAAAAAGTTGAAGCTAGTTGCCCATTCCAATTCGTAGATCTCTATGGAGAAGAACGGGCAAGAAACTCCAAGGACACTCTTTTAAAAATGTATATAGATATTACAAAATCCTGGATACAGTATTCTTGGTGCTTCTATATGTGAGAACAATGTCAAACGAAAAATAATCAAAAACAATTCAAAATATAAGATTAAAAATAAACCCTGGCAGATCAGATAAGAGATGACCAGTCTCAACTGAGGGCGCCCGTTCACGAACATGACACGTGGAATAAAACATCAGTGTTGAGCAACAGCCCGCCCGAGTGCTACTTGTATTGTGTCCCGTACCTACTGTATCGAAATGCCACGGAAAGCTGCCGTTTCAGAAGAAGTAGTTAAATGCTTAAAAAAAAATTGAACTTATCTATCTTCGCCAAAACTGCCGGGATATTCCAACACAATATGGCGCAATATATGTGCCGAGTTAGACAATAAGTGGACTGCTCACCACGCTCATAACAGTATGAGCCAGGATCGGCACAAAATCCTTACGATCCCCGATTGGAAAAGGGCATCGTTATTAGGAACCGACTGCCTCCTGATTCTGACCAAGTCACGTCGGTGGGTTAAAAACTACCCGACCAGCTCCCGACAAGCACCCACCTTTTGTGTGTTTTGAGCATAAATGATGCACTATAAGTACCGAATCAAATTGAAACTACAAAAAATATTTCGTACCTATTCTTATTGATTGCGGGGTATCACTGTTAAATGATGGTTGATCAAATACACAACTTTACCACTCTTATCTATTATCGTCTCTCTGCATCATGTATCGTATCAGTAGTACTACTCACGGTGCACAATGAGAAACGTAAGTGTGGCCGCTTAATTCAATGCAATAATTCTCGCGGTAAATTTCTTTGATCTGCCTAAAATACCGCCACCAGAGTTATCACCCAACGTTAAACGCCAATGTGAATGCCGTTGACAAATTCTCGAGGTAAGTTGTGGTGTGGTACCTACACCAACCGTTAACGTTTATTATCGGGATAATCCATTGGTGTGGTCCCAGCCTATAAGATTTGTCATATTTAAAAATGATTTAAAAAAACTTTGTATCTCCGGCAGGGGCGAGTGGGGGGATCTACTAACCATTCCCCCTCTCCTCCCTCCCCTATCCCCTATCGCGGCGGCACGTTTCTAAACTTTAATCTGCTCTAGAGTAAAATGCGTTCTCAGAAATAATTTAATATCAATTAAAACATTAACTCTCTAATGATTTTTTTTAACTCTCTATCTCTCTCTAACGATTCTCAAACTACATATTTTTTTTTAATTAGGTCTAAGTTCATTTTTGCGGGAATGGGGGCCAATCTCACAAAAGTAATTAAAATCGTTGATAAATAAAACTAATTACTCTCTAACGATTTTTCTTTTCTCTCTAACTCTCTCTAACGATTCTCTAACGATTAGCATCAACAAAAGTTGAGAATAATTAATTCGGGGGCAAAATTCACAGAGGTGGGCTAACGTCACGCTATTAGAAATGATTTAATATTAAATAAAATATTAACTCTCTAACGATTTTGTGTAACTCTCAATCTCTCTCTAACGATTCGCAAACGATTAAAAAAATAAAATTACGTCTAAGTCCATTTTTGCGAGAAGGGGGGCCAACTTCACACGAAAAATTAAAATTGTATTTACATAAAAACTAATTACTCTCTAACGATTTTTCTTTTCTCTCTAACCCTCTCTAACGATTCTCTAACGATTAGGATTAACAAAAGTTCATAATAATTAAATCGTGCGGCTAACTTCACGGAGGTAAAAACTGGTGGGGGTGAATGTAGTGTGTCTATGTTATTATTTATGGTATCATCCGTCATCACTTTGACGTCTTGTCATGCTTATTTCTCTGTCTGTTACTTTTAATTATTACCTTGTGTTTTAGCAGAATAAAGCCAAGATTTCTAATGGTATTTTCGTTTAAATGTATCACTATCTAAGAACAAATCATGATTGTGTATACCTATCATTTGTTATTGCATTAATTCAATCCAGTCTTATGTTTGTTTTATCAGGTATTATATCCGTAGGTAATTAGAATCATGCCATAGAATTAAAGATTACGATCCGTTTCCGAGTTGATATTTGTGTGCTATTAATAGTAATCTATGTGTGCTATGATCTTTATTGCCTCATCTATGGTGCCACCTTTGGGTGCTACTCACCGGTAGACTAAAAGGGGAGCGGCAGACGACTAGGCGAGGTCCGCACCGGAGACGTCTTGGGGGGGCCCCTATGTCTTAAGAAGTACTTACTTACTTTATAATTAAATCACAAACAAGGTCAACATTTTTATTCAGTAAGAAACAGTTTGGAGTTGATTGTAGGCTCCGTAGGTAGTTACGTATGCGAAATTTAAACGGAGTGTGCTAAAATTTTCGCGCTCCCTTTGCTCGCTCTTGCATCCTACATTCTCTTTTTCTCCGACTTTTGTGTAAGATGACAAAGTAACTCTTTATTTATGATTATACTAGCTGATGTCCGCGACTTCGCCTGCATGGGTGTCGGTTATTATGTACTAAAACCTTACTCGAGAACTACTCTATCCATTGGTGAAAACAGCATGAAAATCAGCGCAGTCGTTTTTGAGTTTATCGCGTACAGGACGACAGACAGACGCGGGGGATGACTTTTAATATGTAAGGATACTTAGTTAATTGAAACCCTTAGCTATCCAAGGGGGAGCACGAAATTTTCACCTCGCTTCGCTCGCTCTTGCATCAGCAAACCCGTCTTCCAAAAAGGAGGAGATGTGATGCAATAACAACTTGTGAAAGTAGTTGTAATATACTACAAAGTAAAATTAACTTTAATTTCAGAAAGCGGTGGCAAAACAAAAATTTAAAACCAAAGACACCGACATCCATAATTTTCACTTTGTAGTGTTTTTTTTTGGAAGTCGGTTGTTTTTTTTGTTGAAACAGTTTTTATTTCTCGAACTTTTCTGCATACGGCAAGTCGAGGGGCGTCCATTTAGCTTTGCCACCCCGGGCCTCGGCCCCCCCAACAAGCTAAGTCCGCCACTGGTGCGGGGTGCCACTTGTTAGGTAAGCACGACGCCACATCAAACTACATTTCCAGCTTACGCTGCTCATATTGTACAGAAAGCCTAGAGGCCTTAGACTATTACAATGCGAGGGCAGCTAATTAGAAAATAATAACTTGATGTGTGAGAATAGAAAAGCATTTGCTCGATAAGGACAATACAAGAGCAAAAATCAGAAAGGTGTCTGCCTACCCTCACGCCCATGGGAGGTTGGGTGGAATAAGTATTTTTCTTTTTCTAGGTTTTTGGTCGTTTTATTTCTGAACGTAAATAAAAATGTCTGTAATTTAAAAATTTGTACCTACAGACGTTCTAAACAAGCATTATCAATAGTCTCCTCTCTGTCAGATATAGGTAACAACACAGAGACAAAACAAAAGCAAAATTTCAAATCATCTGTTATTCTGACAGTGACAGATGACGTATACGCCTCTCTTTTGTGATTGTCTATCTCTCTCTCTCGTATTTATATTTCATACTTCTGTTCCACAAAATTACATTTTCACAAAGTTGTTTCTATCTGAGGAAAATATTTAGAGATTTCTGATTACTTCGTAGTGAAATATAAATATCCTACTGATTTTAATATTGTAGTGCCTAAATAACTATAATGCTTTTGTGATTTTCTATTGGCGGAAGTTAGTGACCTGTTATAAAGGGTACCGTTAAGTGTTATTTATGAATGTGAGCATTTTCAATAGAGTCAACAACCAGGTAAGTATTTCCTTTATAATGTTATTTTACAGTGTCTCTGGCGCATAATTCTACCGGCTCAACGAGCTCCATGTCTGGACGGCTGGACCTATTCCATAAAGTTTAGATTGAGTAAAATCTACAAATTAATAGTGGCTTGTTTATTCCGAAAACAATTTTTTTGCTCTTCAACACATACTTTTCCAGCTGAAGCTACGCCCCCAGTATTTATTTATTTATACAATAAGTACACCAGTATCACTTCATAAAAATAAATTAATGGTAGCCAAGGTAGTTTGAACTTTTGAATAAAAAAATATTTAAAATGTTCTTTGCCTTTCTCAGAACAAAGATAGCGGCGGCATGTATTCCGAGTGGAGTTCTCTGCCGCTGGAGGGTGGGGGACGGGGCGTGCTGGGCGCCGTGGGCGGGCGGGACGTGGTGCTGGCTGTGGTCAAACAGCTAGCCTCACATGAACCCAGCCCCCTTACCACTGATGCTGAGGTATGTGCAAGGAGATAATGGTGCAAGTAGCTTCTTAGTTTAGAAAGGGCAGGCCTTATCAGTTTTAGATTTGTGTTGGTTGATTAGGGTCAGGTGGTTGGTCAGTCAATTGGCCATGACCGTCAACGAATGAAGCCACACTTCATTTAATACCTTCTAAGTCTTCCTAATCCTAACTCGTAGAAAAATACAAACATCTCTTTTCCCTTACCCAGGACCAAAAATAAACTGGCAATCTAAAATAAGTAACTTTTAACCTCATGAGAGCAATAAATATTTGAATTTTATCTGTGTTTCATTGCACTACTTAACTGGTTTTTGCAGGTGGAATGGGTGCTGGAAGTGATCCGCTTCGGCCTGTCCCTGCCGCTGGTGGAGCACGAGGCACTGCGCGATTGCGTGCGCGTGTGCTGCGCGTGGCTGGCGCCGCTGCTGCCGCCCGCGCCGCCAGCCATGCCGCCGCCGCCGGCCCTGCCGCCGCCCGTGGCCGCCGCGCCGCACAAGTACGCCAGGAAGATCCTGAGACACCTGCATAATTTGTTCGTGCCTAGGCCTAATGAGAGTGAGTTCATATTCTTTGTTGTTTACCACGAATCTACAATCTTAAATTCATTCACTGACAGACAACACATCCTTAACCATGGAGTCTAATAGCACAAAAGTTCCTAAAACATAATTATATTGTAGCGAAAGAGAGCACTAAAGATGGATGTTGGAGAGTTGTGTTGATGATTTTACGGACTATAATTATATTAATACATATTTGTTACTGTAGCAAATATCATACTTTGGTCAATATACAACCTGATACTGACCTGTAAATTGCAAAAATTGTAGGAAAATTTGTATTCTGTGGGGTACCCTGAGGCTTTCACCTTAAATGAAATCTAAGAAACTGTAAAAGAACTGCAGTAGGTAACAGAACTCTGTCTTGGGTATCAACGGTCTTACGCTTTGATGGAAGGAAATAAATATTATATCTATTTTACAAGCTCTCACATTCATATACCAAATGGAACTGGGTAAGTGATCAAAAAAGCTTTTACAAATAATAAAAGTATTTAAGTACCTATACGCATTGTTTGCATGCAGCACAGTAAGGAGATTTATCTTCAGCTGTGGACGTCTTACATCTCATTTGTTTGTGCAGAATAAACAATTTTTTTTTCTTTCTTTCATCTGATTGATGAGGCTTTGATTATTTTTCTTCCTATCTTAACATAATTCAATAGTATGGCTATCAGCTATCTAGTATTATTGACATCAGATATATTTAAAACGAAATATGTATGTAACAATGTACATTAAGTCTCTGCTACATAAACTGCAATTCCTACTCAACTAAAATTAAGCAAAAAATGTACCTATTTAATCCTTACTAATCCTTATTATAAATGCGAAAGTAGCTCTGTCTGTCTGTCTCGCTTTCACGCCAAAACTACTGAACCGATTTAAATGAAATTTGGTACACAAATAGTCTAGAGCCTGAGAAAGGACATAGGCTACTTTTTATCGACATACCACGCGGGCGAAGCCGCGGGCGGAAGCTAGTTATCTATAAAAATATTTATCCTATGCACATCATCATCGTCTTTCGGCTGAAATGATGATGATGATGTGCATCATCAGACTAACGAAGATAATAACAGATAAAGAGCTCTCTCTTATATTAATTATCTAAATACTCGTAGTAGGTATGATCCTACCTACAAAATGATGAACTTTTAAGGAGAAGTTTGGCAACAACTTGGCTTCAACAACAAACCATTGCATGACGTAATGTCTGCTCAGGTGGCGACCTAATCAGTAAGCAGGCCGTACTCTGCCACCGAGTGCTTCGCTTGTCCCGTGCGCTGGCTGACGGCGGAGCCCTGGGCGCTCGCGAATGGCGCTCATTGTTACTGCTACTGTTAGCGGCCGCGTCGGCTTTACTGTCTCCGCCCGCACCGCATCACTCGGCCGCTGAGCAGCTCTGTGAGAGAGTGCTGTGTGTGCTGTTCGAAGTGTGGATACTGGCGTGTCACAGGTAACAAACACCCTAAAACGACAGAATTCTATTCTTTTCCTAAAAAGACTTCATTTCCAATGAAACTCTGGCGTGTTTTCATATATTTTCCCGAGTGCCAGTGAAAAACGCTGAAATCATAAATAAATTAATCCGATGACGGACACTCTCATGCGTTATTATTATTACGTAAATAGTGACAGTAAATACGCCAGGCGTTTTCATTTACTTTGGCGTTAAGTGCCGATAACACGCGTGGCGTGGTCATCCTTAATGAAAATTGTGGTACCTATGGCATTAATGAGTTGCCACATTCTGAATGGCTTACAAGCTATATACAGGGTGTAAAAAGACCCATCACATATTCATTATCTACACATACTGTACTAAGTAACATTGAGCAAAAAAATATTGCTGAGAAACGACTTTTATTTTTTGGGGTGAAAAATCGCTGTTTACTGTAAAACAAAACAATGTGCTTATTATTGTTTTTATTGGTAACGATAGAGGAGTTGTGGGGGTATTTAAAGTTAACTTATATTTGAAAAATGATTTCGTAAAAAAAAAAATTGGTACTTGGACCCAGAAGGCTCCTAGGACTGGACCATACCCAGTACAAAGCCATGTTAACAATGACGGAGAGTATGACTGGCTGTTGGCTTCGTTAAGCGTGCCCGCCCGCGCCGCAGATGCTTCCCCGTGCCGCCCCTGTGGCGCACGCTGCGCGAGCAGTGCGTGCGCTGGCGCCACCGCGCGCCGCTGACGGAGCAGTGGGCGCGCGCGTCGCTGGCGCTCACGGCGCGCCTGCTCAAGCACATGTACGGCCCGCTGTTCCCTGTCATGCCCATCGGTAAGCTTGTATCTACTTTATAAAAATCTTAAATTCATTCATTCGGTGACACGCATACAAGAATTCTCAAAACTATGCGTCAAACGTCTTATACCTTGTTCCTTGTCTGTAAGAGAAGCAAAGCTACTCCTTAGTACTGAAGTGGAAAAAAAATTCTATATTATCTTGGCTTATCCAGGTGAAGAAGATGCCAACCTGATTCCTGCTGACATGAGCCCGGAAGCTGTGATGCAGAGCTGGTACCGCATGCTGCATACCATAGGGAACCCTGTGGACCTGTGCCGCCCGCACGTCATCAGTCAAACCCCTGACTTCTTGCAGGTTTGATCACCTACAAAGTACCAATTTGACCACTAATAGAACTGTAGGAAGCAGTGATGGTCCAGTGGTAAAGGCCCCGACTTACGAGTTGTTAGTCATGGGTTAGAACCCAGCCCAGCACTTTGTGTAATTTGTAATTGTATCATCACTACTACTAGAAAACGGTGAAGGAAAACATCGTGAGTAACCTGAAATGTCTTAAAACCAACAATCCGAAGACAAATTATTTATTATTTATACTTTATTTCAGACTTGGTTGTTCATAGTGTTAGTAATACAATGAATCTTATGAACTATGTTAGTAATACACACATACAAAAACAAACTATAGCAATTATCCTATATGTAGGCTAACCCAGTGCTTCCAAATAGGACTTTCGATGTGTTCAGCAATGACCTTCAGGTAGCCGTTAGGACTGTCTCTCACTCTGCGCATCAACGATGCTGCTCTTTGTCTAATTATGGCATAATATCCATCTACATGTGATTCTGCAAACATCGCTGATGCAAATGACATCATGCAAATGACATCCACTAACACGCAATGGACCGCGTATTACGGTCCAATCCCTTTCACAAAGAGGAGGCCTGTGTCCCAGCAGCGAAATTAACGTAGACTGATTATGCTTATGGAGTATGTAAGGATAGTAGCAGGTGGCGTTTTGTAGTTTCTGCCTACCCCCATGGGAAGAAGGTGTGAGTTATGTATGTATGATTATGCTTATGCTATAGTTTGACCTCGCCGCAGTACCGGGCCCTCGGTACGCACTAGCTCGCGGGTGGCAGTGCACCGCTCATTGGTCAACGCTGCCGCCCGCGAGCCGCGCATTGCTAAGGCTGCCATCAGACGGATTGCATGCAGTTGTACGTTCGACTTCGTTCAATCATGATATCAACTGCACGCGGTCGGCTGCAGTCGTGTGAAGTCAATATTAACTGCATACAGTCCGCGCAAAGTTGAAGTCACGACTGTTTGCAGTTGAATATATCGACTGCGCGCGGTTGCTGCGATGCAGTCTTTCTGATGGCAGACTAAGGCGCGTTACAACTGTGAGGTTAAACTAAAAGTAATTTAACATTCAACGATAGTGTTACTACTGCTGACGACCAATCAACAATTCGCCAGCAGTAGTAACTTAATACTTGATCTATGAAAACCGCTCTTATTGTTACAAAATAAAGGCGCTATCAATTTCAAACTTTAACCATGTGTTTGACGTTACGTGCCTATAAAATTTTACAGTTTTTATTGGCTACATTTTCTCTTTAGTATTCAATAACTCAAGACGAGGGTAGTCGCGACCCGAGCCAGCATCCATGCCTACAGGCGCTGCCGTCGATCTTCCACAAGGCTATGAAGGGCATCGCCGCGCACGTTGACGCCTTCCTCGGTATGTATTGCACACGTTGGGTTGGTGGGGTGTGGGGGCTTTCGTAGAGTATAGTATGGTTGATTTGAAGTAAACTTCAGTTCAGAATCTCAGATAATTATAAAGTTTTCAAATATCATAATTCTTTTACCCGTATCCCAATTTATTTGGTAACATGTCTTTTTCTTCCATACTTCTCTATTAGTCGTAATCTCGGTAGTCAAATGTACAAAAATGACACAATAACAAAGTTCAAGTTCCATTGAAACAAAAAATTATTTTGGACCTTTTTATTACAAACGGTCACACAAAATTCAACTTAGACAATTTTCTAAGGTTTTGAAATCCAAGTAGGCCTTCTCTTTCTGTGATGGCACAGAATAGTACAGAAGATTCACTCTGCAAAATCATTTAAATAAAAAGCGACTCTTGCTACGACATAATAAAGTGCAATTCAGGTCACACAGCGCTAATTACCTCCAGTTATTACATGTTCACCTAGAAGTTGCCTCTCTTTCTATCGCGTAATTCTTATATCTTCTAACTACGTTACGCTCACCGAATTTGCCTGACAATAAGAGCCCGCCGAGTAGTTGTAGCTTCATACCTAAAATGCGGAGTGCGCCTTCTGTGCTATTCTGTGGTGATGGCCTGAGACCCGGTTGTGTATAAATTCCTCGAATCATTTTGAACGACGCACATTACGCCTGTCGATTAATTCCCCTTATATAATAATATTGGCGACCATGTCAAAGCTTTGCATATAATGTAGTCTTGGACCAATCAAGTCTGTCACAGGAAGAGTATCTTTAGCAAAATATGATGCTATGAACATTTGGCGCACTACATTGATACGAATTGCTACTTTTTGGGTTCAAATCGTCTTGGTTTTCAAATTGAATTTTTTATAGAAATTAACAATATTTAGGACCGTATTCTTTAAATAACGTCAATCAAGTATTGTGATTTAAATAAAAGACATTCTAGAATATGGCCCTAAGGTCTATTTTGGGTTGCACACTTGCGCTGTAGAGTGTAAAATATCAGCACGATTTTTTGTTAACCTGCTTTTAGACAGACTACTGCTACAAATACGATGAAAACTTGATTAAGGTGAGTATATTACAGGCACAAGCAATCGCTGGACGCGGCTTTTCTTTTTCCTTTTTTTGTTGGGTTTTTTTTTTTCTTACAACACATTCATATTCTTTCTCTAATTATATACATATAATATTGTCAATCAATTAATAAAGAATCAATCAAGGATATTTTGTCAGATTCTTATGTCGATTTAAATTAATTGAAAACAGTACTTATTCATTCTCCTACCTTATAATGCAGTAGTAAATAAACAAAGTGTTTACTCTCAATTTACAAACTTCTCGAGGAAGCGATTGAAGATAGACGGAAGCGTTCCTCATCTTAGCACTCCACGTATTAACTACTCAGCGCCCTTTCTCCCCGGGAGAGTTTATTGAAGCATAAATAGGGTTCGTTCCAAACAAAAACAAGAAGCATTTTACGATGTTTTTATTTTCACAAACATGACATATCAGTACTCTACCAATCGAACACCAGGAACCTATTTTGCAAACGTTGCAATGGTCTCGCTATTGTGAGTTTTGACAGATTTGTTATGGCAATTTTTTCATAAAAATGACAACGGATAGACCATTGAAACGTTTGTTAATTAGTGGCTCACAAATGATATGAAAATCCAAACTTATCGATACTTTTGATTAGAGAGAATTTTGACAACTTTGAATACTCTTAACAATCATCTTTTTGCACTCAATTGAGCCCTACTAGATATAAGGCATGTGTAGCACCGTAGTGTACCATAAGTAGTGTACCGTGGGCTGGCCCAGGGCGCGGCTCGGAGCGCTGGTGGGCCGGCGCGGGCGCGGGCGGCGCGTGCGCAGAGCTGGACGACGGCGAGCTCACGCCGCCCGCGCACCGCCGCCTCGCCAAGTCCTTCAGCGTGTCGGCGGCGCGGCCGCGGGACAAGCTGCCGGAGAGAAGTAAGATTCACAGTGACATAAGGATATGGGAACCGTTTTGTTTGTGGAGATCGTCGTGTTATTCAGCCGAAAGACGTCCATTGGATATAAGGCCTCTCCCGAACATCGCCACATTGACCGGTTCTTGGTTCTGGTGTGGTTCTCGCATTCAATTTGATCAAAACGGTTTCCATTTCGACCTGCGTTGTAAAATCAGGGAAATTAATTGTTTAGCATTTTGACTACCTACTTAAATTGTTCATTATATTGAAATCACAACTGTCATTCCTTGCCAGCGGTATGAAATGGCTATATGCGCGGCAGATTGACGTATGTCATAGTGTATCAATTTGATTAAAAAAATATTTTCCCTGACTGTACTATCGTAGAAAATAGTTGTAGTTTAGTTACTTAATTATTGAAATATTAATACTTAAAATGTAAATTTTTAAACTATTAAGTTGTATAGTACAAATGTATGGTTAAAAGGTGGGGTATGTTTTCATATATGTGTATTGTGTTATAAATATTAGATTTCCCTTGCACTTGTTTGATACTAGCACTGTTATTGTGTGGTGAGTTTTTTTTTGGTTGGTTTTTTTTATTACCTTTTTTTTTCAATTTCCCTTAGTTTTTGAGTGTTATTTTTTTTTCTGGGTTGCTTTATCCTTTTTTATCTTACCAATTGTTTTTTTAAGTTTCATTATTCAATTTTGCAATGTTAGAAACGGCAGTTTTAACACATATTACACATTGGGTATTTATAAGTAAGTTATAGTTTGACCTCACCGTTGTACCGTGCCATAGGAATGCGCAATTCGCAGGCGGCAGCGTTGACCAATGAGCGGCGCACTGCCGCCCGCGAGCTAGCGCGTACCGAGGGCGCGGGAAGGCTTTGAGGTCAAACTATAGTAGTTAGTTTATAGCGTTTCGCCACTTTGATACAGAATTCTGGAACTTAATGTGTGGATAATCAAATGAATTCTTTCTGATGTATGCATCTTTTCAAGGCTGACTGCACCTGTAATATGATTGTGCGCATACGCAGGTACACCGCGCACGTCGCTCATTGGTCTAACAAGCAGTCGTCCGCCCAGTGTGGTGCCCACCACGCCGCCCAACTCTATCTCATCCCAAGGTAAATAATATTATCGCCAAACTTTTGTATGTAACATATTGTATCTACTGTATCACGATTTAAATTATGCGTCCAAAATGTATACAGTTTTATCTACACCCATGCTATAAATCCTCTAAAGTTTCTAAAAAAAATTAGCTTATTGCCAACATTATAAAACAACCAGTGTCCTAGTAACCATAATATCATCCAAACGGGTGTTATAACGTTGTACTAAATTTCATAATGCAACACATTTAAAAAAAGAACATTGTCATGCACGCGGGTTTCACTACCAATCAGCCGTAATAAAAAAAAAAACTTATAGGTTATCCGAATTTGAAAAATACGAATTCAAGTCGTATCCCGCCATTTTTGTTCGATATTTTGCAAAGAACCTTTTATAGAGAATTAATATCATGGCTATAGAAGAAAAGAACCTTTTATAGAGGATTCATATCATGGCTATAGAAGCAAAGAACCTTTTATAGAGGATTCATATCATGGCTATAGAAGCAAAGAACCTTTTATAGAGGATTCATATCATGGCTATAGAAGCAAAGAACCTTTTATAGAGGATTCATATCATGGCTATAGAAGCAAAGAACCTTTTATAGAGGATTCATATCATGGCTATAGAAGCAAAGAACCTTTTATAGAGGATTCGTATCATGGCTATAGAAGCAAAGAACCTTTTATAGAGGATTCGTATCATGGCTATAGAAGCAAAGAACCTTTTATATAGGATTCGTATCATGGCTATAGAAGCAAAGAACCTTTTATAGAGGATTCATATCATGGCTATAGAAGCAAAGAACCTTTTATAGAGGATTCGTATCATGGCTATAGAAGCAAAGAACCTTTTATAGAGGATTCATATCATGGTTATAGAAGCAAAGAACCTTTTATAGAGGATTCATATCATGGTTATAGAAGCAAAGAACCTTTTATAGAGGATTCATATCATGGCTATAGAAGCAAAGAACCTTTTATAGAGGATTCATATCATGGCTATAGAAGCAAAGAACCTTTTATAGAGGATTCATATCATGGCTATAGAAGAAGCAAAGAACCTTTTATAGAGGATTCATATCATGGCTATAGAAGCAAAGAACCTTTTATAGAGGATTCATATCATGGCTATAGAAGCAAAGAACCTTTTATAGAGGATTCATATCATGGCTATAGAAGCAAAGAACCTTTTATAGAGGATTCATATCATGGCTATAGAAGCAAAGAACCTTTTATAGAGGATTCATATCATGGCTATAGAAGCAAAGAACCTTTTATAGAGGATTCATATCATGGCTATAGAAGCAAAGAACCTTTTATAGAGGATTCATATCATGGCTATAGAAGCAAATAACCTTTTATAGAGGATTAATATCATGGCTATAGAAGTCTTGTATGCAACTGTTAATAATTAGGTTAATAATTACTCATGTGATACTATTTATATATACTATAGTATATATATATACATATATATACTGTATATATATATATACTATTTATATATACTACAGTTGCATTAACGAACGAAAGTACGCTATTGGACTATTCCTAGATATGACGAAGGCGTATGACAAGGTGTCACATGAAATTTTATTACAAAAACTTTACGGATCGGGTATTAGAGGGCAAGCTTTTAATTGGTTTAAATCATATCTACAAGACAGGGTACAATTCGTAGAATTAGAATATTTCGATAGCATTCACCAGGAAATGTACAGCATAGGATCAGACATGACTATCTTTAATACTTCAATACCCCAAGGAAGTGTTTTAGGATGTACCTTATTTATATTGTACATAAATGACCTGCCAAAAAATATAAGTTCGTCGTGTATTTTGTTCGCTGACGATGTCTCTCTATTATTTAAAACGCCCGCAACTGTGGACCATCTGGCAATTATAAAAACTTTCACGGAAACTGAGCAATGGTTAAAAGAACATAACTTAGAAATAAACTTAACTAAAACTAAAATATGCCAATTCAGAACTTACCAAAGAACCCGACTAAATCTAAATACACTAACCCAACAAACAAAATTAGAAGAAATAAATGAATTTACACTTTTAGGCCTAACATTAGACTCAAACCTAAATTGGAAGAAACATATAGAAAGTACAAGAGCAAAATTGTCCCAATTTTTATATGCACTAAGCATATTGAAATGCAACACAGACTATAAAACCGCCTTATCTGCCTATTATGCGTACGCTTTCTCCTGGCTAAATTATGGTATTATTCTGTGGGGAGAAAGTACTGACTTTTTGGATCTGTTCATACAGCAAAAGAAATGTATCAGAATATTAATGAACATAGACCAACGAGAGAGTTGTAGGCCGCACTTTATTAAACAACAAATTCTTACACTACCAGCAATATATATACTGCAAAGTTGTATATTCGTTAGGAAAAATAGGCACCTCTTCAAATCTAATATCGAGCTAAATGAAAATTATAACCGACGGAACAAGAATAGATTAATACTACCCATCACAAACTTAAAAGTTATCGGGAAAAGCCCATACTCAAGACTAGCTAATATATTTAATAAATTACCGGAAAGCTTAAGGTCCCTACCGAATGACTCAATTTTCTCGAAACAGTTGAAATCCCTGTTGATAAAGAAAGGCTACTACACTGTTGAGGAGTTTAAAACTGATAAATTGTGAATTGACTGACCTAGTAATAAATATGCTTGACGTAAATGTGAAATAATAAATTGCTTTACTATAATAATTATGCTTAGGTACCTTTAAGACTCAAAAGAAAGAACGAAGTATTAATAATGATCTATTTGAAATAAAACGTAATAATTAAATAATTAATGTTTAGTTTAATGTAATGAATTGTAATAATTAGAATCAATATTATAATATGTAATTTAATCATTTGCAGTGCCCTTACAGGGTGCATGTCTTAATACTGTGTCATGAAATTTTAATGCATGTCTAATAACCAGTGTTTTACATGTTAGCAAAGAAATAAATAAATAAATAAATATTCGTGTTTTAATACCCCTTATTATTAACAGTTGCATAAATAACTATTATGTCGTCATTACTAACACTAAGGTCCTTATCACACGGGTGATTTGCGATAATGATTCAAACGACGTGACTGTTTAACCCATCAAGCTTCACCAGATCAAAGATCAACCGTATGGTGGTTTATTATTTTGTGTTTTAATACTTTAAAGTATTATTCTTTGTTGTATAGTGGGCGAGTCTGAGAAGCCGCCATTAACACCGCTCCGTCCAAAAGTGAACTCGATCTTTCATTTATTCGGAGAGTGGTTGTTTGAGGCGGCTCTTATTGGAACCACACCAGTTTATAATAACCAACGTGAGTATGCACATACACTGCCAATATTTTTTTGTCTACTTCAGTAGATTTTAACATTAGCAGATTTTAGAAGCCCTAGATTCCATCCGAGGACGCACAGGTGGGCCCCAGTTGTCTTCTGGCACCAGGAAACGGTGGCGGTCTTCTGGTGCCAGAAGACGGGTGTCGTCGCCGACGGAGGCCTAGTAAACCCTGGCGTGATGCATTTACGGGAGATTTGTCGGAGAAGGCAACGCAAAACGAACAATGGAAAGCTATGGGAGAGACCTTTGCCCAGCAGTGGGATAAAAGAGGTTGAAAAAAAACTTCCATCTTACATAGTTCTTGCGACGTTTTTAGTACTTTATTTTTGTGTTAATTATCTTCACACATAATATTACGAGCATCAGAACGCATGCCATGGAAAAGATGTAAGTGAAAAATTACATGGCTGAGAAGACAGTAAATGCTGAAATTGCAGATGAAACATAAATACGCAGCGCGGCCGACCCTACTCATCTTGGAACGAGATAGTAATGAATGCTAATGAACTAAACTGTTACAGAGCGTGCCGAGGGCACTCCACCACCTCCGTCCTTGTCAGATGCTGCGTACAAACTGAACATGCTCAGCTATCAGCCAGGTACGTAAGACTGCACATTTTTTTTTTCTTTCTTACCCTATTGTGTGTCACACTGCTGGGCTAAGGCCTCCCCTTTTTCCTTCCAAATCCCTCTATTTTGTGCGACTTCGAGCCATGTTGGCCCCGCAGACATGATTAGATCGTCACACCACCTTCGCCGCGGTCTATCTCGACGGCGATGTCGTCCCTCAGGCGTCCAGTGAGTGCCGATCTTTGCCCACCTCTCCGGGTGCATTGGTGTGCCGTGTCCGGCCCACTCCCACTTCAGGCTGGCTGTTTTTTTTCCAACATCCGCTATTTGAGTTATGGAGCGCAGGGTGGTGTTTCTAACGCGGTCTGTTCGCTTGACACCTAATATGCTGCGCTCCATTGCCCGCTGGCAAATCTTTAGTTTGGACTTCTGCTGTTCAGTAAGTGACCAACTTGGTGCACCATAGGTTAGGACGAGCAGGATGCACATACCGATGAGTTTTTTTTTTTTAACTAACTTTATGTACTTGTACCTTTTTGGATATCTCTGTATAGAGTAGTGATCGTGGGTCTATCAGCATCTTAGAACTCGCTTCACTATTGCACCATTTGACTTTTATTAACATTCACATAAGGTTTAAATTAAGAAGATTGGCGCATGTTCTTGCAATGCAACAACTCTACATATAACCGAAAGCCTATTCAAATACTTTCTTCCAATTGATTATTTCGACTTTAAAGAATATCAACTTTGAGCGAGAGTAAATCAAGTTGATATCAGAATGATTAGTATTATTAAAAAAGCGGCCGTGTCGGACCACACTCAATGGAGGGTTCCATAGTTGGGATGAATTTATGCCCAGAACAAACTTAACATTGTAGTGGAAAAACATGTAGGTACCTACTTGCTTACTAGAACATGTTTTTGCAACTGCAAATTTAAGTTGGTCGATTATTACTCGGTAACTTGTAGAGCCTACGTAGCGGTGATCGTTTTCCTTTTAATTTCGTTATATATGCTACTGTCGTGAATTTTTTCACATATCCAAAACCAACCATTTAGCTGGCAGGGGGGGGGGGGACACCCTTGACTCTAACAAAAATTATCACTTTAAAGCTAAATATTTTGCAAACGGATCTCTGAATCCAAAAATTGTTTTCTTAACTCACATTATTTTTAAACCACCTTTCCAACGATACCCCACACCAGGGGATCGACGAGAAAAAAAAAACCTTCCCCACGTTACGTGTACGGGAGGTACCCTAAAAAAAATATTTTCTACGATTTTTTTTTACCATTTTGTCGGCTGTATTTATATTTATAACCATAACAAATTACAGTCTTCTAGTACCAACAGTCTCTGAGCTAAGCCGCGGACAGACGGACATAGCTTTAGTAATAGGGTCCCGTTTTACCCTTTGGGTGCGGAACTCTAAAAATGCAAACTGAATTTTATGTATGGGTACTTATTTATTTACATGTTTGGACAGATTATAGATCAATAGAGTGCTTAACGACAATGTTTATGCCCTTGCGCAGGTCGCGCCTCGGCCCTGGGCACGCTGTGCCGCGTGCTGTGCTCGTCGCCGTCGCGCGAGGCGGTGCTGGCGCCGTACCTGGCGCGCTGCTACGCGGCGCTGCGGCGCGGCCTGCGGGACGCCGCCACCGCCGCCGCCGTCGTCTACAACGCGCCCGACATCTTCAGGTACACTCGCGCCCATACATACCTACGCGGCGCTGCGGCGCGGCCTGCGGGACGCCGCCACCGCCGCCGCCGTCGTCTACAACGCGCCCGACATCTTCAGGTACACTCGCGCCCATACATACCTACGCGGCGCTGCGGCGCGGCCTGCGGGACGCCGCCACCGCCGCCGCCGTCGTCTACAACGCGCCCGACATCTTCAGGTACACTCGCGCCCATACATACCTACGCGGCGCTGCGGCGCGGCCTGCGGGACGCCGCCACCGCCGCCGCCGTCGTCTACAACGCGCCCGACATCTTCAGGTACACTCGCGCCCATACATACCTACGCGGCGCTGCGGCGCGGCCTGCGGGACGCCGCCACCGCCGCCGCCGTCGTCTACAACGCGCCCGACATCTTCAGGTACACTCGCGCCCATACATACCTACGCGGCGCTGCGGCGCGGCCTGCGGGACGCCGCCACCGCCGCCGCCGTCGTCTACAACGCGCCCGACATCTTCAGGTACACTCGCGCCCATACATACCTACGCGGCGCTGCGGCGCGGCCTGCGGGACGCCGCCACCGCCGCCGCCGTCGTCTACAACGCGCCCGACATCTTCAGGTACACTCGCGCCCATACATACCTACGCGGCGCTGCGGCGCGGCCTGCGGGACGCCGCCACCGCCGCCGCCGTCGTCTACAACGCGCCCGACATCTTCAGGTACACTCGCGCCCATACATACCTAGTTTTTAACATGTACCATCCTGTAGCACATTCATTTTATGTATCTCTTACGGTTTACGCGACGCACTACAGTAAAGCTCCCAGTCAGCGTGATTTTTTCCGACATCATCAACAATCATCATCATATTTCAGTCAATTTACACAAACTCAAAACGCGGCGGGGGACTTTGTGTTATAATATGTAAGGATAATTCTCACTTCCAGGCTGGACCTAGATGGCGTGTTAGTCCTAGTTCCAGACTTCGTAACGGCGTTAGACCAGATTCTGTCAGAGAGAGAGCCCAAACTGGAGTGCGGTTCCATAGACAAGAGAGAGCTCCGTAAGGCAGCCATCAGCGCTCTTCTGTCGCTGGTCGCCTTCCCTTACCATTATAAGGGACTGCCAGTACCTGAGTTCCCAGGGTGTAACGAGTAGTAAGTATAAAAATATACCGGCTTCAGTAGAGCAAAGCCCTCTTCTTTACAGGAGAAGAGAAATCTCAGCATTGCCAAAGGAAGACGAACCTTATTACTACGACATAAGCCTTACATTTAAATTTCAGTGCCGGCATGACATTAGGCGACTTTACCCGCGGCAAAATATCTTTAATCTGCGTATCGGCAGTTCAAGTAGAGACGTCAGACGCGTTGGCCGTGCCGCTACTGAGCGCGTTGTACTTGTGCGTGCGACACAACGCACACGCCGCGTCCGGCAAGACGCACAGCGCCCCCCCGGGGTCCACCATGTCGCATAGCACGGACTATAAAGGTATGTTGCAGGTTATTACGCTAACGGCAAGTTTCATAAAATATTAAGTTGTCATGAATGGCTCCTTTCACACGTTCACACCTCATTCACATAATATCGACGAATCTCCTGGATCTTAATTTTATTTTAAAGTGGTTCATAAACTTCTGCGGTTAGTAACAAATCGTGAAAAATTATAAATAGGCCAAAAAAGGTATGTTCCAGGACGAACCATTTGTAGCAAGATGAAAGGCGATTCGCTTTGAAATAGGCTGAACGTGTGAAATGAGCCATAGTTGGTAAAGTTACCCCTTTTTTGAAACATAAGGGGCTTATTCTAATACTATCACCAGTTTTATAGCTTCGTGAAGTGGTCAAGCTAAACCACTGCTACGTGAAGTAAGGAAAGAAACAAATTTCTTTCTTTCCTTCCTTATACCACTGCTATCACACACACACATGTGCAATAATCACAATAACGCACGCACATACACGCTACATTTATTTTGCAAGCCAACATTAAAACGTTACTATCAGATAAAATATCATAGACGACAGAATATAATTATCTTTAAAAGTAAGTAAGAGGAGGGCCTCTTACTTAAGCTGCTGCTACTGATAAATGTTTTACCCCATTTTCATAAATTTATCAGTGTAATAGAATGTATTACTTTTGCCAAAATTATAACACAAGGTATACAATTATACATACACTACATTAGTTAAAGATTTTCAAAAATGCATTTCTTTGGCCGTATGATTCTATAAACCCTGACAATCTATGGATTCTGAAAAGCTGATCAAATCTCTGGTCACTTAACCTACTGTCAAATCACAGAATAGTACAGAGATTCACTCCGCAAATAAAACGCGGCTCCTTGCTACGACACGATAAAGTGCAATTCAATTGGCCCGAAAAGACAAGCCCGCTCCGTACTTGTAGCTTCTTGGTCTTCATTCTGTGGTCAAATGCGATTGGTTGACCGAAATGAGAAGTACCGTACTGACAGCCGGTTGTTGTCGGTCAAATCCTTTATTGAATGATTTGATTGGCCGTTTTATTTTGGCCAATCTATGATGAGATTTGGGAGTATGCCTGATCACTGATTTAGTCAGGCTTTCGTTATAAAGTAGGACATTCACGATCGACGTCAAACCATTAGTAAGTGATTGCAATGTAACTCCTTTCTCGGTTAGGTAAGGTATAAATTCGAAGAAATTCAGAGTTTTTATTTAAAAAAAAATTGCCGAAATATTATTCTAACTTATAACTTTACTAGCTTCCGCCCGCGTGGCAGCCTATGTCCTTTCTCAGGCTCTAAATTATCTGTGTACCAAATTTCATTTAAATCGGTTCAGTAGTTTTTGCGTGAAAGCGCGACAGACAGACAGAGTTACTTTCGCATCAATAATATTAGTAAGGATTACAATCAGATAAGAGTTACCTTGAAATGACTTACTAATGGTTTTACGTCAATCGTGAATGTCCTATTTAAGAGGGTTAGTCCGTCGAAACTTATGTGTTCAAAAATGGGCATGCAACGAGGTGAAGATGTTAGAAAAACAGTAAATGAAGTACACATTAATGATGAGTTTGGCGGGTGGCGCGTGTTGTAGCGCGCTCCGACAGCGGCAGCGCTACTGGCAGCGCGGAGGGACACTCTCTCGACGACTTTGCCGCCGACGTTAGGGAGCTAGACCCATCCTCGCCTATTTTCGGTAATTACACGCCTTTTTGTTTGCGTTCTAAAGGGCAATTTGTTGACATAACAGCCATTTGAAATACTTACCATCGTATTTTTTCAATCCGTTTTTTCGACTCCACTCAAAAAATTCGAATCTTGTTTTGTACTTTTGAATAACTTCAACTTGAGTGACGTCGATGAAACTACTTAGATTATAATTCACTCGCCCCGAATTCATGGGAATTTAAAATTGAGAAACAGTTTGTTGTTGTTGGTTGTTAGCCATGAATACGAGGTTGATAAGTGGCTTTACACGTTGCCAGCTAGCTAAGAACATTTATTTATTTATCATGTTTTTTGGTGCGAAAAAGATGTAGCTGGCAATATGTAACAAAGTCACGAAAAAATTATGTGACATTTTTCTTTTATTGAATACAACGCTCGTGTGTCGTAATTTTTAAGAAGCAATATTGTCAACATTACAATAATTCGTGTCTGAAAACGTGGTATGTTATAACAATATTGATTACCATGTCAATATATTGCCCTTTTTACAAGCACACTCTAAGCTTTCAAAGATGCTCATTTCTTTACAAAACCCCTCGAGTAACGAACAAATAGTCTTTCTCTAGAATTAAAATCATGCTCGTTAAAGTTTACAGTGTGCGTATCAACGCTTGTTTTATGACTTAGAGACTACTCACACTTATTCAGCTTATGCCCACCGAAAACAACGATCTTGTATGGAGACGCGTACGCATCCGTTCTGCTTTCGGATGCGTACGCGTCTCCAAGTGTGAGTAGTCCCTTACTGTTTTGCTTGCCTTTATTTCGTGATTTCACAGTACATTTCATTTTTGAACATTACTTTTATTTTTGGTCAATTATTTACGTTTTTATTATCTATTATTTTACAACTGTCACATTAGATGACTTATTTTGTTCAAAAATGTTGTTTTTGACGAATTTGTAATTATACGAATTAAAATTTTACGAATTGACGGTATTGTGTGTTTTATAAATGTCTAGAATCCAGTACGTCCATATATTTTACTCCATGAAATACAGTCGGTAATCCATAGTGAATATCTCTGTAAAACCTCGTTTACATGAAGAGTGTTTCTCGACCGTCGATTCGTAGGCGAGAATCTGCAGGTGATTTATCACACTCATGAATTTACACTCATCGTGTAAACGAGGCTTAAATATGATCGACTGTATGGAGTACAGCGCTGCAAAGATCTTTTGGCACTCGAATGACGGATAGACGCTGTTGGATTGTTTTTGTTTCTGATCTTCTTTTAAAAACAAGATTGCGGCGTTAGTTCAGATTTTTCCCACGCCCCAAAAGATCTTAGTACAGCTATATGGGTAGGTTTTCGGTAGTATCCCATATCGTCCCATGTGTTATGACGTGCGAGTGCCAGTAGGTGCGGCGCTGGTGGTGCGCGCCACGTACCTGGTGTGCCACCGCCTCATCTCCTCGTGGAAGGGCGACCTGCAGGTCTCCCTGGCTGCGCTGGAACTGCTTTCTGGACTCGCCAAACTGCATTCTTCGAAACCAGGTCAGTTGTAAATCTTGCATAATAAATTATGTTTGTATTATTTGTAATGTCATGAAATGCTGGATTGACAACCAATGGTAACTCTTGCCAATGAATAATATGATTCGTATTATTTTGTGAGAGAGAGTTGGTATGTAATTAATATCTATGTATTGCATTTTGCATGCTATCTAGAATTTGTTATCGGTAAGTCTAAAAATATTATTGAATATCGCACTAAAACAATTGGATCATGCTATGATTCGTTAACTGTTTATTATTATGAATACGTCAGTTATAGAGACGATAATTATTATTATATTCGAGTCTTATCTATTAAGCTTTGTTTTAATAGTAGGTAATCTGAAACTGTGCTACATTGTTGCAGCAAAATGATTTTCTGATGCTGGCCACTTCAAAATGTTGTCAAGTAACATGTATTCCGCAACACAAAACATGTTGCTGTAACAATTTTGTTCAATTTTTTTTTTTGTCCTAAATCGTGGGCTTTTTACTCACAAAGGTACTCCTAGCATAGCTTGTTGCTGTCTGGGTGACCGAATTGTTCTTCTAAACTACGCAACGTTTTTTGATGCAGTTTCACCATCATTTAGATATCATCATTTTTATTCAGGAGGGTTTATATGCAATAAATTACGTGCGAAGTTGGGGCGGGTCACTAGTAACAAAGCATTCCTTGAATCCTGTCAGAGGCGATCGAGCGCAAGCGCGCCGTGCGCTGGATCTGCGACTACATCACGGTGCAGTGCAGCCGGCCGCCGCAGGCCCACTCGCGCGACCTGCACTCGTGCGTCGTGGCCGCATACTCGTGCCTGGCCGCCTGGCTGTGCCCCGCGCTGCTCGCCGACCAGGAGTGCATAGCCACGCTGCTGGAGGTCGTCGAACTGGGCATCTCGGGGAGCAAGAGTCAGGGTGAGCTCCTTGCTGTTGAGGCAGCCTGGTACTGAATCGAACTGAGGACACTTCTGTTGGATATCGGTCCACGAGTCCCTGGTAAACCTGTACTGAAATAAAATGGTACCGAAAATTAGTATTAGTATTTGGGCTTTCAGTTAAAAACCATTACAAACATGGGTTTCAGGATTTTTTTAAATGGTGCCCCCTTACGTTGTTATTTGAGGATGAAAGTTTATAATTATGACAAAATCGAGTCGAGTACATTCATATTTATTGTTATTGTTTGGTACAGGAAAACCTGGTGAGCTTCCAAAGATGAAGGACGAGAAGGAACTGAAGCCTGTGTCCATGAGGGTGCGGGATGCTGCCGAGTCTCTGCTTATGTTAATACTAGAACAGGTAAAGTTGTGTAAAATTGCTAAAAGTTATGTATTTCATATTTATTCATATTTATAGTTTCTGAAGGAGTAGGCCGGAACATTCATTCATTTATAGGTATAATCGCATTTCGCTAGGATTGTTAAGTCCCATGACGTGCCTATTGCCGTTAACCGGGAACTCAGACTCCTGCTTGCTACTGACAAATGTTATATGGAAATACTCTATAACAGGTCGCCCCACCCTGGGGATTAAAGCCATGATCTGGACTGTATTTTCCAGGCGTAATGTAATGACGACTCCGCGGTGGAGAACTAATGCGGTGCTGCTCCACCAACGATGGGACACGTAATATCTTGTCCTGTGTCCAGTCAGCTGCACGTTACAGGAACTAATGGACGCTAGTGATGGCGCCAAACACGTGGCCGAATTGTGGGCTAGTCCATTTAGATTGCCATCAAATCGAATTAAATCAAAAGGCATTTATTCGAACTAGGCTGAGAATCTGCACTTTTCGAACTTACATAAGACAGTCCCCCAAAACACCCTCCCTTCACCGCTTCCTTCTGCTTTAGCTGGGAAGAAGTGGCGCAACAAACTCCTCAGCAGACATGCTAAAAAGAAGAAGGCGGAATGTTTTGTTATGATTATGGGTTGTTTCAATCAGCTTCAAAAGATGTTTTCTTTTTTGTAACCTAGCAAATAGGCAACGGCGGCAATGGCTCGTCGTGGTGCCGCCTGGACGAGCGCTGGCTGGCCGAGCTGGGCCACGGTCGCTTACGTCACTTCGTGGCCGACGGAAACATACTGTTGTCGTTGTTGGAGGAGCCGCTCAGTAACAGTCAGGAGCCGCAGCCCACACTTATTGGTGAGCTATGATAGCCTGGTATCGGTGGTAATAGTTCGTCGTAGTGCCGGCTGGGCTGCGGTCGGCTTCGGCACTTACTCGTATAGTAGTCGCTCAGCAACAGACAGAAGCCCACAGCCTATACTTATAGATGAGTTATGATAGCTTGGTAAATTGTTATTTCATTTTTAAGTACTTTTCTACTTTTATCTGTATTTATTTTTTAAGTTTGCATTTTGCGAAGTTTTTTATGGATTTGTTTTAAACTCAAACTATAGTACATTACTGTCGCGGCCTGCAATAAGGGAATTGATGGACGATCGTGAAAATGAGGGCCGAGGCGAAGCCGAGGCACTCATGCGTGAGTCCATCAATTCCTAATTGCGGCCAAGGCTTGTATAGTACTTTTCTCAAACAACGCGCGGAAATTCAAACTGAATAAATTAAATAGAAATTCCAGAATCAATGACGAATAACTATCATTTTTCATGCGCCAATATGTTAATTTGTTTCTTCTTTGTTCTATTTGCAAACCAATTCGAAATTTAAATAAAATCTTTGATAAGTTACCTCCTTGGTTGCCGTGTGTTGAAGTTAAAAGTTAAAAGACAGATATGAGTTTTCATAGTAATTTATTTGGCCGCTAAACACGCCAGATATGGTTTTTCATAGTAACTTTGCTGGCCGCATCGTCACTTGTTTTTTACCAGTACAGCAATTTTGATTTATCTCGAAGAAGGTTGTCAAAATAATGCTCGAATTTCCAAGCATGTTTGAGAAAAAAGCATTTGTTTCAGTTAAATCGTTTGCTAGTTGCCCATTCTTACATGTAGATTTCTATGGAGAAGAACGGGTAAAAAACGCCATGGACACTCTTTGAATAAAATAATTAGAAGGTACATGGTACGGGATACGTGGTTTCTTGCTAGGTCACTTATAGGCAACCAGTACATAGTCAATCTCGGCCGCTACCTGTGATAAAAAAAAACCAATCAAAATTTCACATAAACCTACATGGGCACTTATGAAACGTCAGAAGCCAGGTGCACGGTCGTTTCTTATGGAGAAGAGTCGGCAAGAAACTCCACGGTTATTCTTTTAAATATAATTGGCTTTTATAATATTCTCGAATCACAGTGTTATTAGGTATGGGAGGACAGTGTAGGTCTTTCTGCAAGTACCAAGTAAGTAGATAGAAAATGCTCAACAAATCTACTAAGATAACTTGACTTTACGTCTGTTGATCACTGTTTAGGGTTCTTAGATGTCGCGGAGATATTTGTCAATGTTTCAGTAGTTTTGTTTGATTGCGGTTACAGTAATAATCCGCTGCGGCTGGGGTCGCTACGCGTGGTCGCTGGGCGCGCGCGGCGCGGCGCGCTCGGCCGGGCGCGGCTGCGGCGGCGCGTGCGCGCGCCCCGTGGACATGCGCGACGCGCGCCCGGCCGCGCCGCCCGCCTGCCGCGCGCTGCCGCACGCGCCGCCCTGCGCGCTGTGAGTACTGGGCGCCGTGGGCCTTAGGGCCAATGCGTCAAGGTAGCCCGCGAAATTTTCTTAAGTTTTTTGGAAATTGCTGGTCAGTATCAAGTTTTATGTTGATCAAAATATAATTCGCGACCGTAACAAATATGTATTTACGGAACTATATTATTAAAATCATTAATACATCTCTCTTCGCGGGTTACAGGCGCTTTCACCTTAACTTATTAAATGCGTGCAGAAAGTTACTCAATATAAAAAATACTGATGAAGCACTACTGAAAAATCATGTCATCGATAGCACCAAAACTTAAAAGTCATACTGCCGCATCACTAAACCATAGACAATTTCGCAAAACGCCAATTTCGAGCGGCCATTGTTATTTACAAACAATAATGGCCGCTCGAAATTCGAGTTTGACGTTTTTAAATTCGTCAAAGATGAAACTTCGGCGAATTTTGAAACGCCGGACCTTACAATGTATACAGTTATTACGCTTTTAAAAATGCAAAAGCATTGTAGATTATAAATTTATTTATTTATTTATTTATTTATTTAATACTTTAAGCACATAAGTACAGAGGCGGACTTATTACTTGTAAATTGTAACTCTTACATATTTGTAATTTCTGTGTTACGCAATTTTACGTCAAGTTTACAATTGTGCAGAACTGTAAAGTTTCGCGGTAAGTATAGGGCGGACGCCAGTTTATTTGCGATCCAATAACATAAAAAGTCATAGGTACTAGCTAAAGCTAGGAAACACTGGCGTGGGAAAGCTATGGACTACCTTTGCCCAGCGATGGTATAAAACAGGTTGAATAAAAAAAAACTAACTATGCAAGTATGTACTGCACCAATGACTTGACACAGCCCAACCTAAGTTTAACAAAATTATGAAATCTATTTAGTATCACTCTTAAATGGATTTGTTGTACATTTCCTAGTGAAAATGATGATCATGTGATGACATAATTTTTCAAAATTGGTAAACTTAGGTTGTATTAAATTGGTAAAAAAACTTTTTAGATCTATTTGAGCCATACAAATAAATACTAATTTCCTCTCTGCAGTGACTCGGCGTTCCCGAGCTTAGAAGCAGTATTACGTCAACTGAACGACCCTGAAGCCCCCACGTTGTTCAAACTGCTAGAGCAACAGGCCACCATCGAGAAAAAAGTCAAAGAAAGCGAAGACAATGTTGTGAGTATGCTTACCAACTTAGGCTCTAGACAGACGGACTGCATTTTAACTGCACTTCTTGCTGTTTGAATGCAGTTAGTACGACTGCAATATTCGTAATGTACTGTAACTGCAAATTTGCAGTTGAAATGCAGTCCGTCTGATGGCAGCCTTAAAGTCTACGCCACCATTCAAGTCCGATAGGCGCGGCGCTAGTGTCGTAGTACGTCATTGCAACAAATTGCAGTAAAAAATAATGTAGTTCCACAATTTTCCGCGGGACCTCTGTGGTGGCGCGGACTCTACTATTGTACATAGATCCTGTTTTTGAAAAGTGATAGTCTAATTAGTGTAGTCGATTTCGTATTTGCTTGACCACTTGTGACAAAAGCTCCCAGTAAATTAAAACTTCACAAAGGTTGAAAATGTCTGTCACATAATAGGCCTTGAAGTTTTATGACGTGGAAGTGTGATTCAACCTTAGGGCGGTAAAGGAATTACGAGGTCGACTATATTTTACATAGTTACGTTACTGATAAATTATAATGGTTACAAGGCCAAATCAATTAGCCATTTTTGCGTGATAGAGAGAGATATATACTTTTTTACGAACTTTCATGTAAAGATATTTTTGATTTACTTTTAGGTTCCCGAAGAGTACATCCCTCCCGAACCGGTGACAGAATTCCAGACAGCAAGATTGTTCCTGTCACATTTTGGATATCTGAATATTGGTGGCGATAAAAAGGTATAGCTCATTTTATTTTGTATTTTTTTATTAACGTCATAATTACTTTTAGTTTCTGACATGATGTTCAATTTAATTTTAATAAATATTAATTTGTTGTCAATCTTAAAAGCTAATACGGGATTTGGTAGCGTACTAACTGATTCGAATTGTATTTTATAAATTATTGTTTGAGAATTGTTTCGTTTAAAAAGAGGGATGGTACTATTCATATTACCACCTCCCTCGTATAGGTTGGTTGTGTCGTAATGAAGCTTTTGCATACCGCAGGGCGCCCTGCCCCGGCTGGTGGCCCTGGACGACTCGGCCCCGGGCTTCGCGTGCGCGCTGCGGCGCGTGGACGCGTGCGGCGCGCGCGCGGCCGTGACCGTGCACGTGTTCTGCGCGCGCGCCGGCCAGCTCAGCGCCACGGACATCGTGCACAACGCGCGCAGTCTCAGCACTGTGCCGCCCGCTTTTGTGCGCATGCTTAGAGGGTATGTTTAAAATCAATTCGCTAAATCAATATAACAACTCTGCACTATTCGACTCAAGTTACTACTACAGTTTTGTTTGGTATGTATCGGTAAATTCAAGAGAGCGGACATTCATAAAAAGAATTTATCACACAAATTAACTAAGCTCTCATATTTAAGTCTCCCATATTTTATTTCATAAATATATAAATAAATTCACGTGTTTTTCCCATGGGGGTAGGCAGATATTACAGACCGCCACCTGCTACGATCCTTACATACTCATTTTGCTTCGTTTATTTAAATTCATACATCTTATACATTTACTGTCGCGAATATTAGCAGGCACCTTCAGTAACGTAGTGTTGCCCGCAGGCTGGGCGCGCCCGTGCGCGTGCGCGGCCACCCGGGCTGGGCGGGTCACGTGGCCACGAGCTACGATGCGCGCGCGCAGGCCGAGCCGCCGCGCGCGGACCACGCGCCCGCCATATATGACGCTAGAGAACAGGTACGGTCAAATAAATGTTACATGCATTTTCTTAACCATATTTAACATTAATGGATGTCAGTAACCAGTTATATTTAATACTAGGTAAATGGTTTTGAATAAAATACTTCATGCTGCTACTGAGAAATTCCTAATAGAAAAACCCAATAACACTCTGCCCGACCTGGGTATTGAACCCAAGACCTCATGCTCGCCAGCTTTCGACCTCAAGACCAAGGAGGACAATAACAATCCTAACTAATTTTATAAATTCGAAATTGAGTTTGTTTGTTTGTTACGCGTTCACGCTAAAACGGTAGAACAGATTTATATGATATTTGGCACATGAAAAGACCATGAGCTGGACCTAGGACACAGGATACTTGTTATCTCGATATTCCCACGAGATCGAGACTCATGCGGGAGAAACCGCGGGGCGCAGCTAGTGCTTTTTTATATTATTTTATCTGCATCAGGTACTGTACTGGTCGGACTCGACGAACGAGATAGCCTTCGTGGTACCTTCCGGCCGCGAGCCCACGGAGAGTGACGACAGGAACGATAGCATCAAGTCGGACGTCGATGGAACGTGCTTGTCCAATCGGTAAGTCTCCTAATCCCCTTTGAATATGATGTATGTTCACGGTAATCTGTTACTGTATTATGAACTTTATTTCGATGATTATAAGGTATATATTTGAATGCCCAAATAACTATACTACATTTCTGCAGCCAAGTGAAATAGGTTGAAAGGAGAAAGATAACCTCTGAAAGTAATTTTAAAGAGCAAATATTGTGCAAGGGTTATTTTTAAAATTTTCCTTTTTTTTTTTGTTAATATTGATATGATGCGTATTTTTCTATAAATCGTTAAATCATTAAAAATATTGGCTTTTTCTAACTAACGTCCTATGATCCTACGTCGGTCTGTATACAAGGATAGGCGCCATTTGAGAATGTTCTTAGTTTTTTTTACTGTAATTGATTGTTGATATTGAAAGAATAGACTAGTCAGTTTCTCCATTATTTATTTATCCATATGGTGTGCATAAAAAAGAATATTCTATTCAATTGCCTTTTTACGCACTATTAACACTACAACAACAAGTCAGAGGCCCTTGGGCGGCTTTAAAACTTTGACACTAGGTTAGTCGCTAACCACACGAAAAGAAGACCACTATAAATCAAAATAATACAACTGATATATTTTTTATTTATTTCTTAGAACGCTAGCAAGTGTGTTTTCTACTTTTTCCCACACTTACGCCCTCTGACAGCTGTCATAATATTGACATTATACATCATTATCAAGCCAGTGTTGCGACCAGTATTAAAATTGTATTTTTTATTCATAAAACTTGTACTATATTGACAACCAAGGTTAGTGGCAGTAAAAAAAAAAAATTAAGCAGCGTTTCTTCGCAGAAATGATTCCTTACCACCTAAATATTACCTCTGCCAAACTGCATAGCAGTTTGTTGGCAGACGCAGCTCCTTTTTTAATAAATTTAGACATACTCAACACTTTTTCACCTATAGGTACGCCAAACTATTAATGAAAACTATTACTGATGATGATATCCAACACTAAACCGATTTCAAAGCATATAGCCAAGCAAACGACAGCCGAACGTACAACGGAAAGGGCGGAATTCAGAAGGTTCGTCCCCGTAATTAAAAACGTTCAAAATATAGACTTCGTGACGATAAAAGACGACGATTTATGTATGTATCTATGTATGTATTAATTAGTATTCATTATTTCTCAAGTTATATGTATTGTCTTTTGTTGCACCTACCATGTCTGTCTCTGCATCACCCTAAGGTTGACTGGTAGTAAACGCCTCAGGCATTAAGTCCGCCGTTGTACAGTAGTTTTTTTTTACTTGTGCATAAAATTGTAATAAATAAAAGTCAAAAAACATTGTCAAAAATAAATGGAAAATAGAGTATGTTAGACTGATTGAAACTGCTATTAGAATGTGAATGTTCTTAAAAATACAGGATTCTTCTCTGATATCGGTAGTAGATTATTAGAACTTTTATTATTTTTTTGCTTTTAGTAGCTCGGAGAAGGGCGCAGGTTCGTGCTGGGATGTGTCGCAGGGCGGGAGTGCGACAGGGACATACTCGCGCAGTGTGAGCGAGTCGGAGCGCGCGGGGGGCGCGGGGGGCGCGGGGGGCGCAGGGGGCGCGGGGGGCGCGGAGCGGGGCGCCAAGCTGCACGACAAGCTGCGCGCGCTCAGCCTCGACCTCGACAAGCAGCCCGCCGCGCAGCTTACTGGTCAGTACATAGCAGGGGTACATACGCAACTAAAATAGTGTTAAGCCCCGTAGATATACTACACCGTAAACAATGTTGAACAACAATCGCGCAACATTTGATGTCGTAACATGTTTATTGTTTCATGAATACATGCTCAAGCATTTTTCTGTTCAATCGACGCTGGCCGTTAATTTTTTCAGAATGAAATCTGTGGTTTGTTAAAGAAAAAAAAAATTGTACCTAATTTGGCATTAATTCTAAAAAATTCATAAATTTTAAAGATCCTTGCTCTGGCCATTAGTGGAAAAATGTCACTGTATGACAACAATCGTTCAATTCCAGGCAGCGGAAGGCGTAATAGGGATTACACAACGAAGATTCTTATTATATGGCTGGAAGACTTCGAAGATCACTTGAATATACCTATTGGTGAGTGTGCTACTACAGAGATAACGAAAAAAAAAAGGCAGTTATGGGGAGCGCCGACAGAAGTGAAAACTTAAAACTGGTATATTATGATATAAACAATCATTATCATCATCATTCCGTTCCCAACCAAGCATTGATGGACTCACGTATGTGTACTTCGTCCATCAATGCCCCTTTTGCAAGCCGCGGCAGTAATGTACTATTCTCCAGAATTAGCTTACCTACTGACAGGTTATGAGTTCATACAATTTTTTATTTTATTTGACTGTGTAAGTCAATTTATTCGATTTTTTTTTCTTTTATTATTGACATGATCATCACAATGTTTTTTTATCAGTTGAATTGCATGTGGTTAGCTAGGGACCTTGAAAATCGAAAGAGATAATTCAAAATGTATCCAAATACGACGCTAGTAAATTGTATTCCAGAAAATTTGAGTAGTAGAGTACAGTTTGACCTTATAGTATTACCGCGCGTTAGGAACGTGCGCGGCTCACGGGCGGCAGTGCGCCGCTCATTGGTCAACGCTGCCGCCTGCAAGCCGCGCTCTACATCGCTCTATTTGGTGGCTTAAAATGAAAGGCCTACGAACTTCTCTGATAAAAATAAATAATCATGTGAGCCACCAGATACAGCGATGGGAATTGTTTAGAGAATAACTATTATTTTTACTCTAATATACAAAATGTTTACGCGGCTTGGGTATCTTTTCTATGGAATCTGAGTCGTTTCATGATGTTTGTGTACAGACGACCTGCTGCCGTACTGCGAGACGGGCCTGCCGTGGCGGCGGCACGAGGTGGCCACGCTGTGCGTGTCGGCGCGGCGCTGCGGCCTCGTGCGCGTGCGCGCGGCCCCGCAGGCCGGCGTGCTGGCCGACGGGGCCCTGCTGGCCCCGCGCCTGCTGCCCGACTGTCTGCGCCGCGCCGCGCTCGACGCCGCGCGCCGCACGCGCCTCAATACTGACCTGTACGTACAACACACTACACACTGCACACAACACACGTGCTGGCCGACGGGGCCCTGCTAACCGACGGGGCCCTGCTGGCCGATGGGGCCCTGCTGGCCCCGCGCCTGCTGCCCGACTGGTCAACACAGAAGGAATGTCTGCTCTAAAAGTATCAGATGAAAGTGTACACTGTGTATTCTTGCGGAATGAGGCACCAACCGACGATGATTCCTGTTCGCACTATACACGTGCAGCGAAGGACAACCCCCGGTTAGTGTAGGACTATTGCAGATTATGGAAAAAAATAAATTGGGTTATGGGTTTGGATAGCTTAGTGAACTGGTTATATTGAACTATGGAAAGTCTATGGCCAAGTGTTGCCAAGTGAACCTTAGTCTTGCGATACGATTTAAATCACAAGCTCTTTAGCAACACACGGTAATTAACCTCATATTGCAGGTACCAGCCGCCGCACGTGCGCCGTCGCCACCTCATCCAGGAGTTGTCGCAGCAATACAAGAAAGACTTGACTGAACCGGAACTGTTAGAGTCTTTGTTCAGGATACCGGCGTAGATACAACCATCAGCTGATGTCGTTCCGTCTCATATCAAGACGAGTTTAATTGGTTGACGACTGAACGAGACACAATATCAGTTGTATTTTTATTAAGCCCTGGGGGCGTTTAGTGTCCCTCAAAGTGTTAATTTGAGGGACACTAAACGCTCTGCGTCCTTCAAAGTGTTAACTTAGTATATACAAGCTCAAACCTTCGAGACAGTTTTTTATTTAGAATTTATTGCTTACACAAATTTACTTACTTTTTTTAACTTATTTATTACATTTAAAAAACTTTTAATGTCTATTCCATACTGTTGGACTGGAAGCCAACCCCAACATAGTTGGGAAAAGGCTAGGCAGATTGATTGAACTGACAATTCGTGCTGTATTTATTGTACTCGTGTTTCAGCAAATATCAAATCATATACGGCACATAAATTGTCAGCATGCAAGAGATATTAAAAGTTTTTTTGTAATAAAGAAGTAAGTAAATTAGTGTAGGCAATAAATTTCGAATTACAAAAACTGGCTCCAAGATTGGAGCTTGGACGAAAGCTAGAACTAGTTTTGTAATGAGACGGTTTAACTTTTACCATTTTAATGTAATACGTAACGTACGTAATGTTTTTATCAAATAAAAACTTTAGTCTGTATGGAGGCTCTAATGAAATAAGCAGAGTGCTATAAGGATATTTTAGCGCCTGAATGATATTGACAGTTTACTTTACCGGAACGGTCGACATTCCTCAAAGAAGGTTGTCAAAATAATGACACATTTGATTAAATACAAAAAAAGTTCGTCAATGCGCATCCGATTCCCCACGTCGACTGAGGCGCGCCGAGTAGAGTCGAAACGAGTCGGCGAAGTAATTCGCCTGTCGAGGAATTCGCGCGGGTGATTGGATTCGGCGCGCCTCGGCTCGTCGCCAATGGACGCAGTTTCATAATAATTTATAGGAGGCGATTTTCTACGATTCGATTCGCCTCGCCTCGGCTCGGCTACTGGACGCGAGCCTTAAGGTATGCGTCTTAAATCAGATTCGTTCATATTCATAATATCCATTTTATCTATGGAACTATAAAGTTACGTTAAGTTTTTTTACTTAAAATGTTCTTGAAAAAGGTTGATCAACACAATAATACACACGCACAGTCAAATCTAGTGTTAATTACTGATTGGTTGACTGGCGTAGTAACAGCCAATCAAATTGCTTTACATGAGATTTGCATTTCATATAGAATTCAGTACGCTTTCAGAAACTCTTGGTTTTCTATCACGAAACGCTATTTTGGTCGACAATCGCATTTTTATTGACTTCGTTCACGAGTCAACTTTGTCATTTATTAGTGCGCCCTGTTTGTTGAAGTAATATAAACTCTATTTCACACGCTCCGGGTTCCGGTTAGCCGGTTCCGGGTACCCGCCGATGAAGAGTATGAATACTTTCTTACCCGTTCTGGCTTATTTGAGCCGATGTACACCTACATGGTGCCATTTTTATCGGCTTCGCTGCTTCGTATGAAAGAAGTTCCTAATTGCCACTAGGATACCAGTGGTCGCGCAACCATGATCGCACAAAAAAGTTATGGTTGGTTGCACAACCGATCGAACGCCTGGTGAGATACCCAGCATAAAGCTGTGTATATTTTGCTGAGGGCGATCATGGTTGCGCCACCATGGTGTCCTAGTGAGATATAAGCCTGTATGACCGCGCGCGGTACACCCGCGTACCAAAAACCATTGTAGTTAATTAGAATGTCCTTGAAGAATTAAACGTAGGTAGTGCGGCCGCGTAACCGACTTTAATATGGCTCATCGAGGTTCAAACAAATCAAATATTTATTCGCATAATATGGGTGGTACATTTATGTTACTTATCATTAACAGGATTCTCATCCCTGTATATTACTTTACTCTATGATTCTCATACTAACCTCGCTGGTATGCGAAACTTATCATAATAATATTTAAGTAAAATTAGCTCTAGAAAGTAAAAGTTTGGCTTTATAGAGCGTTGTCTCTGACTCTGATACGTCTGTGGCAGTCTCTAAAACTCGGTGTCCCATGTCTATTAACACCCGGGCCACAGATTAATATAGATGGTTCACTCCGCGAAATCATTTAAATAAAAAGCGACTCTTGCTACGACACAATAAAGTGTAATTCAGGTCGCTCAGCGCTAATTACCTACAGTTATATTCACATAGAAGTTGCCTCTCTTTCTATCGCTTAACTCTTATATTTTCTGACTACATTACGCACACTGAATTGGCCTGATAAGACGAGCCCACTGCGTACTTGTAGCTTCATACCTAAAATGCGAAGTGCGCCTTCTGTACTATACTGTGCCCGGGTACTATACTGACAGTCCTTGCACAGTTATTTGACCTCTGATTTGGCATCATTGTCAAAATCACAGGAATCTTTACTGTCGTTACAATAATGGTATATCCACACATAGCAGGGCCGTCCCCGGAATGTGACAGGTCCATTGCACACACACCACACAGAGCAGGCACTGACACGGACATGTGTGAACGATTTCATATAAAAATGTACACACCGATATTTTTTTGAGCCCCTGATGGAGCACATTCCTTCCACGTCCCGGGCACGGACCTGATATAAGGTTAATGTGGGGTTGCTGGCTCTGACAAATCTGGCAAGATCAAAGTGAGCTTGATCTTTATTCTTTTAATAATAGGGTTGCTGTTAGTTTGTTGCTGTCAGAGGTAAAATAACTGTAAAAGTACTGTAGGAACACGGATATTTTTAAATGCATACAGATATTATAGGGAACTAGACACTCGAATATCTAGATCGATGTATAAACATTCACGTAGTTTAGTGCTATTTATTCATTAAGACTGATATCATGCATTAAACCAATGAAATATAATTGTTAATCAAGTTAACATTCCAATTTCTAATACAGTATTTTATTTTGCAATGTATGTACTTAATTTAAATTGTTATTTTTTAATAAATTTTATTAATCTATATCCAATGGTTTTATTTTCAAACAGTAGCTCGATTGTTGATTCTGTATTATGATAATATGCCAACTTGTATGTAATACGATAGTTAACAATACTACTCCATAACTGCCAAATATCATGCTTTCATGAAATAGTCATTCAATACACTTGTATGAACTTACTTAGAGAGCTGTATTGCTGATTCTAATGTTTATAATTCTGTAAATCCATATTTGTTATGGTCGGGAATCATATTTTAATACAACCTAATACTGACCTGCAAATTGCAAAAAACGTAACAAAATTTGAACTTCGCGGGCTACCCGGAAGCTTTCGCCTTAAATCTCTGCTTTTTCCCAACTTTTTTAGGGTCAGCTGAATACCAGAATTACAAATTGATCGACTGCCTTTATCACCTCCACAATCCACACTCCACAAACACGATACCCTTTGGAAAGATTGGTTGTCAGTCTTTTGGGCTACTGTTCGGACTACCTGTAATGACTGTCAAGGGTCTACGAATGACAGCCGGGACCAACGGCTTAACTTGCTTTCAGTGACACTGAGGGGTATGAAATGGATCGTAACCTTGACCGACCTCAGCAAGCTTAGCTTAACTTTGAGCGACCCGTGCAACTGTTATTATTTAGCCGCAAGCCCCTATGGCCATGATCTAAATAAGTCAATCAATCTGCATAGCCTTTTCCCAACTATGTTGGGGTCGGCTTCCAATCTAACCGGATGCAGCTGAATACCAGTATTTTACATGTAGCGACTGCCTGTCTGACCTCCACAACCCAGTAACTGGGTAATACGATACCCCTTGGTAAGACTGGTTGTCAGACTTTCGGACTTCTGACGACCCGTAACGACTGTCAAAGATCTACGAATGACAGCCGGGACCAACGGATTAACGTGCTTTCCGAGGCACGGAGGAGTCTCGGTATGTAAAGATGGTCACCCATCCACGGACCAAACCCGGCAAGCGTAGCTTAACCTGATGGATCGACCCGTGCGGCTGGTATTACTTAGCCACGAGCTCCTCCTCTCTCATGATCTAAATAAGTACTAACATAATTCATCGTGTTGCAGAAAATCGACCTCACTAGAGTTTCCGAAAGACTGGGTCTTAAAATGAACATACAACAACAAAACAAAAGGTCCCATGTAAAACCCATTCGCATGAAGATCGGAGACTACACTCGAAGTTGTGGACGATTATGCCTACCTAGGAAAAACTATACAGTTAGGTTCAACTTCGAGAAAGAGGTCAATAGTCGAATCCGGCTCAGTTGAGCATCGTTCGGGAAGCTTCGCAATATCTTCTCGTCCCGCACTGCCGTGTCACAATGTGAAAGTTTTTGATCAGAAAGTTAGTGATATCAGTGATGACCTATGGCACTGAAACGTGGTCGCTCACCGTGGGCCTCATTACAAGGCTAAAAGTCACCCAAAGGGCCATGCAGAGAGTTATTCTCTCCATGGTCCTTTGGGTGACTTGGAGCTAGGAGAGCAGGAAAAGTAAGGTAACCGACATAGCCCGAAGCATTTCCAAACTTAAGTGGTAGGGGGCAGGGCACATTGCTCGCTAGATGGCCGATGGGGCTGAAAGATTCTGGATTGGCGAGCGCGTACCGGAAGACGTACCGTTGAAAGCCCTCCCACAAGGTGTAACGATGACCTTCTGAGGGCCGCAGGAATCCGCTGGATGCGAGAAGCACAGAACTGGTCGAAGCATAGGTGGCCGGTGCTTGTTGCTTGGACGTCTTTCGGCTGAAATGATGATGATGATAACAGAAAATCTAATCATTGTTGCAAGCACCGTGCCCCGTGAGTTTGGTTTTGGATCGGATGTCGGATCGGAGCATTGGACTCGTTCATAAATACTTTTTGGTCACGTTTAATTTATAACATCAACTGGCCAGCCACTGGCCGTAATAAAACACGACGTTAACGACTTTCGAAATTCAAAATAATTACACAAATTATTTTCCAATGTGTATAATTTTATAATGATACCAAAAATTTACAATAATAGAAACGGTTTTGTCAATTGTATTTTTACAAGCATTATTGTATTATATACTGTATATCTTTTGAAGCAGTTGTTAGTTTTGTTAATCAAGGCGTTAGAATCAAAATCTTTGTGATAGCAGGCATGTTAATAAGTAAGATACCTGAAAATGACGGGGGAAAAGGAGAGAGTGTCGCAGTTCCCGAAGAGGAGAGCGATTCACATGAATATCAGACAGCCAATCAACTCTTTGAACTTATGGCTAAAAACCAAAATTTTGACACCACTGGTAAGTGCTTTTTTGTATTTTTGCGTGTTATGGTAATAAAGTTTGTATTGTTTAGAGCCAAAAGAAGTACGCGTTGATGTAATGCGAGGAGGATGCAAGCATCTGGCTCTTTAATGGCTCTTCTAATCCTATAACTAGTGAAAGAGTGGACTATGCTTGACTGTCATGACTCCGTTTGAACTATTGACAGGTGTAATGACTGGACTTAATAAATATTCTATCTTTTAATTGCATAAAACTACTCGTTAGCAATAAGTAACAATATTTAGTGATTATTATTGAAACGTTCATTTAGATGTTGACAAGCTAACAACCAGAGATTTAGTGCTTCTGTACAAGAACATCGACCTGGGTACGAAGCTTATGTCAAACGCTAACGAACTGAAACGCAAGAAACCGAATCAGCACGTGGAGAGCGTGGTGTACAACGACGAGGCGGAGTCTGACTCGGACGTCAGCGAAATGTACAGCAACGAGGACCTGCGCAGCATGTTCCTGCTCAACAGCGAGCGCCTCGACCTGATCACTGCGCCGTCCTCCGCAGAGAACACACTCTGCCACAAACTAGGTGACCTCGAAATGCAAACCTCCAGCCTCACCACCGAATACGACAAACAATTCCTGTTCAAAGACCCATACATAAAAGAACAGCTCAAAAACTTAAAATTAATAAACAAATCTTCTGATTTTGACGGCACAGTACTCCCAGCATCTTTACTTGACTACATTTGTTGTAAACGCCTGGAAGATAATTACAACTTTTATATGGACAATATAATTCGATACGTTAAGAATACGATAGACCAACTAAAGCGTATCAGCAACGGCGACTATTTAACTGATAAAGCTAAGGAAAAGTGGCGGGAAGTTGAGAACACTGCGGAAGATCTCCACGCTAATACTAAAGTTCTGGCGACGTCTACAAGCATACCGCTACATGTGGAACGAAAGATTAGCGGCCAAAACACTACTTGGGATGACATTGTTCATTCAGCAGTAGATATTAGATCTTTATCAAAAATTCTCGAAAAGAAAATTGTTGTAGAAGTACCGAAACTTTTATGTGGACCATATAGACTTTTGAGCAAATGTTGTGCTGAAAATCTTATCATAACTTGCAAGAAAGATAAGCGGCCAGTTGAGGAAAGAGTCGATGTGGTGTTCCAGTTACAACGTTCTGAGACTGGACAGGTTATCAGCAACATCAACTCAATAATGATTCTTCAATCTGCGCCTGTTGAACGTGGTAATAACATATAAAGTATTATAGGTTATGTGAGTATTTTTATTGAAAAAGAAAAAATTGTCTATCTATTTTTTATTTTGCAGATACACTCGGACCAGAAGTGCTGCCCTTACCGTTGTCTTATATAGAACAAACAAATGATAAACCCGCTCCTGAAAGGAAACCCAAAATACTAGAATTGGAACCGATAATTTTCAACGAAACGGTACATGAAGTGTCCGAAGATTCTGGATGTAGCACTCACTCCATCGGAAATCCTATGGAAGATTCATTTCTAGAGAACATTGATTATGCATGCAGCGATAATGACGTTAGCGTATCGTTAAAGAGCTATCAGGTATCGACTGACTCTAGTAACCCATTAAAAGAAATTCTAGATAGGAAACATAAGACTGCACAAAAGGAAAAAGCTTGTGATGTGCTTCCTGACGATTTGCGTTTGACTATACGAAAGTTGACCATGCAGAGTGCTTTAACAGAAGAAAGCGGGGAAGAAATATCTCAGTCAACATCTAAGAAGAAGAAATCGCCGACGCGAGTCAGAATAAAATCACCATACGAGAACCAATCCTATATTATGGAAGAAAAGAAACGACGAAAGCTATTAGAAGTAAGAGAGAGGCGGGAAAGGAAGAAAATGGCGCTAGTGGAAAACTGCAAGATTACAAAGCATAAGTACGCAAAGGGAACTACACTGCCGCAGTCTGCTAGCTCAGTTACAAAGTTGTCGATATCCAATAAATCTTTCTATAATTCAATCTACGGACAAGCTACAAACGTCGATCCTAGTAAACAAGATAGAAGAAGAAACCGAAAGGGAGAAAAACAGGACGTTTTAGATATAAGTATGGATGATAATGAGGGCGAGGCCGACGTGTCGGTGATGTCAGCATCAGATAAGAACAGCAAAAAATATATCAACAGGAGCTACTACTTAGATGACGCCGTTACGGAAATGATGTACACCAACATGAAACGAAATGAAAACGATGCAAAAGATTTATATTCTACATCCACTTCAGTCTTGTCTAATGAATTCCGAAATAATTTAAATTACCTTTCGCAGCTTATCGGTCCTTCTGAAAGCGACCTTATTATTGACGACGATGAAATGTTTTCGGATACATCTAAGCCGTAAGTACATACATTGCATACTTAAAGGAAATCATAGAACATATGGTAGTTTTATGTAATGTAACCTTTTTATATCGACAGGTTGAGTGCCACAAAAATTGATGATATTAACGATGAGAATACTTCAAAAGAGTTGCTTACATCTCAAACGATACGCAATCAAATTCCATCAAATTCTCCAAATATAGATAAGCAAGAGAATACTGAACCGAAGAAGCTTACCACTTCAGTAGAATGTAGAAAAAGTATAGATAAAATATATAATTTGATGAATAAATTAGGGAAGGCTCAAGAGACTGAAAATAAGTCGACAAAAAACAAGTTCGTTTTGGTTACTCCCAAAAAAGTCGATGAGAAAGCAGGTCCGACGAGCTCAACGTGTCAGGGTAGTGAGAGTGGAACGAGCCTGAAACATCATATAACATCGTCTAATTTCAGTTCTGTTAGCACTGACAAAAATAATACTGAAAAACCTAACAATACTCATAAAAAAAAACCTGGAAGTTTGTCACCTGTCGTACCTAAAGTTATTATCAGCTCAAAATCATCACTGATCCCTAAAAATGAAGTAGAAAATCCTTTGAAAGCAATATCACAAATTTTACGTGAATTTGAGAATGTACAAAAAACTAGAAAGAAGCCTAACACTGAACAAAAGTATGCTAAGAAAGTTGATATGGCATCCGCTGATGGAAAAAGTGGGTCGCGAAAAAATTCACATAAACGGCGCTCACGACTTGACAAGCACAATGAGACCGAGAGGAACGTGAGACTTTTATCGCCAAAAGAAAAAAAATGCAAACAACAAAGAGAGATAGAGTCACCAAAAATTCCGTATCAACAAACTCCCGTCCACGATAAGCATACAGAGAGACTACCAAGAAAGAAAATAATAGAAATGTTAGACGAAGCCAAAGAAGCCAGAGGAGAAGCCGTCCGCGGACCTTCCAAATTAAATTCTAGATTGAATTCACTTGCACAGCCGAAGAGATCGTACGTTCAGGCTCACAGTGAGGAGTACCAAATTAAATATGGCAAAACTTTATTGTCAGATAGGCTGCAGCGGTTAGCAGCCGCGCCACCGCTTGCCTTGGATAGACCAGCAGGTTCGGGTAACACCAGGAACAAAGCGAAACGAACTGGATCCGAGGCAGTTCCCGTTGTAGGATTGAAGCCACCTTCGCCTGTGCCACCCTCAGGTGTGTAAAGGTGAATTTTATTTGATTTCTTGAAATGACAATTTAGGTTACAGGCTTAAAAAAATTTTTAAAGGTCGAAATTTTTACCAAGCGAACCAAAATCGTACTAAAATATAATACCTACTAATAATACTAATAGGTTTATAGGGTGTTAGCAAACGATTGAACATACGATAATGGCGGATCTGTGGGGCCGTCTGCTACGTGATTAGGCCCAATAATAAGACCGAGGCCACAAAATTATTCAAAACTCGCGTGCCCCGTGAACTCACCCGCGTAGGTCTCGATCCCGTGGGAATATAGGGATAAAACGTATCCTATGTCTTATTCCAGGTCATGGTCTACCCGTGTGCATCCTCTCCTTTCTAGAGTACGGAAAGTCGCGGCGACGCCCGGCGTCGAACGGTTCGCGTAAAATTGCATTTTTATACTTGTGATAACTTCGAAATTGAATGTCCGATTCGAATAAATTAAAAAGTATTTTACTGCTACATAAAAATCCTTGGATGTTAAAACTATTTATTTGAATAAGAATTAATATAATGTTGATAAAACTCCTTCGCAGATAATGCATTCATTTCGAATAAATTTGATTACCATAAAAAAGGTCATATACAGTGAGTCAATCTTAAAAGGTAGACATATGCTGTCGCGGACTTTTTTTTAGAACTTTTAAAGAGGAACAATTCCATCATACATGATATTTGCGTAACCGTACCGTTTACGCAACGCACGCAACGGAAGCTCTCAAAAAGGAAAAAAAATACCGTTTTTGCACCATTTTTCATTTACGCTCCGCTCATATTGGTCGTAGCGTAATGTTATATAGCCTATAACCTTCCTCGATAAATAGACTATCCAACTTTTGAATTTTTCAATTCCAACATGTAGTTCCTGAGATGAGCGCGTTCAAACAAACAAACTCTTCAGCTTTATAATATTACTAGTTGCGTCTGCGCCCCGCGATTTCACCCGCGTAAGTCTCGATCCCGTGGGAAAATCGGGATTAAAAGTATCCTACGTGCTAATCCAGGTTATAAACCTTTTTGCCAAATTTCATCCAAATCCATTCAGCCGTTTTTGCGTGATTGAGTAACAAACATCCAAACACACAAACTTTCACATTTATAATATTAGTAGGATTTATAATATTATAGCATAGATTCGTCGTTGCTCAAACTTCAAACGTCAATAATTTCCAAATAACAAAACCAGCAAAAAAAAACTTAGAATAGTTGTAGAATCTTATGAAATTCGTATTTGACGCAGTTGATTGCTAGAAAATTAAACACGAGCCCGTAAACTACAAACAAATTTAATAAATGTACCGTAAGCCCGACTTTGTAAAAAGTTTTTATTTTTCCCTTTTTGGTTGTGGTACCTACCCCACACAAATTCGAATACCACTACCTGATAAGTAAATAACAGTGACGGAGTCAAATAAGATATCGTCTACATGACTAAGTGGGAAAAATAGGTAATTATTGAAGCTAACTCAAAAACTACGCAAGCAAAATTAATAAAATTTATATGGGACCGTTTATATGGACCGCCTTTTTTGAGATTTTGCAAAAAATATAAACTAGAACGCGTAATAAAGACGACCATCATAGCAATTACTATTATAGGGTTGAAATCACAGAATTTGGTGCTTCTAGCTATAACAGAATCCGAGAAAAAGGTTCAACCGTCTGCCTAACACACTGTATTTACGGGGTGTGTAACGGTTGATATAATAACAAAAAATCTAACGTTCACTTGATCTAATTTCAGTTAATATACTTTTGTTTAATATAACGATCAGTTGAGATAATGAATTTTTGATATAATTTCATTTTATCTAATTTCTTATGATATAATAAACATTTCCTATAATGCACATTTGACATAATATTCATGTAGTATATTATTCATTTACTATAATATTCATAATCTCTAACAACTTTTAATATAATTTAGAAAATCTGATACGATTTTAAACGCCTGCTAGTATGGTGCTAGCAAAAATGCATCGCATAAGCATTAATTGCTACAAAAGTTTGCTTCTATGCGTGAGGTGGGTAGACTATACACGAATTTATTATTTTTCTTACTGTCATACAGTTACAGCGAAATTATTCATTATGTGGCTTTGGCCTCTAACTTAAAACTGAAATAAGATGTAATATTTATGTGATGCTATGTTATGATTAAAAAAATATTGTACTGTTTTTTTTTTATTCGCTTTATACCCTATACACCTACCACCCTCAACTATTGTAACCAGTAGAAATTGGATGCAATCTGGACTTTAGGGCACCCCGACTCGGACAGGTTAGGTTAGAAGGGGATGGCGGGGTCGTGTGAGCGAGCGAAGCGAGCGAATAGACCCCGCCATCCCCTTCGTGGTTATTTTTTTATAAACCATCCAGAAGTAGGAGCCCCGCGAAGCGGGGCTCCGTCGACCAAGCCCACCCTCGACCATGCATTGAATATTTTAAGATTTGGTTAGGTGCCATTTGAGTTAGGTTAGAACTGTGACCATTAAACATGAAAATTAGGTCAAAAGAACATTAGGTCAAAAGAACATTAGGTCAAATGAATGTTATATAAAAAGAATATTATACATATTGAAAATTATATAAAATGAACGTTATACTAAATGTTTTATATTAAATGAAAATTATATCATACGAAACATTAGGTCATATGAAATTAGGTTATATGATTTTATAGCATATGAAAATTATATTATATGAACGTTATTTCAAGTGAAATTAGAGCATTTGTTATTATATCATACATTACACACCCGTATTTACGTACCTAATGATTGAATGAAAGCAAATCACCAAGATTACTTCATTCAATCATTACGTAATTTATAGTACAGTTGTAAATTACAATTTAGAGCGAGCATTCAGAACACGTCACTCTCCGACCAGCAGTCCCGAAGCTAAGGAAAAGCTGAACCAAGCGATGGGGTCGTCCTATAAACAAGCTAGCGTGCCGGAAGCGCCCCAAACATTGTGAGTTAATCATTTGAATATATGAGTAATTGTTTCTGGTTTTTTAAATCAATTATTATGATGTTGCATGATGCTCTTGGCTAAATATTATCAGCCACACGGGTGGATCTAAGATTACGCTACGCTTGCCGCGGTCGTTTCGTGGATGGGTGAGCATCCATTACATCATCGAGAGCCCTGCGTGCCTCGGAAAACACGTTATGCCGTTGGTCGTGGCTGTCAGACGTTTGGCAGTCGTTACGGGTAGTTAGAAGCCCAAAAGTCTGATCACCAGTCTATCCAAAGGGTATCGTGTTACCCAGTAAATGTGTTGTGGACGTCAGACAGGCAGTCAGTTTATGTAAAACACTGGTATTCAGCTGCATCCGGTTAGACTGGAAGCCGATCCCAACACAGTTGGGAGAGGGCTAGGCAGATTGATTAACGATTAATTGCATTTAACTTTCATATTTACGCAGAAAAAAAAAAATGGTGGCAGTTGAATCATACGTGAAAAATCATTATGGACGGGTAAGGCCTGCCTCGCCAGTCAGCAGCGAGCCTCCGAGTGCACAGAAGTCACGCGTCCCGTTACTGCCGAACGACATCGAACTGGGTGTGTACCGTAGTCCGGAATGTGATGATGTAGATTTATTTTTCGATATTGATTTGCTCCTAACTAATTGCCTTGTGGTCATGTTATAGCGTCTTCGACCTCATCTGCACCGTTTCAAGAGTCTACCGAGTTAGGAAGCCAGCTACACAATATTATAAACTCGATTATGAGGAGTACTACTACACAAGCTCTGGAGGTACTGACTGAATGTCACGAAAGCATTTCTTTTGCTGAAAATATACCCAGTGCTGAACGTCTGAGAACGTCTTCCGATTTTGAGTACACTGATATATTAAATGATAATAATGTTATAACATCAGTCGAAAATGTCGACAAAATCTCTGAAAATGAACAGAAGCAAACCGATTTTAGAAACAATGGCGCTATTCGAACAGATTTACAACCTGTTAAATCAGTCGCAGAATTAGAAAAGTTAGAAAATGCTTTATGTAACAATATCGCGGTGGGCACTTTTCAAAAACGGTTACGGATCAAAAACTTGACCATGTCGCCAAAACAATCGATGCAGCAAGTATTCGTTCTACAGTCCGGAGACGCTAGCTCGCTCATTGTTCAAACTCCAATCGCAAAAAAAACACAAGAAAAAAAAATTGATGAAAACTTTTCTGATTTAACTTCTTTGCCTATTTTATCGAAATCTCATTTAGATTGGAGATTCACTAATTTCCCTATGACAATTTCAACTGTTGGATATGCATTCCCGGATTATAAATCAACCCAGCGCAGTTCTAACTCCTTAATACAATCATTTGACGAACGTTCAACAAAATCGGAGAAGGAAAAGCTTTTACTTACTAATCATAAAAGTGATGAAGACATTTACACAAGTGCACAGCCTGCACTTTGCTTCGAACAAGCTGCTCAGGTTGACTTTCTGACCGCTACTACATTAGTCAGTGTAGGGATAAGCAGTACTTATATTCATGCCTTGGAATCAGACAAAAAGCAAGAAATAAAACAGGGTGATGCAACCAATACAGAACCAAAGCACGTTTTCAAAGATTTCAGTGAAAATAAAAAAGTGAAAGATCCATTGGATGGCGAACAGTCACAAATCCACACTGTATTAGGGAAAACTGTAAACTTGTCTGACGCGGATAAGCCTGACAACATTGAAAACACGACGTCCTTAGACATATTAGTCGGACTCTTAAACGAAATTAAAAATATCACAACATGTCAAACACAAATGACTAAGAGTGATAAAAGCCCCCCTGAGAACCACCAAAGCAAAGTTTTGGAAACTATTTTGATAAATGAAGCCGCTGCACTGGAAAATTCTATGAAAAGCAGTAATTGCGATGTAGTTTCTTTTACGTCTCTAGACAGACTCCGAAAGTTAGAGTCTAACCCGAGTCTGTACTCTTTCTATTTATCCGACAATGAAGGGTCTGAAAAGGTTGGTAATCAATTGAATTTCCCTACGGAAATAATACCAATTTACCCTAACGAACTGTGGTGTCCCAAACGAATTTATGTTGATAAAGAAGTAGGAGTAGACTTCATAGACAGAGAGGCTGCTCAAATGCTCTCGCCTGGCATGAGCCGCAGTACAAACATAGCCAACTCACTGATCAGAGTGCTCAGCGAGCCGTCTATACAATCAATGTTCTTTGCAGAATGCCCTGATGTCAATACAAAAATTGCATCAATAGATCATAAAAGCATTATAGAAATTCCACATATATTAGTTACAAGAGAACCCAAACAGTCTCTTGATTTTAATGATGTTAATGATGTTAATAACCAAATAATCGAAAAGCCAAACGAAAATAAGTCACATAAAAAGACAACAGAATCTTTTGAAAAAGAAGGGATTAAAAATATGAGGAAGGTAAATAATGACAAATTTCGTTTTAAAACAGACTTTGATCCGATTATGAAAATGAAAAGAGACATCTTAGTTACGGTTTATTCAATTTTGGTGTTTACTGTGTTCGCTGCTTTATCTTTTCCCGAAATGTTGTATCGTATTTGAGAGTCGTGAAATGGATTAGTATTGGGCCATATGCAGTATAAAGTTTTGATTAACTACTCTTTTAGTTGTTATATACTTTTTATATTTAATACTTTTAAATGTATTATTCTCTAGTAAGTTTATAGGTACACACGGCTACACATCAAGCTATACATTTGAAGTATAAGCTGACCTCGCATTGTACGGAAATCCTATACAATGCGAGATCAGCATAAGTACAATGGAAATGTATAGCTTGATGTGTAGCCGTGTGTACTTAAAATAGTGGGTACCCTATGTAGGTATATTAAAGTCATGTCTTTTCAACCAGAAGTATCAAAAATAATGTTTTGGTAAAGTTTGTGAAGGTACCTAGCGACATTAATAATTGCCGTATCTGTCTATTTGTTTATGTAAATGGCCCTAATTTATTCAAGTGATTACCTTGCCTTTGCAAAATTTATTGTTTTGAAAAAAATTACGAGTATCGTTTATTTAATTAAAAATATAAGTTGAAAAATTATGATTGATGTATTTATTTTACTCACAGAGCACGAAGTCGCCGCACAGGCAGCGACTAAGAGACGAAAGTACTAATAAATTTTAGTTTCTCTTGATTACTATGAGTTACAATTACTTACGACTTTAGCACTCTAATGCTTAATATTTCGCAAACCGATCCCTGAATCCAAAAATCGTTTTCTCAAACTCACCTTTTCAACGATAAGTACCCCCAGCATGGGATTGAGGAGAAAAAAAAAATGTCCACAATAAACGTGTAGGAGAGGTATCCAAAAAAAAAATTTACGATTTTATTTTACCACTTTGTCGGCGTGATTTATATTTATATCCATACCAAATTACAGCTTTCTGGTACAGTACAGTCTAGTCTCCGAGCTAAGCCGCGGACAGATGGACGGACAGACGGACGGACAGAAAGACGGACATGGCGAAACTATAAAGGTTCCTTGTTGACTACGGAACCCTAAAAAGTGTAACTATTACAGAATGTTTGATGTAGGTAAGGCACATTTTTATAAATAAAACATTTTCATAATGAAATCAATACCTAACTGTGAATTAGATTTTTGGAACCTATGTACTTAAGCAAGTTAAAATAATATAAAAATCGAAGACCTTTATGATCTATAAAACTTATTTTGTCATTAGTTTCTAAACCACTCGAGTAAGCGCGAGGAACATTGACCACCATCCTTCTTATTCCTTTATCTCCGTCTCACTCCTCCCCTTCCCCACTGACAGAGACAGGTGTACTGAAAGTAGTCTCTTTAATGGCTTTGATATGAGTCTCCTCCACCCAGTTGTGTCTCCGCGTGTACATCAGCTGCAACAGCGCTTCTACGCAGAATATCTGAAAGTTTTTCAATCAACATTTTTCTAACATTCTTCATTTAGGTAGCATTTTGCTAGCGACTTCATCCGGCCTTCTAATCATAAAGGGAACGTCAGTGCTAAAATTCAGACTAAACTGCTGCTGATAATTCATTCAACCAATCACAGCGGTTTACGCGTGTTTGACAATGGTGCCGATTCTGTTGTTCATAAACTAAACAAAATTTAAGTTCAGTGCATCTGTTTCTTTCTATATCATTAAGAAAAGGACAGAAGAAAATTTTTAGCAAATTAATCAGCGCCTGACGTAAATTGACGTAATTTTAGTAGGCAAGTATTTAATCGCTTGTTCGCTTTAGGACAGATTCGCTTTAAGACAGATTCGCTTTAAGATAGATTCGCTTTAAGACAGATTCGCTTTAGGACAGACTAGCTTTACGGCAGATTCGCTTTACGGTAGAAATTGTAGAGTAGTGACATGCGCTGATGCAATTTGACAGGACTAAACTAAAATTTATCTTCTGTCCTTTTCTTAGTTTGTGAACAACAGAATCGGCACTAATTTATCACATACTTTTTCGGTAATTTTCGTTCGAGAGACCCGCCGACAGCCTCGTTCAAAATGTGAATAAGAGAGATTTTAACCTCACGACGTTTTTCAGTTAATCCGCCTAGTCTGAAAGTGTATCCAAACACGCTGGTCGATATCTTAGACTCTGGGACCACCAGGTAGTTGTCCTCGGTGAACATCGGGTAGTCTATGAATTTGTAGCGACCTGCCTTTATGGGACATTCTAATCTGTAATACAAAATTATAAGTAGTGAATGACAGTTAAATATTTGACAGCAATATGCGACGTTGCCAACTTTTAGAATGAACGCAATACCCCAAGCAAGACCCCAAAGTAGTGAATGACAGTTAAATATTTGACAGCAATATGCGACGTTGCCAACTTTTAGAATGAACGCAATACCCCAAGCAAGACCCCAAGTACTTCTCTACGTAAGTATGGCATACAAACAGAAAATCAAACCACTTATAGGCAGCGTTGAAGAAGTTTCCAACCGTGATGATGAAAGGCAGGCTTTCGCTTTTCTCAAATCAATAGGAAGAATAGGTATGACAAAGGCCCTCAAGAAACATTTAAAAATAAAGTCAAGCTCTCACTTAGGGTGCGCATAGTGGAGCAGCATATACGTGTCTTGCTCGTTCTTATTCTCGTCGCTGCAGCCGTCCTTCACCAAGTAGAAGGATCGAAAGAAGTCGCACGACTCCATGTTGCGAATGTCCACGCATTTTTGCATAGTTGCCTGTAAACAAGAAGACTGTCTTACCGGACATTAAATTACATTACCAGCTGATAAAATGCAATTTCTTTGTTTGTTCTTAGCACTCGGAAGAACCTACACATAAACCCTTCTTGTTATTGTATACCTACTTATTATCGCACTCATCATCCATCATAATCGTCCACAACCCGCCTTCACCCAGTGCTGGTCATTGGCCTGTCTCTGCTTGTGGCAATCATTCACGCCGAAAAGAGACGGTTAATGATTCAATCTTCTTTTTGACATTATAACGGGTATGGCTATGTATTTTAATTTAAAACAGTTTTTATTGCGTTATTTTTATCATCTTGGGTCCCATTAGTATGAATGGACACCAACCGAGCACGTCCAACGACGAGAGAATGCACAGACAGCATAGAGCAACTGCTCGCTCGCAGGTGACTTCGTTTTCACTGAATGATTGAGCGAGCGAGCAATCGTTCGCCGAGTCCAGCCGATCATCACTGAAAAATCATGTTCGCTCGCTCAAGTGTTTTCGTTTACGCAGAACTGTTCAGAACGGTAATTCACTAACCGTTCTGAACAGTTCCTCTACCATCTTGCTGTCTGTCTGAATGAAAATCTTTACCACGGCATGTGCTATTCTTGTATAAGCAGATAGCATAGTTCGTGGCTATAAAAAATCACAGAAGAACTGGCAACACAGTGCAAAACGCAGACACTGAATTAAAAACTCTATTCACCTTCACGTTCCAGCCGTTCTCAATATCCTCGGACACGTTGAATTCCCCACTGAGCAACGAATCGTATTTCTGTGTGGACAAACTCAACTCTGAAACGGTAATGGGGGCTCTTGCACCGTCATAACATGGCCCGGCCCTCGTTATCAGTAAGTGCGTCGGTGCCATGGCAGAAGCTGCCAACGATATGTAAAATAGCAAAGTAACTATTTGATAGCACATCGGAATCATGACTGTTTAGTAGTACCTACACCTTGTTACTAAATCATGAGGGATTATAAACGGCGTTTAGGGAGATAATTATGTTCGGTTATTATAACTCAATTAGTTTTCTAAATTGTATGGTACCTTTTCACTATTCTGGTCTATATTTACAAATTCTAAAGTATAATTTCGTTGTTCATCAGTTCATGTACTTATAGTATTTAGTAGGTAGGTACTTACATCATAATTACTTTTTAATGTTATTATAATGAGAACTTGATATGCAACAAAGTTTGTAAAACATCCATAATAGAAATGGAACCCTGTTTGAAGTACATATTTAAGGCTATAGGTACCTACCAGACGAACCTGCTCGACGACGAACCGGATGCAACTGATTACCAGCTATTTTATATGGAGCGACTGCCTATCTGACCTCCACAACCCAGTAACTGGGTAATACGATAAAGAATGACTGATAAGACTGAGAAGACCTCTTGGTAAGACTGGTTGTCAGACTTTCGGGCTTCTGACGACCCGTAACGACTGTTCAAGGTCCACGAATGACAGCCGAGACCAACGGCTTAACATGCTTTCCAAGGCACGGAGGAGTCTCGGTATGTAAAGATGGTCACCCATCCACGGACCAACCGCAGCAAGCGTAGCTTAACCTGTTAGATCGACCCGTGCGCCTGTCGAGCTCCTCAGGTAGGTGGTAGATAATGTTGCAGAATTCGGCCAGTTTGCCTCGCATTAAAAAAATAAAAGATTTTATTTAACATAACATTATTTCGTAACAATTACTGAAAGGAGAGGATACTAATAACATTAAATAAGTACTTATGTCAATTTTAAGCAATGACATCAGTGTATATTATGTTATTATGTTCAATATATTTTTATGGTACAGTAAAATAACGTCGGTAAAGTAAATAATATACTTAGTAGTAGTAAACTTTATAACGTTGTCGATAATAATGGAGATAGTGAAATGTTCCATCTAGATATAAGTATTATGTAACAAAATCAAATCTTTTTACTACTGATTCTTTTTTGTTCCATTCAAGATTAATTATCTACCTATTCATTATTTATCGTCTATTAAATAGATAAACAATTTGCACGTAGTACCTATATTTTAATGTAGGTACTTATTTAATACATATCCATCAGGTTCAGCTACGCTTGCCGGGGTTGGTCCGTGGATGGGTAACCATCTTTACAGTCAATCATTCTTAAACAGTCGTTACGGGTCGTCAGAAGCCAAGAGGTATCGTATTACCCAGTTACAGGGTTGTGGAGGTCAGATAAGCAGTCGCTCCATGTAAAATACTGGTATTCAGCTGCATCCGGTTAGACTGAAAGCCGACCCCAACATAGTTGGGAAAAGGCTAGGGAGATTGATTGATTTAATACACAGGAAGGTACTCATAGTGATGTTCAGAGGGTAGCCGTGGTCATAAATGCCACCTGCCCTAACAATCCTACTAATATTATAAATGTGAAAGTTTCTGTGTTTGTTACTCAATCACGCAAAAACGGCTGAATGGATTTGGATGAAATTTGGCAAACAGATAAGTAGTTTATAACCTGGATTAACACATAGGATACTTTTTATCCCGATATTCCCACGGGATCGAGACTTACGCGGGTGAAACCGCGGGGCGCAGCTAGTATAGATATAATATATCTTTTTGAAATGTGCTAATTAACCCCTTTCAATTGGTACCCAAAATAGCACATAAAAAAAAATCACTAACTTATGTCTATGTCCTCTAGAGGGCGCCATGTTCATTTTAATGTAACGTCTTTACCCAGCAGACGATCAAGGCGCCAACAATACCTCATTTGTCAAATTCTGTTATATTATATTTTGCTTCGTCGTCGCCGTAGTCGGGTATAAAAAAAAAACACCGCTAAGTAGCTCCTAAGTAAAAATAAATTTATAAAGCACGTCACAGATACGGTATTATTAGTGCGGTTATAGTAATTACTGGTATATAAAACTTACTATTATTTTACTCGACAGAGTTTACACAAAAACTGACACACCTCCCGCTCACACAGCATAATATATTATTGGCGCACTGCCCCATTCAACTTGCTTCATTAATCACTAATCAGTCCTCCGGTCCTCCCATTCCATTCCTCACCAGTCGTTCAGTGAGAGCCGAGCCAAACGCACGTCCAAAATGGCCGCAGACAATTTAACCGCTCTTCTCAATAAACCCAAAGATTTACAACTGGTGAGTCCAAAGTATCATATCTAAAACCTTTATTAATAAGAATAAAACTAAATAATTCTAATAAAAATGCGAGCAATTTGATTTGTTAATCATAATCGATTGAATATTTAAATAACTTTGAGTCGTCTTGAAGTTCAAAAGTACATAGATAAGTATTAGCGAAAGTGAATTTAGTTTAATCTGATGTTATACTGTTTGCTAGGTTAGCGATCAATACTTCTGCCAAGCATAGGATACGTTATTATCTCTAGCAATGGAATGGAATATTACTTGCTTACAATTATTATTATTGGATTAATTAAATAGTAAAGTTATTACCAGTCAGTGTTTACTTGACGTTATCAATAAATATTATGCTTACAGCAATGATTATATAATCGGTAGATTAGTTGGATATCCACTTTAATATTTCCTTATATTGCTCAGCTAAGTACACACATTAGGAACAATCAAAACAAGTGAAACATCAAGGACGTAGATTTTTTAAATGCTTTTTTTTATGTTGGAGTAATATAAGTATGTTATTTAACGAAGGGCGGTCCCGTTTACCTGTAATAGTATAGCAACTATACATGCCAATAAAAATAAAAAATGTTTTTTTTTTTTGTAATGTATTCACAATTTTTTTAAATCGACACGGAACAGAACCGCTCTGTACACACGGCTACACATCAAGTTATATATTCCCAGTATAAGCTGACCTCGCATTGGACGAAAATTCTATACATTGCGAGATCACCATAAACTGGAAATGTATAGCCGTGTGTACACGCACACTTGTCACACTTGTCTTTCTTCGTTGAAATACAAGTGTACGTGTATGTACAGAATGTTTTTTTTTTTTACATGTATTTACCCTATACTATTGCAGGTGAACGGGAACGACTTTTGTTATTTAATGTAATGTATGTTTCTTGTTTCCCTATACAAGATCATTTTGTCGCTAATTTACACAATTTTTTTTTTTTAATAATGTAATTAAATTTTTGGCCTCCTTAGACATGATCCACACATGGTGGCCGACAGAGCCATTTGGAATAGGAACCTATCTATTAATAACTGGTCTAGCATAATATGTATATTTAATAACTAGTCTAGGCTTGGTTTCTTACTAGTCAATAGTGGAAAAACCAGTATACCAATTAATTAACAGTAGTAAAAAAGTCTACATAGGTCAGTTTTGATCTACGAGTGCTTACACAACAGTCATACACATATAATGAATAAAACGTCGCAGCACAAAGATTCTATGATCATATCATTAGAGCGGACTGCCTCGTTGGTCCAGTGGCTGCGCTACTGCTGAGCATGAGGTCCTGGGTTCGATTCCTGGGTCGGACAAAGTGTTATTGTGTTTTTCCACCTGGAATTTCTCAGTGTCAGCCCAGAGGCTGGATTTGTGCCCGGTTGATGGCAATAGGCTCCCCTATTAAATGAGACTAAAACATAACTGGCGAAATGTGAGTGTACTATAGGTACACCTCTGTCTAACCCTTCAGGGAATACAGGCGAGATGTTATGGTAATCATCAGAGCGATCATTTACATATAATATTTAAATTAAAGAAAGTACCTTTTACTGGAAGGCACAGCGTGAGTAGGCCCCCGTGGGCGTAGAAGTCCGCTGGACGCGGAAAGCACAGACTGGTGGCCAATGCGGCGATTCTGGGGAGGCAAATGTCCAGCAATGGACATCTTTCGGCTGTATGACGTGAACGTAAAACTTATCCATATGCTTCTTGTTCTCAGGTGCAAACGCCGATACCACAAATAGCCGACGATGGTGAGTTTATTTATTAAAGTTATATTAATAATTATTGTGACTGTCTCGCTATTCTTGTAGTCGCATCGACTTCTAAGCGTGAGGTCATGGGTTGGATCATCGGGTCAGTCGAGGCTTGCCGTGATCGCGGCCAGTGCCGAGCATTCCCACTGTAGGCTACATGAGATGCGACGGTTCTCACTGTCCGTCGGCCTGGTCTGGCGCGATCTGGGCCTGTGAGAAAGCAGGCCGTTGGATCGCAGCATTATTGGGATTACCTACCTTTTTTTTTTATTGTGGGTGGGAAAGTCTCCATTGACTTCTCCCGCTCTGGGCGGAGCGGAAGGGCGTGTCAGACTTTTACTGACTAAAACCCACCCGTGTTCCTTCAGTTGCCTGTTGCCAAGGTCCTGATATCCCTTTCAGACTTTCCTGCAACCCTGGCAGGCATCGGTCCTAGTGGACCCCGCCAATTGTGCTGACATTTCTTTGAGGCGCGCGTGAAACACGACGCGCCTTCGACCCGGGCCTGGTCCTTATCGGACGGCGACCTACCCGTTGCTCGCCGTCCGCAAGCCCGCGCCTATGGTGGCCGGGAATCCGCCTGGGATTCCCGACGCCCAGGGCGTCTCCAGCGGCGGGGGTTTATCTACCTACTTAATAAAAATCTTAAATTCATTCCCTGACACATAAAGCACAACCTAAACTGCTGGCTCTAGAAGCATGAAAACACAAAGGGTTTCCCTTTTTCTAACGAAAAGCGGGAAAGTGACCACTAACAAAGATTTTTTGAAAATTCACTAAATGGGTAATAAAATCTCTTAATGGGTTATACTATAGCTCGTGGCTAAGTAATAACAGCCACACTGGGTCGATCAATCAGGTTAAGCTACGCTTGCCGGGGTTGGTCGGTGGATGGGTGACCATCTTTACATATCGAGACTCCTCCGTGCCTCGGAAAGCTGGTTAGGACTATGTGGGACTCAAAACATAATCTGCGAAATGTGGATTTACTATAGGCACACCTCTGCCTAACCCTTTGGTGAATACCGGCGTGATGTTATGTTCCTTTACAAGTCTACCTATATTATTATTCAATCACAGGCAAACATGTTTGTGTCGATATATGTAGTTGATTGCAACCATTATCACTTAGTAAATATTGTTGAATGTGAATTGGTACTTAGATCTGCTGCAATTACTTTAATTAATTAAACTGCATCGTTGGTTTAGTGGTTTCAAGCTCTACTGCTGAGGTCTTGGGTTTGATTCCCAGGTCGAGCAAAGTGTTATTGGATTTTTCTTTCAGGGATTTATTAGTAGCAGCCCGGAGACTGGATTTGTACCCGGTTGATGACAATAGACCTGCCCCTTATTACAATGGCGAAATGTATGTGTAGGTACTAGAAGTTCACATCTGTCTATCTCTTCGTGGAATGCAGGCGTGATGTTATGTTATGTTGAGTATGTATGTGTATACCCTTTTACCCGCGGATATCCGCGGCCTATCTCGCAGGAAACCTGCAATTTTTGGGATAAAAAGTATTCTTAGTCCATTGGGAATAGTGTAACTTTCTATTATTGAAAGATTTTTCAAGGTAAAGGGAAAGGCATTTCCAGAGATTACCTTTTACAAACATACAAACAAGAACAACTTTGATATCATACTTAGCGTTGTTCTTATGTTAGTTATACGCCCAGGTTTTCACGCTCCCACTGCTGGGACACACAGGCCTCCAATCGGTGAGCGAGAGTGGGCCGTAATCGACCACCCAGGCCCAATGCGGGTTGATAGATGTCCCACGTCTTCGAATGTTTAATGTTTGATTCCAGGACATATCGGTTTCCTCACGATGTTTTCCTCCACTGTATTGAGAGCAGTGGTTATGAAATAATTTACACAAGTAAAGCGCCAGGCTGGGTTCGAACCTGGGCACGCCACAATTGCGGTGATAAGTCCCCTCTTTGAGGAGTGACTAGAGAGGCGCCACGGGGTCCTCACCTTCCACCTGACACATGTCCTCACCGGACATGGCAGCTTCGGGAGGTTCCTGTGTAGGATTAGGCGGGAGGAAACGCCCGGGTGTCACCACTGTGCGGATCGCCCGGAGGACACGGTGGAGCATACGGTGGAGGTATGCCCTGCTTGGGCGGAGCACCGCCGAGTCCTCGTGGAGGCGATTGGCGGCAATGACCTCTCGCGTCCGGCCCTGGTCCAGGCCATGGTACGGAGCGAGAGGGCATGGGAAGCCGTCACCTCCTTCTGCGAAGCAGTAATGCTCGCGAAGGAGGAGGCGGAACGCGTGAGGGAAAGTCAAAGTTTGCGCCCTCACGCGCCTAACCGCCGCCGTTGGAGACGCCCTGGGCGTCGGGAATCCCAGGTGGATTCCCGGCCACCATAAGCGCAGGCTTGCGGACGGCGAGCAATGGGTAGCTCGCCGTCCGATAAGGACCAGGCCCGGGTCGATGGCGCGTCGTGTTCCACGCGCGCCTCAAAGAGATGTCAGCACAATTGACGGGGTCCGGTAGGACCGATGCCTGCCAGGGTTGCGGGAAAGTCCGAAAGGGATACCGGGACCTTGGCAACAGGCAACTGAAGGAACACGGGTGGGTTTTAGTCAGTAAAAGTCTGACACGCCCTTCCGCTCCGCCCAGAGCGGGAGAAGTCATTGCTTGATTTCCCAAGTTCAAAAAAAATAAAAAATATAGGCTGGATTCTAACCTACGACCTACAATTCGTAAGTCGCGAATGTTACCACTGGTTCACATTTATACCTAGGTACACACGGCTACACATCAAGCTATACATTTCCAGTATAAGCTGACCTCACATTATACGGAAATCCTATACAGTGAGATATCAGCACAAACTGGAAATGTATAGCTTGATGTCTAGCCGTGTGTACCTACTTACTTACACTAAAACAATAAGAAATAGTAATTCCATTTCTTATACCTAGTCCATCTACTTTACATTATATTTAGATAAAAAATAATGAGAATATCAACAGCGACAAACAAATTCGTTTTACTTGTAACAATGGTAATGCTACAACTGATAATAATATTAAGCAGCTATTAAAGTTTTAATATTGTCTCGAAGACAATGGAATATACGATGAGAATGCATTCACCTGGTTGCACAAAATCTCCCTAGCCTTTTCCCAACATGTTTTGGTCAGCTTCCAGTCTAACTGGGTGCAGCTGAATTTTGTATTTTACATGGGAGCGACTGCCTTTCTCATCTCCATAATCCAGTAACTGGGTAATACGATACCCCTTGGTAAGACTGGTTGTCAGACTTTCGGACTTCTGACGACCCGTAACCAAAATCGATGCTTTCTACAACAAGTTAATGGAAGATTTAAGATTTAATGACAGCTTCAAAAGTTAAAGTTCGTTTCTGCACCTGGCTGATAGTCAATTTGAACGTTATCTTATACGCAGATATATCAATAGATACGATTACAGATAGAATAACATCATAAACTAACGTATCTAGGAACTCGTATGTTTATGCTTTAGCATACCTACTAGGGGTATCAAGGGGTATCGTATTACCCAGTTACTGGGTTGTGGAGGTCAGATAGGCAGTCGCTTCATGTAATATACTGGTATTCAGCTGCATCCGGTTAGACTGGAAGCCGACCCCAACGCAGTTGGGAAAAGGCTAGGCAGATGATACCTACTAGCAAACCAATGACTATATAACCTGGTTTAATTCTCTTTGTAGCAAACAAATAGTGCCTAGTATACTGACCTTCCTCAACAGCACAAGCAAACAAGTAACAAGTACTTACTCCACTATATGCCTGTTGGAAGTGTTTGCCAACTTCTTATATGTATATCACTACCGGACCCGACAGACGTTGTCCTGTTCGAAACCGGGTCCAATTGTCAATATGTATCGTCCAAGGACTCAACCATACACACACAAAAAAAATCATCTAAATCGGTCTAGGTTAGGAGGAGGTTTAGAATGAGTTCAGTGATATACAGACGTACAGAAGAATTACATTTATATAAAGATAAGTGAATCAGTACAGTCAGTATACATAGGTACTTAAACTCACGCCCGTTTTCCTATTTATTCAAAGGCAGAAAGTACAAAACGCCATCTGCTACGATCCAGTAATGTAGTGAGTACCTTTTGCTTCTTCCACTTTCACACATCGGATATAGGGTACTCTGCACCTGAACTTTTTGAAGAACATAACCCATCTCCAATTAATTCAATTAGGTCCAGGCGTTTCCACTACCAGATTCATCCTCTCATGACCAGCTTATCATACTAACAAGACCAATAGACCTGTATCTACCGAATATCTGCCCGATTGGTCTCATGGACGCAGTTGGTCCTGCGCCTGATCTCTCTGCGGTTGTTTCGGATTGCCGTCCCATTGGACTTGAAAGTAAGGGAAGAGAATGCACCTATATCTGCACACGCACTTGTGCATTATTTTACCTCCGTCGATGTGCCCTAGGCTGCAAGCCCTTTGCAAGTTCCGTGCGCCTTCAAGAATCCCACGCAGCTCCATCACTCCACTCTGTCCTCCCTTTTGCCGAACAGTTTTGGGCTCCAACTCTCCATATGCCAGATTTTGTCAAATCATAAACAGTTGTAGCGACTTAATTGATGTACACATCAAGCTATACATTTCCAGTTTAGGCTGATCTCGCATTGTATAGAATTTTCGTACAATACGAGGTCAGCTTATACTGGAAATGTATAGCTTGATGTGTAGTCGTGTGTACACCATGATAATCTAGCAAAGCTAAAATCTTTTTTGTGAAATCTCTGTCCGATTATGATAACCAGTTTAGGTTGATGAGCCGTTTTTTCCATCCTTAGTTGATTTATTTTTTCTGTAATGATTTTCTTGATCTTTAATTATAGTTACTATGTTATGTACAATATCGGATGGAGGATGGAGGAGCTCGTGGCTAAGTAATAACAGCCACACCGGGTCGATCCATCAGGTTAAGCTACGCTTGCCGGGGTTGGTCGGTGGATGGGTGACCATCTTTACATACCGAGACTCCTCCGTGCCTCGGAAAGCACGTTAAGCCGTTGGTCCCGGCTGTCATTCGTGGATCTTTGACAGTCGTTACGGGTCGTCCGAAGCCCAAAAGTCTGACAACCAGTCTTACCAAGGGGTACCGTATTACCCAGATACTGAGTTGTGGAGGTCAGATAGGCAGTCGCTCCATGTAAAATACTGGTATTCAGCTGCATCCGGTTAGACTGGAAGCCGACCCCGACATAGTTGGGAAAAGGCTAGGGAGATTGTTTTTTTTGATGTTATGTACAATATATGTATATCATAAAGAAGTCATAGTTATATTGTAAAATTAGATTACTAACTTAGCTTAATATTGCGCTTGTTGTGTTTACCTTTAAGTGAGTGATACATTATTACTTGTTTATAAAATAGTTTTTATGTATATTATTAGTGTAAAAAGTCGTTGGTGAACCAAATACATAAAATTAAATAAATTACTTTTTTTTTTCTGGACAGAGGTGCTCCTCCGGATGGACTGCGTCGGCATCTGCGGCTCCGACGTGCACTACTGGCAGAATGGCTCCTGCGGCCACTTCGTTCTCGAGGAGCCCATGATCATGGGCCACGAAGCCTCTGGAGTCGTCGCTAAGGTAAGGACACCTTTTCAGAGCATGATCTTGAACGCCAGTTAGTTTATCCAGCCAGTTTATACTTGATATCTTTCAACATATGTCACTCACACGTCCTTACCCACGGGGGTAGGCAGAAACTGCAGACCGCCAAACGCCACCTGCTACGGTCCTTACATGACTTGTAGAGTGAGAGAGATTTTTTTTTTTTTTTTTTTCACCGTAAAAACCAATTATCTGAACTTTTCGGGACTTGGAGCCGCCAGCATCCCACTCCGTCTCGCTCACACTCAATCCGCGAGTAGTATGGTGCGAGCGAGATAAAAAGTGAATTTGAGCTGCGGTAGTATAGGCTCTTAATACCCCTTTTCCTTTCTCCCAGTCATTTATTTATGTGGTTATAATTATCGGTCAAATGATCTTACAAATGTCTCGATTGTCGGAATGCACGTTGACACAGTTTGAACACCAGCTGATGCCACGACCATTTTATACGCATCAGCTTGTCAAAAATGGAAAAAGTCAATGTGCATGAAGCCAAAAAATCTAATTCAGGTTGACGTACTTATATCTGCGTGAAACTGCTTCGCTATCTTTTAATGTTATCGCCCTGTCCAGCTATGGTGACGATATTAATTTTATTCTGCAAACATTGTCACATAAATGGCCCCAAAATTTATTCAAGGTCGACCACACTTCACAAAGATCCGGTTATTTGGTATTTAAAATTACTTGGTGTAGTTAAAATGTCTTTTGGAATTGGAGGTGTGTGTCTGCTACGTAGTTATACGGACACACCCACGAACACATGTGTTTATCGGCTATTTATATACTGTCTGCGATGGCAATGCCCGTGACCTTCAGTATTGCTTTGCTTTTGAAAAGTAATCTGAATTTTTTACAGCATTTCTGCCGCGGTAGTTTCATTTCGGTTTTAAAGCTGGTATTGCTCCTGCTGGGGCTGGAGTTACTTTTTTATAAACCCCCTTTGTTATCAAAAACGTGAATTAATGGTAGTTTTCGCAAGGCTGTTGTTTAAAAAAATTAAGACTGGGCGTACCCCCACGGTGGGGCATCTGCCCCACCTTGCTCCCTGACTCGAAGCTAAAAGGTTTATTATATAACAAAATTAATTATTTATTTTTTGTGTAAAAATCCAAATTACCGCGCTAAACAATGCAGTATCGATGACTCGAGCGCGCTTGCGTAGTTATCGAGCTTTAGCGAGAGTCATGCTCCTACTACTTACTTATCGAGTTTATAATTACTTCTGAGTTCTGACCCACCTCTAAAAAAATGCTGGGTACGCCCATGGGCATGGGTATGCCCGTTTTCCGTAACACTCGGCGAAACCTAAATGAATGTGTTAGTGAAAAGTGGCATTCAAGCAAGACTGACTTTATCTACCCCATAACTTCATAATGATGAAGAAATCACGATTTAGAACAAGGGGGTCCCATTAGCATTTCTTACTGCTCAAACGTTGTAACAATGAGTGTCCGTGGAGTTCCTTGCCCGTGTTTCTCTATAGGTACCTAATACGCTTTGGAATGGGCAAGTAACTTCATATTTATGACTGACCGACTCCTGACAATTCAAAAGTGCAATGCTTTGAGTTTGAATTTGGAAAAGGCGTGCCGGCCCGCTGTCAGACAGTCATATGCCCAGAACCTTACAACTAAACTAAAGCTCACAAACGTAGCCGCAATGCAGTTGATCTGTGCCATCAACAGATCAAGATGTTAGAAAACAACAAAAATGGAAGGCTTCTTTTTTTGTTTGTGAATTCGTCATTCATAAATGGAAGCTATAAGTTTATATGTGTCGTGTAAAAACAATGAAAGGGTGAAGTATATATACTTATGTAGCTTGCGAAGAAGCGTAGGTAAGAGTGCTGATTTCAGCATTTACGAAGAGAAACTTCAAGACAACTTCATAGTAGTCGACCAAGTTAATTAACAACTGTCAGTCTTGGCGTTAGAGTCCGCGCCAACACTGGAGTCCGACGGAAAATTGTGAAACTATTTTGTTTAAATGCAATTTAAAGCAATGGCAAGCAATTTTGATCCATTTTGTGTCCACTTTAGGTGAAATATGCCAATTGGAACACCAAAAAAGAACTAAAGTGAATCGCCTGATAACTGCTTAGGCGTTTGAGCGGCTCCACTCAGTCACAGGTCCTGCTCGAACCTGCTAGGTAACAACTGTTATCACTCGCATCTTTTGAACCAATCAACCAAGGTCAGTGCACTATCATCCGTGGGTTTATCAATAAATAAGTCAGTGGCGCGCCGCAATGACGTAACATTATCAGCCACGCCTCGAAAAAACACAAACACTTGAGATATACTGAACGCAGCTCGTTATCGTAAAGTGGTTTGGGTTCTTGAATAAACAGACCACATACTTATCTATAAACAAGGGGCGGATGACTACAATGGAATTTACGAATAAAGAATGTTAGCGTAGTGCGCGTGGAAGTGGCTTTGTTGTTTTGTTATGACGATTTCTGTTAAAACTACTGAATCAATTGTCACGAAATTTTGCAGGTAGCATTATAAATAGATAAGTAATCTAACAACAATAAGAGAATAAGACAATAACAGAAAATAAAAACACAAAAGATGACGAAATATTAGTAGGTACTGAGTAGGTATCGGTCTCAAAATAATATTGTTTCTTGTCGTTTTTTCATGAAGATTTACCTAAAAATTGACCGACTTCAAAAAAAACAAAACAAAAAAGGACTACTGTACTAAAACCAAACGACAAAAGTACTTCTTTAATAATAAGAGAAAAATAAAGAAATAACTTTAATTTCGGAAGTCGGTGTCGTTGCTTTTAATTTTAGTTTTTGGCCACCGACTTCCGAAATTAAAGTTATTTCTTTATTTTTCTCTTATTATTAAAGAAGTACTTTTGTCGTTTGGTTTTAGTACAGTAGTCCTTTTTTGTTTTGTTTTTTTTGAAGTCGGTCAATTTTTTTTTTTAAAGTTTTATTATTTTTCCATTTTTTGTGTAATTTGATTTTTGTAATCACCATGGGTAGACCAACTAAAGGAGCCGCCCGCATGAAGAAAAACAGAATTAAAGAGACTAATAATGCTGAAAAAGAACGCCTATCTAAGAATCGCAAACGGAGTGCTATGTCCGGTTCACATGAATCACCGTTAGCTCTTCATGCTAGGTTATCTCAGATGAGAAATTACATGCATTCTCATTTGTCGCAGGAGTCGCCAAATGATAAGATCTGCCGACTCAATCTTATTCAAAAACGATTAAGTGGCGAGTCGTCTGAACAGCGCAAGTATCGTTTAGATGTTATACGAAACTGGCTGGCTAATGAGACTCCCGTGCCTTCTCAAGAATATAAGGGTGAACACTATACATTTGCTTACACTGTATAGTTCCCCTCATCATCATATTATAATGTGACCATAATCAGATCTGTAATGTCACTTACAACCTATATGGTTGCAAAGTTCTTATCAATATAAATGAATTAAGTCCAAACACAAGGTAATTACTGTGAACCGTTGAGGAATTCCGTTAATCGTCCTTCGTCTTCATCATCAGACCCTTAACGAAAGTCACAACCCATCCAAGTGTAAGGTTCTTATCAATACAAATTAATCAAGCCCAAACACAAGATATCTGCTGCAAACCACTGAGGAGTTCCCTCGACTGTCTTTCGTCTTCATCATCAGACCCCTAACGACAGTCACAACCCATCAAAGTGTAAAGTTTTTATCAATACAAATTAATTAAGCCCAAACACGAGGTATCTGCTGTAAACCATTGAGGAGTTCCCTTGACTGTCTTTCGGCTCCATCATCAGATCGACTTCAGACCTTCATAAAATTGTAGTGCTGTAAAATACTTAATGAATAAATTAAGGAATGCACTAGTTGCCCTTACGATTTTTGAAAGTTCCCCTCGATTTCTCTAAGATCCCATCATCAGATCCTGACTTGGTGACAATGGGACCACCTCAGAAGTATAAGCTTTTGAACAAAAAAAAAATTTTTAAATCGGTTCACAAACGGCGGAGTAATAAATAGGTGAACATACATAAAAAAAAAAAAAAAATAACAATCATCCGAACATAGTACCTCCTCCTTTTTTGAAGTCGGTAAAAAGTGGGTATTATGAATAAATTAATTATTTAAGGACTCACCTGAGCGTAGAAAAGAAAAAAATAGTTTTTTCATTAACACGGACTAACATCACGGCACTTCACTTCATCAAACTTTTTTACACACACACTGATGTTTTTTGCTAAAATTATTATCTACAAATACGTATTAACTACTAATAAATAGATTTAATAACACTTCTAGTCGATAACGGCACTAAAAACACAAAATATTGATAAAAACATGTTGCTTAATTATTTTTTGCAAAATGTTGCCAATTAATTTTACTTGACTAACATCACGGCACTTCACTTCATCAAACTTTTTTACACACACACTGATGTTTTTAGGTAAAATTATTATCTACAAATACGTATTAACTACTAATAAATAGATTTAATAACACTTCTAGTCGATAACGGCACTAAAAACACTAAATATTGATAAAAACATGTAGCTTAATATTTTTTTGCAAAATGTTGCCAATTAATTTTACTCGTCTTGAAGCTTTATTTGACTTAAAATTTCATCAGGCCCCGGACTGTACCTTTCCACAGACGATATTAGCTCTTTACAGTCTTTAGGCGGTAGAAATAGAGATTTTAACAGCGTGCGTCAACTGAGGCATTTATGCCACAGTGGGACTCATCGGTTGTTTCCGATTGAACCACATAATATGCTTCACCGGGAAACGAGCGGTTTCTGCGTTGTTTGTTTCAATCCATGATAAAACTGTGGACAAGTATACTCCCAGGCTCCCCACATAAATAACTTCGACATTTAATTAAAGGTAAATTATTTTTTGCAGATTGTGGAATTTTGATGAGTAAAAGCCATCTCAAAAGACAGCGACCACAATTGTTAAAAAAAATTAAAGTAATAAAAACTGAAACCCAACTACGACTAAAAAGGTATAAACAAGACACCACAGATAGACAAATTGAAAATCCGGAGTCACACGTGTTAGGACATAAATCGAACAGATTACGTGAGACTCCGGATTTCTTTTTTAGTTCCTGACTTTATGTCCTCTAGAGGGCGTCATTTTTAATTTAATGTGACGTAACATAACCTATAACCAGCGGACAATCAAGAAGCTTCCAACGATACCTCATTCGTCAAATTGTGATGAGTGGTTTAGAAGATAGGAGGGAACAGATGAACATACTTACTTACATACATACCGGTCAAAATCATATCCCTCCTTTTTTCTTCGCCGTAGTCTGGTAAAAATTAATCATAAAATTCAAAGTCTAGGTCAATATGAATGATGTAATTACGCCGATAAAGATCAGTTTTGTCACTTACAGACGTATATTGTTATATCTGCTGATAGCTAACATTTTGTACTATTCAAGGTTTTTTTATTACATTTATCAATTAGCACGTTTTGGCTTACAAAGTAAGCACCACTGCACGGAGGCATTAAAATATATGGGCTAACTATCTTGGTCATTCTGTGTTTGCTGTGGCTAACTCATTTGCTAAATCCTCTCTACAGCGGAAAACCTTCGGTTCGGGTTCGGTTCGGTTTTAGGTTTTTTTATTGCAACGTTACCTACCTTGATAGTTTACTTAAGCACACCATACAATTGTGTACCAAGGTGTTATTTATTGTAACGTGGCCAAGCCATTAATTCCACATTTATTTCATTGCTTAATAAAATTACAGAAGCAATTTGGGTTTTTATTTCTGTAATTTTATTCACGACGTAAGGAAAACATTATAGTAACAATACAATTATTTTAATGTCACCTTTATTATAATAATTGAAAGTCAAATAAATAAATGATTGTAGTAACTATGCTCAGCTAAATTTATTACGAGCTGTTTATTTGCTTTGCCTCGACTTACGGTGATAATCATTATAATGTACCTATTTAGCGGTTAATAGACTGATATGATAATCATAATAACACATGATGTCGGTAAATATTACAAGATAAGAAGATAAAATCATTAACTTCATACTAATAGGCATTGAGATAACTTGCTTTTGTGACTTTGATTCTTCTTATAAGATTGGAATAAAAACTGTGGGTATACCTTAACTTGTAGTACTTACCTAACAGTGGTGGTACCAACTTAGACCCATCCAAGAATCGGAATATTCTTTCGATATTCTTAGGGTGGTCGCACTTGACGGAAGATGTCGCGTATCGTCGGTCGCGTAACGCCAGAACGGACAAGTATATAATAAAACATTCAACATTAGGCCGCGTCCTATTTAAAAGCGATCGACGCGCGAATACGCGATCATCGTGTTAATATGTCACTTTTTGTTCGGTAAATCTGAGCGTAATCGCGCCTACAGCGGGCGCTTTCCAATTTTCCGAACAAAAAGTGACATACGGACGCAACGACGATCGCGTATTCGCACGATGATCGGATTATGCACGGAACAGATAAAAGAGGTCTTAGGATTTCGAAGGGAAAGAGGAAATCGCAGCAAAATATTGTTTTGAATGCTTATTAGGACTGAAGCTTTTAGGACAGTTTAATTATCTTCCTGTCTAAAATATTGGCTTCCTGCACTTACCTACACTTAAAAATTAAACAATCCATTTTCTTTTTATTGTTGTAATCGACAAATTCCGTCGTTTAACAAAATCATAGCCGATCTCAACGCATCATTAGCGCAAGACGAACCTATTATCTTATGCGGAAATAGAATTAAGATGTGCCACAAGCGCAGCTAAATTGAGTGCCAAGAATAAATTACTAGAACTGACCATAAATAAGAACTAACAGCGAACGAGGTCAGCGATTGAAATTGAAAGTTATCTACCTATTATACCCGTGCGTATGAGCACATCTCATGTGCTTTTATACGAGTAAAACTGCTCGGTGTGCGCCACATACAGGGCAAAGTACTTCGGTAATCCAGGTACCCTCCGTTAAATTGTCAGTAACACCAAGGCGTTGCTTTCATGGGGAGCTGGGGTGGATCGAATAATCGATTCTCCCATCCGTACACAAAATACGCGCATTGATGTGGAGTTGCAGACACACCAGCCCGATTACCTGTTACAGGCTATGGGTACATTGAGTTTTGGGAAAAGTAGATACAGCCGGACTATTCTGTAAAAATCTCACCGTGAAAACTTAGGTCAAGTGAGCTTGAAGTGAGCTGTCATTCCACCTGATGCTAGTGATTGACACTATGGACTAAACCCCCTGATGAGCTCATCAGGGGGCTTAAAACGGTCACTTTAGCAGAATCATAATATGAAAATATGATGACTCATCGTAAAATGTCACAAGCTGACAATTCATAATATAATCTGCGTGTAATTCATATTACGAAATAATTCATCTGTTTGACAGTTTTCTGTGGAGATTCGTACAATGGTCCACAAATGATGAATTGCTTTTATGTCAAATTAGAGGAATTGCTAATGACGACTGGGATTCACGAAATTAACTACTTTTAGAGGAATTGCTAACGTTGCCGGTTTAGGCCTCCTGCTCAATTCACGGTTCACCTAAGTTTTCACGGTGACATTTTTACAGAATAGCACTACTGCTCTTTGTAAAGTGTCGTCTCTACCAAAACGTCGTTCTTGTGGAGTATCAGTCACGGATGCGTTACAACAATAACAATAGCTCAATATTCAATCATTGAGTATTCAGTAACTGTACTACAATAGCTAGAAATTGTATGCCACCCTCCACCACTTGCCTCCGTTACATGGGACTTAAACATAACTGGCGAAATGTAGGGTATGTGGTGTAGGTACTATAGGTATACCTCTGCCTAACCCTTCGGGGATTACTGGTGTGATGTTGTGATGTTACATGTGTGTATAAATACCAGACAAGACTACCTCCGTCTCAAAGTAAAAGGATCTTTCACTTCATCTGCCTGATGGTTAGTTGCTGTCCTAATTGAATGCACCTGTGCGTCTGTAGCTTGGTGCCAAAGTGAAGACCCTGAAGGTAGGCGACCGCGTGGCCATCGAGCCGGGCGTGCCCTGCCGCTACTGCGAGTTCTGCAAGACGGGCCGCTACCACCTCTGTCCTGACATGCTGTTCTGCGCTACGCCGCCCGTGCACGGCAACCTCGCCAGATACTACAAGCATGCTGCTGACTTCTGCTACAAGTTAGTATATCGCTGCATATCTTTGGTGCATAGGTTAGGGGTCTAATCTGCGTGGGTAAACGCGGCTGAATTTTACTCTATCGTCTACGTTTCGAAGGTGCCATTTTCGGCGGAAAAATGCCCGCTTTGCGACTACCGCCTTTTGAATTATCTAGGACTCCATGTAAGTCTGATAGTTAGGCTTTGTCCGTTTCAGGACATAGATTCCAATGGAGAAGAACAGGCAAGAGAAAGAAATAACGTCATTTATTTCTGTAGGTAGATCTCCTATAACACTTTTATCACTCAATTATTTTGGTAAAAATTTGAAACTAGATAGCGCCGGATTTTCTTGCTGACGTGTCCCTGAGAAGAAACGACGAACGTCTTGCGTTGCGTTGCGGTCTGCTTCCAGTCTAACCGGGTGCAGCTGAATACCAGTATTTTACATGGAGCGACTGTCTATTTGACCTCCACAACCCAATGATTAGACTCACGGTTACTCTTTTGTTCTTCTGTCCCTTAGACTGCCTGACCACGTATCGATGGAGGAGGGCGCGCTGCTGGAGCCACTGTCGGTGGGGATCCACGCGTGCCGGCGCGCCGGTCTAACTGGCGGGCACGTCGTGCTCGTGCTCGGCGCCGGGCCCATCGGCCTACTCATCATGCTGTCTGCCAAGGCGATGGGCGCCAGCAAAGTACTCATTACTGGTAAGAGGCAGATTCCATCACAATATTATGACTGGTTGGAAAGAACAATAGATAGATTTCACTCTCAAACTACGTAGTACGTAGACACTACGCGGGACGACGCGACATGGCACGGCAAAGCATTAACATTTGTATGGCCGCATGCCGAAGTATCTTGCGGTATCCTCAAGTTCCCTTGATGTCCCCGTGATGATATCAACGCTAAAACTCATTGCTAAGGGTATGAAATAATTATGTAGTTACCCATTCCAAATCGTAGTAGGTTGCAATGGAGAAGAACGGGCAATAAACTCCATGGACACTTGGAGACTCTTTTAAATCAAAAATATTGTTAAGTACATAATCTTCTCTCGTTTCCTCCGCAGATGTCCTGCAGTCTCGCTTGGATTTCGCGAAGCAGCTGGGCGCAGACTGCACGCTGCTGGTGACGCGGGAAGCGAAGGAGGCCGAAGTGGTGACGAAGATACACGAGCTCCTCGGGTGCCAGCCCGACGTGTCGTTCGACGCCAGCGGCGCGCAGGCCACCGTCAGAGCGTCACTATTGGTGAGAGCGATGATAGCAACTACAGTCCTAGTCCTGTCACAGATATTTTTTCTCTGTCTGTATTTTACATCGCTGGCAATATCACAGTGATCTTTATTGTCGTTAATAAGGTAGCTTTTGGATTGCTGCACTGACAAGTGGTTCAGACTCACATTCACAAACAAAGTTGCTGTTGGGTTGCTGTACTGTCGTGTCTGTCGAACTCATAGTGATATTTATTTTCGTTATCTCAAGGGTGCTGTTTGGTTGCTGCACTGACAAATCTGTCAGACTCACAGTGATCTTTATTTTTGTTATTACAAGGTTGAAGCTGCTCCCGAGAAGACGAATGGTCTTGAAAATTGAATTGAATCCCCGAGACCCCATTAATTTACTGAATGCGTCTCGGGGATCATTTAGTCTGTCTATAACTGTAATATCTACTCAACAAACAGCATGACATAAGGTTTTTGTCGTGATACAGGAGCGATCCATAACACATCCTTATATTATAACGTATGAGCTTCGGAAATCATCGTCTATTTTCGGAAATATGAACGAGCAAGTTTACATCTATAAAGCTTGATTCACACATATCAATGAAGCCACAGTTCTGACACAGTACAGCACAGTGCAAAATATTCTTTCATACATTCTTTAGGAACGCATCCCCACTTGTCAGTGTCAGTATCTTAGTGCTAGTGCCGACACCGGCATGATAATGTATGAAAGAATATTTTGCACTGTGCCGGTACTGTGTCGGAACGGTGGCTTCACTGACATGTGTGAATCGACCTTTATAGAGCTGTTGTGCTATTCTGTAAAAATGTCACCGTGAAAACTTAGGTGAAGTGAGCTTGAAGTGAACTGTTACTGCCTTAGCAGCAGTAGGTATTGATGACACTGACAGCTCACTCCACGCTCACTTCACCTAAGTTTTCACGGTGAGATGGTTACAGAATAGCAACGCTGTTACATGGAACTATAGTTTTTTGAATTCCAAACAAATAACGATCTACGACCGGAGTAGATGCCCCGACAGAGAGAGAAATAAGCTCGTTACCATATTGTATTGTATAATGTTGTATGTTTAGGCGACGAAGTCAGGCGGCGTGGCGGTGCTGGTGGGCATGGGCGCGCCCGAGCAGACCGTGCCGCTGGCGGGCGCGCTGTCGCGCGAGGTCGACATACGCGGCATCTTCCGCTACGTCAACGAGTATGTACCCACGTCACACGATCTATTCTGTAAGAAGACTTATTTGAAGTGAGCTGTCATGTCAATCCCTAGCATGAGGTGGAATGACGGCACACTTCCAGTTTTCGCGGTATGATTTTTTCAGAATAAACCGCTAGATCGTACTTGTATATCGTCGCCGTGCAATGAAAACCTCGTAAAGAAAAAATCCTTGTTTTTTATTTTTATTGATTTGTTGGGTAATGCATATTTAGAACAAATGTGCACAGCTCTTAAGATTCTTCTAATGCCTTCTATTGTTGATAATGAGAACCTCGGAAGCAGCCATTTTTTTCAGACCATTTTTATCTTCCCGTCTAATAACGTTCATTTTAATCACGAGGGTTTCACAGCATGGCGACAATATCATCTAATGATCTGTTCCAAAATTGATGAAAATGTAAACAAATGGATCTGCGAACGTAAATATGTGGATGCCAAAATAAATCCTTTGTGTAAATTATTTCATCACTACTGCCCTCAAAACGGTGAAGAAAACCGGCATGCCCTAGAACCAAAAATTCGAAGACTTGTGTTTATACCAATCCGTACTGTACCCGCATGGTATATTACGGCCCGCTTTCTCTCACCAAGAGGAGGCCTGTGTCTCAGCAGTGGGAACATTATAGATTGATTATGTAACTTAAAATCCAAATACTACTTTTAAAAAGAGCATCAGCGACGTATCTTCCGACGTCACCGTTCAATACAACAGGTTGACCAACTAGCCAGCGAGTTCATCGCAATGCCAGCGAGTTCGTCGCGATTGCGATGAATTTGAATCGTCCGCTCTACTTTATCATTTGGTCTCTGTTTAATTATACGATGATTGATATAATTTGACTGTATGCGTGTATTAACTGAGTTCAATAAAGAATATATATATTTGAATGGAGAAAAGAATTTCTTGATTACGTACTTTATTCTAACGATTGGACATTTGAAAAATATGACATTTAATTTTTATTTTATTTAATATTTTTATTGCATTCCCAATACAAAATAAGTTGACTGTAGAATAATTATTGTGTAATTGTAATTATAGTTAATCAATCTTGATATTTATTGACATTGTCTATCTTTATTATTATGTACATAGCATCTCTAGTGTATTTTGTACTTTTGCATGCCTTTTGGTTAAATATGGCTGTTGCTATTATATTTTTTATGTCACCGTGTTGGGTATATTTGCAAAATAAATATCTTATCTTATGCCTTTGCTGTCCCCAGGTACCCTATCGCGCTGAACATGGTGGCAAGCGGTAAGATCAACGTGAAGCCTCTGGTGACGCACCACTTCAGCCTGGAGCAGACGCTGGAAGCGTACGAGGTGGCGCGCCAGGGCGCCGGCATCAAGGTCATGATACACGTGCAGCCGCGCGACGCTAACAACCCCAACAAGTTCTAACCTCCTGTACCTTCTGCGCCCCGCTTCAGAACTGTTCGGTTTAGTACGACACAACTTAACTCCGCGTCAGGACCAAAATGATCGGTCACGCGAATACGCGATCGTCGCGCTTACACTTTTTGTTCGGAAAACTGGAAGGCGCCCGCTGTCGGCGCGACCACGCATTCGGATTAGCCGAATAAAATGATCGCGACAGTCGCGTATTCGCGCGATCGATTTAATTAGGACGCGGCCTAAGGGTTCCGGAACAAAAGTATTTATATGTGACTCGGACAAGCACAAAATATCTTTATTCGCTCCACACACGAATTACCTACTAAACGTTCGAATCACGAACGTTTTTTGTTGTTTTTTTTTTGTAAAAACGTAGCCACGCTCTATAAACTAGAGCCACATTATCGTTCGGAAGAGATCACGATTGACGAATTTTGCAGATGGAACCTTTTTAGTATTGTGTCGTGTTAGTAGGTAGACATTTGTTAACTACTCTGTACACACGGCTACACATCATTTTAACCGATTAGAAAGAGAGGAGGTTCTCAGTCCGATTTTTTACTATATCTCTGTCTAAGCTGACCAGCCAGACGAAGTTTTCCAGTATAAGCTGACCTCGCATTGTACGGAAATCATATATAATGCGAGTTCAGCATAAACTGGAAATGTATAGCGTGATGTGTAGCCGTGTGTACATGCTATTATTCAATAGGTATAACAGTTTTGTTTAAAATGAAGGTGATTGAATCACCGCAAATGGTTGTAAGGTACCCATTGTATTAATAAATACCTACTGACATGTTTTAATTTTAAAATTGTTATTTTGTTACTAAGGAATTAAACAGTCTTCGCTGTTTAGATTAAGTTTGAAAATCCTAACTAATATTATAAATGCGAAGTTGAGTTTGTTTGTTTCTTACGCTTTCACGTCTTAACTGGTCATCATGAAACTTTGCATAATTATACGTTGTCAGGGGTACAGAAAAGGAGAGGAGAGGTTTCTGTGTAAACCCGAGGGATAGAAAAATCACTTTTAGACGCGAGTGAAGCCACGGGTAAAAGCTAGTATATTTAGTCTAGTGTTTACAAATCGGTCATGATATTTAGGGGTATTTATTCCAGACGAAATTATACCTATTAGATGACAAGGTGAAAAGTATCTAAAAGTACAAAAGATAATAAAATATTTTTATATTTGAATAAAGATTTATGTTTTCTGAAAGCTGTTGTTTGATTAATTTCTTATTTGCGTATTATTTAGAAAATAAATTTAGGTGGAATGGTGGGCGAGGTTCTGAGGCGTTGGATTTGGATCTATGCCCGACGCTATAGATAGCTTGTCTACTCTGAGATGACGCGCCCCACTACCGCATTACCACAGACACCCGATAGTGCCCGTAAGCGACGTTGCGTTCGGACACCGCAATGTCCACGTGGAACTCAGTGCGTCAGCGGTAAAGCACCGTCTTCGAATTTTCGACAAATGCCCAATGTCTCATTTTATATAATAGTCTCTGATGTGCGTTTGGCCGCACCGACATCCATCGTGTCGTCTCGTATGGCTTTCTGCTCCACACATAACCAACAATCCACGTGACTCAGAACCCACTCCGATGCGCACCCTGGGCAGTCAATCCTCTTCTGGCTGGTCAAGAATCCTTCTAACTGGCCAAAAAGAATAAAATTAGGTAGGTATTTACTACGCTATGATACATAAATAAATTAACTACGGACTGTGAGAAAGATGATATGGCGGGGGGGACTGCTAATAGACAAGTACCTATGGAAGAAGAACACATGTTATGTCGACCCCAAATAAATTGGGATAAGCGCGAATGTTGATGAAGAGATATAAATAAATCCTCAAATAATTTGTCGCGTCACAGCATTCACAATGATTCACCAGAGAAACAAATAATGATAAAAATAAGACAGTTATTGTGCATATAATGATATTTCATGTCTGTGTCGTGATTGATAGTGAATTAACTTTACTTAACTATTTATTATATGATACTAGCTGATGCCTGCGGCTTCGCCCGCGTGGATGTCGGTTATTATATACTAAAACCTTCCTCGAGAACCACTCTATCCATTGGTGAAATTAGCATGAAAATTGGTGCAGTCGTTTTTCAGTTTATCGCGAACAGACAAACAGACGCGGCGGAGGATTTTATTTTATAAAATGTAGTGATAGTGATGCAAGGAACATCTTACATACGGTGAGATGATATGGCTTTTCATTGCTCACACAAGTTCGTACTAAGCGTTGCGAGGCGATAATCAAATAGGGTAAAACGCCCTCAGGCTAGGTGGCGCGACAATCTTCGCAGGGTGGCTGGTAGCAGCTGGATGAGCGTAGCCGAAGATGGAATACGTAGGACTGAAAAGAGCTATTGATATCATGCTGTCTAGCGGTGCACATTACTGCTGTAGGCTGATCAAATCAAATCATTTATTCCTTTGCAAACATGGGTAAATTTGTACATAGGTGTTTTTATAAGGAAGATGATGATGAGGAAGAAATCACTGCAGATTCTGATAACTTCCCAACTAATATTATAAACGTGAAAGTGAGTTTGTTTGTTTGTTACGCTTTCAAGCTAAAACGGCTAAACGGATATGGATGAAATGAATGCACATGGGTGGGATCAAAAACGGCCACAAGCAATTCATTTCTTGAATTCCCAGCTGTCATTAGCAATTCCTCTTATTTGACACTAAAGCAAATCATAATATTTGTGTACCATTTTACGAATCTACATAGAAAACTGTAAAACAGATGAAATTATTTCGTATTATGAATCATATTAGGAATTGTCAGTGTGTGACACTTTACGATGATTCATAATATTTTCCTAATTTATGATTCTGCCAAAGTGACTGTTTTAAGGCCCCTGGAATAGGACATAGGATACTTTTCATCCCGATATTCCCACGGGATCGAGACCTACCCGGGTGAAACCGCGGGACGCAGCTAGTACCTACTAAAGTAAAGAAGGCTATTGTGAAATGCTTGACCACACTATCGATCATGTAATAACATAGTAAGAGACTGAAACGCCTAACTACTGGCAAAACGAATTGAACCTGCGACCTGCGACTCATGTCTACCATCTATAGCGCAAATAGCCAAGCGGTGCAATTCAAATGAACGTAAATAGTAATTGCTATGTGTAGGTAGAAGAATCTTCCTTCCCGTTTTTGCTATCCAGACTGCAATGTGTACTAATAAATCTAAGTATATATTTAACTACATATATTATAAGTCGCTTTTCGTGTTTTTCTGTATGTCCGCGTTGTCCTTCTAAACCACGCAACAGATTTTGATGAGGTTTTCACGATCGTTTAGAGAATTTATTCCGGAAAGTTTATGTGTATAATACGTTAATATTACATATAATTAAGTTGTATTGTTGTAAGTATTGTTTTGCCATAGTCGTGAAAACTGTGCGAAGCAGGAGCGAGTTGCTAGTTGTGTAATAAATAATTAATTGAAATAATTTAACTGGATTATTTATCGGCCTTATGTAAGTAAACAAACTAGACCTTTTAGTCTCTTGTTATCACGATTACATATCTTTTTCGCATGTTTACATTACGAGAAACTTTAACGAAGTGTGTATCAAAAATATGATCATTACATAATTATAATGATCGCTTCACTGTGCTAATGAAACCCGATGAAAATGGCCGACAACTGCGCTGCAGTCCTGCATGGACCTTACGATGTCAGAATTGTGAGTTTGTTTTTTTAAGCTGTTTATGAATGATCTTTGTATTAAATTATTTTGTGTAATTAGAAGGCAATTCATTAAAAAGTATTTTAACGAGTGTGAGTGACTCGGGGAGCCTGCAGTGAAAAACCTGTCCACTCAATTGCACCGTGCTCGTGTTTTCTAAAGTGAACTTTCACCTGAAAGTCATCTATAGTAATTCTATTGGTGGAAGTGTGGTAGTTCTATTGGTGTAATGTGGTCAACTCTATTGGTGATTGCAACTTGTTTCAGGAAGATTGTCCGGTGCCAGAAATCAACGATAACGGTAGGTAACTACTTCGAATTGCAGGTACAGTCACGAGCACCAATATGTATACACTTAGCAACTTTTGAAGTGATTTTTTCCTACTGTATTGATTGTAATTTTATGTTATAACGAACATAGTATTTTGGAACCCATATTATTATGAAATAGGTTTCATCTATAAGTTGCAGTCGTAATTCCACAAAAAAATGGTTATTGAATTCTGCTAAGTGTAAACATATTTTTGATCGTGACTGCACACCTGGATTCGATAAGAGTAACGATACTTTACTGAAGGGGCGAAGACCTCATCTCATGCAGAGAAGGTATGAGCAATACCCACCACGGTTGATCATTGCGTGTTTTACTGAAAAAATCAGAATTTTCCCTTATAGTTACGCTAGTCGGTCATTCTTCCCAAACGCAGTATGGTCATTACTCGTCTGTTTGACGGTGTACGTTCAAAACTAAAAATTTATCATTTTGCTTTTGTATCCAAGCAGAATTGGAAAAAATATATTGGTTTAGAAGTAATGAGCGTCGAAACTTCCATATTTAAACATTTATTTTAACTCATCTTTGGGCGTAAATAAATAAATTACATAGTATGAAAATGGCAAAAAAAGAAACCTTACAGGGATAGATAATTTATTCAAAAGTTCAAATAGTTTTATTTTGAATAGATACATTCAGTAGTTTTTCCATAATACCTATACGCCCTAAGGTCTGTTCATGAAATTTATCGCGCTAGTTTTCGTTATAAATCAATAAAAACTAGATAAATTAATAACTATACTTAATATCACGCATAATAACCACGCGCACCAACCAGTACGAGCCATCGACTAGTGCAAGCTTAACAGTGTATCAGTCACGTCAAAAATTCGCGAATTTGTTGGCTTAGATCATAAATTATATAGACCGAGGCCTTATGCATCTTTTGTAAAATTATTTTCAAAATAAAGTCAACCAATACTTTCTTCCAAACTTCACTTTTACAAGCTTTCCATTTCCCGTCGGCAAAAATTATAAACTTCCATACAAACTTTCATCTCCTATTTCCAAATCATCCGAATTTTGAAAATTCCTCCCATATCTTAGTACTCACCTTCGTTCGTTAATTAAAATACCTACTCTTTTGCAAAATTTCATGCTACTAGACCCGGGAACTACACAAGAGGCCTGCCGCGGCGCGGGCGTTGCGCCGCTCCTTTCATATTTGGTCGCACCGCGTCCGCGCCCCGTCACCTGTGTATTTTCCGCGCCTCATCGCTCCTATACATTTTGTATGAAATATGAAAGAAGCGGCGCAACGCCCGCGCTGCATCGTCGCCCGCCTCTTGTATGTGTCCCGCGCCTTAGACTTTGCGTAGTCAGCCAATTTTTTTTTTTTTTTGTATTTTTGTCTTCATGTGCTACTATTTGTTGCAGAGGTGCTTGTTAAGATGGCTTGCGTGGGCATATGCGGGTCTGACGTGAAGATGTACACCACAGGGACCTGCGGGATGGACATCGTCACAGAACCTATCGTGATCGGTCACGAGGGCGCAGGCGTCGTCGTCAAAGTAAACAATCTTATTTGCAGTACCTACCAGCCTGATATGACCATAGACATAGAGAACGGACTTAGCGTTCCGTATTCAGCAGCTGTGGAGTAGGTACAGACCGAAACCTATGAGCGAGACAAAACGAATGTGCGCCCAGTAGTTGTCTCTTTAGTACTAGTAATCGCTTTGGCGTTTTCGAGAGTCGCTTTGTGTCTTTCTAGAGAATGGTCACTCTCAGTATCCTCCTGAGCCTCTGTATCTATGAACAGAGTACATTTTTATATAGATGAATATGACACATCGAACCTTAGGACTGTCACAAAGGTATCATAATTATGTGAAGGACGACGTTCCATTGTTAATTTTTTTCAAAAACTCGATGTTACGTTTGCCTATTTTTGTATTTTTTATTCAACTTCGGAACTTCTTTCAGCGGATTCGGATTACCTACACGACTTAAATCAGTGCGGAGAAAGGTTTTGTTTTGTGTCTAAACTTTATAACGATATAAGTACAAGGACAAATTAAATTTGCTGACGAAACTTCTCAGACATGATGGGTGTCCATACCTTAGGACACACAACAAAAACTTATGATTTTTGAACAAGACTACAGAGAATATTTTTTCTAATCGTTTACCAGGTTGGTTCTCGTGTGACCTCCCTGGTCGTGGGCGACCGCGTGTCTATCGAGCCGACGCAGCCGTGCCGCGCCTGCGAGTACTGCAAAGCGGGGCGCTACAACTTGTGCGTGGCGCCGCACTACTGCTCTTCCATGGGCGCGCCCGGCAATCTCTGTCACTACTACAAACATATAGCTGATTTCTGTCACAAGTTAGTACCTTCCACTATTAGAAAAATGCCCGAAAAAATTGGCTTCTTGAGACTGGAACACCAGCTATAATGGTGATGTTCATAAGAAGTTTTTGTAAAAGTCGTTAGCCAGCATCTGCCAGGCAAGTGGGTAGGAACCTCCTTTGTGAGGAAATGTTGTACTTTTTAGGGTTCCATACTCAAAGGGTAAAACGGGACCCTACTACTAAGGTTCCGCTGTCCGACCGTCCGTCTGTCTACAGGCTGTATCTCATGAACCGTGATAGTAAGACAGTTGAAATTTTCACAGATGATGTATTTCTGTTGACGCTATAATAACAAATACTAAAAAACAGAATAAACAAAATATTTAAGGGGGCTCCCATACAACAAACGTGATTTTTTTGCCGTTTTTATCCATAATGGTACGGAACCCTTCGTGGGCGAGTCCGACTCGTACTTGGCCGGTTTCTTTATAGTATTTTTGTGGTCCACGACCGCCGGTAGTGTCCCCAAAAAGCTACCTAGGTATTTGAAATATCAGTTTAAAAAACATAATATATTAAAAAAACCGGCCAAGTGTGAGTCGGACTCGCGCACGAAGGGTTCCGTACCATTATCTATAAAAACGGCAAAAAAATCAAATATGACACAGATAGCTGAATTTTCTTCGCCGAAACTGCGTATTGCCACTAATAAACAGACAAACTAGCTTCAAAGTTTGACATATCTGTTTTTACAAGGATGCCAGACAACCTGAGCATGGAGGAGGGCGCGGCAGTACAGCCGCTAGCGATCGCCATGCACGCGTGCGCGCGCGCCGGCGTGCGCCTGGGGCAGCGCGTGCTCGTGCTGGGCGCCGGGCCCATCGGCATCCTGTGCGCCATGACGGCCCGCGCCATGGGCGCCAGCACCATACTTATCACGGGTAAATAAGCTACATCAAGGGCCATTTTCTGTAACAAATTTTTTCGTGACAAATAGTCAAGCTCGCGTAGAATGCTGTGCACGTTTGCGTTCCAGAAACCAAGAATTAGACTAATAATAAAATGGTGATTTTGATAAGTTTGAATGAATTTAAAGACTGCTACGTCAGTCTAGAAGTCGCAAGCGACAGCACGTGGGGTTCTGGGTCAATCCCAGGACTGTTGTTGGGTTTTTCCTTCAGATGAGGAATTTCTCAGTAGCAAGCTGGAGTTTTAGATTAGTGCCAGGTTGAATATATGCCCAGGTGAAATGTGTTTCACCAGTTATGTTTCAGACAGAGGTACAAAGCCATAGCAGTCAGTAACGTATGTATAATGTATGTGACTGTACTTTTACACCTCTGTCTTAACCTCTAGGGTATTGTTATGGTGATGTTATATTTTATTATATTTTTTTTCACAGACGTAGTACAGTCTCGGCTGGACACAGCCCGAGAGTTGGGCGCAGACTACACACTCCTGGTGAAGAGAGACTACAGCGAGCAAGAGGTGGTGGACGGCATCGTGGCGCAGCTCGGCTGCCAGCCTGACGTCACCATCGACGCCTGCGCTTACGCTTCCGCGCAGAGAGTCGCCATGCTGGTAACACGCTACATATGACACTCGCATTATATGGCGAACAGGCCGACAGCCTGCCGGATGTTAAATAGACATGCAATGCCGTCCATCTACTTAATAAAAATCTTAAATTCTCTGACAGAAACCACACGGCACTGGGTAGAGTAAAAGTGAGCACTCAGGAAGGATTTTCGAAAATTCATCCCCTACAGGGGTTAAATAGGAGATGAAAGTTTGTATGGAAGTGCGTCATTTTTGCCGATGGGAAATCCCTTAGGGCACATTGCTTGTTTATATTATTATATACAGAGAGAGAGAACGAGAGAAACAGTCCGATAGCCTGTCTGATGTTAAGGGGGCAGTGATGTCTATAAGATGTAAATCTGCAGCACTGGGTAAAGTCTGTTTTTAATCTCGTAGACTAATCTGACATTTCAAGCGATTGTTGTTTGTTTTTTCAACATTTGCAACTGTCAAATCAGTCTACGAGATAAAAAAAACAGATAAGATAATCATTTATTTGCTCAAACATGAGTACATACTTATAACACAAATTGTCAGCATGCAAGAGATGTTAAAAATAAAGATAAAAACAAATCATGTTTGCCTTAATATACATTAAACAAAAAACAAGTACAAAATAAACAATGGTATGCAAATATTAATGAAATAAGTAAATATGTAAATCCGAGTCTAATTATTTAAAAATGTCATGATAATATTAAAGAACATTAAAAATAATTAGTAAAACATCATCTAAAAACTCATTTTAATTATAATTTATCTGCTAAAAAATTTATAACTTTCTTTTTAAACGCTACGTCAGTTAACTGCTTCCAGCTTTTAGGTAGTTTATTATAAATTGTGTCGTTTGGCAGGTAACGAAGACGGCTGGCGTGGTGCTAGTGGTGGGCATCGGAGACAGCAAGGTAGAGGTGCCCCTGACGCAGGCTCTGCTACGTGAGGTCGATGTGAGAGGCTCTTTCAGAATTGTTAACACGTAAGTCTCACTGAACATAACATTACGGCCGATGTCACAACAACAATACAACACCAGGTAAAAAAAAAATTGTGTAGCGAACTACAATTTTATTTTTTTTAAGTGAGGCATTTCCCCGGGCTCTAATTTTAAATTCGCACAGCTCTGCTTGTAACGAAACCAATGAGGCAGCTTCAAAGGGTTAACACAACTTTATTTTGTGCAGATACCCGCCAGCGATCGCCGCGGTGTCATCCGGAGCGATAGCCCTCAGGAAGTTCATCACGCATCACTTCCCGCTGCAGAGGACCAAAGAAGCGCTGGAACTGGCCAAGTCTGGCAACGCGATGAAGATCATTATACATGTAGAGAAGTTATTTTCTTTTATTTCGACACGTCGTCCTTCGTACTATCATCCTAGGTTTTTTTTTTTATCCCAAATTACGAGTACATTGTGGTAGTGTAAAGGCACAGTATAAATAAGTCACAGTATTATGTCTTCATAGAAAACGGCCGAAACGACGCGCTTCGAAATCGCAGTGTATATAGCTGTACGCAACAGCATCGAGTACACGGCTGTTACGCACGGCCGCGCTGCCGTAGTTGATTATTTCAAGGTCACTGCCGAGACATAATACTGTTACTTTATAATACTGTGGTAAAGGCTTGAGCTATATTCAGCGGGGCGGCCGCTCTGCTATGATGTTGCACGAAACAATGCTTAGTTTTATAAATTGCGGTGCTGCCGGTCGGTTTTGTTGCGCGGCCCGTATCGAGCCGCTTTATCGATAACACAGTTTGAGGTCCTTGAGACTCATACAAATCCTAACTCACACCCTCATAAGTAGTTCGTTTTCACACGCTTCCACTGGCGCTTGTACAACTGAAGTTCAATTACAACTCAAAGTTAATTGTTATTATTTAATTAAAACAACTTATTATTATTAACACGAACTTCAACATTTATTTACACTTTAAAAATAGAACAGGCACATTGAATTATTTATTAATTAAGTCGTAATGTAATCGTTGTTTTTTAGAAATAACAAAAGTAAGATCATTTTTCTTGTTCGTTTACACGTGGAGTTTCAAGTCCGTGTCAAGAGACGTCGGTGTCGAGGGAACAGGAGGTTTAATGCGTATTGAGCATCACGAACCACTCCAGGGCCCTGTTTATCAAAGTTACAAGTCTACATGTTCACAAGTTACCTAGAATGTTTTTTTTTTTTCGTTTCGTTAAGTTCATAGCTCATCTCCATATTCATAATCAGCCTTAATGTTCCCACTACTGGGACACGGGCAATAAGGTCATCTCTCTTTTGACCACATTTAAAAAAAGAAAATCGAATTTAAACATTTATTGCGGTACTAAGCACGACACTTGTAAACTTGTAAGACGGAATATAGAGTCGCCGGACACTCAGGATGTTATGATTTTCTACAAGTTGTAACTTACAAATATTTTTTTGATAAACAGAATCACGAGTAAAAGTTTAAAAATATAAGTACTTGTGAACTAAATAATAACATTTGGTAATACAAGGCTTGAAAGTTTTGATAAACAGGGCACAGATTTGAAGTGAAGCTGTCTCCGTCGGCGGGCACTCGTGTGGTTCATATGAGGTTGAGTCGCGACGGGTTGAACACTCCGGGGCGCGCGTTGAGTGGAGCGGGCGCGCCGCGCGGGAGCGGCATGCTGCCCAGCCGGGCCCCCGCTGCAACACGTGCGCGGTCACACAATGCAGCTGGAAGAGTGCTTTTCCACCAGAGATGAGCTATGCTACGTAGCTATGAATGCATTGATATCCACCAATCACATTCATTGGCTATGTGGACCAATATGGGACCAATGAATACGATTGGTGGATAGCCAACACATCCATTAGCAACGTAGCATAGCACATCTCTGGTGGAAAAGCACCCTTATGTTATTTACCGACACCATTGGCTGACTGTTACACCCCATCGTTGCAGGTTTTTTCTCTCTGGCATACAATAAAATTGAAGCGACAATGTTACGTACAGTACAACTTTTTTTGTCGCTTCAGTTAATGGTATGCCATAGGCAATTAAATTGGACCGGCTTTAGAGAATACATAGCCCGCCTGTGTGCTTTTTATTTATTTATTTTATTACTAGCTGATGCTCGCGGCTTCACCCGCGTGGATGTCGGTTATTACATACTAAAACCTTCCTTGAGAACCACTCTATCCATTGGTGAAAACAGCATGGAAATCGGTGAAGTAGTTTTTGAGTTTATCGCGAACAGACAGACAGACGCGGTGGAGGACTTTGTTTTATAATAATATGTAAGGATTAGTTTTTAGTTGCATTAAATAAAATAAATGAATGAGACATGTGCACATGCTTGCGCCTGTGTTCCTGTGTTCTAGGTCAACAGAGCCCCACAGTACACATGGGCCACGGACTTAAGGCCCCAGGGACAGTGGTTAGTACTGACCGGTGGACGTGGAAGCCCCTCCCGCGCCTCCCCGGGCCCCCCCGCGGGCCCCCCCGCGGGCCCCCACGCGGGCCCCGCGCGCCGCGAAGGCTCCGCGCGCCGCCTTCTTTTTGGCTGCTGACGTCGGCTTGCGTTTGAACCTGATAGACAACAATCAATTGGTAGTTGATACAAAGAGACACACTATTTCAAACTAGCTTGCGCCCGCGGCTTCGCCCGCGTGGTATGTCGATAAAAAGTAGCCTTTCTCCTTTCTCAGGCTCTAGACTATCTATGTATCAAATTTCATTAAAATCGGTTCAGTAGTATTGGCGTGAAAGCTCGACAGACAGACAGACGGACAACTTTCGCATTTATAATATTAGTAAGGATTACTTAATCTCCTCCTTACTCAGACAGTAAATTATTACGAAGTCAAAAATAAAAAAAGGAAAAAAATTACATAAAATTAAAGCCAGTAAAACTAAAAATACTATTTACTTACGCGAACTAACTTCCTGATTTGTTTATTATTACAAAATCATCCGCAACAATCTAGTAATTTTTCGTTCTGACCGCACTTAACATGTATGGGTACGCTTTCATTTATATAATCTTGAATTTCTCGCCGTAATTGCCTCAGCGTCTCTCTTAGCCTCAGTTCGCCAAACAAAAACAAACTTTCTAACAAAAAATATCAGCTGTCCCATACAAAACCTCAATACCCGACCCAAATGTATACAAATTGTTTGTTTGATGGTCTGTTAATATGACCAAACATTTCCGATACACACTGTATATACATTAACGTCGACTGAGACACTCCACGTAATTTTCGTCGTTTAAAAAAAATATATTGAGGGACGTATAGTTACTTCTTGCGCACTCCACCGCGGTAGGTCCGGCCGCGGCCCCTGCGCCGGGCCCCCTGGGACCCGCTCACGGACACGTCGGCGGCCTGCGCCAGGCGGCCCCAGTCCGTGTCGGAGCCCGAGCCTGCCTCATCCTCAACCACCTTCGACTCTTCCTCTTCCAATTCGTCTTGGTACTGCATGAGGAGGCCTGATGATAATTGATAGAATTTTATTAGTGAAATGCTCCATCGTTATCGGATCTTCTAAGGCGGAGATATCCAGTAGCCCCCTTTTGCCCAATTTTGGAGGAAGTAGGGGTCCAATAAAAAATCCCCGATTACAAAAATTACAAAAAATTCGTTAAACCTGTACACCAAATTTCGTCCAGATCAGTTGTAAAATACGACCTGTAGACGAGTACGTATAAACTGGCAAACTCGCAAAGTTTGCCAGATTTGATGCAGAGACCCTTCGCTCGCTCGGTCAATTACGGCCAAGTGTGATGCACGTGACTCACCCATCTTCTCGATCGCATATGCGCTCGTGATGTGCAGCAGCTGGTCGCCGTACTTGTGGTAGTTGGCGCGCGTGACGTGCGGCAGCGCCAGCGCGTGCGCGGGCAGCTCGGGCAGGCGCGCCGCCATGGCCTTCAGCGCCGCCGTGGGCAGCACCGTCGCCAGCGACACGCCGCGGGCGGCAGCCATCTCACTGCACACCACACCACAATATTATATATACAAAAATATGTTATTCAATTTGACCAACTTCCGCTGTCCAGATTATTTTCTTCCGATACAATGAAATAATCCTTACAATAAATAGAGTCGAACTTAATTTTTTTTAAATGGCCTGTCATGGGATCTGCCGGCAGAAGAGAAATCTTAGTTTTCAATAAAATTCTCAGAAACACGCACTCGCGACCTTCAAACTTACTGCTATAGTTTGACCGAAACCGCTGTAGATATGTGCGCGGCGAGACGGGGGAGCAGTGCGGTCCGTTGATTCGTCAACGCTAACGGCGTCTCACCGCTCATTCGTCATAGCTGCCTAAATGCGCTTCTATAGGCGGGGGCCTATACAGTACAACGGTGCTCGCATGTGGGTGACACAAATCCATAAGTTGTCTGAAGTTTTTACCGGCAAGCCTCAACCAGGTCGGCATAGCATCGCTCTTCCAGTCGCTTGAGCAGCGCGGCCACGGACGAGTGGTCCGTGGGGGCCGCCGGGGCCGCCGGGGCCGCGGGGGCCGCGCGCGACACCTTCATGGGGAACACCACGCGCAGCCCGCCGCGCATCAGTCTGGCGAGACATATAAATCATTTAATCGTTACAATGGATGAATAAGGTAACATGTAAAATATCCTTTATACATTAATTACTAAATATATTTAAAATATCACACTGTCTAAAATGGCACACAAAATTATCAAAACAATATTCATAATTTACCTACAAGTTTGACCTCACCGTTGTACCGCGCCGTAGCAATGCGCGGCTCGCGGGCGGCAGCGTTGACCAATGAGCGGCGCACTGCCATCTGCGAGCTAGCGCGTACCGAGGGCGCGGTACTACGGGTAGGTCAAACTATAGCAACATTTAAGTGGACGCGCCAAACAGCAATTACTTTGATCACGATTCTATTTGTTTATTTTCCATCAAAATAAGACAGTTAAATAGAACCGGAATCTCGAGAAACTAATTTAAAGATATAAAAATGGTAGACATAATTTGTAATTGTACCACGGTTTCTTTTTTAATTTTTGGGGGTGCTGATGCCGTTAATGTCCATATCACATGAATTTTTATTTCTGCTACAACTTACATATTTTTTTGACTTTTTGAAAAGTATTCGTTCATTGTAAAATTAACTTTATGTATAGTGTTGTAAAGTAGATATTTCAGAGAGCACATACAGGTCCACCTTGGGCCCCAGCACGACGTACGCGCTGGCGATGTCGTTGGTGACGACGAGGCGCTCGGCCAGCAGCGCGCGCACCACCAGCAGGCGCAGCAGGCGCAGCGCGTCGCCGCGCGCCCACGACACGCAGCTGGGGGGGGGGGGGGGGATTAAAGAATTATTTACCAGCAGGCGCATCCGTTTTCCGACATTTTTTGTTCGAGAAACTGGCCCCTAGTGTAATACACGTAATACAGATAGTTTTTTTTTAAGTTGTTGCCGAACCAACAAATAGCAATAGTAAAATTATTCATGTTATGTTTATTTTGTAACCGCTTGTGACCTTTTTCTAATTAATTTAAAAAAAGCCCTGTATTGTCTTTCCCCATTCTGTCTCTCAGTCGGTTTTATACCCGCATAACGAGTATATTTCCAGTGTCGGAAAAAGTTACCTCATTACACGTAACCTTTCTTCGCCGTGACTGTACCGTATACTGTAACGCCGCTTTTCCTCTCCAGGTGGCACATGACCAATTAGCTGCAACTCTCGCGCATGTGACTCACCGACCATGTAAGGGCGTGTCCTGCAGCGCCTGCAGCCGCGCCTGCTTGGAGCCGCGCAGTGCGTCGGCCACGTGCAGCAGCGTGAAGCAGTTCCGCGGCCCGCTGCAGCTCTCGCGGATACAGCGCACTATCACTTTGCAGTCTTCCGTTACGTCCACCGGCTACACATGAAATGAATAGAAAAGATTACTGCGCACTGGATTTTCAACTCTCGATGCTGAGCCGCGCATTAAGTATCCAACATAGTACACCCCGATTTTTAACTCCCGTCGCTAAGCAGTGCGTTGAAAATCCAGTGCGGAGAAAATTATCGGCGCGTAAAAAAAATCGTCCGTGCGAACATGAGCTAACTGGTTGCAAGCTTAGAATTCTTGAGTTGATGCTACCCTTTGGGCATATTATGTCCAATTCATCATTTGTTCCCAGCTGAAATACTGTACGTTAATACTAATACGTGTACGCTAATGACCTTGTAGTCGTGTGCGTTGAGACAGTTGTCGCACGCCGTGGCCCGGTCCCGCACACACTGGTCCCTGCTGAACCGCTCGCCGAGGTACGCGAGCACCTGCGCGCGCCGACACTCCGTGACACTCTCGCACACCTCCACCATGTGCAGCAAGTTCGCGATGTGCACGCCGCGCGCCTCGGCCGTTGTGTTGCGCTCCACTGTAACACACGACTTGCATAACATTACCTCGCCTCTGTATTTCCAGAAGGGTTAGGCAGAAATGTACCTACATTTCTCGTGTTATGTTAAAGCCCCATGTAAAAGGGGGCGAGCCTATTGCCATCAACCGGGAATAAATCCAGATTCCTAGCTGCTACTGAGAAGTTCCTGATGGAAAACCCGAACACTTGGCCCGAACTTGGAATCAGTAATTTTCACTTTAAATAATTTCATTATAAAAGTAGATTCCAGCAGTGAAAGTGACGAAGAACTTCTGATTTTCAAATGTCGAGCATCGAAGCCATTTCAGCATCCGTGTTAACTAACCTAAAGTTTATGAACAAATTTTTTTTGTGTCATACAAATTTTTTCACATTTCTTGTCAAATGACTAGCAAAAGACAGAAAGGAAAACGCAGTAATAAGCAAAACAACCTACTTCCAAAAAAAAAACACTAAAAAGGGAAAAATAACTTTAATTTCGGAAGTCGGTGTCTTTGGTTTTCAATTTTCGTTTTTTGTCGCGGACTTCCGAAATTAAAGTTATTTATATTATTAAAGTGTTTTTTTTTGGAAGTCAGTTGTTTTCTGTTTTGTAAAAAGTTTTTATTTTTCACTTTTTAGTTGTGGTACCTACCCCACACAAACTATAATACCACTACTACCTGCTATGTAAATAACATTGACGGAGTATCTTAAAACATCGTCCAGATATACTAAGTGGGAAAAATACGTAACATTGAAGCTAATTCAAAAACTACGCAAGCAAAGTTAATAAAATTTATATGGGACCACCTCAGAAGAATGATCTACCAAAAAAAAATAATCATTCAAATTAATTCAAAATTGGCGGACTAATCTTGTAAAAAACACAAAAAAAAATACAGACGAATTGAGAACCTCCTCCTTTTTGAAGTCGGTTAAAAATAATAATAATAATAAAACTTTATTTCAGACTATCTTTACAGAATCATCCATATAGTTTGTATAGTAAGTACTTAGGAACTATGTTAGTAAACCACTAAAATAAAACAAACAAAATCACACAGACACATGGAGTGCGATCCAGTGTCTTTGAAAAGGACCGTCTAACCGGTCCGCTATTACTTTGAGGATGCTGTTGGAGCTTGCTCGAATACGGTGCAATATGGAGGCCGCCCTCTTTCTCATAATAAAAAACCAACGTACTTTCAAGCAGCCTTCTATACCGCACCACGTCAGAATAGGAGTAGTATAGCAGACAAGTAGCGGTGTCACCGTCGCGGCCGGCGCGGCCCGCCTCCTGGTAGTAGCCCTCCACGGACTTGGGCATGCTGTGGTGGATCACGTAGCGCACGTCCGCCTTGTCCACGCCCATGCCGAACGCGATCGTCGCGCAGATCTGAGGGGCAATTCCCGTAATTTTTAATTTTTGCAATCTGTCAAAAATACAATCAATTTACCAACATTTTTGACAAGTTTGACAGATTGTGACTTGAATGTACGAGAATTGGCCTTCTGACCATAACATCGCGCTACGGTAGGCTGTAACCAGACCGCGTTCCATCGACGTCGACGTTTTTACAAACGCTTTTTTGGTAGCAGGAACACACAGGGCAAAGGAACGCAAGAGTTGTGCGTGCAGCATTTGGCAATAGAATCGTTCGAAAAACCAGTAACGAAGAAATGGAATGCATTTCCTTCATCACCTCAACACTGCTCATGTGTGTTATGCTAAAGAAGCCAACGTAGCTCGTATTTTAAAATTTATCTGCTCGAAAGATTCTTTACCTCAACTCTGTACAAGTATTGGCACTAAGAAGCGTTTGTAAACACGCGATGACGACCATCGACTCTTAGTGTCACATCATAAAATGTGTCACTAACTGCGGCCTGCTCGCTACTTCAAAGAGTACAAAAAAAGTTTAGATTATGTGTCAATCTGGTCAAAAATACATTTCCCCGGGGTTCTCACTTAGCACTCCTACAAAATATATATTTCAAATAAGCATTTACAGGTACTTTAAAATTGTCAAGGAGTCAAAATCGAAATATTTTTTTCACATCAACCTACATGGGAACTTATGAAACGTCAGAAGCCAGGTGCACGGTTCCAATAGGTCGTTTCCTATGGAGAAGAACTGAAAAGAAACACAACGGTTCTTCTTTTAAAAATAATTGGCTTTTACAATGTTTTCAAATTATAGTGTTATTAGGTATGGGAGGGCAGTGTAGACCTCTCAACAAGTACCAGGGCACGCAGAGCACGGCCTACTGTGACATGGCTCGGGTCTAGTGATGTGCCATTAGCAGTAACTTACTCCAGTCGAGTATTTTCCCAGTAACGTTACCAGTAACATTCTACAAAAATGGTAATTTAGGGTAACAGGGAAAAATATAATTTTTCTTATATTTTTTTTGCGATTATGAGTAGTTCGATAAGACCTCTATCACTTCTAGTTTAAATGCAACTAAATTTTCTTAAGGAAAATCAGTCTTCTTTTCAGAGCTTTCAGAATGAAAAGTTATAAATTTTTTCGTTTTTTTTTTAAACAGTTCGAAAAAAAGCAATCTAGCGACATCTGCACGTGCGCATTTTGAATAAATATTACATAAATAAATCAACAAGATAATATTAAACAATATTACCAACGTTAGGGAATATTACCGGTAATAATAGAAACTTACTGGGAATATTCTCGTATGGTAAAATACTGGTAATGGTAAAATGGTAACGGCACATCACTACTCGAGTTCCACATCTTATATGACTAAAATGTGTGACTCAAGCCATGTGCCAATGCAGTGCTTGCCCCGCAGCTACGTAACAAAATAGAAAGTCGATCAGTTAGTCAGAAGGGTGGAGACAGTAACAAATACCAATAACATCTCAACTAGTACCAGCTATGTAATTGCGTAACTTATTTTCGTAACCGATTACGACGAATTTGTTTCATATTGACAGTTCAACAACATTCATTGCGTTATTAACGTTTTTGAGCAGTTTTTTTTTAGATATTATGAAGCAATGGAATAGACATTTGTTTCAAACTGATTCCAATAATTCTGATTGATCGTGTATTACGCAGTAGTCCTGGGGGCTTAAAACGGCCACTTTACAGAATCTTAAAAGGAAAATATTATCAATCATCGTAAAATGTAACAAACTGACAATTCATAATAATAATCTGCGTGCAATTAATATTATGAAATAATTCATCTGTTTGACAGTTTTCTATGGAGATTAGTTAAATGGTCTACAAATTATGAATTGCTTTTATGTCAAATTAAAGGAATTGCTAATGACAGCTAGGAATTCAGGAAATTAATTGCTTTTAGAGGAATTGCTAATGTGGCCGTTTTAGGCCCCCTGCTCACTTACCACATTGTATTTATCAGCGACCCAGCCTGCCTGCACCTCCTCTCGCTTTTTATCGCTCAGTCCCGCGTGGTAGGGCGCCGACTGAATGCCCGCCTTGCGTAAGTCCGTCGATAAACTCTCACACTCCTTACGTGATAAGCAGTACACTATGCCACACACTCTGTAAACAAGTTAGGGTGAAATGAAAAAACACACACAGTTCACCATTTTCCTGTATTTCTATCCTTTTCTGTCACTTAAAATTGTAATTCGGTAAAGCGAGAAGGTCATTCGCATGGAAAAGCTCATTGGATGAGAATGAGTGCGGATACTTGTGAGCAGACTGATGCCTATTAAGTGCAAAAAAAAAGATAGAAAAATAGTGATCCATTTGAACCTTTTTATTCTCATCATTCTTATTTGCGTACCGCGATTTAGGGTTTCGATCATTATGTACAGTTGTGGACCATAAATGTTTACCACCAAGGTCTTTATTGCCTTACCAAATTACTTACAACCTAAATCAGGACGAAATCACAAAAATCAAAGACTGACTAACTTTATGTAGTTTAATTATTTTAAAGTTCCTTTTGATCACATGATCTCAGTAGTAATAAAGGTAAGGTATTTTTTTTCTATACGTATATAATTATCTTAAATCAATCTGCCTAGCCTTTTCCCAACTATATTGGGGTCGGCTTCCAGTCTAACCGGATGCAGCTGTTTTACATGGAGCGACTGCCTATCTGACCTCCACAACCTAGGAACTGGGTAATACTATACCCCTTGGTAGGACTGGTTGTCAGACTTCCGGGCTTCTGACGACCCGTAAGGACTGTCAAAAATCAACGAATGACAGCCGGGACCAATGGCTTAACGTGCTTTCCGAGCCACGGAGGAGTCTCGATACGTAAAAATGGTCACCCATCCACGGACCAACCCTGGCAAGTGTAGCTTAACCAGACGGATCGACCCGTGCAGCTGTTATTACTTAGCCACGAGCTCCCCTTATCTCTATATAGTAATCTTACTAGTATGTAAGTGTTTTGGTAATTTATTTTTAAGGTATTTTTTGCATGCTGAAGTGATGAGCAAAATATGTGGTATAATATACCATTTATACTTAAGACCTTTTATCCTTATACATATTATAAAACAAGTCCTCCGCCGCGTCTGTCTGTCGTCCTCTACGCGATAAACTCAAAAACTGCACCGATTTTAATGCTGTTTTCACTTATGGATAGAGTGCTTCTCGAGTAAGGTTTTAGTATATAATAACCGACATCCACGCGGGCGAAGTCGCGGGTATCAGCAAGTATCCCATATTTTATGCAAAATAAAGATATTCTATTCAACTAACCTGAAAAACTTCTCCTTAATCAGTGCGGCAATTTCCTGGTTAACGGACTTGGGTTTCTTCTCCAGTATCCTATAGGCGAGGTTGGGCCGGTTGAAGCTGCTGAGGAACCACTTGCAGGCGGACACCTTCAGCTGGTGCAGAATGTCCGTGCGCACGCGCGGCGTGGCCGTGGCCGTGAGCGCGATGATGCTGGTGGTCGGGAACTGCACGCGCAGCACAGACAGGCGCTTGTAGTCGGGCCGGAAGTCGTGACCCCACTGCGACACGCAGTGCGCCTCGTCGATTACGAACCTGAGCCCGTACCATTTTTAATTGCAGGGCAGTTCAAGTTCCACAGCACGCAGTTCAAAATCGCTTGACATTTACAAATATATACAGTACAACTTTTTTCTTAATGTCCCTCGGCAAACTTCGCGTTTCGTCAGTCGTCAGATTTATATCAGTTGCCCTTTGCACTTGGTGCAGACCGGACGCTCTCAATCGATTTGGAAGTATATAGAGTTGTTAATACTTAATGTAATTTGTTTTAAAAATAGGAGGAAATAGTTAAATGAAAATTGTTTTACAGCTCTACATAGTTCACACGGAAATCAAAACCAAACAACAATAAAGTACTTAGTTCTGAATCCAAATGATTAAACACGAAAAATCTAATAATTGATGGACATGGAAACTAGCATTCGTTTGTATTCGGAAATGTGATGATTCCCGAGGAACATTAAGAAAATAGTTGTACTGTACCTGCTTTTAGGCAAATATTAAAGTGCGTGGTCATGAACAAAAGCTTGCACCCTTAGGCCTCTCCAGATTGCGATAAATCGGACTATGGTTCATATTATGACAGTCGACAATTTTTATGCGACCGATAGCGTAGAATTTATCAAATTTAGTCGATTACAATTTCAGTTGACTGGCATCGACTGGTCGACTTTTATCGACCGCAATGTCGATGCACTTTGACGTTGTATTTCGTTTTATTTGTCAAAGAGAAACCATATAATAAAATAACAAAGGCATAATTTTGTGAGGAGTTTGATGCACTTCTTCCCAGCTAAAGCACTAGGAAGTAGTTAACGGTGGGCGTTTTGGGGGACTGTCTAATGTAATTTTGACGCTCGAAAAATGCTGATTCTCAGTTTAGTTTGAATAAATGACTTTTGATTTTGAGAAGTGGTTGAATTCCCCTCAACAAAATACTGGTGACTCAACTCAACAACCTGCATATAAAAACCTGGTTTACATTACCTAGCAAGTTTCCCGCGTGAATAGAGCATGCTGAGCATGGACTGGAACTTGGTGGAGTTGCTGATCTTCTCGGGGGTGACGTACAGCAGCTTTATGCCTGGCTCGCGCAACGACAGCTTGTGGTAGATCTCGTCACACGTCGCCAGGGACACGTCGCCCGACATGTGAGCCGCAGGGATCTAGATAACACGACTCCTTAATCACATCACACAGACAGCTGTGCTGCTGGGGAGTTTACTGTGCCATTTCTTCTTCCCAGCTAAAGCACTAGGAAGTGGGCAAGGGCGGGCGTTTTGGGGGACTGTATTATGTAATTTTTTAAGTGCTGATTCTCATTCTAATTTAGATTAATGACTTGATATGAGTCTGTACATACATCCGACAGACACCAGCCAAAAAAAAAAGGAGAAAATGACTGGTGTATACTATTACATGTGTGCCTTTTAGTCTGTACTATAGAAATGAGTTTTCTTTCTTTCTAGATAAGTACATTCCTTTCCCAGTTAACTTATCTCTGATTTTGCATCACAGTGAACTTTATTTTGACCTTTTATTGTGTATGCTATAAAATTGGTTGGAATAACTGAGAAAAAAACCGTAAAGGCAGCACACTTGTAAGTTCTTTTTAAACTTTTCAATCGCCGCTGTGGTCTACTGAAAATAAAAGAGCCTACTTTTGACAATAACCATCTGTCTCCAGAGGTACCGGGTTCGATTCCCAGTAGGGGCAAAACTTTCTGCTCGGTTTGGTTGGTTGGTGGTTTGTTCTAAGTTCCACTATCTTATTTAAGTCTGTCAACATAACAATTTTAACAGCATTGTTGTGTTTTGGCAGTTGGAGATAAGATAGCCAGTCCCTCTGTGGTTGAGGATTCCGGATGAAGCTCGCTTCCACCTTCGACCTGATCATCCCTTACCATAAGGTGAGATGCAGGCCAAGAGATAACCCTTGTGGAAATAAAAAATTTTTTTACAAAAAATTAAACCGACGAAAAAAGAACTGAAAAGCGAAAAATAAATAACTTTGATTTCGGAAGTCGGTGGCAAAAAACGAAAATTGAAAAGCGAAGAGACCGACTTCCGAAATCAAAGTTATTTATTTTTCGCTTTTCAGTTCTTTTTTCGTCGGTTGAATTTTTTGTAAAAAAGTTTTTTATTTTTCGCTTTTGAGTTACCATTTTCTCCCGGGTACTCCAGGGGGTTACTCCAGGTTAAAGACCTGGAGTTGATGATGAGTGGTTGTGTCATCAGAACTATGTATGTGTGCGAAATTTCAACAGAATCGGTTCACAGTTGAAAATTCAGTTGGTGAAAAATCAATCAACCCCATATTTTCTACCTTTAGGGGTGGATTATAGTTTCCAATTTTAAATGGGACCAACTTCGAGGTATACCCTTCCTAATAAAAAAATAATTTTTCAAATCGGACGAATAACTAAAAATTTATGCGTGGTCATACATAAAAAATTAAAAAAAAAAAATTAAAAAAAAATACGGCTCGACTTGAGAACCTCCTCCTTTTTTTTTCGACGGTTAAAAAACAATGTTGTGTGTATGCTGAGTAGTCAAGTCTTATATCACTCTTATCCATTTTAATTGAAAGTTATTATGGACTCAACAAAATGCGAATGCGTATGCGCATGATAACTTGACATATGAAACTAAAATTAACTACTTATGTACAGTCAGGGTGATTATTTGTTTAGCAAATTATCGCACTACGTCAATTTTACCGTGTTATGCCATTTCATACCACTATTTTAGTTAGGGCGAATTCGACCAAACTTTTATCCCTAGTATAAGTCTAATTCAGCGAATAATATTTCATTTTTGACAGATTTTCTATACAAAAACTGTCAGACGTCAATTATAGACCCCGAATAAAAGATATCTAGCTTTGGTTAAATCGGCTCTTAGTCAATTTGCTAACCCATCAACTCCTCTGACTTTACATTAATTCCAACTGACTTACATCGAGCGACAGTAGTTTGTTAACTTGGTCCAAAATAAGTGACTTGAGCGGTGATATCACTATGGTAACGCCAGGCATCAGTATCGCCGGGAGCTGGTAGCACAGTGATTTACCTGTGGACGACAATTGCTGAAATGAACCATGAATCGCTCACTAAACTGAATTAATAACACATTCATCTATATTAAGAAGGTTTCAACTTTATACCTCACTAGTTTTTCCAACAATTACAGCTTGAATTTTTTTTTTATTGTAATTGAAAAGTGATGTAAATTGAGGTTATAAGATTAATCTCAATAAAGTGTTAAAAAGTTGCTAAAATTGTCACGTGATTAATGGACGACCCCCAATGCATTATGATAGCAATAAACTTGTTATGTGCGGAGGAGCACGATTTATCAAAATCCTCTATAGATACTTTATTGTACACGAAAATGGAATAAAAAAATTACTATAATACAAAGAATAAATAAATGATCAATTTACTTTATAGAGTACTAGCTGGGCCCCGCGGTTTAACCCGCGTAAGTCTCGATCCTGTGGGAATATCGGGATAAAAAGTAGCCTATGTCCTTGCCCAGGGTGCCATCTATCTCCTTGCCAAATTTTGTCGAAATCCGTTCGATGGTTTAGGCGTGAAAAGCTAACATACAGACAGACAGAGTTACTTTCGAATTTATATGGATAATATATAATAAATAAATATAATATAGTATGGATTTTATATTTAGGATTAGGATAGATGAGTAGAGTATAGGAGTATTTTTCTGCTGCATTGCCAATAAACGTATTATTCTTTCTTTCTTTCTTTCATAGGGTTACATGGGGCCGATTTTTTATTTTTATTTTAGGGTAGAATTCACTTACCTCCCCCTGTGGGCATGAGTACGAAGCAGTCGTTCCCTAGCAGAGTCGCGTTGATGACCTGCAGCTGGTTCGGGCGGAAGGACGTGAGCCCGAACCTCTCGCGAAACACCTCTAGCATCAGCGCTGAGTGAGGGTAATCCAAGCCGTCGAACTCGCCTGAAACACAAAAATAATAATAATAATACCAACCTATTATTGTCCTACGGCAAGGCACCTCTTCTCATACAGAGGAAGCATAGTTAAAGTCAAATAATTTATTTCAATTAGGCACATAAAAAGCACTTTTGAACGTCAAAATATACATAAAACTTTAAAAAAAAAATTGACCGACTTCAAAAAAAACAAAACAAAAAAGGACTACTGTACTAAAAACCAAAAGACAAAAGTACTTCTTTAATAATAAGAGAAAAATTAAAAAATAACTTTAATTTCGGAAGTCGGTGTCTTTGCTTTTAATTTTAGTTTTTGGCCACCGACTTCCGAAATTAAAGTTATTTTTTAATTTTTCTCTTATTATTAAAGAAGTACTTTTGTCTTTTGGTTTTTAGTACAGTAGTCCTTTTTTGTTTTGTTTTTTTTGAAGTCGGTCAATTTTTTTTTTAAAGTTTTATTATTTTTCCATTTTTTGTGTAATTTGATTTTTGTAATCATGGGTAGACCAACTAAAAGAGCCACCCGCATGAAGAAAAACAGAATTAAAGAGACTAATACTGCTGAAAAAGAACGCCTATCTAAGAATCGCAAACGGAGTGCTATGTCCGGTTCCCAAGAATCACCGTTAGCTTGTCATGCTAGGTTATCTCAGATGAGAAATTACATGCATTCTCATTTGTCACAGGAGTCGCCAAATGATAAGATCTGCCGACTCAATCTTATTCAAAAACGATTAAGTGGCGAGTCGTCTGAACAGCGCAAGTATCGTTTAGATGTTATACGAAACCGGCTGGCTAATGAGACTCCCGTGCCTTCTCAAGAATATAAGGGTGAACACTATACATTTGCTTACACTGTATAGTTCCCCTCATCATCATATTATAAGGTGACCATAATCAGATCTGTAATGTCACTTACAACCTATATGGTTGCAAAGTTCTTATCAATATAAATGAATTAAGTCCAAACACAAGGTAATTACTGTGAACCGTTGAGGAGTTCCGTTAATCGTCCTTCGTCTTCATCATCAGACCCTTAACGACAGTCACAACCCATCCAAGTGTAAGGTTCTTATCAATACAAATTAATCAAGCCCAAACACAAGATATCTGCTGTAAACCACTGAGGAGTTCCCTCGACTGACTGTCTTTCGTCTTCATCATCAGACCCCTAACGACAGTCAGAACCCATCAAAGTGTAAAGTTTTTATCAATACAAATTAATCAAGCCCAAACACGAGGTATCTGCTGTAAACCATTGAGGAGTTCCCTTGACTGTCTTTTGGCTCCATCATCAGATCGACTCCAGGCCTTCATAAAATTGTAGTGCTGTAAAATACTCAATGAATAAATTAAGGAATGCACTAGTTGCCCTTACGATTTTTGAAAGTTCCCCTCGATTTCTCTAGGATCCCATCATCAGATCCTGACTTGGTGACAATGGGACCACCTCAGAAGTATAAGCTTTTGAACAAAAAAAGAATTTTTTAAATCGGTTCACAAACGGCGGAGTAATCGGTGAACATACATAGTACCTCCTCCTTTTTTGAAGTCGGTAAAAAAAAAAGAATTGATTCTAGTCGTCGCTTCCAAAAGGTCGTATGGAGAAGAAAGGGCAAAAAAACTCCACATGCTCAAGACTAGGTTTAGGCTGTGCGTTGTCTGTCAGTGAATTAATTAATTAATGAATTTAAGGTTTTCATGAAGTCGATATAGATACCTATCAAGTCTGTCAGTAAAGTATCGCAATTTCAAAAAAACTGTATTGCAAATTGTTAAAATCTTTGTATACAAACAAAAACTCACCAGTAATGCCATCGTTCTGTGTGCCGACGTGAAAGTCACCCATCCCTTCATACTTCGGCTTTTCCTTCACAGTCGAGTCATCCATCAGATTGGACACTTGTAGCTCTTGGTTGCCTATGTCTTCGATATTTTCTTCAAAGTCTTCAGGTCTATATTCGGGCCAGCCATCTTCATCAACAGGTATATCGACCGCACTGTTCATTGGATCTGCATTACTGGTACTAGCAACAGAATCAGTGATGTTAATGACGCTCGCTTGAGCTGCTTCCGGCATAATATCTGTTACGTCATCCATGTCGATTGGCACTTCATAGTCATCTATAGGTTCACCATCTTCTTCATTGTCTTTAACAGAATCTGTGCTGGGTCTGTTGTTGTTCAGCAAAGAGTTTTTGCTAAGCTGTGGTGGTTGAAATTCTACGGAGCTCTGCGCTACTGGTGCACATTTTGGCGCTTCAGTCGCTGTCAAAGGTTTCAGTCTTTCCGAAGCGTTTCTAATTCTTTCAGCAGTAGATGATGGTATCTCTTTGTTTGGAGTTGATTTGTCTTCCTCTACCGTGAGCCTTGAAGGCCTTTTGAACACAAATTTGCCCTTCCCTTTGACTTGTTCAGATGTACTAGTATTCTCTGCTTCAGATTGACCGCTTGTTTCCAATTTAGATGAATTGTTGAGTGGTGAAAATGCGTCGAACAACAATGATGTTTTGGGTAATTCATTTCTTGGTCCTTTATCATTGATAACAAACTCAGGCGTGGATGTTGCGGTTCCCGAATTATTAGCTTTTTGGACACATTCTGTTACTCTTTTATGTACTCCACTAGAGACCAGGTCAAAGTCGTCTGTATCATCATCATAATTACTTAGTAGGGAGGGGCTATGACTACCATTGAATTTATGGTCACCGTTACTAAGGCTATGATCATTTACACTCTGTGATACTTGTGCACTTACACTATCAGGTTTAGCTAATATTTTCTTTAATTTATACTGTAACTGTTTTACTTTAGCATAAATTCTTCGGTCATACCCTGGGAATTTTTCTTTTATACAATTAGGTATTTTGTCAAAGGCGTGAAATATTTTTTCTAGTAAATCTATATAAAGTTCTTTACAACGTTCCTTGTCTCCAGGTTCTATTACGTCCTAAAACATTTAAAAAAATGCAAATTTAAACATGTACTGGCGTTTTTCCCGCGACTTCATCCAAGTAGATTTTCCCATACAAGATTCACCACCCCATTAAACTTTTTTTCAATTCTTTATCAGTCTATGGTACGTTCAAAACATAATAAACAATTTTGTGGTATTCTCAACGCATTTAACTACGTAAATACGGTTGCTAATGTCACAAATGGGGTTGATGAAATAGAAAGCGGTATCTAGATACGAAGTATTTATTTGGGCAAGACCCTGACTTTTGGGGGCTCTTGTCACGAACGTACGAATCCTTCGAAAAGTAGATTTTTTTATTTATAGGTTACTAGCTTCCGCCCGCGGCTTCGCCCGCGTGGCATGCCGATAAAAAGTAGCCTATGTCCTTCCCCAGGGTGCCATCTATCTCATTGCCAAAATTCGTCGAAATCCGTTCAGTGGTTTAGGCGTGAAAAGGTAACATACAGACAGACAGACAGAGTTACTTTCGAATTTATAATAATACTATGGATACGGGCTGGTGTCCGCAACTCAAACCGCGTATCTTACGTAGATTTTATTATTTATGTCATACCAGCTTCCGCCCGCGGCTTCGCCCGCGTGGTATGTCGATAAAAAGTAGTCTATGTCCTTTCTCAGGCTCTAGACTATCTGTGTACCAAATTTCATTTAAATCGGTTTAGTAGTTTTGGCGTGAAAGCGCGACAAACAGACAGACAGAGTTACTTTCGCATTTATATTATTAAAGTAAGGATTTACCTTATTATTACTCAGAGTAGCATGTTTGGCCACAGTCTCCAAGAACCCTGATAGGGAGTCATCTATCATTATATTCTTCAAAGGGTCCTTATCTTTGACACGCGGCTTTTCAGGAGTTTTCAATATCTTTTTATTGTTCTGTTGTGTTTCATGTTTATTCTTTGGTGGAGTTGGGGTTGAGCTTATCCTAATTGATCTATTCCGTCTCTCTGGTGTTCGGGATTTAGACTTATTTTTAAATGCTACTGGAAAGTCTTGAATGTCGTCCTGAAAGTATTATTGGATATTAATATAAACTAGGTACTTATGAAAATCCTGCATCTAACGTCATTCTTTTTACCCAACTACGGCGAAGCAAAAAGGAGGGTTATGATTTTGACCAGTATGTATGTTCATGTCACACCTTTAAAGTAAAACCGTTACTAAACGAAAATTCTCATGAATTGAGATATCTATTTTAAAAAAAAATAACTTTCCTAAATTACGTGTCATAATGTAAACAGAGATCTATAATAAGACCTCATTAAATGTCCTATAGAACCCTGCACTCAGATTTTATTGACAAAAAACGGTGACTTTTTTTAATATTGGCTCTCCTGTAAAATTTTATAATTTCGTTTAGTAACGGTTTTACTTTAAAGGTGCGATGTGTTCCCTCATTACTTCTAAACTACTCATCAGAATTTGACAAATGAGGTATCGTTGGTAACGTATTGATCATCTGCTGGTTATAGGCTATGTGGTGTTAAATTGAATATGGTGCCCTCTATAGAACATAAAGTCATGTTTTTTTTTTTTGCCATTTTGTTTCTCTAGTGGGTCTCTACAGGGAGCAGGTTAGTCTCAAATGAAAGGGAACTGGGTTAGCACATTTCAGAAATATATATATTATAAACCCCAAAAAAAAAAAAGTTATAAAACAATTGACTTTTTTGACGTAGTTGGGTTTAAGTTTTATAACTTTTATTTTGAAGTTTAGTTTAGGTTTTATCTATTGATATCTAAAATATACTGATTTCTGACATTGTTACGTGCAAATTATTACCGTATTCCAGCAACACTAATTTATTGTAAACCAGTTTACAACCCCGCGAGATTTATTACAATTTTACGGTGTATCTGGTAACATCTCGATCGGTATTTTTTTGCACGCAACTGTATATAACAAGTATCTTGTCTGCTAGCTACGTGCTGGTAATTGTGAATTGATAAGTGAAATTGCAAAATTGGGTTGTATATCGCCTTACACTCATCTAGCTCTAAATGACGGCGACAGTTGATTGGATATGATAATGAGCTGACTCACCACATCCATTTCAAAGATGTCATTACTTTGATTATCATGTCGCATCCTATTGTTTTGTGTGATCGGACTAACACCGTTGTTCAACACTTTACGGGCCGGCAGGAGAGGAGGTGACTCTTGATACTCATTGGAAATTTTTGGTGTCTGAAACACAAAATAAACTTTTTCAGAATACGTGTTTGGCCACGTCCTAACCAAAAGCGATGGTCGCGCGAGTATACGATCGTGTCGCTCGTTTACATGAATGTGACATACTCGCGCGATCAATCAAGCCGCGTATGTACTCGGACGTCATTATTCCACGTATGTTTGTACTCATTAAACGATCGCGTATTCGCGCGACTGTCGCTTTCAGTTAGGACGGAGGGTAAGGTACACTTCTGTGTGAGGGATACAAGCCTTAAAAAATACTCAAAGTGTTAAAAAACGTATACTTGCCGTTTTTTGTGGCTGATCACCTGTAGTTGTTTTAAATGGGGGTGTCCCTGGAATTGAAATATTGAACATATATTACAATAAATAACACTATCCAGTGATATTTTACCTTTTTACTGACGTAAATAGATGATGATGATGGTCACATATAAGGTGTTAAAAAATTAACTTTACAAACATTGAACTGAATAACTTTTACTATGGGACCAACTTTGAAATCGAAAAAAACAACAGCTGTTTCAGTTAGTTTAAGTTTTAAACTTTAATATGGAACAGCAGAATCTTTTCCCATAGTAAAAGTTGTTGCACGAGCACCTCATAATTAGTACGTAAAGTAATTTTTTTATCACCTTATACATATATGACAACCCAAATTGTCCCAAGAATTACACATTTTTGTCATTCAGTAGACACCAACTAAAACGAAGGATGACGGCTCGCCTATATTGGCATACCTACCTTAACCAAAACTATCATGTACACACATGGTGCATTTTGGAATGCATTTGACATAAGGGACATTGCCCATCCACGTTTTTAACGGGTTATTCCGTTTATCCACCCTAAAACAGCCACCCTACCCTAGGGTGGATACTCAGAAACACATGTACAGTCATTTAGAGAAACTGGCACAAATGTACATTAAAAGAGACGAATTTATCCAACTAAAGTATTGTCGCCAACTCGCCATTAAACAGAAAATGCAATGAGAATCACTAACAATGTTTATTTTTATCAGAAAATGCTGCATTGATTAGGTAATTATGAAGAATATTATTGTTGATGTTTTTGTGTGATTCAAATGATCTGACAAAATTTTAGAATGGGATATTTCTAATGTTTTTTAAAATGATACTAGACTAATAAGATTTGCATGCCCTTGTGACGGCAAAACATGGAGAACGAACCTTATAAAAACACCTATGTACAAATTTACCCATGTTTGCAAAGGAATAAATGATTTGATTTGATGATTTTGATTTGAAGGATGTAATTAATTAATTAAAAATATAAATTGGCTGTACATGATTAGGACATAAATGAACTTCATCATTTGGATTTAAAAACAAGTTAGGTTCATAATTAATGATACTCACAGTTAGCTGTGGTGCTTGAGGATTTTGATTTAAATACAAATCTGGATTTCTTCTCTGAGACCTGCTCATTTTTGCTTCCGCTGAAAAACAAAAAAAAAATGCCGTAAAATCAAGAATAATATTTCATCTGTGGGGGCTTGTAATTAGCAACTTAGTTTTATATTATTGATATTATAATGATATTTGCTGTAACGAAAAGAAAAAAAAAAATGTTTTTACTGTCTAAAATGTCTTGTTTTTTCTTTCTTTCTTTTTTATCCTTTTTTTTGTGTTATATTTCCATATAGGAAAGGAATGAAAATATCCATGTTGAGGAGCACAACAATAAGTTTCAATTCAACCATAGCACAAATTAAATCGAATCATTTACTTGCCTAGAAAGAAACCTTTAGGTTTCTTGGATCATTTATGTAAGTTTTGTTGTCTACATGATCTGACCAGAGAAATCAGATTTATTTAAATCATATACTATTAAATGAGTTATATTTTTATATACATATCCTTACACATTATAAAACAAAGACCTCCGCCGCATCTGTCTGTCGTCCTGTATGTGATAAACTCAAAAATTACTGCACCAATATTCATGCTGTTTTCACCAATGGATAGAGTGTTTCTCGAGTAAGGTTTTAGTATATAATAACCGACATCCACGCGGGCGAAGTCGCGGGCATCAGCTAGTGTATTATATATTTGTAATCACATTCTCGAAAATAGCTTTAAAAATTTCGATGAAAATTGGTTGGGTTAATGGAGGCGAAAAATCGTTCTAAATAGGTCTCATATCAGGGAAAATTAGTTTTCTCTATTTTCACCTGAGCTGAGCTTGGTCGCTCAGGTACTATAATGTAATATCACCAATTATTCTGAGCACTATTCAAGGTGATATTTTTACATTGCTTTTTCTCTCAAGACTGCTGTTAATCTCGCAACCTTGCAATTGGCGTAGCATACCGGCATTATCGCTGCCACTGCAGCCTGCATGCTACTAATTATGCTTTTATATTTTTGATCCCATGAGGCTGGCATTCACCTAAATTGCAATGAAGTCTCAAACAACAGTTAATTTTTTTCAACTTCTCTATTCTGCTTAGACTGTGTATAGCCTTAATTAAAACTGGTTTTGATGAACGTCAGTATCTCAACACCATGAGCTTAACATTTTTTGGAAAGCATATTTGAGATTGAAAGAAAGTACAAGTTACGGTTTTCTTCCTTCACCTAACTTGAAAGATAATAATTCAACTGTTGACCATAGCTGATGAATGATATGGATGACTCATGGGTCAGAGTTATTGTTCAAATATTCAAGATTTAGCAACCTCATTTTTTTAAATTATTATTTACAAATTCACGCCGGTCTTTTTAAAGAGCAGATAAAGATCTCACTACCCTCAACACCATGTTGTGAGTATGTTAATTCAATGCACCAGCAAAAAAAATACACTGTACTTTATTGCTGTTTGATAAAAACAGGAAATATTCTAAAATAAGTAATGGTTTGTAATTGTACTAAATAACGAAATCGACGACGAGGAATAAAGGAATGATAAAAAGTACATAAGTTATTCTACCTTGTATTGTTTGAACTCGAGTTACCAGTAGTTTTCTTGATAAAATTCATCAAAGAGGATTGCTTGCTTATTGATGACATCGTTGTATTATCAACAACTGTCCTTTTCATTTATCATTGTAAATAAAAAAACAAAATTATTTTCTGTACTTTTTCAGTTCATGCAAATAAAATTTCAAAACTCACAATAACACGTTCCAGAGAACAATACTTACGAACAGCTGTCAGTTTAATTGTTAAACATAACTTTCTTGCAAACTATTCGTTTTTATGTTAAAAATGTTAATTATGTAGAATGGAATGCTTTTCAAATATTCACAGATTATCTATTCAGATTCAGAATGGGGATAAAAAAAAAGGTGAAAACTCATCATCCACCATCTACAGCTTTTGCGAATAGGCCTATCTCTTTGTTGGTGCCAATCTCCACGTTCCTGCGACAGCTTCCAGTGAAAACTCGCCTAACATAAAATTAGTAAGGAATCACTAGTAACTTAGTAAGGAAGCACTACACACTAGAGATGAGTTGTAACAGGTTAAACACGATATCTGTTATCACTGTTACTGTGACAAAAAAATTACAGATCCAAATGTTATTTTTGTACGGGCTATAAACACGTATTTAAATCTCAACTGAACATCTTCTTTATTTCTTTTCGTTAAAGTCGAAAATCGTATCCGAAGTTTTAACAGTAACTGCCGCGGTAACAGTCTTGAGGATCTGTTATTTTAAGTAACAGATATGTTTTAGTGTTAGGAAAAATTTCTAACCACTATTTTTTTATATCTGTTATTTTTACCTGTGACGACAAATATGCCTCACTTCTACTAGTCCTACTACACACACTATACACGAGAAAATGTGACAGTTCAATGACGTTTCTTCATTTGTTGTGAATGTGATTTTTCAAATGAAATAATGTCTCTTAGAAAAGTGCTTTTTCTAACAAGAACTGCGTGTTGTAAGACAGGAAATCTACATTCTAAAAAAATTTCAAGGCAGAATATATGGTTACTTTCTGCCAACACGCCCAAATTGTACAGTACGGAAAATATAGGTTAGTATCCAATTTTCTCCCTTATACCCGGCAAATGTTGAATCAATTGGGTTATTTCAAGTAACCCTGTAAAGAATTCAATTAAAATTAATTTCAATAATTCTTGACATTATTATCAATTGCTGTTAACACTCAAATATTGTCATAAATCATTAGCTCTGAGAGGTGCGCGATTTTGAAATCAGCAACGGAGACCCAACCAGTTTCATGTAGAATACTTGCCTTAAAATAAACCTGAACTGTTTATTCTACGTAAAAACTTCAAAACCCTTGCCTTAAAATAAACCTGAACTGTTTATTCTACGTAAAAACTTCAAAACCCTTGCTTGTTTTTATAAAATGTGACAAAAATTGTTTCTGATGTAAGAGACTAGTAAAGCCATGCGACATGTTTGTCCTCACTCAGTTTCATTATGGAAACATAATAGTATAATGAAACCATTATAACATTCTTCTTACTTTTTTATTATTATATGCCTATGTTGTCCCACTGCAGTGCAAAGATCTCTCTTCTTTCCACTTTTCCTCCTTTCCTACTCTTATACAAATGTGGGCTCCTTTGGAAAGGCGTCTAGTTTATTACACAATCTCCTTTTGGGCCTGCTGCATTGTCAGTTTCTGCCATACATGTCCCATTATTTGCCCTGAAATAAAACTCTGAATGATTTTAACTTGATATTTTCCTAAGTTCCAGACAAAAATAAAAAAGAAGCTGAGAAAATTGATATCTTGGGCCGCTTTTTCCCACAATCTCCGCTGACCACAGACGATGCACAAGCTATTAAGAAGGAACAAGAGAAGTTTGAGCAAGAAAATAAGGAGAAGACAGAAGAAAACGAGAAAAGTTGGAGGCGGATGAAGATGGGGTATGTCAGAATAAGCTACTAATGTTGGTCCCAAAACTATCTGATGAAAGTGTAAACAAAGAAAGTTGAATGAATGAATGAAATGCACCGACCCCAGCGTGGCTTAACCAGACTCGATAAATCGAATGAACCCCAGGATTTGCACTAGCCCCTGAAGCCTCATGGTTCATGGGGTTTCAGCAGCCATTGCATATCCTGGAGTAGACCGGGGGGCGCGGGTAATGGTAGGGAAGAGTGTGCCCTTCGGGATAAGGAAGGATTTGCGAGCCTACCGGATATGCATCCTTGAGTAAGCAATGGACTAGTGGAGAGACGGGTAATATTTATCTAAGGATGGCAGCATAAATTAAATTAAACAATCCTTCACTCAAGAATAACACATTCATCTGTATTTAGAAGGTTTTAACTTTATGTCCCAGTCCCACCACATTTTCCAACAATTACTGTTTGAATAATATTATTAAATTGTCATTGAAAAATAGTCGACGAAAATTTAGGTTATAAAATCAACCTCAATTGCCAAATTAATAACATATTTATTTAGATTTAGAATTTTGGGTTTAAAAGTAATCAAATAATCAAATTGAAGCACTCAATTTGTGACACTATAATGTGGCATCCACAGGTACATTTTCTGATCCATTTGTTTGCATTTTCATCAGATACTTTTGAAACAAACCATAAATCTTTTCAGACTTCTAGAGTAATGATAGGTGGACTGAGTGAAAGATGATGTGGCTAGATAGGGCAACTACTGAGATGACAACTAATAGAGAAGTATGTCAGAATAAGACATGCAGCAGTAACCCCAAATAAATTAGGAAAAGGACAAGAAAATGTATAGTACTGTAGACCTAGAGGAAGCAAGCTCACTGCTTCAGGTGTTTTAAACTCAAAGTCAAAATCCTTAATGAGATGTCTGAAGTTTCACGGTTCTGTTATTTTTTTGTAACATACCTTATTTGGTAATACTGGCTGGAGTCCCCAACTCCACGTAAACGCGTATTTTGCGTACTGATGGAAAAATCGGTTATTCAATCCACCCCAGCTCCTCAAAGAAGGCCAGCAACGCCTTGGTGTTACTGACAATCTCACGTAGTATTCTTTTATTTTTCGCAGGTTCGCAGTATTCGGCGGCGCCATGACGGTTGTGGGCAGCTGCCTCGTGGTAGAAATGGGGGCTCCTCGCCGCGGTGACGACGGGGAAATCCTTGAGGACGAGTTCTCAGCAATGCCCATCGTCCTGCAGTACCTGCGGCGCACGTGGAAGGAACTCACCTTTTATGAAAAGGTTACATCCTTCATGTGTGATAAAAAGCCATGTCTGTATGTCTGTTCGTTGGCTACATACATAGAGCGCGGAATCGCCGCGCCCGCAGTGTCTAGAGACGGCAGTACTAATAAAAATTCTTGGCGCCGAAAGTGCGTTCAGCATTCAACTGCTGTCACGGACCACCTTCAAAGCTGTCAGTTTCTTTAGGTTTATCATTTGTGTCGGTCACACACTTGGTTTGGAAACTGTTGATAATGCTGGATTTAGGCTGCCTGTTCATTGACGCAGAGCGAGGCAGTGGAGCGGAGAAAGGGAGTTATGCGGAGCGGAGTTGCGGACTGTGCGGAGCTAGGCTGAGTTCACGCGACGAATAATTTGAGCGGGAGGCGGAGGCGGCTGAAGATCTCCGCTTCCCGATTTTTATGATTTTTTAAACTGATTGGCAAATCCCGGTCCACTGAAGCGGAGTGGAGATTTTATGCAATTCCATTGGTTAATACTGGCACAGCTCCGCCCCGCTCCTTTCCTCTCCACCCCAGTGGACAGTCAGCCTTAACAGCGGCCGCCGAGGCGTGTTTGTTGTGCACTGAGGGCTACATACAAACAACAGCATATTTTCAGTAGTAGTAATATCAAGTCTGTTTGTGCCGAGTGGAATAGCATTATGGTAATACGGCCTTATACATATTATAACTGGCAAAATGTGGGTGTATTATAGTATAGTCGACCTCCTTGTCACTTTTGACAACAATTCCCACGATCCTAGTACGCAAAAATGAAAAAAAACTAAGTTTGAAACCGTCAAATTAACACAGACAAGTAGACATTTTCGTTTTATGAAGGGTACGCTCATATTTAAGCTTTGGGTGCTAAAACAATTATGAGGTCGACTATACACCCTATTCCATCTCAGTCCACCCTTATGAGAATACTGACGTGAAAACAAAAGAAGGACAGAAAGAATAATAGTTTATTCGTGACGCGTGACGCTTATTATTGGTCTGCAGATGATAAAGGAGCCATCCCGTGAGAAGTTGCTGCCTGACCCACTGCCTCCTCCGTATCAACCCACATACACGCTTGTGTTGGAGTTTACTGATGTCCTGGTACATCCCGACTGGTCCTACCAGACTGGATGGAGGTATGTTCTTTAATCTTACTTGCAGAGATTGTGATGATGAATTTTCCCTGCCAAACAAATATCAACATTGCATCACTTAAAATAAAGTCGAAAATAACTGCTTTACTGCTGTCCAAATCAATGCTGTCTCGGACCTATGTAAGTTTATTTATTTTGAACTTTATTTCAACCAGCGCAAGATTCATATTTGTCTATAACAATTAAATAAATAGGTATCGATATTTGTCTTCTACTTCACCAGGTTCAAGAAGCGTCCAGGCGTTGACCAGTTCCTTCAGTCGGTTGCCAGCTCAAACTACGAAGTGGTCATCTTCACCTCGGAGAATGCCTTCATGATATGGCCAGTCCTCGACAAACTGGATCCCGAGAACAAGTTCATCACATACAGACTCTTTAGAGACTCTACGCACTTCATCGATGGCGTTCATGTGAAGAATCTGGAGGGACTTAATCGGGATCTTTCTAAGGTACACCTTCCCCTTTATTATCTTTATTACTCATAAGTTTTAGCCTAGTCTGTAACTGTGTGTACATTATGCAATAAATAAATAAATTCATAAATATTGCTTAAAGTTAAGAGACGTTTTAGCTAGTGACCGAAGCTTCGTTTTCGGCAAAAAAGTCATGATTCGGCCATAAACTAGCCGAAGCTTCGGCCAAGCCCAAAACCAGAAGTTCGTGAATAGTCGCGCGTGACAGAAGGAGCGGTAAGCACTATAAGTATTTATGTACTCGTAGGTATTACCCAAATTAGTAAGCTTTTAGTGTCGGAATGATTACTGGTGATTTGCTGTTTATGAAAGTTCTGTTGAATTATGTTTTGTAGGGAAAGGATTTCATAAATAAAAGCACAGAAAGACAAGGCTACAGATTTATTTAATTAGACTTGTCAGTATTTAATCAGAAAGATAGTTGTCCGTTCACAAAACTAGGTCTTCATGGAGAAGAAGGACAAAAAACTCCATGGAAACAGTATAATAGTTTTCTATCGGAATAATAGCAACATTATAAAAATTGCAAAGAAAAGAACATGAATATTCCGTTATACAATTTACATATTATCAATGTTGGCAATAGTAAACCATACACAACAACATAATCATATTAAGCAATAATTACGGTATAATATCAAATTACTTAACTTACGTAACATCTGCCAGTCTATTCCAAACAACAACGGCACTAGAACCAACCTACTTGACATCTATCGAGCAACTGAACCGATAAACCGATTCGGATATCGCTACGCCCCCGCAAGGGGGAGTGGCGAGCGGGATCGGGGCTTCGCCCCCTGCCCGCGGAGGCTGTACGGTGGCCCGCCACTGCGGGCCCCTCAATCTGTTTGCCTATAGCGGCGGTTAGCATCAGTCGGACGCGTTATTAACGCGTCCGTGTACTGAACCGATAACGTGCTTACAATCCTTTTTATATCCTACAAACGTCACTTTATGTCAAACATCTACCGTCATTTTAAAACAATCATAGATGATCATATATTTTGGCTAATTAACTTCCAATACAGGTAATAATAAACAAATCTTATGTGATTGAATCGTTTTAAAACATTATAAGGTAATAAAGCAATTTAATAAATACTTATTGCAAATCAATCATTATGATTATGATTAAAAGCCAATTCGTTATTCTTAAATAAAATTCAATAGAATACCAACATCAACTGACAGTATTGTGACAATCGTTGAAACAGCTTATTATATTATATTATAAATTAAAAATTTAAAAAACCCCCGACACAAGCAAAAACCTCTAAAAAGAAAAAAAAAAAAAAATAACTTAAACAGGGTCAATCCCTTAAAGTTTTATACAAGATGTTGGTAATATTTTGTTCCAAGCGTCGCCGTCGTCGCGTCGGGGGACGGCTAGAAAAAAATAATATACAAAACTTAAACAGGGTCACTGTTTAAGTTTTGTATATTATTTTTTTCTTTTTAGAGGTTTTTGTTTGTCGGGGGTTTTTTAAATTTTTAATTTAAGTTTTATTTCCTGCTTTTTAAACTTGAGATACTTTTAAAATTTTTGATTTGTTTTATTTCCTGTTTTTTAAACTTTATAAGTACAAGCTTTTAAAATTTAAGTTTTATTCCCTGCTTTTTAAACTTTATACACTTTAGGGAGTTATTACGTTATTATTGATAATAAATATAAGTGTAGTAGAAGTAATAACAATATAAAGTTGTTTAATCCAATTTGATAGATTTTCGTGAGTATTAGTGACGGTTTTTTTTAAGGTGGTAGGTAATTTTATCATTCCACGGCATTAAAATGGGTAATTTCAAATCAATTGAACGAGTGAAATTCAATAAAAGCTCTTTCCTACTCCATCATTAGACCCGTTCACGATCTATCTATAACCTATTTATTGAGACCATTCCAATGAGCCCAAAAACACGATACCGGTGCTGTAAGTTAGTGAGGGAGTTGGGTATCCTGCGAATTCCAGGTGTTGCTGCAGCATCAGTTCATGGTTACTATGTTCTTCTAATATCATTGAAGTAACAGAATACTACATTTCGAATCGATCAGACCTGTGGAAGATGCACACATTCATTCATCAACTAGAAAACAGCTGATAATCATCAAACGGCTGAACCGATTTTCTTGAATTGTAGCTAAGAACACTCTCGATCAAGACACCTTACATACAAAAAAATAATAATCAAAATCGGTTTAGCCGTTTGGGAGCTACGATGGAACAGACAGACACACAGATACACACGTTAAACTTATAACACCCCTCTGTTTCCGTCGGGGGTTAAAAATAGCAATATAAAATCTAAGATATGCTAACGTAATAATTTATAGTATAAATGTATTTACATCTTAATTAATTATATAAGTTTAGTGTTATTTTTACGTAAACAATACCTAGTTAAATAAGGTACTTTCTACATTGGTCCCAAGCTTCGTAAATGTGACAGGTGTCACTATCGAACAAACAATATTTTTAATATTAAAATACTCTCAAAATTAATAATCTAACACGCGCCATTCGGGCTACTTCGTAAAGCTCGGCAATATCAGCTGAATCAATAGGAAGGCACAGCAAGAAGTACTTACACGAAATGTTGTATCCTCTAACTAGCGACCCGCCCCGGCTTCGCACGGGTGCAATGCTGATACTAAATACACTACAGAAAAACTGTGAACGTTGTATATAAAAACATAGCGGCCCGCTCCGGCTTCGCACGGGTATAAAATATATAGCCTATGTGATTAAAATCGATTCAGTAGTTTTGATTTATTCATTACTGCCCGTGGCCCGCACGCGTTAAATTTGGAGTAAAACAATCCCCCTTTCCCTATACCATGAAGATTTCCTGCTATCTCAGTTCTATATGTACGATTACCTATGCACAAATTGCCATATTATTAGTATGTGCCGCAGTAAAAAATATCTAAATTCTTACCATTTAGAAACAAAAGATAATCAACAATCATAAAAAACAAAAGATACCTATTCTATTCAGTTCTTTTTTTTTAACTGAAATACGTCAACTTAAACAACGATTTTAATTAAATTAAAAGTACTTAAAAAATAATTTGCTATTCGTGCGACTAAAAACAAAAGATAATCAACAATCATCAACAACAAAAGATACCTATTCTATTAATTACTTTTTCTGAACTTACATATCTCACCTTAAATCACGATTTTTGAAAATAATTTCCCTAATATTAAATTGATCTAACTGTAAATTTTAATCAAAATCTTAATAGAAAATTGCAATCCATAAATTATGGTTTTATTTAATCTAATCTTATCTCACCTTATGTAGGTACTTATAATTACTATAAGTGCGATTTAAAAATTAACCTTAGAATAGAATATAATTTATATTTTAAAACTACTATCATACAATTATTTATCGTAACTTACTTATAATTACTGATACGTTGTCGCGCTGAAAAGCACGTTTTTATAATAAACGCGTCCGATCGCTGCTAAATTCAAAGTGCTGTAGGGAAAACCGCGGCCTCAGACGCGCTATTTATAGGCACGCTCTTGCCGCACCGGGCGGCCGGCCGGTACCGCCGCAAACGCTACGTCCCGCAATTTTTAAATCTGTAATATCTTCGAAAATATTCACTTAAATCATACGGTGTAAAGGGCCATATAGATCTATATTAAATGAACAATGTATTCAAGGTATTTAATTGGTTAAGGATTAATGCTGTATTGGTTAAAATGGCTTCGAAAATTAGCCTTTATTTGTCGTAAAAAGTAAATGACAAAAAAAAGTTATTGTGGGTTATCCATAAGAGATAGACATATACCATCACGGACTTTTCTGTAGACCTTTTCAATGTGTACAATACTTAGTACATTATTTTGATAAAACTCGTAGGGTTCAGCCTGCGTTTGCAATGTAAGCGGAAAAAATGTAATTATTTACGACATCACATTAGAAACCTCAAAAATAACAGTACTTCTCCACTATTTAATGGATGTTATTATACATATAAACCTTCCTCGTGAATCACTCTATCTATTAAAAAAAACCGCATCAAAATCCGTTGCGTAGTTTCAAAGATTTAAGCATACAAAGGGACATAGGGACAGAGAAAGCGACTTTGTTTTATACTATATATATAATATATAATATATATATATATATATATATATATATATATCCTCTAATGAAGTAAGTCGTTGTATTTGTATCCATCTTGTTTTATTTATTTTAAAGCCTGTATTTGCTCTTTTCTTTCCCTAAGTGTAAAAAAAACAAACAAGATTTCAGTGTACAGCGGAAATATTCATATTTTTTAATATCTAAATCATTTTCGTTTTCGGCCGAAAATAATACTAAAGCCGAAGCTTCTTTTTCGGTTTCGGCTGAAAACCCATTTTCGGTTGGAGACATTTACAGTAAAAAAAAAATACTGCCTAGCCTTTTCCCAACTATGTCGGGGTCGGCTTCCAGTCTAACCGGATACAGCTGAATACCAGTATTTTACATGGAGCGACTGCCTATCTGACCTCCACAACCCAGTAACTGGGTAGTATGATACCCGTTTGGTAAGACTAGTTGTCAGACTTTCGGGCTTCTGACGACCCGTAACGACTGTCAAAGATCCACAATGACTGCCGGGACCAACGGCTTAACGTGCTTTCCGAGCCACGGAGGAGTCTCGATATGTAAAGATGGTCACCCATCCACGGACCTACCCCGGCAAGCGTAGCTTAACCTGATGGATCGACTCGTGCAGCTGTTATTACTTAGCCACGAGCTCTTCCTCGAGCCAGCTCGAGCTAGTTTTACGTAAATAAATGTATGGTTAACCGGTCGCTAATGATTACTTTACTGTAACCAGCATTTATAAATAAACCTCCTTATCTTTAACTATTGCGTCTTGCATTGCAGACAGTTAAAATGTAAGGCATTATTTTCTAGAATAATGTTTATTTCTACTTGTTAAATTTTAATCAATAGACTTTTCATATAACCAATGTCAGTTTTTTAAGTATTTAATTAAAAATCACATAAAATCCATCGACGGAGCCAGGATCCAAAAATTATAATAGAAAAAAATTACAAGTTTTTTAAGTGAAAACTCCTTTAGGGGCGTTGAGCACTTTTTGGGTGAAAAAAAATCATGGAACTCGCGTCATCGTCACCGTCACGCTTGAAGAAATGTTTTTAGCGCCATCTACCGTCTACCGTTTGAATTACGTCGATGTTACGCATTGTTGCTTAGTTTTCACTTCTATCGGCAGTCACCAAAGACTGCCCCGCATTTTTTTTAAATAACTGCCTCTTTATTACTAATGTCTGGGCTTTTTAGAACTAAGAAGAGACTATGATTGACGTATTGTTATTGCAGGTCATAGTGATCGATTGGAACAAGCAAGCTACAAAGTTCCACCCGCAGAACTCCCTCATCCTCAAGAAGTGGAAGGGCGCAGACGAAGACACGGCTCTCCTGGACCTCGCTAATCTGCTACAGAGTAAGAAAACTGCTGCATCTTTTATAATTAGATGGCGAAACTGCACTTTTGTGCAGCTTCGCCATCGGTTCAAAATCGGTTGAACGGACTGTAAAAAAGCTTTATTTAAATGTCTAATCTTATTTCAAATGGAGTATAAGTACGGTGAGAGCAAATCTAGCGAATTAATCTTTGGGCAGCCGGGTTTGACTTCACGGTGTCAAAAATGCTCTGTAGGAAAACACACCAACTTTCATAATTAACGTTTCAGCGACGTCATTCGCCCGTAAATTGCGGACACTATCTGGCGGCCATCCCACTTCTAGATAATCGTAGCTTTAGGGATACGGTGTAGGAAATGTCTTACCTTTGGTCGGAACTACGGATGTCGTGCTTAGAGAGTACCCTAAGCACGTGGTTGTGTTTCTACTAACAGAACGCGAGTGCGGCGCTCACACACTCACACAAACGTATGAGTTTGCGTATTTTCTAATACGAATGAGCCGCCGACCGCGTGTTTCACTCGAAGACGGCTGGAAAACACATTTGCCTTATTACCACAAAACGGTGTTTAGCAGGTATTTAGCCTAAACACCTTTTAAACATGACATTTCTGTATGGAGTTTGACATAAAAGTGACAATAAGCACGCGTTGAACAAGTGTCTAAGTTCTTGTGGTAAGGCCCTTGGTGTTTTGTTTTTGTCACTACGCAAGTGTGGTTATTTTTAATGATTGTATACTAGTACCCTGTCGTAAATATGGGCCATCCAGTTTTATAAGCAAAGTCATGATGTTATTTTATGCCATCCCCAGAATACAGTCCTGATGTTAATGTTACGTTTTCCCTACCTCACAGCGATAGCTATGTCAGACGTGATCGACGTGCGCGAAGTCTTGACATACTACAGCCAGTTCGACGACCCCATCGCCGCCTTCCGCGAGAACCAGCGTAAGTTAATGGAACAGCTTGAGGAGAAAGAGCGCGAGAACAAGGGGCCCGACCAGCCGCTTACTAGGAGCTGGCTCAGGACCTTCACCAGGCGCTAACAGTAGTAGGTACGTCAGTCAACAATATAAACTATACTCTGTTTCAAAAGTACCTCATGAAAATGTAAACAAACGTGATGAGAAAACGTACCTGTGGATGGCCGAATTGTAGTGCCACTTACAAATGCAGTGCTTTGATTTGATTATGTGAGTACTTAAACCTGAAATTCGTATTTTCAATCACCTTAAGATGGGTATCACTTATAAAATCCAATTAATCCGACTGGGGCAGTCAATGGGTTAATAATATTACTTATTCAAACAACAATTTTTAGAAAAAGTGGTGACATAAAATGTTGAAACCTGTTAAAATGTGAATAGAAACTAATGTATTACTAAATTTACTAATTCGTTTTAACAGGGGGACATTGAACAGGGTTTGTTTACACGTTTATCAGATAGTTTTGGGACAGACTTTAGCTACAACACGCGGTATGGCTGGGCGGTTGATTTTTTTTGTCGAGATAAAATTAGCCTATGTCAGTTTCCAGTCAATAAACTATTCAAATGCAAAAAAGTAGATACGGCACATCTACGGACACACTTTTATTGGAAAAGTATAATCTAAGTACCTGTAGTTTGACTGAGACCGCTGTTCCGCGCCTAAGACGCCGCCACAAAGCGAGACGGGAGGCAGTGCAGGTCGCTCATTCGTGAAAGCTCAGGCGCGCGGCGTCCCGCCCGCCGCTGATTGGTCAAAACTGCCCCCCGAATCGCCGCGCTTTCTTAAGAAGCGGAACAGCGGTTCCGGTCAAACTATAACCAACATCTCACGCACTAACGGATCGAAGTGTTTCTTGCCATAAGAGTGACTTAGGCTATTTTTATTAAGAAAAATGCACGGTTCCTGTGGGAATCTATATGTGGGTGAAACCGCGGTGCACAACACTATAACTAAAGCCAATTTTTATAGCCACTCTCAAACCGCAACTGCCCTTACACACACGCACACTGCTCATAAAGATAGATATTAATATTTTAATAGTGCAGTCCGTGGTTTAATTTATGTATTGAAATTAATCCTTTAAAGTTAGGGCCCATTTAGGAGCGACTGAATGAAATGAAAGAAATATTTTTATAGCGTCCTGAGTGTGGTTGTTTGTTCATGCGAGATTTGTGTGCGAATATCCGGCCCGCCGAATATTCGGCCAATATCCAACCGAATCACTTTCCGGTGCATCTAGGGATGTATTATATTCGATCAGGTGAATGAAATTGCTTAATACATTAGAATATTCTTAAAATGTTCTAATGTATTAATCAATTTTTTTATAAATGTAGGTTTCAAATGTTGTTGCTTTATATTTTCTGTAAAATGTTCCTTAGGTCACGTCTTTACATCGTCATCTGTAAGTATCTTTTACTTTAAGTGGGGGCGAAGGGAAAAGTTGTTTCAGTGTGAAAAAGAGACGGAGCTATAAAGGAAGAATAACTGTATCCCTTTTTCGCACTGAAACAAAAATTACTATGAGACTACCCTATATGGCCCCACAAGAAAAGACAATTTGAAAATTAGAGCTTTAAATTATTTTTTCTTATATCTGCTAGTAAAATAAAGCAACTTTAGTTAAGGTGGTACCCATGTATTTCTTTGTATTATTTAAATTGTTTATACTACAATTGAATGTAAACTAATCAAGTGGTTCCCATGGTTGTTATGTTTGTTTATTTTGGTTGGGAGATATCAACTGTGCTTATTTTTCCAGTTTTCGACGATGTACCCGAAGACTGAATGAATACCTCTGCGGGATATCGACTGATGTAATTTTGTTAAAAGCTAAGCTTTAACAACTTTGCATTTACATGCATTGTAAGTAGATTTTGCTTCATGCAACACCAATTAAATTGTTAGTATGAATGGTTGATAGTTCCCAACTTGTTTCTACGACGACGTAGTTTTAAACTTGCTTTTGCTCGTACTTACTACTCGGCGCACGCGCAAGTTTAAAACTACCTCGTCATCTTTATGAATTAATTTTAATGTGAATATGTTTGTACGCTAATTTGATGTATGCAAGGTTGTTTGTAAAAACTCAGTCATATAGGTAGGAAATATAGTTGTTTATAAATAAAATTATTGTTTTATTTCACTGTTATTCATTACTGAAAAATAAACTAAAGGAGGATTCGTCTTTCGTATCCTCACACTGGGCCTGGGGCCATATGTCCAAGAGTCCAGACTCGATCTCTTCGTTTTCAAATGCGTCATATATTTCCTTTTCACTGAACTTGCTAACTTTTCTGTGAAATTTATTTTCACCTAATTTGAAATCGTCAGGTATCCTCTTCAACTTTTTCCAAATGTTACTGATATCTTCTGTAGATGATACTTCTAAGTCTTTTGGTTCTCTCTTATAAGCTTTACTCCATTCGTTTAGAAGTTCTGTGCTGGTGTCGTCGAAAAAGGCGGTCATGTATTGTGGACACAGAGTGTGATAAGACACATCACCTAGCGAGTTTAACATGAGCAAGTTATATTTATCATCTTGTTCTAATACTAATAATCCAGTGATTGAAGTACATAGTCTACTATCGATAGGATTATTCAAATCACAGCAAAGCATTTTCTCTTTAGCCTCGTTTAAAACTTGTAATATACTTGGTGGCCGATATGGGATGGTAACACTGCTGATGTCTGTGTGCCTGGTCAGCCTGTCTGCATGATTACTGACCACACACAAGTCCTCACACCACTGACTGCTCATACTGATCAACTCTTTGTTATAATCAAACTTACACACTGCCATGTAAGTTGGTAAACACTGCATGCCATGTGTCCACCTTTGAACAACTTTGAGTTTGTTTTTTTCTTTTTTGCTGTAGCGTAGATCCATTAAGAACAGATGATGATCGGTTCCGAAGTATAGCAGGCGCTTGTCTGTGGCGGGGCTCGCGACACTGATGTCATTACATGCAACATCGTCAGTGATACTTCTTAGGTTTTTCCAACGTTGGAAAGCAGAGTTAGTTCTCTTATCATAGAGTGTAATGGAATTTTTCGAGACATGTGTGAAGTAACCTCTTTCTGAGCCAAGAACTGTGCTCCAATTGTCGATCAAACTTTTTACATTCCCACGTAACTGTCTACTTCGTCCCTTCATCCTGTCTAAGTTTACAATAGTCAGTTTATAGTCTAAAGTAGTAACATACAATATGTTCTTATGATATTCATCAAAAGATATACCAGTGAAAGGTAATGTAGACTCCATTTCTTTAATTTTTTCTATTTGTATGGAATCATCTTTTTCTTGTAATTTCAATACAAAAATCTTGTTTTTAGTTCTCAATGCTATAATGTTCTGTGATGATATTGTTTCAAGGATGTTGAGGTCTCCTCCACAGTCAAATTTTACTACAGTATCGTTTTCTATTAACAAATTGTACCTCATGAAATGGCAAATATCTGAAAAACAAAGAAAACAATTGAACTAATTAATCTTTGATAAAACAATTTATATTGCTCAGACATCAGTTATTCATAAACAAGCCTTATTACCACAAAACCGTGTTTTGTTAGCCGTGTTTAGCCTAAACACCTTTTTTAACATGACATCTCTGTAACATAAAACTGACATTTAAACATGCATTGAACAAGTGTCTACGTTTTTGTGGTAAGGCCTTTGGTTTTTATGTGAGTGTATTCACAGCCTTTTATTAGGCAGACCAGTAATATGTCTTGGTTAATTGAAAAAAGTAGCATAGGAATACTCAAAACCAACCAGACAGCCAACTTTTCAACATGGATTTGTAGACAGTTCATAGAAGACTACTTACACATGCAACTAAACTCGCTGTGCACCAAATAGTCAAGTCCACTGAAACTTATCAGCAACATGTTCCCATGACCTGCATAATACCAATTGTAGCTGCTCTCAAAGTACGGGTCAGGATTCTGTTCGTAATGCGCAGCTATCTCAACCAGTTGCTTGGGACAGTGTAATACTTCATCATTGATTGATTCATATTTACGTTTTCTACTCATAAGACCTGGTGAACATGAAAGAATTTTATTTATTTGTTTTGTTCCTTGATAATGTTATTGGGAATTGAAACTAGGTTATTATACGGCTTTCAAGGTGGTTTTTGCAGACAGTGCAAGAAAGCAGCAATATTTCATAAGAAATGTATATTTATCCCCGTGACGATTCTTATTTGTGAACTGGGAATTTGTAATAATTTAGATTGAATGAAACAAGCCACAATGATTAACTTACTTATAATTCTCTTGTAATCCTGCATGGTGTCCTGCCATACCATTTTCTTTTTCATATACTCAGTAACTGGATCTTTCTTATCAATATTCTGTATGAGCGATATCATTTTAGGCAACAGACTCTTGTGTGAAAATGTTTCAAAGTAACCGGAGTTCAGGCCTCCATCCCAGTCATCGCTGAATACGTTCAAAGGATGGCCAACAAGAAGGAAATGCTTGTAATCTTGATATTTTCCAGCTGTGGTCCGTCTCTGTCTCACTGTTTGACTGTACAATGTGTAGATTTTGTTCATGTTCTTGTGATTCTCTTCTAAATAATCAATTATTTTGTCTACTGGGGCATTGTTATCTAATTCGCTGGCTATGAATGTAGCTTCTTTTCTTTTCTGAAAGTGGAGAAATAACGTCTATCACACTTCGAAGATTTTATGTTCCAATTTTCTTATATTTACTATTGACCGAAATGTGATTGCAAGGATATAAAAGTGAAACTATACAAACCTTTATTATTTCCATTTTACTATCTTCCTGAGACATTGTGATGGATTTTTTAATTCCAGTTATTTAATATCACGTACACAAATGTATATTAATTTACCGATAAAACCAATAATACAAAATTGTGTGAAAATTGCATGTTCTGAAACCTCAGTTCTAAACAATTTTAAGGTTATGTTATGATTTTGTTGTTTACCATCTGTCATTGTCATCTGTCTGTCATCCATCCACAGAACACAAAAATTCTGCCCATAGAGTATAGTAATAAATTGATTCTGCTTCTCCTTTTTTTTAATTTCGTAAATAAAATGTGCCAAAATAACGACGCAGTCTACGACTGGATTTAGGCCAGCTTTTCACTGAGAGAACGGCATGTCATCATATTATTTCGCGACAATTCATTACGGCCTGGGGGCCTATTACGAACTTTAAAAAAACCTGGCAAGTTCCAGGCAATTCATTTCCCTGCATGGTTAAATTTCGTATTATGACATTCGTAATTCTGACCGATTTCACGCTGGGTAGTTTGTCTATGGCTGGCTTGTAATTCTTTGCCGTAACATTCCGAAACACAATCAAATATTTATCGGTAAGTTACGATTTTATTTAAATCATGTATTTTATGAAAAAATAATAAATTATATATAATTCTAGTTACTAAAAGTAGGTTAAAATATGAACGCAATGTATATTGTGCTATATTATTAATTCATTTAATAATTTTGTGTGGTTGCAAATTGTAATGCGCGATTAAGTTTCCGAACGTACTCCGCTTGAAGTTCAATGGGGAATTTGACAACTTGTTATTGTTGTCATTGTTGCACAAATAAATGAAGAAATGTATAATTTTAAGTACGTAATAGATTCGAAGTATAAACGAAAATATGGATAGGGATGGATATGGTGGTGGATGAAAATACTTACACCACACCACCGTGTGGTGTTTTCAAGTGTTTTTAATTATCAGTTTTCATCATGATAATATTAGGATTAGAGGCAGTTGTTGCCATGTGGAATGTGAGCTCGGCTATCATTGCATTGTGCCGATTGTCGGAACGGCCAATGGCCTGGCTCATGGCCGAAAGCCTCGACCAACAGCTCTTGAGGCTCTCGTTATGCAGTTGGATCAAGGGCCCGATTCAGAAGGCAGATAAGGCTCGCATTGTGAGGAGGTTCCTGTCTCTGCAGCCTTAACCACTGGTAGCTTAGGCCCTGCTCCCGATACCGGCGGATCTATTTTTATATTTTCAAATGACTTTTTTAATGACTTTTATAAAATATTTAAAAATGTATAATTATGTATGAAAATAAATAAACAAGATATTAAAAGGCAGTTATAATTATTATACATAGTTCAGTGGATGAGAGTTCTCGCCCTCGTCGGCGACTAACTTATGTTCTGTTGGAAAAGTTGTGGGAGTTTTACAATTTGATCGTTGTTTCGGTATATTTATCACTCAGAAGTGCCACTTTCTAGAGTTTCCAGAAACTCAAACGGTACATATTCGGTACATATTCGTCACACCTGATATTTTTTATGTTAGCTGGATAACGCTCGAATAATTTCGCCAAATAAATCCAAAACAATTCAATAAAAGGTCCTCTGAAGCAGCTTTTATTGAATGGATTGTGAGGTTACATAATAACAGTTTTAGTATGTCAAGAAATGTCAAACGAACGTTCGTAGTACGATATTGCCAGGCAATATTCGGGCAGAACCGGCCAGGGCGTCACGTGACCGCTGACTGGCTTGCTTGACGAGTTCATAATACGAAATTGCAAGGCAGTTCTGTTTACGCCGTAAACTGCCTGGAAATAAGAGTTCATAATAGGGCCCCTGGTAGGACTCCGCACCAAAGAAACGAGTGTCACCCTCTCTGGCAGGGCCACCAACAGGGATTTTAATTTTGATAACACAAAAATTTAGTCGTTAATTTGTCCAAATTTGTCACCAAATATCAGAATTTGTCGTTCACTGGTTCAAAAGATATAAGGGTTTATAGGTGGCCCTGCTGGAGAGAGTCTCCCCAGCAGGGCCAAATTTATATCTCAAAAACTAGGGCACCTAGCGAAGATCTGTTTTCTCCTATATTTAGTCGCCAATTTGTCCAAATTTGTCACCAAATATCAGAATTTGTCGTTCACTGGTTCAAAAGATATAAGGATTTATAGGTGGCCCTGCTGGAGAGAGTCTCCCCAGCAGGGCCAAATTTATATCTCAAAAACTAGGGCACCTAGCGAAAATGTGCTTTCTCCCATATTTAGTCGCCAATTTGTCCAAATTTGTCACCAAGTTACAGATTTTGTCGGTGTGTAATTAAAAAGATATTAAAGAATTAAATTTCCCCATACAGTGGTACAAGCAAATACAAAATACTTTATGTAGTTTCTAGACAGTTTCTATGACGTCTTATGGAGGAATGTTTGTTTCGAATTAAATAAATATAAACTTATTCTATAATTTCAACCCACCAAAGGAAAGCTGTATTCATTATATATACCTATAAACAAATCTACTATAAATATATGTAGGTAATTATTTATCTAAATATATGTAGGTATTGTGTGCAAGTCGGTGGCAGATAGATCGCTGCGCTCCGTTTCATTTACGGTAAGTAAGAAAGAGATAGACTATGCGCCTTTCGTACAGACAGACGAGCTACTTAGAACGCTGGCCTGTCCGTGTGCCACAGCGTTCGCGCGGAATGAGTCTGTCATTCTGTACTATTAAATAAGGGTTTATATCGTCTGTGGCAATTGCAGTCTATATTGTTCACTACCCTAACCCCATTTGCATATTATTTATGTATTATTAACATTATTATATTTTTATACTAGCTGACCCCGCGGTTTCCCCCGCGTAAGTCTCGATCCCGTGGGAATATCGGGATAAAAAGTATCCTATGTGTTAATCCAGGTTATAAACTATCTATTTGCCAAATTTCATCCAAATCCATTTAGCCGTTTTTGCGTGATTGAGTAACAAACATCCAAACACACGAAACACACACGCACAAACACACAAACTTTCACATTTATAATATTAGTAGGATAGGCTGTTCTGGGGTATTACCAGTGCCTTTATTTACACCGCGCGCTCATCGCTAGCGGAAAAAACCAAAACTAGCCGCCATTTTCCATAAATATTAATTATCGTTTTCGTTGTGTGGTTAATTAATAACAAAATTTAAAGTATTGTCACCAACCGATATAGAAGTTTTTTAAAAGGAACTCCGGATAGTCAGTACCTACCTAGCAACAAAGGTCAGATAAACTTTATAAATCCATCATCTCTACGGTTACGTTATTGTAGCATAAGTTCTTACAAGAAGTCGCTTTTTTTCCTCGCAAGTGTGTTGAAAAACGTCGTATGAAACGCGTGTGCATTGATTATTACACTAGAGCACAATCACAATGTACTATTGAATATGGGGGTCACTTTTGGGGAGCAAGCAGAAACAAATACAGAAATTAGCAACACATAATAGATTATAGATTACAGGAAAACCTATAAGAAGTCTATGGTGCTAAAATAACATGGAAAATCTCTCAATATTATGCGTACAAACTTAAATTTGCAGTTAAATGTATGTTGTAATTTGCAGGTAAACATGTTTTTCAATTAAAATGTTAAGTTTGGTCGATGCTATGGAACCCTTCATGTAGGTACCTACAAGTTCGTCTTGCACTTGGCCAGTTTTTTTCTAATTGGGGCGTATCAGACAGGGTGTGCATTATTCGAGTTACATGTTGTATATGCCTCGCAAGGATATAATATGCTCGAATGAGCCTGAATAGGCAACAGGACGAACCATTTAGTAGGTAGTTATCACAGATATAGATAGACCTAGATAATGCAAGAGCAACTACTTCGCGCATAGATCACTAATAAAAAACTAGATACACAATCCCATGCAAAAGTTCTCTAAATACAATAATCAATCACCTCAAAATACATACATAAACAACACACGTCAAACGAACTTTTTGGAAATTCATTTTTATAAAATAAAATTTGATTACAATTGACGATAATATGTTTTCAATGTTTTAGTACCTACCTATTTTAAACATTTAACTAAGGGTACGTTTTTTTTTTATTCTAACGTAAATTAGAGCTTAACATTTTAAACTGGTAAAGCAGTTGCATGCGACTGTACATCTTGACACCAAATAGACCAAGAGCAAGGTTTAATGTTTTCAAAGAAGTTTATGCCACTCTAATCTAGTAATTTAAAACATAAAAACATGTATTTACTTGAGAATTTATCTCTCTCGGACATTTCTAAGGACTTTAGACCGATAACACTAGAAGTATATTATACATATTAATATAAATACATTTTCTTGGCACAATTTTTCGTGAATTCTTCGATCTAGCTCTTGGACTATACCTTAGTAATTGAACTCATTATATCTCCTAAACTAAGACTCGACAAAATCTGTAACTTGGTGACAAATTTGGACAAATTGGCGACTAAATATGGGAGAACGCACATCTTCGCTAGGTGCCCTAGTTTTTGAGATATAAATTTGGCCCTGCTGGGGAGACTCTCTCCAGCAGGGCCACCTATAAACCCTTATATCTTTTGAACCAGTGAACGACAAATTCTGATATTTGGTGACAAATTTGGACAAATTGGCGACTAAATATAGGAGAAAACAGATCTTCGCTAGGTGCCCTAGTTTTTGAGATATAAATTTGGCCCTGCTGGGGAGACTCTCTCCAGCAGGGCCACCTATAAACCCTTATATCTTTTGAACCAGTGAACGACAAATTCTGATATTTGGTGACAAATTTGGACAAATTAACGACTAAATTTTTGTGTTATCAAAATTAAAATCCCTGTTGGTGGCCCTGCCAGAGAGGGTGACACAAGAAACGACGCACAGTGGAACGAATGTATGGGAGAGGTTGGACGTAGACATCTCCGAAAAAAAATAGTTAAATTATGCCAAACGAATGATGCCATCTTATTTGATTACCTAATGCCTTCATAACTTGTGCTGATAAATTTCTTCATAACTCCCATATTTCGGAAGTAATTTGAGAAAATGTGATATTTTACTATGAAAATGAGTGTATCGAGCTCTCTCCCTCCTGATTCCGGCGTTGTTTCAAGTAGCGGTCTCTAATATCATAATGCTAATACTAAGAGCTATATTTAACACTAAGACACATGGTGCGCCAAATGTGCACTTTCTGGGATAAAGAGTGATGTTTATTTTATAACACAAAAATCTAATTTTTTGTTTATTTTGTTGATTAAAACCGTTTTTCTAAAGGTTCACTGTTAGGGTTAATGGTTGGACACCAAAGGAAACACTGATTTAAGGATTTCAATAACACGTTTATTATCCTTTTCTTTATAGATTGGAAGGTGTGCTTTACTAGTATTATGAGAGACGTGTGATCCCACACAAGGCTCAAAGTATAGTACAGTCTCTATGAGAAAGTAAGGATTTCAGTCAAGTGGTAAGGGCGGGCTCGGACAATATAAATAATATTTATGAGTTAGAAAGAGAACGAGTATAGTGCAAGTGTTGATGTAGGATCGATTTGCTTTTGCTATACTCCAACACGCCCCCTCAAAAATAAATCCCTTTCCTTTTAATTACGATTCCTTTACCTTTACCGACCTTTATCAAACATCTGTATACAATTACAAAATCACACACACCTTCCTTTCTCTCTCTCTGGGAAAACAATCATCATGGTCCAACATTCGTTGCGCAGGATTAGGGAAACCCAGAAAAACCTAATCAGACCATTATCCATCAATTCATCCATTATAACTGGATACTCTTCATGTTATTCATCTACTTATTATAAACCAAGCTCTTATAATTAACATATCCTTAACATTTATTTATCCACGTTGTACATGATTACAACATCACCCCGAGTTTCATTCTCATTGCGGTGAAACGCACTGCGGGTAATGATTTCGTCAGGATATCAGCCAGCTGGTTATCTGTAGAAACATAAACCATTTTAATCACATTTTTCTCAACCTGTTCCCTAGAAAAATGATACTTAATATCAATGTGTTTAGATCTTTTGTGACTAGTAGGATTGTTCGCGATGCTTATACATCCATTATTATCCTCATAAATACGAATAGAATCTGGAATTGCAATGCCAATACTTGTTACTAATGACTTTAACCACAGAGTTTCTTTTACTGCTTCATATAGAGCCATATACTCTGCTTCAGTGGATGAAGTTGCCACTGTTTGCTGCCTCTTTGTTTGCCAGCATATTGTGCATTGATCAAATAATTTAAACAAATAAGCCGTAGTACTTTTTCTATCTAATACATTACTACCCCAGTCTGAATCAACAAAGCCACTTAGAATATTTTTGTAATCGTTTCGTGTAAAAGTTAACTTGAGATTTATAGTTCCCTTTAAATAACGCAAGATCCTTTTTAAGTGTGACCATAATGAATGGTTGTTTTTGCTTGCATATCGACTTAAGATGTTAACGAAAAATTTGGGTCATGTCGAGTGCATAGCGTGATACGCATGAAACACCCAATAAGATTTCTACAAGGGGCACTTGTTATTTCACACGAATTTAATTCTTCGTAATCTAGTTTACTTTTAAGGGGTGTAGTGACAGAATTACAGTCACTCATATTGAACTTCTCAAGAATTGTTTTTGTATACATTTCCTGATCCAAAGTAACTTTATTTTCAGACTTGGTTATTTTGATTCCCAGAAAACATTTGATCTCTTTTAAGTCTACCATCTTAAACGTGTTCATTATGTATGTTTTAAAACCATTCATAGTATTTATATCTGCGGTTGAAATCACAAGATCGTCAACATAAAGTAAAACATAAATATTCTATAAAACATGACCTGCATTATAAATGTAAATGCACCGGTCCGCCGATGAGTATTGAAAACCCCTTTTTGACAAAGCTTGCTCAAACATTTGGAACCAACAGCTTGCAGACTGTTTTAATCCATATAATGACTTATTTAATTTGCAAACCATATTGCTTTCAACCGGGATACCCTCGGGAATTTTCATATAGATTTCCTCGTTCAGTTTCCCATTCGAAAATGCTGTTTTTATATCCATATGGTGAACAAACAAATTAAATTGATTCGCTAAAGCTAATATTAGCCTAAAACTTGCGATCGTTGCAACAGGTGCAACCGTGTCATTATAATCAATTAGATATTTCTGACTAAAACCACGAGCCACTAATCTCGCTTTATACTTCAAGGGTTTTCGAAACTCATCATTTTTTTAACTGTAAATACCCCTCTTACAATCGGTAACATTTCTATTCTCTGGTTTTGGTACTAGACACCAGGTATCATTTTCAATAAGGAAATTAGTTTCCTCTTTGATAGCATTTTACCATAGATGCCTATCATCCCTGGATCATATCATCATATTATGATTGAGGAATTTCAAATATTAAAGATTCAGCACACAACAAGTAGTTATCAGAAATACTATCCTCATCATTCTCTTTATAAGAAACTGTAGGCATGTTTTGAATCCCACTATTCGTCTATTACTACTAGTCCCCTACGTCTCAAATTATTTGATGTTTCATTGTCTTGAAATAAAATTAACACAATGGTTATTCCATTGTGATATGAAGACCAGTTCAAGCGCTCCCCTGTATCATGTACAGATTTATTAGCAGGTATTACTTCAGTTTGTTTACTGATACAATCTGATTTATTCTTATCAGATTCACACCTCTTTTTAAAAGGGTCTACTAAGTCAGAGTTGTCAACAGAGTTATTGCTACGTCTAGCCATAATCCGTTCCGGCGCAGGTTTCACTGGCCTGTTTGATAAGAATATAATCTCATCCATTACCACATCTCTGACTCCAACAAACATTTCGTCTACCATATCCGTTTGTATATTCATACAATCTGATTGATTCATCAGATTCACACCTCTTATCAAAAGGGTGTACAGAGTCAGAGACTCAACAGAGTTATTACTATTTCTAGACATAATCCGTTCCGGCTCAGGTTTCACTGGCCAATTTGATAAGAATTTAATCTTATCCATTACCACATCTCTGACTCTCACAAACTTTTCATCAACCACAACTCATACCTTATAAACCATTTGGTTCATAACCAACGAAAATTCCCTTTGACGATTTTTTGTCAAATATCGTTTTACTACATTTACAAAAAATAGAACCAAAACCTTTTAAATACTTCAGTTGTGGCTTAGTATTATGCCATAACATAACTCATCAGGTGTGTTGCCCGGTTTGGACTCCGTTCGTCCAACCTCAGTGCTTTTGTGGTACTGATATTTATTAAATAAGTAGCAATTAACACAGCCTCACCCCAGAACGATTGATCTAGTTTAGATCCATGTACCATTGTACGACTCCGTTCTGTTATTGTTCTTGTCATACGGTCGGCAATACCTTTCAAAGCCGGTGTATGTGGCACTGTTATGTGGTAGCTAATACCTCTCCGCGTACAGAACTCTTTCATTTCATTGGACACAAACTCTCCGCCATTATCACAAGATAAGTTTAACTATTCTCAGACAAAAAACCGAACTTCGCCTTTTTTGCGACATAATCCCGAACGTAACAAAACATCTGATTTACGAGCCAACAAGTAAGTCACACAATAATAAGTGTATTCATCCACTTAAATCACAAAATAATGTTTGCCATCAGACGAAAGACTTAGGACCACATCTGTGTGCACTTTAAATAGAGTTCGTTTCAAATCTTTTGTTTTCGATTTGTTAAATGGCAAACATGCTTGGTTTACATAAATACAAGCATAACACAATATATCGTTATGCATAAAATTATCAATTTTATCAATATCAGAAAATAGTCTCTTTCTATTTCCATAAATTTTGATTTGCGAATATGGCAACCTTTGATGCCACAATTCATAAGTATTATTTACGGCTCTATTTAATGAGCATTCGCTATTTAAAGCATGTTTAAAAAGCACAAAGTTAACGCCGATAAGATTGTTCAAAGACTCACCCTTTATTACCGGCTTACCATCATTGTACACAACAACACGACCGTTTTTATCAAAAACGAGCGTCATTCCTGCTTGCTTCACTTTCCTTACCAACAGTAGGTCTTATAACCTACTCCCCCTAGGATAGAGGAACAGAAAAGTACATCCTGTAGTATGCCTGGTACGCCCATCTCACTAGTAACCGGGAGATTTTCTTTCTTCGTCACTTGTATAAACGTGCCATTTTTCGCTACAGGAATGTTTATTGATTTTTCTAGCTTCAGTGAAGTTTAGCGCCAAATCTTCTCGATTTATCTATTGATCTGATGCTCCAGAATCCAAACCAAAAGTATGTAATGTTTTGCCATCATTACTGTCGTTTGTATCACTACCCGTCATAAAAGCAAATCCAGAAGTATTTCCATTATGAGGTTTCGAGCTCACCAACTGAACCGTTTTATTGTTGGTTGTTTGGTTTCCAATAGCTCTTTTGTAAGAAAAACAATGCTTTTTCAAATGTCCCTTCTTGCCACAGTGATAACATATTATCTTGGTTTTAAAATTGTTCCTGAACGGTTTTATTGACTTTTGTTTTTGTTGATAGTGCTTTCTTGAAACATTTGAAGTTTCAGTTTGAAGTACGTAATGAGTCTGACATTAACTCGATTATCAGTTTTAGCTGATGCATGGTTCTTAAGCCACTCAGCACTTATTTCTGTTAGAGGTTGATCGTCGATAACGTTCAGTATTTCCAGTTCACTTAATAGATTGCGGTTTCGAAATTTCCACACACTATACTTATCTCCATCAAATTGTCTGATATTCCTTTTAGATCTTGAATCCATTTTCAAGCACTCTCACTAAAATAACTTTTTATTTATACTGGTTATTTCACAGAAAGTTTTTATTATTTCAGTGTCCTTTAAATTCACTTTATATTATTTGCTCTTTGGCTTAGCGCTCTGGGCCCATAACCTGTTAGGGTTAATGGTTGGACACCAAAGGAAACACTGATTTAAGGATTTCAATAATACGTTTATTATCCTTTTCTTTATAGATTGGAAGGTGTGCTTTACTAGTATTATGAGAGACGTGTGATCCCACACAAGGCTCAAAGTATAGTACAGTCTCTATGAGAAAGTAAGGATTTCAGTCAAGTGGTAAGGGCGGGCTCGGACAATATAAATAATATTTATGAGTTAGAAAGAGAACGAGTATAGTGCAAGTGTTGATGTAGGATCGATTTGCTTTTGCTATACTCCAACATTCACCTTATTACAATAGCATTTCTGAGCAGCCAATTAGAGAAGATATTAGAGAATTAGGATATGTGATTAGGGACTTAAGGTTTACATATAAAACTGATGCACTAATGATTACTGATAAGAAGATTGCTATTATTTAATTACTAAATGGCTCTTAATACACTAATTTAGCATGCATAATTTTCAAACTAATTACCTTGCAATATTTAACAAATAAGGGTACCTGGATTAAATATAAATAGGTCACTATTAGTAACTTTAAAATCAGTGTTGATTTACACCTCGTTGTAGCCACACTAATGTCGCAATGTATTTTCCAAATTTTAATACAAATGTTGATCTTCACGTTGCTTTATGCGCACGCGCACATAAAGATTTACGCGACTATAACTATTTGTTCAGTGTTTTAAAAGATAACTGTTGTGTTCAGTTAAGTGAAAGTTCTGAAACAAGTTTAAAAGACTTGTGTCGTCGATTTTGCTACCGCATTTATGCAAAATGGACACAGTCTGGAAGAATATTTCATATATTTATATATGACCTCTACACGTCTGTCTGTTTAAAATAAATACAAATGAGGAAAAACCATTTTAATTTTTTTAAATTTTATTTTCCTTTTATCTCAGAAAGTGCACATTTGGCGCACCATGTGTCTTAGTATTAAATATAGCTCTTAGTATTAGCATTATGATATTAGAGACCGCTACTTGAAACAACGCCGGAATCAGGAGGGAGAGAGCTCGATACACTCATTTTCATAGTAAAATATCACATTTTCTCAAATAACTTCCGAAATATGGGAGTTATGAAGGCATTAGGTAATCGAATAAGATGGCATCATTCGTTTGGCATAATTTAACTCTTTTTTTTCGGAGATTTCTACGTCCAACCTCTCCCATACATTCGTTCCACTGTGCGACGCCGCAGAAAGGCATCGTAGGCGAGGCAGTACATCCTGTCTACAGTTTAGTGTACCTAACGATACTTTTTCCGGGATATCCTTATCTCACACATAGGGGATAGCTATAGTACTGCAACGCCCGTCGTACGCTAAACACACGCAGATGAGATTTAGACCTTAATTTCACTTGAATCCCGACTGATCTTATCGTAAAATTGTTATGCTATTAGGTTTAAAGATATTTATTTCTCATAAGAACTTATGAATAACAGTTCGCTTATAATGAGATACAAAGTTGCTTCTTGATAGTATAGTTACAATATTTGCCTCTGATGCGATGTTGACGTTATAGGGTACATTGTACGTGCTTTTTGAGTTTACTATTAAATATGTTGATATTATTACACTTCTTTATGTCTTCCGGTAAATCATTGAACAGTTGTGTCCACTAATACTGTTTTTTTGCCGTAATTAGTCCGTGCACGTGCGGTCATTAGTAGGAATTTGTGTTTACTTCTTGTGTTGTATGTTAATGTTTTTTTAGGTAGTTGTATGTTTGATTGTACAGAATTCGTGGCGATTTTTTTAATGAGAATGCAGGTGTAATATGTGTAAAGTTGTGTGAGGTTCAATAGCTTAGTTTTTTCGTATAATTTTTTTGTTGTATATAGATATTGTTGTATTTTAATACCTCCAATCAACTTTTAGACTCACATCAGTGAATCTTTCATTATAAATACATTAGGTGACTATTAATTGCACATAATGATATCATACACACTCCCACACGATCAGGTAAACTGCGATTTGTACTTCAACCTGTCAACTATAGCTTTTGAATCAGAAGTAGAAATGTTTGTTCAAACAGTCCTTCTAATGTTTCATTTCGTTATCATAAACAGTACTCGAGCGCCTACACATTTGTTGGTAACACGCGTTGGGCCATGCTACGAACCACAGGTGACCATCGGAAAGGTTTCTGAGCTTAGCGTCACAACACAGACTTACGATTCGAAGTTGAGTGGAGTGATTGTTATTTCTGAAAACATTAGTAATGGCTGGAAGCTAAAGGTAAGTTATAAATGTTGGTTGCATCAAAATCGGGATGCACGAGTAAGGCCCTTGAATGGTGTGATGTGAACCAAGCTGGAACTGCCTTGAAGCTAGACAGTAGGTATATACAGCCAACCGCACATCAGTGGTAGCCCGAAAAACGCCCTTACTACTACGAAATAAAGGCGCTTACAATCTTAAATTGTTACCATGTGTGGTTGACTGTACCTACCTAGCTACGTCGTACTCACGGTACTTACACTATTACCCTCCATCCTGATCCTACTTAAAACTTAGGAAAGGTCTTATTTTCTAGGCGACTATGCAAAAGTGCGTGGACATTCGAAACATAGACTCGTGCGACTTCTTCAAGTCATTCTTCGTGGTGAACGAGGGCTGCGGCGGTGACATGCACGAGCAAAACTTGTACAGCACACTTTTCAACTTTACTACACCAAAGTGAGACTACTTCTCTAATCTCAGAGTGCGTCTAAGTAATAATAGTTAAGATTTTCCGTTAGAACTTTTACGAAAATAGGAAATTCCTAATAAACGACACGCCACACTGAAATGCACAACAAAAAAACAATACGACACACTGAAATGCATCAAAAATGCCTTCTCTCCTTCGAGTTTCAGCTGTAAGTTCGAAAATATTCTTGATTGCAGTTTCCTTACAGAATGAAATGCCCTGTTCAAGCTGGTCGCTACGAGCTACAAAATTATCCATTCAAAAGCGAAGACAACTACGTAACGGTGTTCGAGTCTAAAATATCTACTAGCGTGTTTGGCTTCACGTTCAGATTGGATGGGTACACTCGCGACCAAAAAAAGGTAAAAAGATATATGGGACTAAAACAAATAAACAGACTAAAGTATTGCTTTTGATCATACTGCACTAGTACTGCAACTTGCATATTTTGGCATAGCGACTTCAAAAAAGTAAGGTTCCTGGTTCACACTATGTTTTTTTTTACTCAAAAGCAGCCTGTTTAGGGTTTGACAATAGAATGTTTGAAGGATGAACGCTTTGGTAAGTTGTGGACTTACCATCATTTGTATATATTGGTATAAAGCGATCGGTAGTCACTTATCTATCCTCCCTCTAAAAGCACGGCATTTCTTCCAGATATTTTGCGTAGAAACATACCTGCAGCTGCTTTACAAAAGGAATCATGAGTGGGTCAACAGTACTAATCACCGAGCGACTACCTCGCCGCAGACAACGCAGCAAACAGTCGAGAATGAAGACTACTAATAATTTATTGTAGGATGATAGTAGAAGACGAAATAACGTCTAAGGCCAGTTTCTTCATCAAAAGTAACAGTCAACTGTTATTTTGCACTGTTGTATTTAAATCCTCGGCGCTGAGGTGAGGATTCAAAAGTAACAGCCAAAGTAACAGTCAACTGTTATTTTGCACTGTTGCATTTTAAATACTCGGCGCTGCAGCAAGGATTAAAAATAGAACAGTGCAAAAGAACATTTGAGTGTTACTTTTGATGAAGAAACTGGCCTTTAAGGCGTACTAAAACTTGGAGCGTACTTTTTAACTGTCAATAGATTTTAACGATCGATAAACAACCCTGTTCATAGCATCATCAGAATAATGGTATAAAAAATCCGATGAAATTGTTTTTCAATATTATCATCATTATCATTTCCTTCTGGACAAAGACCTCCCTCAAGCGCCACAGCGACCAGTCTTTCCATATATCTAGGTCTAATAGAAATCCTACATTTTTAAGTAAATGAAAAATGAAACAACAATTAAATAATAATTATGAACATTTATTCATCCCATCCCCACAACCCGTGGCTCTCTCTAATAGTTTCCTTGTTATCTCTCCTCGACCTTGTGACGGCGCTGGCTTCTCCTTTCGCGATGGCCTTCTTCCTCTCCATTTTCTTCTGTCTTATTTCTAGATTCTTCTTCACTTGCTGTTTCACTACTTCTGGAGCTATCGTACTTGCTGACGTGTACGATCTCATTGATCTAACGTCTGATAAAACTTTCTCGATCATCGCAAGTCTGTATTTTTGAGAATTCTTGTCTAGTTCTGCATCGCCATCTTCTGTTGGGTCTACGAGTGTTGGTATTTCTTCTTCGTTTTCCGCTTTTGTAGTCTCTTTGTCTGTTATCGTAAGGTTAACGGTTTTTGTTGTGATTTTATGGACTGGGCGCTCGTCGTTCTCTATTGAGGCGTCCACCTAAAAGGTTGATTTCAAATTAGTTTGCAAAGATTATTCATATTTTGCGCGGTAAGTTGAAAGGGGAATAGGCATTTGTCCTGCAGCGGGACATAAAAGCCTTTTATAATAATGGTAATTAATAATAATGTATCTAGGTACCTTCTGAAATGCTCTGGAAATATCTGAAGAATCATTGACTCCATGGAAGATCCTATTAAAATCCTACTATCCTACTTCCTAATCCTACTAATATTATAAATGTGAAAGTTTGTGTGTTTATGTGTTTGTGTTTGGATGTTTGTTACTCAATCACGCAAAAACGGCTGAATGGATTTGGATGAAATTTGGCAAACAGACAGTTTATAACCTGGATTAACAACAAACACATAGGATACTTTTTATCCCGATATTTCCACGGGATCGAGACTTACGTGGGTGAAACCGCGGGGCGCAGCTAGTATGTAAATAAAAATAAGGATTGTAGTCCTATTACCTCTTTCCTAAGCTCATCGAGGTCTTGCTCTGTCATCTTATTCTTGTCTTCTGTCTCTACATCATCCTCAGATTCCACTTCATCATCACTTACTTGAAGCCCAATGCCCATTTCCTGGAAAATAACAGTAGGTATTAAACTAGTTATTTGATGACAATCTACATAATTTCTGCTACTACATATTACACTTGCAGACGAATCTTCAATTTACTACTAAAAACCGAGAAAATTCCATTGGGGTATAACAGGGGACTGTCCTAGGACCTAAACAGTCCCAAAAAATAAGTACAATACCCAGCCGCAGTAACTATGACCCATCGAGCTTTAGAAACTGTCATACAGGTATGAGTCACAGACGGGTATTCACGGCCGGGTGCTATAAGTAGAAAAAAATAGTCAGGAAGGATTCAAAGCCCGTCTCAATTACCTCAAGCAGTTCATTATCAACGTCCTTGGTGCGTTTGTACCCAGAGCATGCGACCTCCGTATCGAGCTGGTCATCTCGCTCGAGGTCACTGAACTTCGGATAATCGTCGCTCGCGTACCCGAAACGTTTCTTGAAGAACTCACGGACGCAACGCACGTCCCGGTCGAAGTACCTAAAGAAGGATAGAGAAATTAAATAAAATTTAAAATTATTTTCGTGATTATACGCTGTGTACGCGCCCCGCACTACACACACACGCCCCGTACTACACACACACGCCCCGTACTACACACACACGCCCCGTACTACACACACACGCCCCGTACTAGCAAGCAGGCGAGCGAGGGGAAGAGTGCAATCGAAAATACTATAAAGTTTTATTCAATACACCAAGTTTATACATACAAAACTTAGTTTGTTTAATCCTAAACACGCTGTATTATGACCAGTGATCGGAATAGGTAGAGCTAATCTACCTAAAGTTCAAAGAACAGAGACAAAAAAAGTGGAGACTTCCTTACGACTAAAATATTTTTTCGGGACTAATGTCGGGATTTCGGGACATCACATAAATTATTATTAAAACTGTTATGTAAATAACATTAGCTTCTGCGCTTACTTACATCGTTCCAACGAATATTAGATTATTAGGAGATTACCTTAATTTTTTTTAAACAATAGAAGTCGTGCATACTTTTTTTTTTAAACAGAAACAGGAAATTAATTCGATAGTTGTTTTACTTTATTAATTTTAGTTGTACTTAAGTAATGTTCTGAAACCCGGGACATTAGTCCCGAAAAAATATTTTGTCGTAAGGCGTCTCCACTTTGTCTCTGTTCTTTTTCGAACTTTAGGTAAATTAGCTCTACCTATTCCGATCACTGATTATGACGTAACGCTAGATAAGAAAATCTGAAACTTTACATTCATGATGGATGATAGAAGTCTTTGTAAGAACGGTAAATAAGGCAGGCCACAGAAATAATAATGACGACGTTCGGGGGGGATGGGCGGGTTGCTGGCTAATCTAAGATAGAGGATTGAGTTAAATGGCGTTTGTCCTATGTCGTGTGTAGTTCCTATGTCCAGTAGAAAATACACATATTCCATTAAAAAAAACTCACAGTTCAGCATTAGGATGCGAGGTGGAGACCATTTGTGGGAAGTCGATGATGATGGGATGGTTGTCTTCATCAATCATTATGTTGAATTCGTTGAAGTCGCCGTGAATGACGCCGCAGTTGCCTAGGCGCATTATCAAGTTCATCAGCTCGTCGTACAAGCCTTCCGCGTCCGCTACTGAAGCTACGTGGGTCCTGTAACCATGGAAACCGGTAAACATAAACAAAGAATGTTTCTTTTGTAAAAGGTGAATCCCATTTCATGCATTCTCATACACATTTACAAAGAGAACTTACAATGCAATCTTGTGGGACACCTCACTTATACAGCAAAATCCTACTGTACTGTTTTACACAATTTCGAAAGTTCATTTAGATATGGTGGAAATGAGCTTTATTTTTAAAATAAATTCTTTAATAATTTGCCTTCCTCTAATTATGTCAAAGAAATGAAATGACAATATGAACTGCTATTTTGAAACTTGTTAAGTAATTTCTTTTGCACTTATCCATTCAACCCTTGATTAGCTTTTAGAAGCCCGATAACAATTAAAATTCTATTGTGTCTCGTTAGTGACAGTTGGAGGTCTATCTAATTGGTTTAATTCACAAATAAGTTTAGTTTAAAACTTTGGGACAATTTGATTTAGTTAGGTATATGACTACATCTGTTGTGATATAGATTCTATAATAATATTAAAAAGAGAAAGTCAAACTTACAATGGTCCACCAGTTACCAATTGCATCACAACGCAATGCCTGTTGAAGTCAATAGGCTTAGGAACAGGAAATTCTCTGTCATACAATGCCTTCATGTAAGCAAACTCCTTGGTGGCTGATATACGTGACAGATACAGCCAGGATGCACGGTTGCGGTGCGCATGATAGTCACGCTTGTCTTTTACATTGCGGAAGCATGTGCGGCCCAGTCTGAAATAATATTGAAGGGTCACAGACAGCTTATTCTGAGGGGATTACTAACTAATTAATGTTTGGGATCATTGATTAAATTTAAAATGATATGAGTTCATTTTTAAGGCTATTCTAATGTTCGAAACAGAAAACAAAACAGGAACTGGAACTGCCCATGATGACTATACTAACGATAGTCATCATGCGCAGTTAATTTAAAAAAAAACGGTTTGGCAACCAGGCCGATGTTGACTATTTTGCCAGCGTCATGTAATGATGACAGCACTAGATGAGCCGTTGATGAACTTTGCACTTTGTGGTAGTTGTTATTCATTAATGTTAGTAGCTGAAAGGAGGAGACAATAAAGATGTTATGGTACAATCCTCCTCTATGTAATATTAAGTAAATGTGGTGATGATCATACTTTACTTTTGATAAACAGCTGAGGAAGCTTTTTCAAAATCAAAAGTCATTCAGTCAAACTAGGCTGAGAATTAGCCCTTTTTTAACGTCAAAATTACATAAGATAGTCCCCCAAAACGCCCGCCTTTCACCACTTTCTAGTACTTTAGCTGGGAATAAGTTTTAGTATGTGAATCACCAAAATGAGTTATCTAACATTAAATAGAGGCTAAGATTATCAAAATTTACCTGTGCAGCTTCAAACATAAAGGATTGCGATCTTCATCAGCCACTGTATAAATATTAGATTCTTTGCCCACTCCAATCTGGTTCCCAAATGAAGCAATCACTTGTCTGTTGGTCAGCGCTTTTAGAGCTAAGTAGTCATACCCGGAATTTGTGAGACGGTACCCATCATCTGAATATAGAAAGTAAATGGTAATATATATCACAAAGTTCAATCATTTACTTAATTAAGTGCAGGTAAATATACTCACAATGTTTTCCACGCTCATACGTCAACAATCTATGTTTACATAGTTCTTTCATTAATTTGTGGACACCCCCGTGACGGAGATTTGCTATGGATGCCACGAGAGAACCAGGAACCAGTTCGTGGTTTTTCATACCCATTTCCACCTGGAATTATCAAGAATTTATAACTAAATATAAATATCTATTTTGAGGTTACTAAAACTATGTTTATTTCAGTAAAGCCACTTACTGCGGTCAAAACTCTGAAGTCTTCAGCAGTTAAATAACGCAACATTGCGACGTCTAGCTTTCCCATCTTGAAAAGTTGTTATTATTTCAGTTTTCTTTATCCTACGTTTACCAACAATGTGTTCTAAGAGACGTGATCAATGAAAAATAATCTTGAAGGTAAGGCAAGGAAAACACCACTACGCTCTATGCCTCTGACTCTTTCATTTTGACCGTAGTAAAAAGAGACAAACTATTTCATCATGATAAAATTTGCACTTTTACAAGGTAGGAACACTTTACGAGTAAAAAGTGAAAGTGACAGTTCTTACATTGACATTAACGTTCCCTCACGTTTAGTTTTTACGGAAGCTGACAAAAACTTGGACTCATATCACACCAAATAAAAATATTCAAAATATTAGGCTTTGTAATGGTGGGTCCACTATAACGCCTAATATTTTGAATATTTTACCAATCTCCCCAGTCTACCATCCATCCATGTACTTGTTTTGCAATATCCAAACGAAGACACCTGTTGTGAAAGAATGAACTGGAAACCGAATGAACTAAATAAGAATGCAGCGAAAACGTCAAAGCGAGGTCAAGGCAATTAAAGAGATAACGAATAATGTAAAGCCAAATACAGCTCTATAATAAAAGGGTTAAGAGTTATTTTTTTTTGGCGTAAATAGCGAATTTATTCAATTCGCCGATTATTCCTATTTGGCGCTGCCCAAATTCCTAAGTGTGGATTGGTCTGTCTATGTGTGTTATATCCCGCTATTTTTTTTATATCCCGTAATGCAGAATGAAAAATACCTATTGATTTGCTGTTTTCAGTTTCAGTGAATTTGCGGTTGTTTTCGCGTACTATTTTGTCAAACATTTTTATGGTGATTTTGTTACAAATAAATTAAACATAATGGCTGGCGGCGCCTTCAACAATGGTGTGATACAGTTGGATTCGACTCCAGTATTTGTGTTTTATTCTGGCCAGATTGTTGAAGGCTCAATAATGTTTGAGCTGGAACAACCAATAACATTTTCAGGTAAGTACTAACTGATGCACTGTTACCTGCAACATTTCCGTTTTTTGAACTTCTAAAATATGTATTTTGTCCTAAATTTTGGTTTTAATAATACTAGGTAAGTACTGTAATACTGGTCCTCAGCTGCATTTGGTTAGACTGGAAGCAACAATAACAACACACTACAACAACAACAACATACTTGGGAAAGGTTAGGCTGATAATCAGGGCCGTAGGCAGGGGGGGGGAGGGGTTTGGGGGATCAAACCCCCCCCGAAATCTGAGAAACCAGAATCTCAATCCAGAGATAGACCTCCCCTACAGTACCTCTGTACTCTAATACAGGTAATTGCAATTAATTGCTATTTCGCATAGGCGTACTTTATAATCAGCAGTAAGAGTACGCCTCAATACAGTATTTTTATCGACTTTGTATTGAATAAATTCCTGCATCTTTAGCATTCTCTGAGATGATCTAACCTATCAGAGGCGGGTTGCTAAAATTTTCGAGCTCGCTTTGCTTGCTCTTGGAATGCTTAAGACATTCCTTCTTATCCTCTTTTTTGTAAATCTGTACCCTTTAATTTTACCCTCTCTGAAATTAGAAATAATTGGAATTTAAAAAGTTGCCATTCCCATCCCCCCCCCCCAAAATGAATTTCTGGCTATGGCCCTGCTGATAATGACTGTTTGATTTTTAGCCATTTTATTCAGAAAATCTAAGGTTTAGATGCTGTGATTTTAAGTTAAGCTCCAGACATGAGTTTAATATACATATATACATTTTCAATGCAAGCTTGAAGAGATAACGAAAAATTAAGCAAACATAAATAATTGTATATTCCTTGTTTACAACTCGGTCAGAATACTCTTCTCTTCTTTCCTATGGACAACAGAAGAATATCATGTCATGCCATGGTATTCATATGTTTATTTGTATCCCATAATATTAACAAGATTGTACAACAACTTAAAGCTAGGTAGAATTACAGACAAGGCTGGTAAAAATATTAGTCTGTCTGCTACAGATTGCCCAGGGTCTACGATGTATTGCCACTCGTTGTGGCTATTTAAGTGCAGTAAAACATAGTGCAGTAGACATTAGTAGGGCAAAGTTAGCCAATTGTTTTTTTAATTATCCTTAACTGTCTCACTGCTGGGCAAAGATCTCCCTACTCTCTTTCCATCTCTTTCTGTCCAGAGCTGCCAAGGACCAATCTAATTTATAAATTAAACCTAAATAAAATTATAAATGATATTTCAATTGAAATGAAACCTAAGTTATAAATGATATTTTATTTCTGTAAAATTGCTTTTAAAAAAACACATCAAAAGTAATAATAATATTTTAAAACTAGATGAGTTACAATATCTTCAGTCTACTTCTATAGTTATTCATGATTTTTCTATACAACAATCACAGTAATTGTTAATTAATATTTTCCATAATTAATCCAGCATCACAATAGTTAAAGAAATACTTAATGGAATACTGATCATTATTATCTAAGGAAAAATAAATATTGATGTAATCACATCATTAGAACATATACTTAATTGTTTACCTACTATTTGAAGTGTTATGTTATCTTTTCCTACAATGATGCAATAAACCCATCAACAGATAACAATGCAATTCTACCATTTTTATTTTAAATGTTTTTTTTTTTAAGTTTTTATTTTCCAGTCAATCAATTTGCCCAGCCTTTCTCGCCAGATCCATCTGAATACCAGTATTTTACACCAATACATCAATATTGATTGCTGTTGATGTTTCAGTAATCTACATGCAATTCCTCGGAGAAGCCAACGTGTCATGGACTGAGAGTGAAGTAGAGACTGTTAACGGTATTAAAAATCATAAAATAATTAAGTATGAGGGCCGTGAGGAATACTTCAATGACACCTTCAATCTGGCAGGAGGGGGATCAGGTATAGTAACATTTGTTATAGCCCTTGTAACACAATGTGCAGATAAGCATAGGCATAGCAAAGGCCTGACTCGATTGAAAGGCTTAAAACTGAAACTTAAAGCATTTATTTCAATTAAACCATTTACTGACACTATTGAAGGAGTTGGTCAGGAAGATGAAGCTCGTTGCCCATTCCAAAGCATTGTAGGTTCCCACGGAGAACAGCAGGTAAGGAACTCCATGGACACTGTTTTAAAAATAATCAACAAGCTCTGATTCTAGAATAGAATGGATTTATAGGCCGACCGCTTAACTGAGTCCGTTTCTGAGGTAGCGTATGCGCAGTGTGGCGGGTGTGGTGTCGTGATGCCAGAGCTCAATGATTCGTCAACTTGTGACAACTGTCACCCCTCCCGCACCGCGCAGCTGCTTCAGGACTAGCGTTGCCACGTGTCCCGATTTGCGAGGGACGTCCCGATTTTCAGGGGTCTGGGGACACGTCCCAATTTGCACCTGATCGGGACACTAAATGTCCCGATAAATCAATACAAACATGTCCAGCACCCAAATTGCGTAATACACGATCAATCACAACCTGAATAGGTTTGAAACAAATGTCTAACCCATAGCTTCATATATTTTTAATTCAGATTTACTGAAATGAAATGAAATGAAATTGTTTATTCTGTAAATAGGATATTGGAATCACTTTTAACTAGTAATATTAGTTGGGAAACACATTAAATTTAAAACCTAATGTAAAAAAAATACCGGCAAAGTGCGTGTCGGACTACGCACAATGAAGGGTTCCGTAAGAAAAACCTAAAAATTGTAGTGAAAAACATGTTCTCCCATAAGATCCAACTACAAATGGAAGTTTATACGCACAATAGATTTACCATGTTTTTTAAGACCATAGACTTCTTATAGGTTTTTCTTTCATTTGATATGTCACACGGTACAGATTTCAAAACTTTTTTTTAAAATTTTCTAATTTGCCCCCAAATGTGTCCCCCATATGCAAAATTCATTTATAGAAATGAAATGAAATTGTTTATTCTGTAAATAGGATATTGGAATCACTTTTACACGTCATATTATAAAATATTAAAAATAAGCTAGATGAGGTCGGCGTTTCCTATCTGACTACTCTGAGAAGAAAGGCCGAAACAAACTCAGAGGTCGCAGTCACTTTTAAAGTCCATACATAATCTTGGTCAGACCATATGATGACCATGTAGATATATGACCATGTAGATATTTGCGTTACACGTCTGTGTTTGGGTCACAGAAATACATAAATGAGTACCAAACAACTTAATCGGTCCATTGGATTCGGAGCAAATTGGCTGTGATAGACGTACAGACAGACAAGACACACGAATGATCTTATAAGGGATCCGATTTTTTTTTGAGGTACGGAACCCTAAAAAACCTTGTTTTTTTTATTGTCCGGATCTACAACTCTTAATCCCGATTTGTTTTACCTTCTGCCCTGATTTAAAACAAATCGGACCTGGCAACACTACTCAGGACCGGACTCAGTTAAGCGGTCGGCCTATAGTTATGTAATTGGACTGGGAACTGGGAAGTAATGTAAGACTACCTTTCATATTGTTTCTTCATTTGAATAAACTGGTTTCAGGCAAAGCGAGGATATTTGTTTTTAACTATTTCCTATCTTCAACACACTACATTTTGCCATCCATTTCAGGTACTTCCCAACTTTCAACAGGTAGACAGAATATTCCGTTTAAGTTCCGAATACCGTTCACGGCTCCATCATCGTTCAAAGGGGAACAGGGTCAAGTGTCTTACTCCATGACGGCACATCTGGTGACCCCGGAACAAATACATGCACACGAAGTTATTACGAAGCACTTCCAAGTTGTAGCACCATTCAATTTGAATTTGGGAAGTCCGAGGATTAAAGTAACTACCATTTTTTTAATGCTTGCTTGTGCTTTACTTGTTTGAAAACTGCGAGACAGGATGCTAAGTGCAAAATATTTGTTCGTCGCCGAACGGAGTTTGCCGATCGTCACCTCAGACCAAATAAAAAACCAAGACAGAGCGCTGTGATGTGAGGCCGGTTTCGTAAACATGTGTACACTTAGTTTGGTGTAGTTTGATTGTAGTGTAATTGTAAATAGTTGTAAATGTGTGTGTGTGTGTGAGCGTGTATGCACAGAGCAGTGGTGTAGTTTTAGCATGCTTCACTGTATTGTTCGCAACGCTCCGTCTTGGTTTTTTTATTTGGTCTGAGATCGCACACGGCAAGTCCAAATATGTGGTAGCCGTGTAGTAAATTCTTTGGGTCAGTTTTGCTGTTCTTCAAATAATGCGGAATCAAATGTGCCGACCCAAACTAGTATGTAGCATCCCTCATGCCTTGTCTCAGCCTATAAAACAGTAGGCACACAATTCCTCAATAGAGCTCACGATTTTTCTAATATCAATTATCTCATTACCAGGAGCCTATAGACCTGGAATTCGAGGAGGTGTATGGATGCTGTTGTTCTTCCAATCCTGTGACAATTCGCGTACGACTGCCTATATCGGGCTACTGTCCCGGGCAAATCATACCTGTGGCCGTCGATGTGGCTAACGATAGTAGTGTCGAAATCACTAAGATGATATTCGAAATATTTTCGGTAAGCAATCAATTAATATTTATATTTTCACTAGCTGATGCCCGCGATTTCGCCCGCGTGGATGGCGTTTATTATATACTAAAACCTTCCTCGAGAACCACTTTATCAATTGGTGAAAACTGCATGAAAATCGGTGCAGTAGTTTTTAAGTTTATCGCGAACAGACGGACACACAGACGCAGCGGAGGACTTTGCTTTATATTATGTTAGGAATGATAAAACATAATTTTTTAAGATTAAAATAACTTGTTTCTCTTTAATGAGTTTAAAATTGAGGCTGTGATTGTATTTGACAGTGGAGCTCGTGGCTAAGTAATAACAGCCGCACGGGTCGATCCATCAGGTTAAGCTACGCTTGCCGGGGTTGGTCCGTGGATGGGTGACCATCTTTACATATCGAGACTCCTCCGTGCCTCGGAAAGCACGTTAAGCCGTTGGTCCCGGCTGTCATTCGTTGATCTTTCACAGTCGTTACGGGTCGTCAGAAGCCCGAAAGTCTGACAACCAGTCTTACCAAGGAGTATCGTATTACCCAGTTACTGGGTTGTGGAGGTCAGATAGGCAGTCGCTCCATGTAAAATACTGGTATTCAGCTGCATCCGGTTAGACTGGAAGCCGACCCCAATGTAGTTGGGAAAAGGCTAGGCAGATTGATTGATTGTATTTGACCGATCATAGCTGTTTGGTGAAACCGCAGGCGACAATTCCGCTACTTAATTGAATAAACGAGGGGCTCAAACATCCTCATAAAAGAAAAGTTCCCTTAAAACTATTAAAATACGACCGTAATCTGTTTATATCTATAGTTAATATAAAGTTCGATTTTTATGTCTGTCTGTGTGTCGCGTTCTTCTAAACTATGCAACGGATTGTGATGCTGTTTTTACCATCATTTAGATAATTTATTCCGAATGATTTATGTATGGAATACATTCATATTAAACTTACATATTATAGAGAAATCTCGATATTTTGTCACGTCGCGTCGTAAAAACGGACGGATCGCTAGTATTAATTATAACAATTTATGGCAAGTTTTTTAAGCTTTCAATTCCCCGACTTTTGCATGCAGTTTACCCCATGAACCTAACTTTAAGAAAAACCTTGACTACAGAAAGAATTATACCGAAGCCAGCAACCCCAGTCCGAGTACATACTACCAGAAAAAGTGCTGGTCACCACAACGAAAGGGGCCGTGATGAGCAACTGCCAGCGGAACTTCACTGTAGACCTGACTGTGCCAGAGATCATACCACCAAACCTCGAGAACTGCAGTATCATTGATGTGGGGTACTTCTTCCGGGTAAGTTGGTTAATATTTTGTATTTTTATAATTCCCCCCCCTTTTCTAAAGGCTCATGAAGGCTCTCTAAATTCTCAATCTCAATAGGTTGCTGCTGGGGAGTTTGTTGCGCCACTTCTTCTACCCAGCGAAAGCACTAGGAAGTGGTGAAAGGTGGGCGTTTTGGGGGACTGTCTTATGTAATTTTGACGTTCGAAAAGTGCTGATTCTCAGCCTAGTTTTAATAAATGTCTTTGATTTTGAGTACAATGAGTAGGTAGGAGGGAAGTGCCTGCTACTAAACCTATTGGAACATTGTCCACCAATCATCATCTTCCTGCCCTTGTCCCGTGTTACTCGGGGTCGGCGCAACACGTTTTCTTCTTCCACTCTCCCCTGTCAACCGTCACGTTATCATTTACTCCCTTCTCTTTCATATCATTCCTCACACAATCCATCCATCTTTTCTTTGGCCTTCCTCTCCCGCTCCATCCATCAACACTTATATTCATCACTTTTTTAGTCACATGCGTTTCCTCCCTCCTCATCACATGCACATTGTCCACCAATATAATTGCATAATCTAAAAATGGGAAAATATTGACGGCGGCACTATTTAGCCCCGAAAGGTAAGCTATAATTATCCTTCTAATTCCGTTTCCTATTTCAGATAACAATAAAACTGACAGGCTGTAACGACGAATTGCAGGATGAGGCCGAACTGTGCCTTGGATTGATCCCTGTACAAGAGTTTACAGAAGGCGAGTACGTTCACCCCTTAGCCCACAGTCTGCCAACGGGGCCCATTCCTGACCCTAATACCACCCAGCAGCTGTCGCTCCCTCCCGTCACCGCAGGTTTCAGGGGATCCACCACTAGCCTGCAAAGATCCCAGCACAGTCCGGTTCAAGCCGCTCAATACCCGAAAAATCCACCTCAAACCGGTCCATACACGGACACTCCACCTCCCTATCCTTATCCGACAGAAAATAAGTTCGAAATTCCCGTATCAATGGAAATGAAGCCAAGACCGTATCAAGATTATGGTATTGGATTCAAGGTTCCGGAAAGTTCACCTGTAGGTAACACGTCTGGTTATCCAACTAGCGGGCCGGGTTACCCGACAAGCGGGCCGGGTTATCCGACTAGCGGACCGGGTTATCCGACTAGTGGGCCGGGTTATCCGACTAGCGGGCCGGGTTACCCGACTAGCGGGCCCGGTTACCCGACTAGCGGGCCTGGTTATCCGACTAACGCCCCGAGTGGAATAAATCCCCCACCGTATGGTGATATCCAGCCGCCTTACCCTACGGGCAATCAAATGCCCGGGAGTAATAAAGGTGGGCCGCCGTATGCCCAGGGAGGATACCAGCCATCCGCCCCGCCCCCGAACTAAGTAAGATGTTCAATCTACCGCACGTCTATAAGGACTTTGACAGCGCCCTTATTTCGTAGAAGTAAGGGTGGTTTTCGTAGTTCAAGTGTTCTGAGAAGTGGAGTTTATCGTAAGTACAGTATTTTAATCTCACGAAGCGACACGCGCTTTACTTGTGGTTACCAAGTGTTCAAACACGCTGTAAATGTGTAAGCGCAGGGGCTCCCGGTACCGTGGGTCGTCCGAACGAGACACGGGCGATGTCGGAAGTGTGTGTGTGTGTTACGTGCTGACGTAGTAATGGCAATTAATGCGATTTTTCATTAATTTCATTAGCAAGCGAATTATTGAGTCTTAGCATGATAATTGTTATTGCTATGCTAATAGCTAATATGATGATAATTGATAATAATGAAGTATGAAAATTTTATTAAAATTGCGAATTAAAATGAGCATCAGTGTTGCCAACTCCAAAAGTTCAAATTATCGACTTCCCACGTCAAAATTATCTTTTTTTAGGCAAAATTATCGTACAAAAATAAAAATTATCTCGTAAAACTTTAATTCAAATTGCTATCAAAAATCAATAATTTTTTACTAGAGTCAAAGGGGAAGTATATGCCAAGATTCACCACTAATGGCGCTAGCAGCACAAACCTTTAACATGTTTTGTCATAATTTTTTTGTTGATATTTTTATGTTTTTTATTATAATCAAAATTTGATAAAATTATTCTAATCTAGAAACCATTTGTGCATTTCACGTCGGTCTCACCGAATAGATAGTAACTGTGGGAATGGATGAATACAGTGCTACTAGGATCTTTTGACGCTTGATAACATTATAAGAGGTTAAGGTTAAGGTTGCCTGGAAGAGATCGCAGAAAGCGATAAGGCCGCCCATTGTATGTTTTGTAGTGTTAAATATATTTATTTTCGCTATGTATTTTCTGGTGTACAATAAAGTATATATAAATAAATAAATAAGAGGGCGCTGTTGGTAAACATTTGTGAAATTGTTTTGTGATTAATTGTATTGAACAAAGATCCTCGTAAAGCTTTAAGTTATGCGTTTTTGTTACATACACACGTCACACACAACCACCGAGAGTTCTTCGTTGTCAATTGATAATTACAGTATTTGTTGTTACGTCACACACAACCAGTTGTTGACTGATTGACTGACAAATGACAATTGTATGATTGACATTGACATTTCATGTTGTTTTTCTGCATTTGACAAATGACAATTGACATTTTTTTTATTTTTTTCTGCGTTTAGTTTTGTCTGACAAATACGTTTTGTTATTGGATCTTTTTTTTTAGCGTATCTCAAAATTATCGTACTTTAGACATTCACTATGGTACATCGTACCATTGGCCAAATTATCGTATGCCCCCATAATTATCGTACGGGTTGGCAATACTGATGAGCGTTCACCTTAAGACGTCTCCTAGCGTGCGTTTAGTTTACTCGCCGATAACGTTTTATTTGTGCTAGTAAACCACTTGCATATTTAATGTGATTATGTTAAGATTGATCACATAATTAAATATATTTAACCATTTAAAACCTTTCATTGTTTAAGATTTTATGAACTTTCCTTCATACTTTATCCAGGCTTAGGACTGGCAGTAAAATGTTATAAACTGGCGTATTTAGAAGTTCATTTGATCGTATTTACATTAATTAGTTTTGTATTTTACATTATGTACATTATTTACATTAAATTTTAGGGCATTAGTTTTTTGTAATCACAGTTTTTTAAATTGGCATTTAAAAATACCAGTTGTTCGGTTTTTTTTACAGATAGCCTTGTTCTTCTTTCTGACAAAGTATACCCCGCTTTTGAAAAAAGTCTTTCACTGGGCACCGAAGTCGCGACTATGTTGCAGTTGGTTTTAAACAGTTTAGCGAGATGCGGATATTTGTATCGGCCGCTGGATCGCCACCACTCACAGGGGTTACAGCTATTTTGTACAAACTCATCTTGCAGATATGATTCTACTTCCTGTTGAGCGATTTGAAGTAAATTCTGGTTTGGGTTGACCCGTCGTTTTTCTAAAATTAGATTGTGTTTCCTCCACAAACAAATTTCGTCGTCGTCTACCCTGCTTGACTGAGGTTCCGCGGTAGCTAAAGGAGTTAGCCTTGTCTCGTCTGCCACTATAAGGTTAAAGACTTTTCGTACTAGGCTGGACTTGGCTCCTTCAGCTGCACTTTCGTCAATGAACATTGATATTTTATATCTCGGGTCCAATATTGTGCACAATGCCAAACATTGCTCGTACTCAATATCTTGAAATCTGCTATTCAACTGCGTTTCGATGCATTTGACTATGTTTTTTATTGTATCAAAATAAGCTGGTTTTCGCTTCAGCTCTTCCATAACATCTTTCAACGCGCTTATGATGGCAATTGCTTTTGAAGCGCACAAATATTTTTCTGCGCTTAATTCTCTCGTCGCTTCATCGAATGGTTTTAAGACTGCAGAGCTGTCTAAGCGCAGTCCACTCTTCACCTGTTATTATGGGTAAATCTACGTCGAGGATTGGTATTGTTGCCCTTACAGCATCTTGAAGATGGACAAACCGGTCTATCATAAAATAGGTGGAGTTCCATCTTGTTGGCACAGAATTTATAAGTACCAAAGGTTGGCTATAGCCTTGTACTTTTACTTGGTACTCTATAAGTTTTTCTTTGGCTTTGTAGCTAGCTCGATAGAACGTCACTATTTTCTTAACTTTTTTCAAAGTGTCGTCAAATAATTTTAAAGAATGTTGTAAAGTGAGGTTCAACTTATGAGCCATGCAGCCCCAATGTGTCCAGCCTAAAATGTTGATTGCTCCGACTATGTTTGCAGCATTATCCGTTACACAAAAATTTATTTTATCTAATAAACCCCATTCAATACACATGTTTCTTAAAATTGATGAAAGATTTTGGCTTGTGTGTGCACCATGCACTACACTGCATTTCAGTACCACTGATTTAAATTCAAAATCATTATTCATATAATGAGCAGTGACACCTATAAAAGCGTCCATTTTAACAGACGTCCAGCAATCGGTAGTCAGACAAATTGTTACTGCTTCCTCATGCAACATTCTTTTTTGGTCTTCTAAACATCTGTTATATAGAAATGGTATTAGCCTTTCTGATATCACTTTACGCCCAGGTAAAACATAATTAGGGTTTAATGCCTCTACAAATTCTACAAAATCAGGTTCTTCAACGATAAAAAACTGTTGGTACGTTTTTGCAATAAGCTTCAAAAGCATGGCATCTATATATTTTTTTTCTTCGGCACGTAAAGGTCTTCGAAGTCGAGTAAATTCTAAAATATTTCTTTGGGTCCCGGTTCTGGTAGCATTGACTTCCTGTCGGGATTCCCCAACATAGTGCTCCTGGTGCGCCGATGTAGACGGCACAGATTCCGGTTGAACTGGTTGTGAAGGTGCATCAGCATTCTGCACCTGACGCACCTGTACCGAACGGGACCGCGTCGGTTCACATTCGGCTAAAAAGTTATTGTAATGGCCTATGTGTTTAAGTTTTAGATGGGTTTTTAAATTGGTGATTGATGTACGATATGACAGGTTTTTAGAGCACTGATTACAGTTTGCAATTTTATTTTCACCAGCAGAAAAATAATCCCATATAGGGTTAAATCGGTGAGACATTGTCACGTTCAAGTTCGTTGAATAGGTAGTTTATTTACACTAAAATATTTATATACAAAACTTAAAATTATTATTTACACTTATATATTTACATGACTCACAACACGCAACACACAACTCACAACTTTTTACTACCTCCTATTATGTACAGGTAGAAGCTATTATCTATTTAAGTACAATACGAAAGAATGTTATTACTGTAATTACTTATAACGAATACGCAAACTAAACTTTCACTATCACTCGCCAAAGCGTACTGAACTTTGACACAGAACGACGGGCGCCACGCGCGTGCCACACTTTCACAAATTATTATTAAATAATCATGCATTCATTCAATCAATACACGACCCTAAGTACGCGAAAATCAAAGATATTAAGATTACAATTGCATAACCCATTCTTCGAAGTTCGCAGCATCTGCACTTGCGAACGAGGTCACGGTCACGTGAAACCGATAGATTTAGTATTCCCGACTTCCCGTAGGTGCGACGGAGACCGCACGCTTCCGCTGCGTGCGTCGACGCTCTGGAGTCTCTGACGTAAAGTGACGTATGATAGTATGAAAATGAAAATGTACGAAGCGATAATTCACTTAGCACTTCACGAAATTTCGCAACTACATTTCATTTGCTAAATGCTAAATGATAATTCACAAGCTAACAATGAATGCGAATGCTAATCAATCCATCACTAGCTGACGCTACTCGTCTACAGGTACACATTCACAGCGTGTTTGTACACTTGGTTATCACAAGTAAAGCGCGAGTCGCTTCGTGAGATAAAATACTATACTGTACTAGGTTTATGTACCACCCGATGATAAAGTCCTTGTGCAAAACCAAACTACTTGATAACGCTTAAAATAATTATTACGTACAAATATATTTGATATGTAGGTACCTACATTATCTTAATACTGAGTCATAAACAGACAGAATTGGACAGTTTATCTTTCTTGTTATTTTAATTTACAAAATATGCTCGGCTAAGCTAAATAATTTAAGGAAACCGTCCTATGGTACTGGGTACTTAGCCGCTTGTGACTTATGCTTTCACAGTATGCATATATTAATTAATACCAAAAATATAAAGGTGTTTAATCCGCCATAAGAAGCAATGTTTTCTACTGGTCAAAACTTTAACACAGTACTTACGCGCAACTTTTACAAGTTTTTACAAATATTTGTAGAAAATCACTGATGTGATAACCTGAGTAGGTACATTAATATTACTCGTTTCTACCTAATTAGCATTTAAAATGACGTTTTATAAAATTTATATACTTAATTATTAAATAGATTTAAGGACATAATATTTGTATACTGTTAAAACTTTTTCTGATATGAAACTTTATGTAAGTGTTCTTATAAGAATGATAACAATAATGGGCCTTAAAAAAATGTTAAAAATATACCTATTCTATAATAATCTCGCTTATATAAGTACTTACGTTGTACTTTTAAACTTCTTCAAGGTGCCTCTTTTAGTAAAAGACAATAAATGTCTATTGTAGATAGTTCTACATTGATATGCCATATTTTCCATATTACTTATATAAAAATAACTAAACAATATTTTTATATTTAGATAAACAAAAGTCAATCCAGGAACGTGTCATTGTTATTTTCGGTGAGACTGTCGTTCTAAGCTATGTATGTTGTATAACAAATAAATATGTCCAAGATCATCATCAACATCTGCCTAGCCTTTTCCCAACCATGTTGGGGTCGAATATGTCCAAGATACTCTATTGAATAATAATATTAATATACCTCAGAAATATATTATTAGGTATAGCTACATATTTATTATTGCCTGCTTTGATATTTTAATACAGACATTTTGAGCAGATGTAATTTGTCTCAGTACAGAGTTTATAATTTTATCACGGTATAAATAAGTACACTATTCTATCTTCATAGAAAACGCTCGAAACGACGCGCTCCGAAATCTCATTTATCTACCGAGCGGCCGTAGGTAATTATTTAAAGGTCACTGCCGAGATATAATACTGTTACTTATTTATTCTATAATTTGATTTAGTTTACAGCACATAAAAGTGACTTAATATCTACATAAGGCTGAGTCCTGAGTGACGGCGCACCGCACAGGCGGTTTGCGGAGCGGATTTTGAAAGTTGATGCGTGCGCGTGTGTCTAGTGGGCGTCCTGAGTGACGGCGCACCGCCGTTGTTTGTTGGTATGGAACTACCGTTGCCATAGCAACGAGCCCACAGACATGACATTGTAATAACGTCCTGTCAGAATATTAATCAACGATTCATTCGTGTTTTTGAGTGCATTTTTCATATAAAGTGAAACTTGGTGCTTTCGAATGATACTCATTGTTATAGTGTATGGATAACGTATTAATTAATGAGGATTGTGAATTTGATTTTTCAATCTCTTACTTAAACGTTCATACAAAGTTATCGCGGCATGTCAACACGGGCTTTGTGACATTTAACGTCACAATCCGCCACTCCGCCAGTAAAAATCAAAATACGCGTATAGATGAGCGAATCTGCCAGTAGAATACGCTCCCACTCCCGACAAGTTCGAACATCTCGAACATTTGTTTTATCCGCTGTTTATTCCGCCTGCGCGGTGCGCCGTCACTCAGGACTCAGCCTTAGAAGTCAGGATGGTATACACTTGACCATCACATACATTTAGTATAGAGATTTTTAATCATTTTTTATCTAAGTAATTAATTGAATTAATAGTGCAATGGATAATGATGAGTTTCACTTGATTAACAAATGAGAGTTCGAATAAAAATGGTGCCTATATTAGGATAAGAATGTTGACCCTAGTATTATGATACACCTTCCTTTTGGCTTTGCCGTAGTCGGGTAAAAAGAGAGTGATGGAAAACTGGGAAATAAGAGAGATGGAGGTACTGAATGTCAATGAAAATATCTTTGAATATAATCAGCAACGAAAGTCGATTAACACTTTGAATTTTTTATATCATAATGTTATTGAACAAATAGAAAAATGTTTTTATATCGGAAGATTAGTAGAAATTAAAATAGCACAAACTATTGTGAGAAATGCTAAAATGAGAATCCCGAATTATTTTGTGCCAATTATTAAGTAAGTAACAGTAACTGTGTTTATCGACTTGGTGTTTGCTGACCGTACTAACTACTAAAAATGCATTTAAATATTTTGATATTTGCTATTTATTTTCTGAAAGAAGAAGAATGATACGCTATTCAAGCCGCTTGGCAGATGTGACTGGCTGATTTAAAAAAAATCATTAAACAAAACAACTACATAAATCAGTTCAAATAATTAACAACGGGAAAGATTGAATGTGCTTTCAAAAGTCGGGCTTAATAGTAGGCATAAAATTTAAAATAATATTTGTATTTAAGTTAACAATAAATATTAAGAGACCAGCACCCTAATTGCGTTACACACTTTCAGTCACAATCCAAGAGTTTTGAAGGTTATTGCTAATCCATTGCTTCATTGGTTTGAACAATTCGTCTGTTCGACAACGTAAATAACACAGTGAACGTGGCTGAACTGTCAACATGAAACCCATTGCGATCAATTGTCATCAATTGTCATGTGTGTGCAACACAAACTATGTAATAAGTGCTAAGTTTTGATTTATTTTGTTTTAATAAGTATATTTTGATATTGTGTTTTTTTACTTAATATTTCAGACGTGTTTATGCTGCGGATAATAAAATATACGAATTGTTACCGTGAGAATTAACGTGGTTTTATTGAAACAACTCCTATTTATTATTCTTTAAGCGTATTCATGTAAATTAGTTAGTAACACAGCTCATAACAGTTTAGCAGTTCAACGCGCTTGGATCTATTTTTAGGTGTTAATTTCTGCTTTGTTTCTAATGCCGCCGCCGCGCCGTTTGCCTGTTATACATGATTGTGTACCTACAGCAAGCTGATGATTAATTTTAATTACCTATCTGAGGGGCAATTCCCTTATAAGAACGACCGCATTCTAATCTACCTATCTATAAAATAAAAACCTCTAATCTACCCATGAAAAAGAATGTTTGTACCATTTTATAGAATTATACTAGCTGCGCCCCGCGGTTTCACCCGCGCGAGTCTCGATCCCGTGGGAATATCGGGATAAAAAGTATCCTATGTGTTAATCCAGGTTATAAACTATCTGTTTGCCAAATTTCATTCAAATCCTTTCAGCCGTTTTTGCGTGATTGAGTAACAAACATCCAAACACAAACTTTCACATTTATAATATTATAGTAGGAAGTAGGATTTACATTTTTTGACCGAGATAACTGGTATGATTGCGACTTGAATTTGAACGTTTTTAACGCCTTCAAGGACACTGACGAGAGACACAATAGAAGATTTATTTTTATGACGCCTGTGGCACAGTATAATAAAGTAACAGTATGTCTAGACAATGACCTTGAAAAAATTACCAACGGCCGCTCGGTAGATGAACCTACCGCGTCCGTGCGTAATTGCCGCGCACTTGAGACTTGCGTATATATACACAGATTTTGAGTCATTTCGGTGGTTTTCTATCAAGACATAATACTGTTACTTATTTATACTGTGCTTATGGGCGTTAAGGGACCTTCAAAGTGTTAAGTACGAGAATTGGCCTTCTTAGCTTCTGTGTAGTATCTGTAAACATAACCTTTGCCTCGAAGATGGAAAATCTCTATATTGGAAGGTGTTTGACAGTTGAAATCGTACTTATAGTTATTTTCAAAAAAATGCGCTTCTCGATGTGAACGGACCCTTATTGACAAATGATAGGTATCTAGCTAATAAATAAAAATAATAATTAATTATAGCTCGTATTTATTCAAGTCAAAAGAAACATAAAAAAATATTCGAGATTATTACTACAACAACAAAAATATGGTCTGTTTAAAGGCATCACTTGACTATTTACATGAATATTGTCATAAAATTACAGTTTTCGTATTGAATACTCTACTGTTTATCAGGAACACTTATAACAGCATGGATTTTATCCGTGACTGAAAAGAGGAAGGATTAAATGAGTAATAAAATATTAGCAATAACGGTTTACTGTCGTAGTGTGAGTTTAAGACACATTCTGGCTAAAAGACGTTTACATATTTTTACTGGCTAAAAAGACGTTTACATATTTTTTCTACTGACTAGTTACTACAGAGAAAAAACAAATACACTATTTTAAAACTCTGACTTGCAATATAAATAATATGAAAAAATATAAAAATCATCAAAAGAAGAAAATATAGTACTTATAGTTTTATTTCACCGTTGTACCGCACCATAGCAATGCGCGGCTCGCAGGTGGCAGCGTTGACCAATGAGCGACGCACTGCCGCCCGCGTACCGAGGGCGCGGTACTGCGGTGAGGTAAAACTATAACAATTTTTGTGTCATAGACAATAAGGCACCTAATTCTCAAAAGCACCATAAAAAAACGAAAGGTAAAAAGAAAAAGACCAAGGAAGTATTTTAAAACAAAAATCAAGTTAATTTAAAGAGTGTAGCTATCTAATGACCGTTTTCACTAACACTAGGCCACAAATAAATAATGACTATTTACAAGCGCGCTCTTGGATTTTCAAATTTCGGCGTTGAATCGAGTGTTGAAAATACAACTGCGTGTTTTTAATTAGGTATTCATTTAGATCGCTTAGTTTTAGTGAAGATAGGCATAGACAATGTAATAAAATGAAGTTGGTAATAGATATAATATTTCTTAATAATAGTAATAGATATAGAATAGATTATATAATAATTTATAACGTTAAAAATATTTTCTTACATTACGTTTTAAGCTTATAAAATAGTACGTATAAATGCTGAAAAATATAACAATTGTAAAATACATTATAATTTTAAAATCTACGAGTACAATAAAATAAAAAATATAAAAAAGCTCTTATTTCTATGCTTTAAAATCGAATTTACAACATTTTTCTAAGTTTAAATCTACATTCCCGGACTCCTAAATCGAGCCACAAAAAGATTGTATGAAATTTTGTAGCCGACATACTGGCCATCATTGTTCCAAATTTGAATTCACGGACATCTAAACAGTTACAGACCTTTATTGTATAAAACAATGCAGAGTGGCTCGATTCGTAGTGGGAAGTGTATTATGGATCTATCCACAAGCGGTGTAGATAGAGCTATATTTAGTTAGTAATAATGTACGTACAACGAGTAAATATCTGAATTATCAAAAATGTAGAGGCTAGTTCGGAAGAATTCACTTAAGTATAATATACTTCTTAACAGGCACATATGAATAAAGACTCTTATTTAATTAGGCACATTATCTCAAAATAATAAACGTAAGATAAAGTTTTTTTGTTAAATGTATGTACCACTCAAAAGAGCAGCCTTTAGCGCCATTAAATATTAATGTATAAATCTTAAGTACTATAAAAAATTGTATTTGTGTGTTACGTTTATTGCAATACGTTTTGTTTTCTTAACTCTATATCTTTCAGCCCTCGGTACCATTCTTCCATTTTATAAAGAGATACAGCTTACAGCTACAATTTAAATGCACCATCGCCAAATACCCACATTTAAAGCAATCGAGATCGTATCATTCTATCTACTAATTTCCATCAGATGGCACCACATTCGCTTGTACTCTTTGTGATGTAAAAATTCAAAACATATTACTGTATAATTATTTCTAGACTGTTAAATAAAGGATTCTGCAAACAATGATTAATGGTAATTGCATTCCTTCGACACAAGAAATGCATAATAATTATTATTCTCATGCAAATAATGAATAAACGTCAAGATACACCAATATTAACCATCGTATACAGACAATACGGGCCAGCGCAGTCCACCAAAATGAAATCCTATTTTAAACACTGAACCATACGTGAAGGCGACGCGTGATCATACATCGATATTACATTTGTATTTTTGATCCTTACCTATTTGTTTTGTATGTGCACCTGTACCTGGCTAGATTTATTTATAATAAATCCAGGACTCTTAAGGGCGCGGGAGACGCACGCGAGCGGGAGGGGGGCGCGCGCTTAGCGTCGGCGCTTCGATTTTGAAAAGAGTGATCTTTTCGTATGACTGCGCACGGACGTATGGTAATTGCGTCTCCCCCGCCCTTTCGTAAATAAGTGTTTTTTACTGTGATATTCCACATCCCCTACAATACGGTTGAAATTGGTATGAAAAATTATAAATTGTGATAACTTTGAACAACGAAACTGCGCTGATTCGGGTATAGTAAAGATCATGATCATGAATTAGTAAAAATGCAGTGATAATACAATCAGTATGCAGTCATAAGATAACGCACACACTTGAGCCGTCATGGGGGATATTCTTCGCTTTTGGTGACTGTCATGGCGGAAAGCATAAAATTCTATCGATTTTCTAGAAAATAAAGGTTCCGGTTTTTTTCATTCGGACCTACGGAATCCTATAAAAACTTCGCATGGCAGCTAATATCCCGTTCCGAACGCGTTAATATACGCGGTATCACCCTGCCTGAGGTTTGCACGCACAATGGTCCACCTTAAGGAGTAAGTGCGGAAACCAATCCCATATTATAGAACATAGAACCCTGCCTGAGTTTCAGGGCGTTTAAAACGCCCAGTTTGACATATTATCACTGCACTTATGACATTATGATAGTAATTATTGCGGTAGCTTGTTTATCATTTCGATTCCTTCTCGTCTTTTCTGTCATTATTCTTCATATATTCTGGGTTATATGGCGGGGGTTCCGAGGTATGATCTAGAGGTAGTTTATCTGTAAAAAAAATATTTGATTGTTTACGCTGAATATTAAAGGGACGTTTGTTAACTCTTTATTGAAAAAAAAAGTAAAGTGGTAGTAGATAGTTTTTTATGTCACTGAAAACAAAAAAATTGTGTATCCTATGCATTTTTTATTAACTTATGTTATAAATGCGAAAGTGAGTTTGTTACGCTTTCACGCTAAAACGGCTGAACGGATTTGGATGAAATTTGGCACACGGGTAGACCATGACTTTCATCGTTGATCGCAGACGAAGTCACGGGCTACAGCTAGTGTTAATATACAGGGTGGATTTAAGAGACCAGGAGGCCCTAGAAAAAGTAACATTCTATCAGCGATAACGATGATGAAAAAGGTAAAAATGTATAGGACTGACATAAGCTATCGAAAAGCTTATGTCAATCCTGATGAAAGTCGTTGTAGAATACGTTTTTGAGAAATCTCTAAGTGCATTCACAGGTTTTGGAAAATAGCACAGTCAGCTAAAAAAACATAAATTCTAACGTTTTATTATTTTTATGATGCCAATCGATTCAGTTTCGTATAAGGATTAAAGAACTCAAGACAGGTGTCTTCTGGACCAACTGAGGTTAGATTACCTTCTAAAAAAAGCCTCGAATCTCTTCCCACAAATTTGCAATGCCCCGACTCAAAAATCCACCCTGAATAACGGTAAACTCAGTGTAAGTAAGTAGTTGTGTATCGAAAAGATTCTGAATTCAAGTTTAAACTTACCTTCATCACTCCCGGGCGTGGACGGCTCAGGCGCGGAGGCAGTTGCGTACGGATTCGACTCTGGACTTGTTGGCTGTAATAAAATACTGTGTAAAATATACATAAAACTAAAATAGGGTAAGGTTACAAACGTTTTTATTAAATTAATATTTCACAGTTTTTGTGCACCTCTGAAATAGCATTTTCATTAAGGGTAAATCGCTCAATCGTTTCAAAATATCAGGTTAAAACCTTGTTTGCGGAGCTCAGAACGTTAAATTACCCAAAAATTTTACCTACCAAACCGTTTATAGGGTAAACTCCAATATGGCTTTTGATAATCTAGCAATTTAAATAAAAATTGATACAGTTTATAAACTTACATAGGGTACATTAGCTCCCATGGGTAACAACGGTATTTTAGCGCCATCACCGCCTGGTACCCCGAAACCGATAGTTCCAGTCTTCAATGGAGAAGCTCCTGCAGGATAAGGCGGCACGGGACTGAGCCTAGCCCCTGGGTAAGGCGGTACGGGGCTTGGGTTAGCCCCAGGGTAAGGCAGAACAAGGTTCGGGTTAGACCCGTGAGGAGATTTGTCAGTAGAGTACGGAGTGTTCGAAGGGTAAGGAGATTTTTCAGGAGGGTAAGGGGAGTTCCCTGCAGGATAAGGAGGATTTGCACCCGGGTAAGGAGAATTGGCACCTGGGTAAGGAGGATTTGACGGGTATGGAGAAACATTGGGGTAAGGCTGATTTCCAGGAGAAAAAGGCGAGTTCCTGCCGCCGAGATTGGGAGTGGTTGGAAAGCCTGGGTTACCAGGGTAAGGAGAATCACTGGGGTAAACATTGCCATTCGTGTATCCACCAAAGTTTGGCATTGGTTGATTTATGATTGGTGGGGGTGGGTAACAGTTGACTCCCTGTTCATTTTGAATCTCCATAGATCTAGGCAGTTGGTCGTGAAGTGGGTTTTGTACATTATCTTGGAATCCGACTAAGGGGATCGTGCCAAAAATTATAGGGTGGGTTTCATCAGAACCGCTGTGGCAACCACTGATTTCCGTAGATACCTGTGTAATATAAAAATACGAGTTGTAAACAAAATAGTAACTAAGTATGTAATGAATACCAGACAGAACACCCGTTTGGTCGGCGGATCCTTTCCTTTCTATGAAGGATGAGTGAACTTTACACCCTGTTCCTCATAACTCTATATACGTGTAACAGACTCTCTCTAAAAGTCAATGGGTCATCTCTACGCCCGGGTTTTGTATACATAATAGGGTTTAAAAATACGCTTAACGAAGCCGAAAGCCACTTGTTCATCGCGTCATTGTGACTTTTTTTTTGCACGGAGTTATTGAAAGTCAAAGTTCCAACAATTTTTTTTTTTTCTCGAAAACAAGTTTAAGTTTCCACAGCTCCTATATCGTTGCATGTACTCATAAGCACAATCTTTTTCGTGTGTTACAACTTACATTGCATTGCGCACTGGCGTAAATAGCGATTTTTCACACCAAAAAAATAAAACTCGTTTCCCAGGATTTTTTTTTTCTCAATTTCACTTACGTGTATTTTGATGTTCAGAATACGTAGATAACGGCTATGTGATGGGTCATTTTACAGTCTGTATAATATGGCATGTTCCTGACCTTGAAATGATAGTCGATATCGATGAAACGGCACGGAATAAGATTATAAATCTCCATGGCGGGTACCACCATCTCGACAGTCCAGTTGCGCGTAGTGCGGGGTGGTATAGGGCCCTTCTTTATTTCGGCCACTGTGTCGTGTTCGTCCCGCGTCCCGGGTTGGGATATCGCCAGAAATTTCACGTCCTGGATATAGCAAAGTTAAATAATTTATTTTCTCAGATTCTGTATTTCTATTGCCGCTATTACAATAAATAATAAAATAAATTTAAAAATTAAAGGGGGGGGGGGCACTACAAGATAGTATAATAAATAGTAGTGTTAAATATTTTTACGGTGATGGCACTCGACCAATTTTTTTAATTACCTTTTTAATAGCGAACTTAATTTCGTCGATCTCGACGCTGCTGTCGTTCTTGCAGGTCACCTCCAGGGGTATGACCTGGCCGGGGCAGTAGCCCCCCACAGGCAGCTTCACCATCACATCCGAGGATCCCGCACTCATACACCAGCAGCAGTAAGTATTTGACAGTTCATACTCTATCGGTTCCTGTTAGTAACGACATCAATTTATTTAGTGCTTGGCCAGACTGTAAAGGCGGGCGCGGCGCGACGGATTCAAATATATAAACTTCATTTGAGCGTCTATAGTGGTCACGGGGTCGCGGGGAGCGGCGCGGGCTGCTTGGCGCGTGGAGCGCGCGGGCAACTCACGCCATAGCTCGTTCATACTTCATACAATTGGCCGCAATGAGTGCGCGGGCGGCAAGCGAGAATCCGCGCAGGAGCGGGAAATCTCAAACTTGTTCGAGCTGGCCGCAGAATGAAGCCACGCTCCACTGCGGACAGGCACACCGCGCGCGTTCCCGCAACCGCACCGCTCCCCGCACAGCGCTGCCAGTCTGGCCAAGCACTTAGAGATATAGACAGACTACTTCCGCTGACACCCAAAAATGCAATACCTAAGAAAAACCAACACAGGAATGTGATTTTATCAGGAAATGGATAGATGTATGTTGTGCATGTTTGAGAAACTTCTGATAAATAGTAGGTGCGAAATGATGAACGAAAGATTATTTTTTATGTCAATATTATTTGATTGTTATTTGTTAGTTTTACTTGTTTTGTTTGTAAATTTTGGGTATTATTTCTTATTATTATTACTTCCTTATTTTTAATATGTCTGTTTTATTGTTTAACTGTGCTTGGATACAGTATGTTAAAGTTGTGCATGTTTTTCCCAAACCGACGAAGTACAAAAGATTGTTCCCAGTTTTGAAAGGGGAGACGAGGGATAATGCCCACGTCTCCCTCGTCGAACTAACCTAACCTATCCGAATCAGGGTGATCTAATTCCTGAGTTCACTTCGCTTTGCTCGTTCTTTCATTTTAGGTTCTCTTGGTAAAGTCACCGGCACAGTCGGGAACCAGACCCGACGGAGGAGGCACTCCCATTTATTGCCACCATATATTCTTCTCTCAATATTCTCCCATATATTATTCCCATTTTTTAAAAAACTTATTTTAGTCTGGTTGCATCTATATCGCCACATGCAAACAACGCATCAAAGACCTGACGTCACATAAAATCCGGCATCGCGCAATTACAGTTCACCGCGCGATGGACATATACATACAAGATCCCTACATCAATCTTTGGGCAGTTGCCCGCCAGACACGACACCCGTCTGGTCTGAGGATCCTCCCTTTTCTACAGAGTCTATAGAAAAAGGAGGATCCTCCGACCAGACCAGACTATAGTATAGAGGATGAGTGAACTTTACACCCTGTTCCTCATACTCCTAAATTAGTATCCAAATAATAATAATGAATGCTAGATAAAAGTCCTGGAGCCGAACTTAAAATACTAAAATATCTTACCCTGCAGTAAGGGTTCTGGTTCAAGTCCAACGGGGCATGTACTCTGACGTCGACCACCTTTTCCTTATTCATTGAGAAAAATCCGGAGGTGACCATGACGACCTTCACGCGGTATCGGATGTGTCCGTATGTCCCTTCGAAAGTGGACGGACTGTTGACCGGGATTGGAAACTCGAACTTGAACTCATGCTGACCTGGTTGAAGGTGGTGCTCGCCTGGGTACAAATATAATAATGAGAACTATTTTATTGATGCTCTAAAAACGTACTGACGTAATGATGTAAGCTTTATATTAAACGAGCTTCTAAAAACTTATTGATATTCTCATGGTTTACGCTTTTTAACATAAATGAGACTCATTTTATGCAACTTTCCAACCTATTCTCAAAGCAGAACTAGACACGAATAAGGTTTCTAATAAAAGATTTTTTATAGGAAAGGAAGGTTTTTAAAAGAGTGTCCTTGGAGTTTCTTGCCCGTTCTTCTCCATAGACTATAGAGATCTATAATTTGGAATGGGCAACTTAGCTTCCACTTTCTGACTTACTGACCGACTCTTTGACAATTCAAAAGTGCCTGTAAATGGTTTAATTGAAATAAATGCTTTGAGTTTAAGATAAGACATCCTGATCAAATGGGTTAGTTTAGGGTAGAACTGTGACAAATCGCGCGCGAGCCGAGCGAGCGAAGCGAGTGATGCTGCAGCAGTGGCCGGCGAGCGCTACATCCAAGTTGGTCGCAGTTACTTGGCTATTTATTATTTTAGACCACCGAAATGGGAATTATTTGAGGCTCATAAAAAATGGCACATTTATTATATTAGTATCGATTAATATTTTTAGGGAGTCAAATGGAAATTATTTTAGGTTCGATTAAATACATGCCCATAATACATAATTACGTAGGAGGTACGTTAGGTAGGAGCTCGTGGCTACGTAATAACAGCCCGCACGGGTCGATCCCTCAGGTTAAGCTACGCTTGCCGGGGTTGGTCCGTGGATGGGTGACCATCTTTACATACCGAGACTCCTCCGTGCCTCGGAAAGCACGTTAAGCCGTTGGTCCCGGCCGTCATTTGTGGATCTTTGACAGTCGTTACGGGTCGTCAGAAGCTCGAAAGTCTGACAACCAGTCTTACCAAGGGGTATCGTAACTATCGTATTACCCAGTTACTGGGTTGTGGAGGTCAGATAGGCAGTCGCTCCATGTAAAATACTGGTATTCAGCTGCATCCGGTTAGACTGGAAGCCGACCCCAACATAGTTGGGAAAAGGCTAGGCAGATGATGAATACATAATTACGACCCGGCCACATCACGAGGTGCGGTGCGGCGCCGCGGCGCCTATTGTCCATCGACAATCTTGTTCGGAATATGAGCAAGCTCATCATTATTCATTGTATGTACCTACAATGAATTCAATGTTGTTTATCAATGATCAAATATATCATTATAGATTTCTGTTCAAGTCTAGACTAGAGTAACTACTATGGTGCAATATTTTTCTATAGGGTCAAATTAATGATGAGAGAAAGAGCCTTTTTTTTATTATCAACCGCAGTTAAAAAACTATTGTAGTTAATTAGAAAGTCCTTGAAGAATTAAAATATCAGTTTTAAAATCAGTTTATTTTAATGTATACTTCACAGGCGTGATGGATATCGATATGTACCGCTACCCCTTTAAAAAATCACTTTTTTTTCACCAACCACGTCTGCAGAGTTTCGCTAACGAATTTAATTTGACCCTGTATACAACACACAATCACGACAACCAATATCAATAATAATTTCATTAATACATAATTATAAATTAGTCGCTTTTCGTGTTTGTCTGTATTGTTCTTCTAAACCACGCAACAGATTTTGATGCGATTTTCACCATCGTTTAGAGAATTTATTCCGGAAGGTTTATGTGTATAATACGTTCGTATTAAAGTTACAAATTACTAAGAAATCTCGATGTTTTGTCATGTCTAAAAAACGGTGCGAAGCAGGAGCCGGTCCTAGTTCAGTATTATAATGTAATGTAGGCTGTTATGCAATCAAACAGGTTTTAATTTGGTTTATTTTTTTCAGGCACTTCAACCTTCCTTTTAAGGCATGAGGGTCGATGTCAAGGAAAACGGTTCTATTTTTGGCTTCTTTAAAATCCATGAATTTTGGCAGTTTTTTAGTAGCTTTTACTTTTTCATACAGCGTCAAATTAAATTAGCTAGCGAAACTCCGCAGGCGTGGTGGGCATCGATATCTAAACACGAGCAAACGAAATAATAATAATATACTGGACATTGGATATGACAAAGATGATATGGCTAGAAGGGAATGATTCGACTACCGAGATGACGACTAATGGCCAATTCCTATAAAATTTACGGACCGTTATCCATACTTCCAAACTAATATTATAAATACGAAAGTAACTCTGTCTGTCTGTATGTTACCTTTTAACGCCTAAACCACTGAACGGATTTCGATAGTAAAAAAAACACTAAAAAGTGAAAAATAACTTTAATTTCTTTGTCTTTGATTTTTAGTTTTCGTTTTTTGCCCGCGACTTCCGAAATTAAAGTTTTTTTTCACTTTTTAGTTGTGGTACCTACCCCACTCAAATTCGAATACCACTACCTGCTATGCAAATAACAGAGACGGAGTCAATAAAGATATCGTCTACATAGACTAAGTGGGAAAAATACGTAATTATTGAAGCTAACACAAAAACTAAGCAAGTTAAGTTAATAAAATTTATAAGGGACCACCTCTGAAGCATGACCTACCAAACAAAAAAAGAATCATCAAAATCGATTCATAATTGGCGGAGTAATCGCGTAACAAAATACAAAAAAAAACCATGTAGACGAATTGAGAACCTCCTCCTTTTTGAAGAAGTCGGTTAAAAAGACATGTTGCGCCGACCCCAAATATATTGGTATAAGGGCAGGACCATGATGATAATGATGATTGGATACGCTACGCTGTATACGCGCTATCTTGCAATATTTTAATGAGCTAAGGTCTCGTTGAAAACATGAATTATCCTACAAACAACGATTACCTAGCGATAGCAAACTTTATCTTCTTTAACCCTTACCATTTTCATTGCCAAATAAGAACCTTTTACTATTAAAATATTCTTCAAAAGAGTCGTGGTTAACCGTGTAGTATTGTGTGCGCTTGTTTACTGTTCGAGAATGCGACGTCGTCCAGTGAACCTTGCAGAAACCTTCCATGTCCACATAGATTCCTGTAAGAAATTATTACAAATTAATAGTTTGCTAGTGCGAATTTTTAGTATTCAGAATTTTTGATTATTTACACTAATTTGCCAATGGTACTCATTCTCAACTCTCTATTTTAAGTTTACGTAACCCTAAGTTGATTTTTGAGAGGCAATTTGTAATAAAAAAGGTCCTAAAAAGTTGCAATTGAATATGACCTTTTCTGAATATGACATTTAGTTGTCCTTCCATTTGATAAAAAGACATAAGGACCTGTAATTTACCTAAAATCTGTCTGTCTGACCTATGCCAAAATAAAAAGATCTGATTTGATTTAAAATTTATATCATACCTACTTATAATATCATAATTAAATTCTATATTGACTTTTTGGTAGAAATTATTACATAGCATCTAGAAATACAGGTTGTATCTTGGCTGTTCATCTCGTAATGACACTAAATATTAATTAATTAAAAGGTCATGCCATAGTAAAAATAGCCAGTCTGGAATATGTTAATGGTGTAGAACATAGATTTAAGTAAAATAACCATCACGTGTGGTTACACGTGAAGGTTATTTTAATCTCATATATCCCGTGTATATCCCCAAAGGGTAAGACAGAGGTGTACCTATAATACATCTACATTTGGTCAGTTCAATGTCATCTTGGCTAAAAAATAACTCCAGATTCACCAATGCTGATTAATTACCGAGCCAGTATTATCTGTGATTCTGTGGTAGCCTGTAACCTTTGAAATACTCAACCCACCCTAATTCAATAACAATATTATCTTTTTTTTTGGCAATAGTTTATCTATGTTTTAGATTAAAAAAATATATGCCATGTATTAGTAGTATATTTGCTGCATAATTATCTGAGATAATTTTAGTAAGTTCAGTGCAGACATGACTAATATTAATTAATATTATGTTCCAAAATAATAGTGATTAGAAATAGTTTTCAGAACGGAATGGTGCTGATCCATACGTCGTGTTTGTGAACGGGCGCCGTCAGACGGGACTGGACATCTTTTAGGTGCCATGGCTTATTTTTTTTAAATCTTTTATTACAGGCGCTTTTAGGAGGAGCTCGTGGCTAAATATTAACAACCGCTCGGGTCGATCCATCAGGTTAAGCTACGGTTGCCGGGGTTGGTCCGTGGATGGGTGACCATCTTTAAATACCGAGACTCCTCCATACCTCGGAAAGCACGTTATTAAGCCGGCTGTCAGTCGTGGACTTTGATAGTCGTTACAGGTCGTCAGAGGCCGAAAGTCTGACAACTAGTGTTACCAAGGGGTATCATATTACCCAGTTGCTGGGTTGTGGAGGTCTGATCTGCAGTCACTCCATGTTAAATACTGGTATTCAGCTGCATCCGGTTAGACTGGGAGCTGACCCCAACATTGTTGTGAAAAGGCTAGGTAGATTGATTACAGACGCTTTTAACATGCACATTTTTCTACATTGTTCTCACATGCATACTTAATTTGAACATGAATGATGTATCTAATATTTTGTAACAATCTTTTTATTTAAAAGAGTATCCGTGGAGTTTCTTGCCCGTTCTTCCCCATAGGTACCTACTACACTTAGGAATGGGCAACTGGCTTAATCTTTGTGACTGACTGACCCCTTGACAATTCAAAATTGCCTCTAATTGGTTTAATTGCAATAAATGCTTTCGAGTTTGTCTTTGACTGCATTACTTGTTTAGCTAAGTCATATTATTTTGAAGAATGATTTTTTTTTGTGTACATAATCTACAGTTTTATCTTACGAAATTATTCATTTAAAATTTAGTAACACATTGCACTACAATATAAACAAAATAAGTGCAATTGTTTTTTAATATAATTAATTACATATAAATTGTATTTTTTAATATTAGAATTAAAAAAAAACATATTATAATAATTATTATTGTTTATATGATAGTTTGATAACACAGCAATAATTATCTGAGATTTTATGAATAAGTAGTACTTAATTGGGTTTTACATTAATGATACAAGTAAACTGGTTTGGGAAATATGCTGGTACCAGATTGAGCTGAATATTTGAATTAAATAAATAAAGTTGACGGTAGATGGATAGAGAATATTGAAATTGACAAAAATACATTCCTTCAGAATAAAACTTCATGTTTACAATCTATTTAACACTGCTAATAAATGTGTATTACAGTGTTATCACATCCAGTCAACATTACATCACTAGGTTCAAATATTATGGCCAAAACTATTTAACTGAACACCACCAGAAATTTTAATCATTGTCTTTAGAAAAAAAGAAAAAATCTTTATTCAAACTAAAGGATACAACTTTATGTATATACCAGTTCCCTATGGCATGCACTAATCATTAGAGTCAAGGCCAAACAGCCAACAGTGCAGACATACAAAAAAACAACATACATATGTATATGTAGAGATAACAACCATTATCCAATCAAATATGCTGCTGTAAATGATGTTCTGCTCAATTAGTTGTTTATTACTAGCTGCAATTTATGTTTTAGTTAAGGAGGCCAACTTTTCTGTGCACAAGATCTTTAAAGTTAGACTTGAAACTATGGAAAACCATTAGTAAAATATTATGGTACGGTAAAATATTATGGTACCATTGGTAAAATATTATGGTACCATTGGTAAAATGTTATGTTTTAATTTACTGAAATAGGAGGTACCCAAAAACACAATGAACTACTTTTCTATGAATTCTATAGTATATCCTTGAACATTTGCATGACAATGGCTACACAAGAGGATAGATTTTTGACTGTTAACGTAACCCGGCTTTTTATATCTTATTGTGGATCACCTACAACAATGGTTTAGATTGACAAGTTATTTTATTAAGATTAAATCACTGGATGGACATTGTGGATTGTGATCAACATTTATAAATAACCTAAACAAGAAACCGGCGCGCAGCGTAGCAATACATTTTTGTTAATTCAGATGAGGATCTTTTTTTGGAGAGTGTGATATTCAAATAGGCGTAAACACATACCATGAATAGTTTTTTCTTTACCCTGGGAGAAAAGCATTCGCCCGTAAACAGTCTGGCCGGCATAATAAGCACCATTTTCATGGTCTAAAACTATTTGACCGTCATCAAATCCCATGTTAATATAAAAATAATTTCATCAAAAAAATACAACAGCACCCCAACCTTTGTCGAATGAAACTGTCGAAACTGACATTTATTAGGCATGGGTTCGATATATCAAAACGTAACTTATATCGGATATGTGTTTATTATCATACCATATCGATATCTAAATATACATAACCGTTTTCACAAAAATTTCATCGAGCTATGGCTTATCCAAAGCGCAACAACGAGAACGAACTACGAATAATGTCGAATAAGTAATAACGAACAAAACGCAAACTTCACATCACGAGCGATATGACATCGACGGTTTTTATTCGCTTTGTCTCTGTCTTACCATTCAATGTTTTACTGGCGTAAAAGTGATGAAGCGAATATTACGTAACTTCGGCTAGTGATTGGTTATTTGGTTAATAATAGTGCGTGCGTAATATCTATATCCTAACGCGCTAGCAATAAGGTCTAGTTTCTATTTATTTAGTTACAACAAATATTCCATAAGTTAGCAACTTTCCGGCGGCTATTCGATATCAGGGAGAAATTCATTCTATTTAAGGTTGAATTTATGTTGTTGGAATAAGAAATTGCATCGAATGAATTTTGATTTGTATTTTTTAGACAGTTTTGTTTTGAGTTGCACTTGACCTTGGTGACACGTGCCCTATTTAACGATAATTCTTTGCCTTTTTTAGTTTTATAGTTTGTATTTAGGTACTTATTGTAAATAAAAAGTAATATAAAACTTTTAGTGCGTGTATAAAACATGAAGCATGAAGGGAAATCGTCGTACTTACAAGAAGCTAAACTGATAAATTTATTATTTTTAAACTTTAAAAAACGAAAGCACTTATATCAATGTATTAACGGTAAAAGTGTGAGTTTGCGTTTCGTTCGTTTCAGTTACTTGTGCAAATCGTACTACTGATATCGATATCTGAAAACGGTTTTCGATATCGATATGAAAACTGAATATCGGTTACATATCCGTTAGCAACTAAATACGAAAACGCCCATGTCTAACATTTATTGCAAAATTGCCAAAACTGTGGCGTTGGACCGTTGGTTAACATTGACATTGACAGCGAAAAGAAAGAAAACAATATTTTTTTTCGAGCTTGCAACTTTCCTTTAACCAAGGTTGAATTGATTTTTGTCTAATAATCAGACTTTAGAAATGTTGAAAATCCAGTGAACGATAAAATCGCCTGTGGGTACGAGGGTTTGTATTTTGGCGCTAGAGTACGTCTCACGAGAAAAGTCCCGCGGCAATGAGTTGTTGGACTAATCCTTACTCCTTACTTTATTACATAATTATATACAACGTGCCGCTACAATGGCGACATTAATTTAACACACGGGTGGGGCTAGTGGCTAGTAGACATAAAAATTATAATAAAATAAAATAATTTAAACAAACTAAATAATAAAAGCATAACCAAAATTGAGATCACTCTGTGTAAAAGATTTATTCATGAAGCTACCTACCAGCTGGCTTACGTTCTATCGGTAAATACTTTGTCGGCATAATTTCTAAGAAATTGCGCGGCTTTCCTTCTTTTCACCTAAATATGATCCGTGACCCCGGCTAATGACCTCTTCGCTACAGTTCTTTAAGTATCTACAGCTTGCTACAAGATGGTGATTTTTAAAATTGTAAATAAATCAATAAATGTAATAAACGTTTAATGAAATTCAAATATTTTCATAAAACGAATACGCGAAATTGTATACGTGTGTTAAATTAATGTCGCCATTGTAGCGGCACGTTGTTATATATATATATATAAATTTATATATTATATTTTATATGTTATATATTTAAATATTATATTTTATATAATTATATATTTTAGTAACTCTGTCTGTCCGTCTGTCTGTCTGTTGCGCTTTCACGCCAAAACTACTGAACCGATTTAAATTAAATTTGGTACACAGATAGTTTAGAGCCTGAGAAAGGATATAGGCTACTTTTTATTGACATACCACGCGGGCGAAGCCGTGGGCGGAAGCTAGTTATATATAAAAAGTCAACAACATTCCTACAACAACTCTCCCACGTGCTCACCTCTGAGTCCTCAGACACCTTTTTCTATCGATTGTGCATTTTAGTAAATATTTTCTTGCTTCCTCCAAACACACTCGTACAATAAGCATGTGGATATCGCTGTTTGCATCACCTTTAACCAAGCGTTTGTACAGGTTTGTAGTTTGTGGCAAGTAGCAAGCGTGTGGAGCTACCATTATATGTAAGGTTTCTCATTCGCACAACTGTCATAGGCAATGAACGAATCATTCAATTACTGTCAACTCGAGCGGAGTCGAAGTCGAGCGAGTCAGCCTCAGCGAATCTCGAAAAGCTTTCATTCATTCAGTTAGTTGTCAAATGGACGGCAAAGCGGGCGTTTGTTCAAAATAGCTCCAACACGCTGTCCGCGTGCTTTTATTTCCATCACTTATTTTACAATAATTCTAACAGAAAACCACACTGTAGTGATATTTTCTAAAATCTCAAGCGTTTTTTAAAACACGGTTAACATTTTTTGCCCACGAATTCTACCCTGTGTCTTGTGTTTATAACGTATCGGACATTTAGCAAAATTAAAAATAGTATGCTAATACAATAATTTGTGGAATTTAATCCGACTGTAAAGATGGGTACGCCACAGAAGGATATAGAGTTAAGCCCTGTGAAGCCTGAGCCTAACACGAGCACTGCTCCGGAGAAGTTAAATGTGCCAGTAAACTATGAGGAGGACGTTATTATTGGGAGGTTTCGGAAGATAAGTTCGGCGAAGTCTATGGCAGCGACGAATGGGAACATACAGTACCCTACGGCTGCAGACATACCGTCGAGGAGCGAGGACGCGGAGGCTGGGCTTCAGTTCAGGACGCGTGAGCCGGGGGAGAAGGACCGGTTGCTACCGGAGGCGGTGTCCAACGGCTCGGTTTCGATACAGTCGCGCTCACCGGTCACAAAGAGTAGCTTCCGAGATGTGGAGAAGCCATCCAGGTTCAAGGATCAACCGTCAGCTACTAGATTTCAGGTGAGTTTTACCAGAACATACTAATTTATTTTTAATGTTTTCTAACTTTTATCAGCCTGATTAGCATCCATTAAAACCGGCTATGTAATAGTTATTTTTACAAATAAGGTTGAATGTTTGATTTTTTTTATGCCTAAAATCCTGCCAATTTTTTTTAAGTATTTTGTTCTAGAACAGTCTGGAACGTTAATGTTCGAAACCAAAACAGTATTAAGAATTTAACTCATGAATATTAAAATAAGTTTATAGAAATACATTGTGTTGCAAACCAATTTAAATAAACCAAGATAGTTACACAATACACCTACGGGCTCGTGGAAAAATTACTGATAACTTGTTTGTAGGAAAACAGTTTTAAAACATTGGTTTTTCTTTTTCTCATCCAATTAATGACATTCTACATTCCCATTCATAAATTATGTTACGGCATTCATTCACAATAAATAATTCATTACTTGTGCAGGATGTATGGGCAACGCAATCACTGAAATAAGCCATGAATGACCCAATCAAAACAAGATAAAGCAGATATACAAACAATGTGATTTCATACAATATTTTGAAACAATGTAGGTACAGATAAAATCCTCATTGTGTTATCTCAATGTAATTCATAGAGTACCTCCCTAAGTTAAACAATGACTGTTTAACTTCACATAATGCGGTATCTCTGGACATTGTCACAAGTATTCATTGCTTACAGAGATTAATGAAAGCTTGTGAGCTGATAATGTGTAGTCACAATGGTAGACTCCAACATCTGTTGGAAATTCGGACATGTGCGTTTATAACTTTGACGCATGCGTGATACACTCGTCTTGAGTGCCGCGATTTCTAAAGCATGGGGGCAGCTTTAGAAATCGCGTACACTCAAAATACACCCGTTTTTATTGTGCAAACTACCTTTCTATCCGGGAAAATGTATGACGCGCGCACAATAACTTGAGACCTGTGCTGCGCTACACATAATTATGTGTTAGACTCAATTTACATTACCGCGGAACGAAATGGAAGCGATTGAGCGACCAACTGCTAAGTAGAAAGCGATTTGAACCACCTGAACAGACTTTCAATCAAGTTTCAAATTCAAAAATATTTTTGCTGTACCAACTAAAACGAACCGTGTGAACCCGGTTTATGGCGAATTTTTCAGGTGAGTAAACAATTCCATCTGTGGCCATTCAGTCATCGAGGAAAACTTTACGAATGAGAAATATCCCATTATATACTTCCGGAACTATTCGCTAGAAAGAATCTCATGAGCTGCGCCTTGACGTAACACTAGCTTTTATCCATAGACAAACAGGATCAAGTACCTACATTTTCTTGTGTGCAGTAGGTATGTACCTTGACATCCCTAGCAGAATGTTCTTCCGTCTAACTTGAAATCAATAAAATCCGGTTCATACCGGGTCGGTGGGTATGCACTGGAGTGTTGTTCAAACCTGGGCTATAGTAAAGCCTTAGATTATCCTTCCGCGAAAGTAACTCTGTCTGTCTGTCACGCTTTCACGCCAAAACAACTGACCGATTTCAATGAAATTTGGTACACAGATAGTCTAGAGCCTGGGAAAGGACATAGGCTACTTTTTATCGACATACCACGCGGTCGAAGCCGCGGGCGGAAGCTAGTAATAATCTAAGAGTAAGTAAAACGTATATTTTCGCATTGCTACGAAGAAGACGCCGAAAAATATCGAAAAAAAAAATGGGTTCTCACACCACATGTTTCAGGAGGAAAGTTTAAAGTCTTCACTTAGTAAAATGATTAATTACTGAACTGGCAGTTAGCCCACGGGATGTAAAACAACCTTGGCTGATGTTAAAGAGTTTCTTCCGGCATCTGGGGAAGTTCTACGACCATAAATCACTACCACTAAGCAGCATTTGGCCGTTTTCCAATTTTATTTCAGGTATAATTCAGAACTCTTTGTGCTTCCCTAAAATTACGCGAATTCTTGCCACCAAATTACCGTCTTGACGGAATGGGACTGTTCATCTATGATTTAAAATTGTAAATGAATTATTTTAACCTCTTAGATACGGATGAACAGGGAATGCTAAGCCTAATTCTTCCAATTCCTTTTACTTCCCGCTAATGTGTTACTGAACGCTGACATGCTCGGTCGCGAAGCAGTCGGTCTAGGTCATAGGCGCCTACTTGTACGCTACCAATAAATCATAATAACGGCAAATTGGATAAGTGCACGGGCGGCGGCAAGCTTCCTCTTGCCTCGTCCGTGCCCGTGTCTTACGGGCCCCGGTAAGAATGGACGCATTAGTTGACGATTGCTCTAGAGCCAATACGGAAGGATTATAGATCAGAGGCCCTAGACGAAGTGACATTCTATCAGCGATAACGATGATGGAAAAGGCAAAAATGTATACGACTGACATAAGGTATCGAAAAGTTTATGTCAGTGCCTGTTGAAAGTGGTTGTAGCAATACGAAACGCTTTCGATGCGATTGTCACTTGTCTAGGCCCTCTGTGGTCTTTACTGGCTACGCTTCGCTTGTAAGGACGGAAGGAACAATGTGGAAATCCTCTTAGTAAACGAGACAATTCTCAATGGTCAATCATCAAAATAGCTTACACCATATTATAACAGTCACACTTCTATCTACATCTTTGAAGAATATAGACCGAGGCGTGGTGTCATGTATGTTACTCCTCAAGTCCTCAGGCACTGCTCATTGCCATGGAGTGTCATCAGCACTCCTGGAGGTGATGTGCTGCACGCACTCATTGATGCGAGTTTATGCAGAAGTTGTCTAGTCATTCCAAGAGGAGGAAATATGTCTGAAGTTGTAATGATGTGTAATGAATGTGGGTACCGGCCGACTCGTACAATAAGCGTATATCCACAGGACTCACAGGTGTATGATTTCATAGTGTTAATCATAATATGAGCAGTTCCTTCTTTAACCACAATAAGAAAACCGCGATGCCGTTTTCTGACATCGTCCAAAATAATAAGGCATAGAATGAATGGTGATGAGAGGGATGATGCTGAGAGCTCAGACCAAATAAAAAACCAAGACAGAGTGTCAACAGTGACGTGAGGCCGGTTTCGTAAACATGTGTGCACTTAGTTTGGTGTAGTTTGATTGTAGTGTCATTGTAAATAGTTGTAAATGTGTGTGTAAGAGCGTGTATGCACAGAGCGTTGGTGTAGTTTTAGCATGCTTCACTGTATTATTCGCAGCGCTCCGTCTTACTTTTTTATTTGGTCTGAGGCTGAGACTCAGACCAACCAAAATAGAAAGACGGATCACTACGTACATCAAACGTGTAGCCACAAAACTATGCTCCTGCAAGTAAACACACAGGCTCACGCACACACCTACAGAAAAACTATGCTCATCGCTCCTAGTACGTCACGAGTCGTCGTCTAGTAAACTTCAACAAAAAAAATTGAATTATGCCTTCTTGTGTAGTGAAAACTTGTAAAAACAATAGCAAATCACATAAAAAGTCTCACGGAATCACTTTTCACAAGTAAGTACTTCAAATAACATCGTTTCTTAATTTAGTAAACTATGAATTTTAGGTTACTTGGAACAACAACCTGAACGAATGAACGAACGAAAACAGTGACATTTAACGTGCGAGGGTTGCCATAATATGATTTGAAATTTCCCCGTTCGATATTTTTTAGTTCGAGTAATTATATGCCTGTTTTTTTATGTATTTAATATTTTAGATTTCCAAGTAATATTGAAAATAAAAGTAAATAGATATTAGCTATAAGAAATAGTCGGAATGATCCAGAATGGCTTCCATCGAAAACCAGCGTGGTTTGTTCCGATCATTTTGATAATAATGACCTTTATTCAACTAATCGTGGACTTCGCCGTGTGATCAAAACCGGATATCCTAAAAACGTACATACAATTTAAAAAACAAAAATGAGATTTTATCAAAACAGTAATTAAATACGAGACTGTATTTTTTATTTTATTTTAGTTAGTTTCTCAACTTAGACTAGCTAATTTAAATACTACTGTCCCAAATTTTATTTTTTCCCAAATTGCGGACGCTTTTTACGTGCTTTCTATAGTCAGTGATTTTGTTATCGTGGTCTTCTTGAATTTAATAAAGTTGATTGTAAATATAATTAAGTACCTATTTTATTTCAAAACAATTTACTACCCACGACGATGTTATGATTTACGCTTCAACAACCTTATAACTTAATATTTCTATAATTTACAAACCAATTTTTTTACATTCAATTGATAATTAATGGATAGTTCTAAGTGAAAGAGCGGAGCTTCCTATCACAAGCAATTCTTGATTAAAAGGTAATCTCCAAATCATGTATGTAAATGCACTTTGTACTTAATTGTTATTTTATTTTGCGATGTAAAAAAAAAATGGTTTTGTTTCGGAATCCTTCCTAACGATTGAGGTACAATACCATACTCAACAATATCTTACTCGTACAAATTATCCTACCCAAAATATTATTCCCCAAATTATAGGGAAAAACTTTAGCAAATGACAACCCTTTTTACAGACACATAGATAAAAAGGTGGCTTCATTTTGATGTTCGAAATGCTCCGTCTTTCTTTTTTTGTTGGTCTGAGGGCTGAGAGGTAATTTTTTTTTGTAATAGGGTAGGTATAAAAAAAAAAACAGTCCAGTTTCTGTAATAATAGTTTGTTTGATACGCTTATTTATTTATAGCCACTATGGCGTCTGTAGTCAATGCAATGGTTATGAGTATGACGTAGAAAACCTCTGAAGAAAGGTAGCATGTGTACTGTTTTTACCAGTTGTGATAATGACTTTCATTGTTTACAACTGATTTAACGATTTCACTTACGTGCAATTATCATCATACGTGAAAACTGAATGATGGGTAAGACTCCGGAATATTGGAATCTCTGAAATATGCACGTGGACACTAAAAACATCACAACACAATGGAAAGGAATGATTTTTTGGACCGTTAGGTACACACGGCTACACATCAAGCTATACATTTCCAGTATAAGCTGACCTCGCATTGTACGGAAATCCTACACAATGCGAGGTCAGCTTATACTGGAAATGTATAGCTGTATGTGTAGGCGTGTGTACTTACAGCAGTCGAAGTTATTACGGTTCTAGATCTTAACGATGGCACAACAGTGTATTAAATTTTGTTGACTCAAAACTTCGCCACTTCCACGAACCCATGAACCATGAGGCTCCAGGGGCTAGTGCAAATCCTGGGGTTCATTTGATTTATCGAATCTGGTTAAACCACGCTGGAGTCGTGCATTTCATTCATTCATTCATTTAAAACTTCGCCACTTCCACGGTATCGTCAGTGACAGCCTAGTATAATATAGTAGTCTATGTTGGCAGCGCAGAGGTTGATCACTGACGATACCTACGGCTACTACTACTGACGATATATTTGCTTTCAGCATTGTGTACAGTACACTGAAATGCAGAAAGCTGCTGAAAATGGTATCTTTCTTGGAAGTGTTATTTGTTGAGTTCAAAGAGAATTAAACCACTTGAGAGCTGATAGACCGATTTCGTCTAGGCACACGACTCACTACTGCGGGCCGGGGGACGAAGAAATTACAGCGGTTGTGATTGGCCGATGCTTCCATGTTAGGACGAAAGTACCAAACATAGTGATGCACAAGTCGGTTTTGCAACAATAATATCGATATCGATAAAATCGACGTCTACAATCCTAATTGAACAATAAATTATTTAAATTTGAATTTCACTTAAAATAATAATTTATTGTTCTATCCGACAGAGATTGACATTTCTATTACTTATTTTTAATCTGCTGTGAAATGCCTTAAACAAACAACGCTATATTTATTTGGAAACCAATTTTCTCTGTGAACTGCATTAATCCACTTTTCTTTCAGTTACGGAACATTTTGAAATCTAAAATGTAAACATTAACTACTTAATGTTACTTTTTTACCATTAGGAACCATCGTAATTTTTATCGACTTAGATAGACTTTATTTTGAAGTTGTCACAACACTTTACAGTATAAGTGCAGATAGAAAGGGACAGACTTATTGCAATACCCTAGTGAGAGAAAGGGACTTTTCAAAAAGACATCAACGCGGTGTACATTTTTGTGACATTTTACGTAAACAACCAGTTTAGCTAGAGCCCTGCAATTATTCTTAATAAAATATTTATTTTATTTACCGATGAAAAATAATGCAATCTTTTTATAGCTGGGATGTTCTAGAGGATTTCCCACACCATTTAATTGAACAGGAACTCATGATTGTTTTTATTTATGCAGAAATGTTTTAAAAGGTATCAAAATACCCGCGTGTGCAGAGATCCAATAACTGGTCAAAACTAAAATGGCCCCTCGTATTTCCATCTAGTATCAGTGCTATTCAACATATGTGTCGTGAGCCCGAGTCGCCCGCATGAGCAGTCAAGAGGCTAGTCATTGGTTGAGTTACTAACATTCTAGTAACAGTTACTATACCTATTATTCAGAAAGACCGTACTATTGTTAGCTAATGACAAAGTATTCCGAAAGTAGTGCGGGCAGAAATGCTTTTATTACTTACTGCATTTTATGAGTCAGTTCACGTGCACGTACGTAAAATAACGTTAAATAACGCACTCGGGGTTTGACTATGAAGGTCGTATGAAACTCCCATTTTCAGAAGAGAAATATCGAGTGGTATTTCATGTGGTTCTAGGACAAGAGGACTTTTTGAAAAGGGCGATTCTAACCTGTTAGCGATTCATGTGTAAAGTTCTTCTTTGGACTACCTTAGACGTTATCAGCGCATTTCACAGTCCATTACATCTTTTGAAAAGTACCAGTTCGAACTGTAGCTCGTTGCACTTGAGAGTGAGACTAATGCGTTCAGTATTTATTTTAGTTTACCCATTGAACCGATTATGTGCCACGTGTGTTGATAGATGGCCTAATATTTCAAGTTTTCCTGGATAACATGACGGTGGACATTCTTCTGATGCTTCCATTGAATCACAGCGAGTTCATCGCATTACTCATCATCTTGTTACAATGAGTTCAGCACACTGATTCACATAAAAGAAACATCCTCTTAAAGAGGGACAAAAATAGCTACGGGACCATTCACTTTATGCATGATGTCGGAGGCGGAGGCTAAATTTAGAACAGTCAATTTAACAATCAAGTTTAAGCTCTAATTTGAACAAACAAAGGCTTAAATTACAGCCAGCAAGCTATTGAGGATCTACCACTAGTTGTGGCCACAGAAAAGTCGTAAAAATGTCATTACTTTCAATTTTACTGCAGTTTGATATGAAAACAGAAAATGATAGATATGTTTTTAAATGCCAATGTAAACATCCTGTGGTTATATTAATTTGCTATTCAATCTATTTTGGGAGAAAAATTGCTCATACATTGTAGAGAGATTCGCTACCAACTTACTTGATAGAAATCGCATTCATCTATTGCGTTTTAATCTGCTGGAATAAGCTAGAAGCTATGTATGTGTACATCTTGTGCTACTTTAGCTAGAACTAAGTTGATCGACGTTAAAACGAGCACATGGCTCTCGCATTTCCTAGAACAAGTTTAAATTGCGTTGCGCCATTAAATACTTGAGAAATATGCGTGGTGGAAAATATTCCATGAGCGAACCATTCATGGTATCATGACACGAACTACATTTTTAGGGTTCCGTACCCAAAGGGTAAAACGGGACCCTATTACTAAGACTCCGCTGTCCGTCCGTCTATCTGTCTGTCTGGCCGTCTGTCACCAGGCTGTATCTCATGAACCGTGATAGTTAGACAGTTGAAATTGAATTCACAGATGATGTATTTCTGTTGCCGCTATAACAACAAATACTAAAAAACAGAATAAAATAAATATTTAAGGGGGCTCCCATACAACAAACGTGATCTTTTTGCCGTTTTTATAGATAACTAGATTGAATGAGTAGATTATGTCAATAATAAATTAAATTAAAAATAAATTGACTAAACAGACCAAATAAAATAGAATAAAAATTTATATTAACTCATATAACCTGTCAGTGGATAAGCTAATTCTGGAGAAAGAACACAAACATTGTCTTGAGTTAATCACAGCGTCCAACTACTCTTTAATAGAGTAGTACGTCTTTGAACAAAGGCTGCATTTTTCTTTTGCTTTAAACGCATTATAAGGCCAATCTAGCAAAGAAGAGGGTAGCTTGTTATAGAAGGTTATACCAAGCCCAACAAATGAGTTATGAACCTTATGAAGCCGGTGAAAGGGAACTCGTAGTTTGTCCTTATTCCTAGTGTTAACACTGTGGATATCACTGTTTTTAGTGTATAAGTGTATATTTTGCCTAATATATAAGATGTTGGCGAGGATGAATTGTGAAGCCACCGTGAGAATACCAATCTCTTTAAAAAAATCTCTCAGACAAACTCTGGCACCTAGCTGGTAAATTGCTCGAACAGCTCGTTTTTGCAGCACAAATATATTTTGAATATCAGCAGCTTTGCCCCACAGCAGAATACCGTAGGACATAACGCTGTGAAAATAACTAAAATAGACTAACCGAGCAGTATCAACGTCAGTGAATTGTCTTACTTTTCTGACGGCGTAAGCGGCAGAACTGAGCCACCCCGCTAGGCTCGATATATGTGGGCCCCACTGAAGTTTGGCATCTACTAAGCTTAACGATATATGCACGGCTGATGAATGGAGTCTGTAATAATTGATCAAAACCCTCATGTGTGTCAGTGATGCATATGATATCAAAGAGAAAGCTTAGACATCAGTTTCTCTTAAGTATTAAGGTTATTTATATTTGTAACGCTTCAAAGGCGGTGTACCGTTACCGAGTCGAAAGTGTGCCCCGTGGAACAATTTGGAATTATTTATTAACGAGCCATTGTTTATCTGGCCGTGACTCGAAGTACACAGTAAAACACAGTTATGTTCTCTATCCACTTAAGCGCCCAGGCTCCAGTTGTTACTTAAGACTTCTTCAAAATTCAAGAAGTCTAAACGCTAAACTCGTGCGCTTGAGTCCCTACCATCTTCTTTCTTATATCAACGGTAGGGCCGTTAGGAACACTGATTTCGTACCAAAAGTATGTGCTTGGCACTTCGATAGCGGTAGAGCTAGCCCCTTGAAGCTCAAGCACGATTTAGCAATGAGTAACAAACAAACAAACATGGTCATGAGCTTTAGTTTATATCGTTACAAGAGAAGCCATACATCTAAATTTTACAGGGCACTGCAACTCAATCTGCCTAGCCTTTTCCCAACTATTATTTTTATTTGATTACCTACTCGTTTACTTCATTAATGTTTGCACGCCTAATCTAAGGTAGATTGCAGAAGGATCACAAATGTTTTTTTTATACCTTGTGTCATTTACCTACATTTACCCACAATCTCTGCAAATAAATAAACTTTACTTTACTTTAAAAACTGTTGGGGGTCGGCTTCCAGTCTAACCGGATGCAGCTGAATACCAGTATTTTGCATGGAGCGTCTGCCTAACTGAACTCTACAACCCAGTAACTGGGTAATACGATACCCCTTGGTAAGATTGGTTGTCAGACTTTCGTGCTCCTGACGTCCCGTATTATAACGACTATCAAAGATCCACGAATGACAGCCGGGATCACGGGACCGAGTCCGGGACCACCTGCTTTCCAAGGAACGGAGGAGTCTCAGCATGTAAAGATGGTCACCCATCCACAACTCCGGCAAGCGTAGCTTAACCGGATCGACCAGTGCGGCTATTATTACTTAGCCACGAGCTCTTCTATACAGGTAACTTCAATGAAGATAGTTGATTCAGAACCTCACTCAAAACGCAATACATTTCACAATGTGAACTTGGGACCTTAGGTGGTAGGTTTTACAAAGACATGATCGTTGTGGAACCTGTCGGGCACAGCAAAGTAGGAGAGAGGAAGAGGGCCCAAGAAGTCAAGGCCCAAGCATTACTTAAAACTAGTCTTAGGCTCGTCTGATTGACTCGAGGAAGTGAAAGATGTCGAAAAGTTGACCCTAGCAACAAGGCGGGCAATTAGCAACAGTTAGCTGAGAAATACCTATTTTTTTGTTTTAATTGCTATTGAAAATGTTTCGCATTGTTGGGTTTCCTTTAGCTCCGTAACTAATGTGCTATGTGGTGCTATGCTGCCTTCTGCGGTAGGTATGTTGAATTTCGTCACGCGTCACACCTAAAGTAGCGTAATTATTATTTCAATGTCGGGGTTTTTTTTTTTATTTACCTTTGCTATTAGCGGTTCTTTGGGACGGGGAATATTGGTTTAGGATAGCGCGTTTTACTTCATGCACAGTAGAGTCCTTATTATTCATGTAGAATTAATATAGAGTTCGGGATCTTTTAGTACGGACATAGCAGTATTAGCATCAACTCATCTGTGTTCTGAATTTCTGATCATAAGCTCTAGCGCTATACATTTTTTTCTCGACCGCATCCTAGACTCAACGTGGATGAAATGTGCCTGATTTGGGCCCCAATCCGACAATTACAAGGAGGATGCACACTCCGACAATTTTACGATTTTCGTTTAATTTAATCTACGTTGGTAAACAGCACTTTTTGTGAAAATGGCAATCATCAATGCTTTGAGGATCATTCTAAAATTATATGCTAAGACTGTTCCTTCGGCATGGTTACTTAAGAAGATCGGTATAATGGATAAGACGCAATCAGACATAAATTTGTTTCCTGCATTGTTGGTCCGGTTACAGAAGGAGTATGACCAGTTTTTTTCAGTTTGATAAGTGATATACCTGGATGATTTGATGAAAATTCAATCCGGCCGGCATTCAATTTTAGCCTACAGCTGTTGTCATCTCGAACAAAATCAAAATCAAAACAACTGCACATATTTGGAATTTTTTAGTCTGTGTTGAATGTGTGTTAACTTATTCACACCTGGAAAAAACAAAGATTTCGTATCTTGACAGAACTTTGTGACCTTCATAGCCTTTTTGATAAGGTATTGAGGTTGGTCTTGTGTAGGTCAAGATTGAAAGGGCAGACGGCATCATATGAAACTGTCCATATCTGGCCATTTTTGTTAGATATAGGTATTTATATTTTGTGTAAAAGTTAGTAGAAAGTTATATTTATTACTGGTTTATAATTCAATTAACGTTCTAGAGTGTTCAGTCAGTTATCTAGATTAGGTACCTCGTTGTTAAGTGTAGGTTCCTTGGTTAGATTCCCAAATCGGGAAAAATATTATTACCACCCATTGGATTTATTTCGGTAAATGTCCCTCTACTACCTGTAGGCATTATTCTATGCCATATATTTAACGTTAAACTGGAAATGTGACTTAAATCAATTGCACACGATGACTCGAAAAGTTTATGATGAAAAAAATCATTGACACAAATTAGATTCGTGAAATCGTGACGTATATTTTAGCGTTTTACGAGTTTTAAACTAATGTAAAGTATGTGGTCATGATAAAGGTGCCATTTGTCCTTCAGTGTATTGTAAATAACTGGTTTTCAATGTAAAATAGTACATGGAAGCAGGTTTGGAAGCTTACTTTCAAACTAGTTCTATTATGTTTAGGAATGTCTACGACCTTTGAACGTGCAATTTATCGGGATTTATATTATATAACGTGCAATTTATTGGTTTCCGACAAGGTTTCAGGACAAGTTCAAAACTAGTGATTTTCTTAAATCATTGTAGTTACGATATTCACTCTAAATAACTATTATAATTATACTCAATTTAGTTTCTGACGATGAGAACTATATGTACCTATGTTAGTTGAACACCAATGGAAAATATATAGGTAACCCAATTCAGCGGAATTAGTGACGGGCAGTTCAAGGTTTGTGATAAGCATAATAAGTCAATTAAATAGGTTCAGTAACAGTTTATGTAATCCGTATCAACACGTGTCCGCGTATCATTATTCATTCATAAAGTCTAGATAGCTTACCAAAAATTCGAGGACAAGTGATATTCATCAGCCCGCACTGAGCCCGCATGGTAAATTGCAGCTCACTCTCTCTTACGGTGAGGAGGCCTGAGTCTCGGCAGTTGAACTTGAAATATTTTAGGCTGATAATGTGGGTGTATATTGGGCAAGAGTAACTAGAAACCCGACAACTCGGGCAGAATTCGCAGTAACATCTACGCTTAGCGATCTATATCAACACTATAATAAAACCTTTACCATTTGTCGTTGGATTGACTGTTGTATCCACCATTTCTACACCTCAGCAACTGCCAAGTTCATATTTACATCATAAACCATGTGAATGCGGCCACGGTATTTATATTGCGTAATGATATGGGTTTAACTTCACCACGTGGCATGTTTTGAGTATATGCGTCTCTTGGAAACTGACGCTAGTGTGGTTTATTATTCTAAACCCTCATGGGTTTGTTATTTTATGCCTCTCGGTGTTTTGGTGTTCTCCGATTCATGTACAAGAGCCTGTTGCGTGGAGTGGCCTGATATTAGTGCTTTTTGGACACATTGAAAAAGGAAAATGATTACCATTACCAAAAAGAAGCGACTTCCATAATATAAATACACATAGTAAACATGAAATTGTGATACCCAAATTTAGATAAGCTAAAACTAGTAAGTCGTTTCTTATAAACAGTATCCGCTTTTACAATAAGTTGCCAAAGCCGGTTACAGAATTTAGTGATGGTAAGTTCAAAACCCACATCAAACATGTCCTTATAAAAAAAGCATATTATAAGATTAAAGACTACGTTGAAGACAAGGAAGTTTGGCAGTAATTCCTTCTGCACATGTGGCTTCCCTGGTACCTCATTAACGGCATAATTTTGTAAGAGTCTATTAACTGCTCCCAAATTACCATGGTTATTTTTATTTTTTTACAGTCATCGCAGACAAACATAATAATAATCATAGTATTATTTGACATTTATACATTTAATTTCAACTCTATAGTAGTGGCTTTTGCGGACATGTTAATTATTCAGATTTGTTACAGTTGTAATGGCAATCATGACATTTGGTTTAAATAGGTTTTTATCTGTAGTATCTTATTTATCGTATATAGATTCCTTTCTATCTTGTGAATGTGAGAACGTCGTAGGCTTAGTGAACTGTAGACTTTTATTTTTATTTTTTATTTAATTTTGTTTTTTTATGAACTTTACCTGAAACTTTTTGAAAGTCCTACACTGTCCTCCCATAGCTATTAACACTGTAATTCGAAAATATTGTAAAAGCCAATTATCTTTTAAAAGAGTAACCATGGAGTTTCTTTCCGGCTCTTCTCCATAGGAAACGACCAATTGGAACCGTGCACCTAGCTTCTGACGTTTCATAAGTGCCCATGTAGGCTTATGTGAAATAAAATATTTAGATTTTTTGATTTTGACCAAAAATTGCTCTTCACTGCTTTCTACTGGATAGTGTAATTTGTTAAAGAAAAACAAAACATCGCAATATGTGCTACGACCCCATACACAGCAGTTAACAATAATAAAAAACGACTTCTGCAACTTTAAAGACAAGACGATCCACCATCAGCAAGTCTTAGGTTTTGCCTTAGTTCACGCAGTCATTTTCCGGCAAGAGCAATATGAAATCCAATTCTCCTTGCCTCAATTATAGCTTTGGACTCATCAATTATATTAACCAGGTCATGCTTTGCTGTGCGGCATATGTCCAAATATTTTATTTTCCTGTTTAATACAGTTTTGTAAACAACATAGTACGGAAGATGTCGCTACAACCTTCACGCTGGAAACATAGTAACAATAACGACGGCCATATGTCCATGTAGGTCTTCAGGTACCTACCTTCCTTTAGAAACAGAAGGTACCAATATTGAATGAACGATACATGTGATGTATCTCAGCACATACCTTATTCGCAGTTGTTCCGCTTCATTGAAATTTAAACATTGGCTTTTTTAATGTAATTGTATTTTTGTGGTGGGTTTTGATTTCCCAGATTATGTTACTACTAGGTCTCTTCAAGAATCCTGGTCGATTTAAATTAAACCCTGTATAGTTACATGGGCAGATATAACACTAAGAAAAAGTTATTTGATTTGCTTTTGCTTTTTTATCTTATGGAGTATTTGTGCCGTGACCAGTACTCTTATGACAGACATCCCATCGTTGGCCTCTAACCTTACAACACCATCACTCGTCGTCCCATTATCCCACCGCCCAACACCGTCTGTCGGCTTTATCAGACGCCTCAGTTATCCAAAAATATAACTGTTATTACGTCACAAATGTGTTGCCCACAATAACTGTATGATGTTTTGATAAATGATTTACTGCTGGGTAGTAAACGCTAAACGGATTAATCGTTGCTATGAATAACGTGAACCTGCTGTAAATCTTTCGAAACGTTTCAATGTAAGCCGTTCTAGTCGGTTTTCAAGTTTATTGATAGCTAAAAATGCATTTTATGCGATGTATCATGTGATGTGAATGTATTGCATGTGACTTTAGATATGAATAGATCATCACATCACTTCTTGTTGAGTCGAGGAAGTTTTAGGTTTCATCAAATCTGGTTAACTTGGGTTAAGCAGTTGGTGGGATTGCAAACTTTGAATCATGACTCTCAAAGGATTTCGATGAAGTACTTGCAGTAGCACTTTGTGTTTAGATAACACTATATTAATGTGAAATCAAAGTCATAGCGAACTTAACCAAAGCTAGATAAGATAAAAGGTAAATTAGCCGCGAAGTACAGCTGATAAAACGCCGAGGTTGTGTCCAACTGAATATTATTTTTGTTTTCAGATGGAAGATGACCCGGAGGATGATCAAGAGCATACAGACTCCGATGGAATGGACAGCGATGATCCTCTCACGTTTACTGACACTAAATATGGAAAGAGTTTCAGGTAAAATATGTTATGTGTACAATTTTGGACCTTTAACAAGACCCTTTCCTGGTTCAGAAAGCGCATTAAGCCGTTGCTCGTGGCTGTCATTCGTGGATCTTTGACAGTCGTTAAGGGTCGTTTGAGTCTTGTGTGGAGCTTAGATATGTAGTCGCCACATGTAAAAATACTGGTACCCCTGCATCTAGTTAGACTGGAAGCCGAACCTAAGGTAGTTGGAAAAGGCTAGGCGGATGATGAATTTTGGAGCCCAACATGGGGCCCTTCGTAACGGAGTGAGGGTGCGTAATTTTTCTTTGCATAGCATAATTGATTATGAAGACAGGTGGTGAAACTTTACCGTAAGTATAGCAATTGGATCTGTATGGTTCATTAAATGTTGATTTAAGGCCGGTCCGGCTTATTGGATGTCACATACTTTGGGCCAGATTTGAGGTAAATTGTCATTACCACATAAAAATTCTCCTTGTGTGAGTATGTGCACACTGTAAGGCAAGGAACGTCTAAATAAATCAGTTTCATTTCATTTACGCAAGCAAGTCATAAAATTCTACTACATATGAGAGAATGATCATGGACGTTCTATCGATAAAAAATGATTTATGTACTAACGTATATTTACAGGCATTTCACCCGAGAAGCTTTGCCAAGGCTGGACAACTATAGAAACGTTTTATCGCTCCACGCAGCGCCCCGACCTACGCTAGATGAGCTGCACAATGCTTCGCTATCTAGGAAGGTAAGGGTCTACATAACTGGTCTTGCATCAGGAACACTTTGAACTTGTATGCCGAGTATGTACAATCACACAGTATATTCAAAGCAAAATAGTTAACCAATAGTAGGAAGTACATTATGTGTGTATGTACCTACAGGAAAACTTACATTAATGTTCGATAAAAATAGATTGTTTACCACAGAAAACCATATTTAACACGCCTGTAGGGATTTTTCGAAGTGTAGAGGAGGTGTATAATGTACCTGCGCACCAGCTCGCCAGTTTTTTTATTTCCATGTAATGGGGGTATGCCTATTTCCATTATCCGGACAAATCCAAACTCTGGGCTGGTAATGAGATTTTTTTAAAGGAAATACCTATTTGTTGCAATTTTCTCCTGCAATGCCTGGGGTTCGAACCCCACGTTCAGTACCTAGTCTACCACTTTATACCAACCACAATGGGGCAGTTTACAAAGCAAAGGTATTGGTTATACCTACATATTAATCGTAGAATGCGGTTGATCGGTAACCGCGTAAACTAGACACCAGGCATGAGAACAAGTGAATTGAAATAAATGTATTAATAATTATAAATGTCAATGAGCCATAAACTAGAACTGATTTGACACAGCGTTACATTGTTACTGTCACTTAAGGTGACGAATGTATTTTATGAGATAAGTCTTTTTGTATTTAAATAAAGCTAACGTTGATGTTCTAGTTCACAATATTGAGCTCGATAAAAATCAGTCTCCAACCCGTGCTAAAACAAAATTACCTGGAATGGTAATGGAGCACAGTACACACACAGCACAGGGTTCGAAATTTAGACGGTTTAAGAAGTTCTAGACTTATTTATGTACTCATGAAGCCTCTAGGCTTATGTAGACCTGGAAAAGTAGTCTTGTACCAGGTTAAACTGTGGACTCAAATATTTAATGAGCCACTTAATCGAAGGCGCGGTGCCTCGATAGATTTATCAAAGATGTAAGCCAACAGTAGGAAGTCCTCTGCCCTACATCGGGAAAAGGGACATTTACTTAATTTAGCCTAGTGTAGTACGTACTTATAAATTTTCCCACAGCAGCACGCTTAGCGTGACCACAATAGAAACGGGTTTTGTCACCGGAAGAACAGACAAAGTGACGGATAAACAATCACAATCTGACATTTTGTCTATTGTTCCGTCGACAAAACCCGTAGAAAGCCCGTTTCTTTGGTTGTCATGCTACGCGTGCTGACATTAACTTAATTAATTGACCTGAATCACTATTCCCACTTTACCTCTGTACTTATTATGAACCTTAACCCATTATAATTAGCTATCCAGGTTGCTTATTGTGGTAATTGCGTCCATCAGTTAATTGGTCACGTTGTAAGACGCACGCGGGACCTCTTGGTAAACACCGCCTCCTGGTAATGGCGATTGGATAATCTAATATATTATTGGTTAGAGTTGTGTTGCGGCTTCTTCGCTTGGGGAAAAAGTAGAGGTACTTTTCCCCTATCGAAGAAGCCGCACTGATTTTTTCTTTTTTGTTAATCAGTACGCCTATTTATATAAGTACGTCTCACAAGACATCAATCAATGGCCACTTCAATAACGTTCGATCATCATTATAAGATTACAACAATCACTTGAGTCATTACGTTCATCAACTTTTCCGTAACACTGTTTAATGTTACCAGGAACTCCTTCAAGACAAGTATCTATAGTACCTCTCTATCATTCATACGACCTTGCGTAAATAGTCCCATTATCGGCATTAACCCTCGGTTCAAGGGATTATGGCCCGTGGCTCGTAGGTGTCTGCACTTCATTAACGTATTGCAGCCATCCTGATCTCTGACCCGTTCATTAGTGAGGTATGAATGAATGCGTCTACGAGTAGTAGTAGATTGTAATTAACGATTGATGCAATGACTCGTGGGATAATGTGGCTCTGTTATAGTAGATGTTAAGTGTGATTTGATGTGATGAGTCGATAAGTACTTAGTTCTATTTATATCGCTAGTGGTCTACAGATTTTAATTGCATTCGATAGAAGATTAAAGCAATCGAGAACATGCATCTTCTGAATATGCCTGTTCCTTTGTAGACCATCCCTATCTTTCAGGCGAGATCGAGGACAAAGCGAGCCAATTTATTTAAAAAAAAAACCCTGTTTTTAATTTTATCAGACATGACGCAAAATGTTTCTAATTAGCATAATTCTTGCTAGGTGTGTCTAGAATATAATACGGAAACGAAAAATCAAAATCTGTTTCAAATTTTGTCTGAATATAATGTTAGCCTCGGATTGACCACTGTCACTGCGTAGGTGTGGTTAGAGGAGATTAAGGGATTAATTAGTTCACTTGACTGGACTGTAGTCTATGTACAGTCACGGACTTTAATTGATGAGCCACTTGGCACTGTTCGTATTTTAGCCGTGTAATGCAAATTGGGCTTAGTCGGTTATACTCGTACATCCACGGAAAGTCATGTCTTCGTAATAAAGATGAAGAAAATTATATTTAATATCTTTACCAGTTGGCTAACCTGAGAGCCAGAACTACAAACTTGATAGCAGAGTGACTACCCAAAGTCAACCAATTGCACGTCTAGCAACCGTAACCTAGCGACGATTGTTTTAGCGTAGCCATAGTAACGGTAGCGTATGGAGAAACTTTAATCAGTCATTTCGACAAATTCGAAAATCACGCCTCTGACATCGACATTTCAACTGTCGCTGTCTTCGGATAGGTTTTCAGAATTATCGAGTTAATGAGCTCTGATTCAAAGGAGGACAGTATCAAATAGATTGGATTGTTTTTATTTATCATTGAGAACTTATTAGTCAACCTCTATGGATAAGACTATTTCCGATTACTAGTAATTTGTCATCTTGTTTACGACCATGCGATTTGAGTTCGTGTTTAATCGTGTAAACGTTTGAAAGTGGCTCATCAATTAAAGTCCGTGACTGTACATACAAATAAAAACAAAAACTATGTATTCCGACCGCCGTATTGAGTCTGTTAAGTAGTTAGGATGCTAGTTTAAAACTAAAAATACCTGTCTGTACTAAGTTAGTAATATGATTCTTAGGATGCTAAATAAAAGGTATGTTAAATAAATATAACTAGCTGATGCTCGCGGCTTCGGAAAGAAAAATCGCTCAACGCGCCTAAAGAAATTTTCACTTGAAAAAACTTTATTTATTTTTCTTCTATACTTATATTCAATTCACTTTCCATCGTTTTGGTTTGTTTAGCAGTGCAGAGTTATTGCAAGCGGTAGATAATGCCGAATTGAGCTTTCTTCCGGAAAAATTGCGCGAAAAGTACGTAAAAGCGTATAATATTTGTTCAGTGCATGGAGACACCTAGCATCTTAATCGCTGTAGTGAGGTGAAAAGTTGTGTGTTTCGCTCGGCAGCAAAGTTATTCGGCGTCTCGTACCTTTGAAACGTCGTAGGCTTAGTGAACTGTAGACTTATATTTTTTATTTTTTTTATGAACTTTACCTGAAACTTTTTGAAAGGCCTACACTGTCCTGCCATAACTATTAACACTGTAATTCGAAAATGTTGTAAAAGCCAATTATCTTTTAAAAGAGTAACCATGGAGTTTCTTGCCGGCTCTTCTCCATAGGAAACGACCAATTGGAACCGTGAACCTAGCTTCTGACGTTTCATAAGTGCCCATGTAGGCTTATGTGAACAAAATTTTTTTTATTTTTTTTTAAACTCTCGCTACTCTCATGGTTCAATACAAGTACTCAAGATCAATACAAGTAAGCCTTGCATAACAAATAACTATTTTCTTGATACATATTTTTCTCTTACTGTATTTGCTCTTTATAATACCGGTCTATCCCACTGCAGGGCAAATGCCTTCTCTCATACCTACGGAGAAGCCACGAGCGTTGTCGGCATTGATCACCACGCTTGCTCAAGGCGGGTTTCCGATTTAAGACTAATATCCATACTAAAATTATAAATTCGAAAGTAATTGTGTCTGTCTCTATGTTACTTTTTCACGCCTAAACCACTGAACGGATTAGGAGATAGATGGCATCCTGAGGAAGGACATATAGGCTACTTTTTATCGACATATTAACTCGCAAACGAAATATAATTCGTTAAGCTGATTCACCGTAAACAATATTTCATCGAATTCATCTCAAGTGCATTAGTAATAGTAATATATCAAAACTGACGCATTTATAGTGTAATAGTAGAATGTGCAGCATACTCCTAGTTCCGTAAATAAATGACTTTGAGCAGGCTCTCAAAATAATGCAGTTCCGAAGAATGTGTAATCAATAAATACGGAAAACACTTTTATTTTATTTTTATTTTGCAGAATATGTTGTGTGCCTTTTAGTCTGTGCGAAATGACTTCCCAAATTATTTCTCTTTCTACATCTATACGGTGTACTGCGAAGGATTTGGTAAAAACAACGCTGTGACCGTCTGTGTGGGTGTCCTGCTGCTAAATGCTACCTCTTGGCACATTCTGATTCCCTAGTACTTTTCACGTATTTTTGTGAACATATTGAATAAGTCTTGCATAATACACGACTTTAGTTAGAACCCAACCAAACTTCCCGTTACTTACAATATAGGTTTACTTATACGTTTCAAATTTTCTAGTAATATTAACCGAATTTTTCATACATTTTCAGCCACAGACTCTGGAGAAGGACCTAGAAACACCGACCCTCGCGTCCACAAACATCAAGTTTGGCTGGATCAAGGGTGTACTGATGAGATGTCTCCTCAACATATGGGGTGTCATGCTGTTTCTTCGGCTCTCCTGGGTCGTAGGACAAGCAGGCGTGGGTTAGTACCATTGGTTTTTACCCAACTGCGGTGGAGCCTAAAAAGGGTCGTGTTCATTGAATATTTTAACATCAAAATCAAAAAGGTGGTTATTTCCCCCCCATTTTTATATACATGTAGGTAAATTGATTTTAATTTAATTTTATGTAATGTAGGTAAGTGTATTATGATAATTAGTGTATGTTAGTGTAAAATATTGATTATTACTTAATTACTGAATAAAACACATGTTTCATGAAACTTATTTACGCGAAAAGTTGGGTAAAGCGAGTAGTGAAATGAACGGAAATATTCCTTCATATTTTTTCATAACTCTTTAACGCAACGCGCTGTTATTTGTTTTAAATCCAAGTTATGTGGCACAGTCAAAATTCAATAGAAACCAACATATTTTAGAAAACAATAACAAGAAATAGTAAACAATAAAAGCTATGGTTTCGTTACAAGAGCATACCCTACATACGTATGTATGTTTGTTTGTTGTTTAGGTATTTATCAAAATCAATCCATCCTAAATATTGTTATTGTTTTTACATTCAACATAGCCTTTGCAGGGTAACGTTGATTCTTTTCTGAAACTTTAATCAACTGAGGAATATTTTTTTGATTTTAATATTTTTGTTTTTAAATCAAATGGTATTGGTAGTGTAGATTGCAAGGATTCAATTTTACTAAGGAACCCTGTGTCTGTGTCTTAACCGAACGACTGTCGTGCGAATACGCGATTGTTTACACGAACGTCCAAACGCGACTTCATTGCTAACACGAGTACGTCACATTCATTATACTGACATTATAGGACGCGGCCTTATACTTTTTTTTTTCATGCACATAGCTAGGGACAAACAATGATGGGTGTATCTTGTACTTTATAAATGTGGACAATAAAAGCGTTATTTTCCGGCAGCGCAGTCAATGCTCCTGATCCTCACCACCTCTGTGGTGACCACCATCACGGCGCTGTCCATGTCGGCCATCAGCACCAACGGAGTCATCAAAGGAGGTGAGGTTTACAATTCAAATTATTTATTTTTTACTTGCTTTTGCCCGCGGTTGCGCCCACGTGGAGGTCGGAAATTGTTCCACGGGAACGCATTACCGGGGTAAAGAGTATGTATTATATGTTGTAATCCTGGTCTTGGTCTACTTACTTGTGTGCCAAATTTCATCTAAATCCGTTCGGCCTTTAAGACGTAAAAAGTCAATTTTGCATTTGTAACATTAGTATGGATCAACCTGCATGGGCACTTATGAAACGTCAGAAATTAGTTGCATGGTTCAAAATTATTTGTTACCTATAGCGAAATGTGGGTGCACTCGAAGATACCCACTCCTTAAGATTGTGGCGGCATCTACATCGCCACATGCGAACTACGCATCAAAGATCTGACGTCACACAAAAATCCTGGCGTCACATAAATCCTGCATCGCGCAATTAAAGTTTATCGCGCGATGGACATATTTACAAGAATCCGACATCAATCGTTGGGCAGTTGCCCGCCAGACACAACACCCGTCTGGTCGGAGGATCCTCCCTTTTCTATGGTGGATGGGTGAACTTTACACCCTGTTCCTCATACCTCCTAAAGGATAATACATGTGCTGCTATCCCTTAATTAAGAGTCTATAATACCTCACATTGCTTAGCATGATCCTCTGTTATATCAAAAATATTGCAGCATTCATTTTGAAATAAATATATGGTGAAGTTGAGGATTATTGTTAAGAACATTGTGTGACGAAAACACGATTCCATAAAATGTTCTCGATAGAAAAAGAATCCAAAGTTTCCTCTGAACAAAAAACCGCTAGTATTAAAAAATACTTCAAATTTGATCACGAAACTGCATAATAACTGAACTAACTATAAAGCAGATACTGTTTTTTTAAATTACCATTATTTTCGCCGTAAAAAGAAATTACCTAAACTATTGGCGCCTTGGAGTCTTCTCCTCGCCGTTCAGTCTCGCTCTGACTCAGTCCACGAGAGGTATCGTGCGAGCGAGATAAGGAGTTAATTTGCGCTGAGGTATTATGGACTCTTAATTCTAAGTCGCAAACTATGAAAATTATACAGGAAAATACAAGTTTGCACGTGCAGTGTGCAACTAAATGAACATCAAGAGATCATTAACAGCTGCGCTTAAGTACAGTTTTCTATAAAAAACAAACCAGTCATACTTAGATTGCAAAATAAAAAGATATTAAATATGTAATTGTACTAGCTTCCGCCCGCGGCTTCGCCCGCGTGGTATGTCGATAAAAAGTAGCCTATGTCCTTTCTCAGGCTCAAGACTATCTGTGTACCAAATTTCATTTAAATCGGTTCAGTAGTTTTGGCGTGAAAGCGCAACAGACAGACAGATAGATAGAGTTACTTTCGCATTTATAATATTAGTAAGGATTATTGTTTACTAAACATAGATGCACGGTAAATTCATGTTTTATTTTATAGTCATACCTCGAGAGACTGTTCCTCAGAAACATACATTGATTTTTGAAAACTTTATAATTAGTAAAATAATAACCGTTATTTTGACGGTTGATTTCTAGCAATGTAAACTATGTAAACTAATAAAAGAGCAAAGATTTGAAGGTTTTGAGAAGTATGTTTGTTTGTTACGCTTTCAAGCTAAAACGGCTGAACGGATTTGTATGAAATTTGGCACACGCGTAAACCATGACCTGGTTTAGGACATAGGATACTTTTTATCCCGATATTCCCATGAGATCGAGACTTATGTGAGTGAAACCGTGGGGTGCAGACAGTAAGTAACTCTTTCGAGTTAACACTGTCTATGGCTTGCTGATCTATAATGTTGTTTTTAGGTGGGACATTACTACATGATATCCCGGTCGCTGGGCCCTAAAAGGTGTTAAAGAGTCATCGGATCTTTAACACTTTTTTAACCGACTTCAAAATAGTAGGAGGTTGTCAATTTGTCGATATCTTAAAAAAAAAGTTTTTTTGCGATAATTTGGTTGATTCTTGTTAGTACTACTTTCCAAATAACATACATACATACGAAAAATTTAAATAAAAAAATACAATCCCGGAAAGGGTATGCAGGGTTATCCCCGTTTAATGTTTTAAAAAAATTTTAATGTTGCTTTTGTAGGGGGCACATACTACATGATATCCCGGTCGCTGGGCCCTGAGTTCGGCGGCTCCATCGGGCTAATATTCTCAATGGCGAACGCCGTGGCGTGTGCTATGTATGTGGTCGGGTTTGGAGAGTCGCTCATCACGCTGATACCGGAGTCCGCTTATATGGTGGATAAAGGATGGGTACGTATGATTTTGTTTCTTACGATAATTTGAGCTAAAGTCCTTGGCCTGCTTTATGCTCTTTGGGGACTGTTTTAGTTCCTCCAGATAATTTCCGGCCAAAGCTTTTTTAGAGGAACAAAAACAGGACCATAGTATCATAAGATTTTAAAGATGATTATTTAAAGATGTTATTGTGTGGATATTCGGAGGTGGTAGAACTGGCCTAATAAAAGAAAAAGAAAAATTGTTTATTCTACACAAACTAAACGCACATTACAAAATAAGGAATGACATTCTATTCTAAGTACAAATTAGCCAAAATCCTCATATTAATTAATAAAAACTTATAAAAGTTTGACAAATTGGGCAATTCGGCATGTGGGCTAGTTGGCTTTTATACTGTCGGATCCTGTCAACGTTGCCGTTATTCTGTGGCTTGAATGCTAATACATTTTGTCGTTACAAAGTGCTTTTTAATGGCCTACTTTAAATAAATTATTTGAATTTGATTTGACTTAAAATATTGTATAAAAAAATACGGATTGATTCAATACCTTTTAATAACTTTTAGATTTTTTTATTTGGAAAATACGTCGTACGTGCCATCCGGACATAGTAAAAAAAGTCCGTCTATTTTAACTTATACCCAAAAACTACTGTATTTTTATTTTATAAGACGCCATTAATTTACATAACATTTGGCCTTTATTCCCCGAAGGGTTAGGCAGAGGTGTACTATAGCACACCCACATTTCGCCAGTTATATTTAAGTCCCATGTAATAAGTGGCGAGCCTATTGCCATCAACCGGGCACGAACCTACCAACAAAATAACAACTAATTAATTTATTCAAATTCTCACTCTGCAGGACCAAGCGATATACGGGTGCATAACAATAGTCCTACTGACTGGCATTGTAATGGTCGGCATGGAGTGGGAGGCGAAGGCTCAGATAGTCCTGCTGGTTATACTACTAGCAGCTATAGCAGACTTCTGTATCGGGTCTATACTTGGACCTAAGAGCGATGTGGAGATGGCGCAGGGATTTGTCGGGTATAATTGTAAGTTCTTTGTGTTATTTGGGAGAAAGTACAAAATTATCCAGATCGATTTTTCGCCCCCGTAAATAAATATTGCAACTTTCATTGAAATCGTTAGAGCCGCTTTCGAGAATGTGATTACAAATATTATGTATATAGTTACAAATATTGCTTGATTTAATACACCTCTTTGCAAAAAAAAACGGGCGGTTTTGATTTTTTTACATTATTGGTAATCATTTAGTTGTAAACTGGTTTTAATAGCCAAACTATGTTACTGGCACTTTAATCCCTTTTTCAGTTTGTGACTTTTACTAACTTTTTACGGCTTTGCGGTTAAAAGGTTATCCTGGCAACTAAAACTAACTTCTCGTTATTTTTTGTAGAATAATTTATGTTTGTCGCATAATCTAGTCTTATTGTGAATTAAAACAGATATCTTTGTGTCGATTTTAATGGCAGAAAAAGCAATAAGATCTAGTCAAATTGTAGCGCTACTGGAGAGGGGTGTTGCCAAAAAACGATATTCTTATTGGTAATAAGAAATTATTAGTCATTTTTGCTAATGATATAGTAAAAATATTAATATTATCCATAGAAAAGCCAATGATTGTTAAGGTGCCCGTTTTTTTTGCAAAGTGGTGTAGTATAGGATAAACATAGTTTTTTTAACATAATGTTATACTTTTGTTACAGGGACGGTTCTACAAAGTAACATAGGTCCGGACTACAGGTTCTTCGAGGGCGTGGAACATAACTTCTTCTCCGTGTTCTCGATATTCTTCCCCGCTGCCACAGGGATATTGGCAGGCGCTAATATTTCCGGAGATTTGAAGGTAAATCTTATATTAAAACAACAGTAGCCATTCCCCAAAGGGTGTCGCAGAGAACATTTTGAATTGTGTTGGAAAACTTAATTTATATGTTAACTGAACTACGATTTTTTGCTGAAAATAATAAATACCAGAACAAATTAAAATTTTAAAAAAAACAGCGCAGCCATTTTGGATTTACATTTTGACCAAATTCACATTTCTCTCTCTCCCATCATGCATTGTTCTCGGGCCGATGTGTATAATTTCGGGAGAGCTTCCGTCCGCGGCTTCGCCCGCGTGGTATGTCGATAAAAAGTAGCCTATGTCCTTTCTCAGGCTCTAGACTATTTGTGTACCAAATTTCATTTAAATCGATTCAGTAGTTTTGGCGTTAAAGCGCAACAGACAGACAGAGTTACTTTTGCATTTATAATATTAGTAAGGATTAGTATTGAGCCAGTTTAACCTCTGCTGAACGCCTCAAACGATCAATTGTAATTGTCAATTTTTACGTGATTGATGGGCAAATTGATCGTCTACCTAATGCAATTGAAGCGATTGACAAAATTACTACAAAAAAATTGATGGCCATTGATTCGTTTCGGGGAACCCTTATAAACTCCATTTTCTCTTCCAGGATCCTCAAAAATCGATCCCCAAAGGAACTCTCCTAGCAATCCTGCTGACAACGATATCGTACTTAGTGATAGCACTGCTGGCCGGCTGGACGGTCCTGCGGGACGCGTCGGGAGACGTCGCGGACGTTAGTGCGTGGGCGATGGCCGGCTGTGCTGGCAACAGGACCTGTCCCTATGGACTGCAGAATAGTAATGATGTGAGTTTGAAACATATTCTTTTTAAAGCGTATTCAATTTAAACAGGTGCATTATAATTTCTAAAATGACAAGCACCATAAAAAACCGGCCAAGTGCGAGTCAGACTCGCGCACGAAGGGTTCCGTACCATTATCGATAAAAACGGCAAAAAAATCACGTTTGTTGTATGAGAGCCCCCTTAAATATTTATTTTATTCTGTGTTTTAGTATTTCTTGATACAGTGGCAACAGAAATAAATCATCTGTGCAAATTTCAACTGTCTAACTATCACGGTTCATGGGATACATCCTAGTGACAGACGGACAGACAGACGGACGGACAGCGGATTATTAGTAATTGGGTCCCGTTTTATCCTTTGGGTACGGAACCCTAAATATCGGCCCCTAGTACCCGGCGACCCGCCTACCCTTGACTACGGTAGCGGTCAAGGCTATGGTGTGGCTATGGGTGCGTAGAAGAAGCGCAGAACCGGTCGAAGCGGCGGTGCTTGGGGGAGGCCTATGTCCAGCAGTGGACGTCTTTCGGCTGAAATGATGATGATGATTATTATTATTATTGTAATTTTTAATACTGTATGTAAGGATTCCGATACTTATAAGTATGTAAATCTGATAAGACTGGTTTTGAGGCTTTTGGGCTTCTGACTTCCTGTAACGACAGTCAAAGATCTACGAATGACAGCCAACAGAAGAATAACGGCTTAACGAGCTTTCCGAGACACCGAGGGTATATGATCTCTCGATATGTAATGAATGGTAACCCATCCACGAACAGACCGCGGTGAGCGTAGCTTAACTCATACTCAAAATTTCTTAAGAATAATCTCATCATGCCCTGGCATGTGCAAAACTCTAAAGCCTGGCAGTTCGTTTACCTCGTAAACATAGTTTTAAAAAACTTCGACTTTATCACTCATCAGAGCGTCATCTCTGTCACTCATACCAGCTCTTTTATAATAATCCTAACTTTCATAATTCGTTCGCAGGTGATACGCCTCGTGTCAGGGTTCGGTCCGCTGATCTACGGCGGCTGCTTCGCGGCCACGCTGTCGTCTGCGCTCGCGTCGCTGGTGTCGGCGCCTAAAGTGTTTCAGGTTAGTAGAGTGGTATAAATACACTGGCTACCAAGATGCCACACCTGTCACGATGGCAGTTTGTGACAGTTGCCTATCAAGCTACGGTTTGCTTAAAGAGCGGTGCCCGCTATATAACGTCTGCTATTTACCGGCGAATGTGAACGTCATTAAACCGTTATTTATGAAAGTAAGATGGTGTGTTTTCCTAGAGAGCGTTTTTGACACCGTAAACTCAAACCCAGCTGCCTAAAGATTTAAATCGCTAGATTTACCCTCACCACACTTAGTCACAAGAAAATGTATCCATACTGAGAAGAGTGAGCTCATACATTATTCAAAAGCGTTGCCATGACAATCAAGTCATGTCACTACATCATTGTGTATCAGCGGTGTCAAAACGAAACAGAAACGCGACTATCTTTTTACGCGGTAGGGTGAATCTAACGATTTAAATCTTTGCCGCTGTCATCAATTTCATGACAGCCGTCACTGCGGCCGTTAGTGGCGTCCATCGATCTTCTAGGGAACCGTAGCTTAAGATAATTGAAGCGCTTTGCATTAGACAATGTGTATTTAATAAAGATAGTAGTAGTCCTTTTTGTGGAATAGTTCGAACATGAAAGTAGGTACTACTACAATAACTTAGTGGAGGAAGGTGATAGGACTTCCCTGGTTGAATTATTTATTCTGGTTTGAGGGATATGCTTGTTAGTGAATTATAGACACAATTAAATAAAAAGAGTAAAGGCCAGTTTTAAAAAAATACTGAAAAGTTATATAACTGAAAGCCTGATGTTTCTCCCCTCCCGTGACGGAAACAAATGAAATATTTAATCCAAAAAGGTAAAGAGTGTGTGTCCTTCTCGTATCCATCGATTACACTATTGCGATTTTGGAATGGTTTAAAAAAAAACAATGTTTTAATAGTAATCATTAATTGCAGGCGCTATGTCAAGACAAGCTGTACCCGTACCTGATCTTCTTCGCGAAGGGCTACGGGCCCAACAACGAGCCCGTGCGCGGATACGTACTCACATTTGTTATCGCCGTCGCTTTTATACTTATGGGTAAGTTTTATAAATGAAATCCTAACAGAATTAGTCATGTCTGAGGTTGCGTGAAATTTAAAACGCTGTATTTCTTTGCAGTACTTTGTTAACGAATGCCTTAGCCGCCAACAAATTGGATAGAATAAATTACTCATAAATATGTAGTAATTCTTGTAAAGCCATGTTTTAAACCAGCAATTTGAGATTTGCGAGCTAATCGCAGTATGTTGGAAAGTGCGTGCGTGTGATAATGACATGTAATCTGTTTGTAGGTGGTCTGAATCAGATCGCTCCGTTGATTTCCAACTTCTTCCTGGCTGCGTACGCGCTGATCAACTTCTCTACGTTCCACGCGAGTTTAGCCAAACCTGTGGGCTGGAGGCCTACTTTTCGGGTATGTCAAGATCTTGTAGATATTCATATACATATAATATCATTAGGCATGTGTCATAAAATCTGTGAAGTTTTGCTAATTAATTTAAATTTTTATTTAATACCGAACTTATCGTCTTATCTGACAACCAGTACTTACCAAGAGGTATCGTGTTACCCAGTAACTGGGTTGTGGAAGTCAGATAGGCAGTCTCCATGTAAAATATTGGCATTCAGCTGCATCCGGTTGGACTGGAAGCCGACCCAACATAGTTGGGAAAAGGCTAGGCAGATGATGATTTAGTTTCATTTGAAACCGCATCATACTCTTTTTTGCCAAGTTGTAAGTAGCCGCTGGTTTCAGACACAATAAATCCATTGTCGGGTTATTCCTGTGTTGCAGTTCTACAACATGTGGCTGTCGCTGGTGGGCTCGATGCTGTGCGTGGCCATCATGTTCGTGATCTCGTGGATACAGGCGCTCGTCACCTTCAGCTTCCTGCTCACGCTGTATCTACTCGTGTCGTATAGGAAGCCAGGTAGGTCATCATTATTATAGTTTTGGGAAAATCATGAATTTCCTCTCGCATCCCGCACGGGACGGAAGTATTAGTAATCGTATAGTTTAAAGCTCTGAAGCTTTGAGCTATCCGATTACTGGACACATTCGTGACAACTTTCAAGTCAGGTCCACTCATCTGTGTTCTTTTTTTTTCGTGTGGTTAGTGACTAACCTGGTGTCAGAGTTTTAAAGCCACCTATGAGCCTCTGGACTCTGGTGCATGCCGTCGAGAAATATCTCTCAGGCATGCCGGTTTCCTCACGATGATTTCCTTCACCGTTTTTGAAGAAAGTGATAATTATGCAATACGCACATGAATCCAAAAAGTCAAAGGTGCGTGCCTTGTGTCCGAACTCGAGACCTATGACTTGGCAGTCTGACAGTCACACCACTAGACTATCACTGCTCTTCTGCAGTTCAAATAAAAACACACTTTTAAAGACAAACGGGCCGCGTCTCGTTAAATCAAGAATGGCAACTTCAGATACATAATTATGGCATTTGTGTAGTAAAACTGGCCAACAGCGAAAAAATAAATCTATGTCACACCACTAAATGTAACTTTTCCTGAAACTGACTTCTAAATATGAGAATCACACGTCTGGCATCGGTCAAAGCTATTTGCGTTCTACGTCATCGGATCCTGCAATGAAATTTGCACGTTCCCAACTGCAAATATAAAATTCTGTGTTTTGTTTTTCTGTAATGTTACTAATGTTACAGGTTAGAACAGATGGTTCAGTCCGCAAAATCATTTAAATAGAAGTCGACTCTTGCTACGACACAATACCTTGCAATTCAGATCGCACAGCCCTATTTACCTAATATTCACCTAGAAGTTGCCTCTCTTTCTATCGCATAACTCTTATATCTTCTGACTTCGCGACGCTCAATGAATTGGCCCAACAAGACTCCGCTGCGTACTTGTAGCTTCATATCTAAAATATGGAGTGCGCCTTCTGTAGTATTCTATGCTAATATTATTCTAATTCTAGATGTAAACTGGGGTTCCACGACTCAGGCGCAGACGTACAAGGTTGCACTAACAGGCGTCTACCATCTCAACACGGTCACCGAACATGTTAAGAATTACAGGTAGGTTACTGCAGTACATTACCCGTCAGTATGACACAGATTGAAACTGACACAGATACGCAATGATATTATCTGTATATATTATTATTTATTTTTAGCTTGTGTTGTCCCACTGCAGGGTAAAGGCCTCCCTTTCTCCTTTCCACTCCTTGTATGTATTATATGTCCGGTCGCAGTCTCAGAATGTTTACCACCTTAAGGCTTATAATTGCATGCACACATCTATGTCACAAGGTTGATGATTCAAAATTCAAAATTATGTACTTTGTTAAATGTCAGTGTGGTAATGTTTCAACTTTAAAATTAAGATATAGCATTTTATAGTTTACTACACACAGTGTAGTAAAGAATCAAATTTGAAAACTGATAAACATTTTTAGACCGCGATAGTATTTTAAAAATAGGTAATAAGAGCTCCTTAATTGGCACGTCAACACGTTCAACTCACAATACCAGATTGTGTCAGCAGACTAAAAAGACGCAACATTCTACAGTTAAACAACTTGTAGAGAGAGAGCTGCTTGAATAATAAGAGAGTTGCTCCTGATGAGGAATAACTCTTCCCTGCCAGATCATCCTACAACTCATCTGCTCATAGTTTTGCAAACTGATTGCAAGATAAAGACAAGAAAAAAAGAAAAAAAAAATTGGCACGTCAAAACTTGGCTAATTAGCCAAGTTACATATTATCGTCTTGTCTCTTTTTCGCTCCCGATAATTACGACATGCCGTCCTACTTCCACGTGTCATTTGATAGTGTGATTATGATATCGTGCCGTTTTTAAAGATCGAATATTGGACCGGTAACCTGTCCACCTCTTTTTACATGTATCACTCAGATATGCGTGACAAAGACGACGTTTCACAATGCTAAACTTTACCTATAACTCGATGTGCCATTTTTATTATCGCCGGTTACTGTAGATTTATCGTACACCCTATAATGTTCCCACTGCTGGGACACAGGCCTCCCCTCTGTGAGAGGGAGTGGGCCGTAATCCACCACGCGGGCCCAGTGCGGGTTAGCGGATGACACATGCCTTCGAATTTTTGGTTCCAGGACATGCCGGTTTCCTCACAATGATTTTATTTGATTTATCGTACACATTTAACTAATTGCCGGTGTGCTAATAGCGAGATAACTGTATTATGTTATTTGCCTGTAGGCCTCAAATCCTGGTGCTCACCGGCTTCCCGGGCGAGCGGCCCATACTGACGGACTTTACTTATTTACTTACCAAGGGACACTCGCTCATGCTGTGTGGCCATATTATGCAGGTAAGCGGTTTATTTGAGGCCAAATCACAGAAGGACGATTCTGTTTGAGGATTTTTCTAAATATATTTTCTCTGCACGTCATGTTAGCTTGCCGTCTAAAATATTCTTGTATTTTGGACGGCGAAAGACAGTTTCCACTTTCATTGCTTAATCCTTACTAATATTATAAATGCGAAAGTAACTCTCTGTCTGTCGCGCTTTCACGCTAAAACTACTGAACCGATTTAAATGAAATTTGGTACACAGATAGTCTAGAGCCTGAGAAAGGACATGGGCTACTTTTTATCGACATACCACGCGGGCGAAGCCGCGTGCGGAAACTAGTTTTTAATACTTTTACGTATTGTAGTTTAGTCATTTTATTCCAGGTAGGAACATCTTTTACATAATAATAAAATAATAATGAAGAAATTTTGGCCGTTCATCTGTATTGTATGTTCCGGATTAGCGCAAAAACGGCTGAACGGATTTGGCTGAAATTTGGCTCACAGATAGTTTATAACACACAGGGGTTAACACAAAGGATACCTTTTTATTCCGCGAGTACGTTCCCGTGGGATATTTTCCTACATCCACGCGAACGAAGCCGCGGGCAAAACATGTAATATAACTAATGTATATAATATTTTAATATAAGAGTAACTATGGCGTTTCTTGCTCATACTTCTAAGTACCAAACTAACTTTTCGAAGCAGCAACTAGAATCAATTCTATTTTCCTGGACACAACTAATTTAATGCTTCTGCGTAAATTACACTATTTTATTCCTAGGGTCAAGTAAGTCACCGCGGTCGCGAGGCGCTAGCGAGCCGCGCCTACCAGTGGTTTACCAAGCGGAAGATTAAGGCATTCTACTCCATCGTAGATGATGTGGGGTTCAAGGATGGAGCCAGTGCTTTAGTTCAGGTAATACTATAACATTCAATATGTGACAAACAAAGTAGAGAGAATTCGCTGTTTGCCTTAAAAAGTAATGAGATCGAAGACAGACTGAAAATTTTCATTATGTCCAACAATATACGAAAAAAAAAAATACATTACTGGACAATTAACATGTAGATGAAATTTGCCACTTTTTTATAATGAAGTAAGCTGTCATATTATTACATTATTATATAGCTTAGCGGGATTTTTTTGAAATGGGTTCTGTAAATAAATCCACGCCCGCGTGAGAATCTTGTTACATCATAATTGTTTTCTTAAAATTTTGAATAGAGGTTATATTAAAAACGTAAATTCCAATAATTTAAGACTTTATTTGACTACAGACATAATCACTACAATCTCGCCAATCCAAACATCTTCAAGGCCAAGACGGTTTCTCTCTCTTGCCCATTACATCTCCATAGAGTTGAGACTTGTCCCTGAAGCTGGTCATCCTCAGGGTTTCTTGGTCGTCTAAGTATTTGCCTATGAGGAAGCCTCCAATAGGGACGGCAAACCAGGCATAACGCAGGGTGATTCCGAAGACAGCCATCTTAGTTCTGGAAAGAAATAAAAATATATTTTACTAGCTGACCTGAGACATGTTGTCCACATATTCAAATTATAATAATTTGTACATAAATAACATTATTTTCAATTTTCCAGTTTGCTGGTCATCTTTTCTGTCCCTAATAATATATTCGGACAAAAAAAAAAATGATTGGTTCAGCCCATTCTGGAGTGATGTGCTTACCAACATTTTACTTTTATTTATACACTTTGTCCAGATACAATCCACAACATCATTCGCTTTTAGGGTTTGACAACGCCCAAAAGTTCCATGGTTTACTCAAATATTCGCCCAAATTTCGGTTTTACCATAGTAAAACCGAAATTTGGGCGAATATTTGAGTGGTCTCATAAGGGTGCGTGGGAATTAGTATGGTACGCTGCATGTCAGTGGTAACAAAACCAGTTTGCTGGCCTCTTGTTTTATTTAAAACACCGTACTAAGCTAGGCCAGCTCAAGGTCAAAGTGTAACCACTGATGTCCAGCTTCCTATACGTCAATCTATTATGATATAACTGGTATTATTATAAATCGATTTGCATTGTTTATTAGTCATATTTTATGCGCCAAACTTCGGTTCTGCCGCAAGATAGAACCTCTGAATGTCGTCAAACTGTTTAGGTTTAATACAATAGTTTAGTTAGACACTAGAAATATTACTTACAGGTAGATTACACAATTGTATTATTGAGTTAGTCAAAATCTTTATTGAGAAGTGTTCTGTTCCTTCTGTAGTGACTTCCACTTCTTAGTGTGACTCCAGTCAAGATAAATAAACGTAGCAGTCAATACTGGGAAAGATATGCTCACAAAGTTACGGTTAATAATTCTTAACAACGCCATAACCTTACCAAGACAAGTGCTCGCGAGTGACGTCAATCGATTTTGGTTGACGTTTACTTTGACGTTTAATTTGACGTTTAGTTTGACGTTTATTTTGACATTTCATTTGACGTTTATTTTGACATTTCATTTGACGTTTATTTTGACATTTCATTTGACGTTTATTTTGACATTTCATTTGACGTTTGGTTTGACATGAGTTTATTTGAATGACCTTGTACACGATGGGCCATACTGTGCCATTCTTATTAACGGGCTACATTTCCATTGCAGGCTAGTGGTATCGGCAAGTTGAAGCCAAACATTCTGCTCATGGGATTCAAGGAGAATTGGCAGACAAGCCAAAGAAACGAAATTGTCGACTATGTTGAAGTTATGCAGTAAGTCTGTTGTTACTATAAATAACATAACACCACGCTTGTATTTACTGAAGGGGTAATCAGAGTTGTAGGTACCGTATAACAGACCCATACATTGTCAGTTATGTTTCAGTGCTGTGTATTAGGGGTGCGAGCGTATTGCCGACTGTTACAAAATATTTATAATATTTAAACTAAACTTGAATTTAACTTTATTTTTATACACTTGTACATATTATTAATAAAAATTACTAACTTATGTACTTAAAAATTTACTTACTTAAATTTTTATTTTTAATATTTTGACATTTTTATAACATTTTATAATTTGAAATTTTTTATTTTGACATTGCCAATTTGTTTTTTATTTGTTGGTTTGTAATCAAATTTTATTAATCACAATTTTATTTTGGGTTTTTATCTGTTTGGAATTTATAATAGTTTGTAATTTAAATGTATGAGTTGTATATGTCTATGGACTAAAATGATGTCTAAATAAATTAATAAAATAAATTAAATTAAAATATTATGAATTTGAAGTTGAATCTTTGTTTCAGCAAAGCGCTAGACGTGCACATGGCTATCGCGCTACTGCGCGTGGAGGGTGGGCAGTACACCACAGACGCACTGGATGACGACGTTCAAGCGTACCTCTCTGATGTCAACCTGAAGGACTTGTCTGCTTTCTCACGTACGTATATCTTCACAGAGACATGAACAGGCAGCCTATCTAAGAACAAAGATGGCTGAATTAAGACTACGGGAGTAGTTATTCTTGTAGAGTGGTAGTAGCTTTTTACCTCAGACGAAGTTTTATTGGATATTCTTGTGACTTGTCTCCTGCACGCGTAGCATGACCACCGTCGAAACGGGTTTTGTCGACGGAAGAATACACAAAATGACAGATACGCCATCCAAATCTGTCATTTTGTCTATTCTTCCGTCGACGAAACCCGTTTCCACGGTGGTCACGCTACGCGTGCTGGAAGCGAGAAGGTTGTTTGTTACTACTAATATATAATTTGTATTTTATGGTTTATAAATTCCTACGTGTATATTTCGAGACGTGAGCAATTGCTCCGAATATGATACTAATGGAGCCATTCTTTCTTTAAATTATAATAAACTACCTATTGTAAATGATTACCTAATATAAAGATTTTCCGTTGCTTGTGTCTGATTGAGAAACATGAAAAGTTCACGACTTGTCTAATTTGCTTAACCGAGACAAACAAATCTATCTTGCAACATGATCATAGGCCTATTTCGACCATATCCGAAACAATTATACATAGAAAACTGTAACAAATCAATGTAATTCTTAAAATCCACACTTTTTCGGTGTATTAGTGATAACGAAATTTTCCGCTTTTCAAAATTAAATTTTAATGGGTGTTAGAATATGAATTACACTTATGACTAACGAATCAATTCTTCATCGGCATTAACTCATACTTTCGAATGTAGTTTCCATTTTGTTGATTAATAACTCTTTACACATTTGCTGCGAAAAATACGTAAAAAACACCGACAAAATTGAGCGTATTCTTCGGAGATTTCGTGAGGAAAGTTTTGAGTATGGATGCGGATGGCTATAAGAGAAGGGGAAGGCCACAGAAGCGATGGATGGACTGTGTGAAAGATGATATGGCTAAAAGGGAGGTGGCTACCGAGATGACTAGTTGAGACGAAAAGTATGGAAGAACAACACATGTAAAATGCCCCAAATAAATTGGAATATGGGCAGGAGAATGAAGATTCTCAACAAAATAAAAAAAGAATCTAGCCATTGCACACAGACTGTGAAGCGAAAGCGTAGCGAACTATGGCGACCTTCCGATATGACTTTAAAGTGTATAAATATAAAGGCAATACGTCGTCTTTATCAGAAGAGGTTTTATTGTCTCTTATGCATGGGTTTGCGGGCTAGGAGATGTAATTAAATAAAACACAATAATATTCTGAATAATCACAAATCTGTGATCACATTAGGAAATGAAAAATTATGTAAACGACGTTCCACCGAGTACATGAGGCGCGAGCGCAGATCAATCAACTCACTGCCCGGCCAGGGTAGTCACCATTATCACCAATACCACAGTCGCCATTAATCCTTGCCGGTTTCCCGGTTTTCGATCCATCTCCGCGATCTTCCATTATTTTGGCGGGGGGCCGCATGCTCAGTACTCGGGTTTACGTCAAGTTGACAGCTGTCACAATCGTTCAAAAACCAACTCCGGAAGTTTAGCGTCGTAAAATCTTTAGACGCGCCGTCAAATACAATTATCCGGCGGTAAATATGGCACATCGAGATGTCAAACTACGACTTTGTAGTGCGTCGTCTCTGTCACTCATACCTAGGTCTGACAGTTTCTTTCTAAAGCTCGATGTGTCACTGTGATATTTACGCCCATACTTTACATAATATTAAGAACACTGAAAGTTTTATCAAAGGGTTTCGTGATATCCAGTAAGTAAGTGGTGGAGGTCAGATAGGCATCGGTCCATGTAAAATACTGGTATTCAGCTGCATCTGGTTAGGCCGGAAGCTGACCCCAACGTAGTTGAGAAAAGGCTAGGATGATGATGCACTGAAAGTTATATGTACTTAATTTATTGATCGCATTCGCTTTGACTTGCTCCATTTTTGTTTTAAACGCGTTTATTCGTCTTTTCCGCGTATTTTCCGCAGCCAATGTCCTCTTATGTGTATCATGCAACCATCACACATCAGCTTCTGTTTAGGTTCCATGGGAGATAACAAGGAATCTAAGTCCACAGAGAGTCTCAACACGCATTCCAGAGGTGAGCCGCCATTTGTATTTAGAAGTTTTTTTAAACAGGGGTCGTATTATGAACTGTTGACGCCATTCCTGTTCCGGTAAGAAAAAGGGAAAGTGCTATTCGTCCAGTATAGCTGTATCTCACTCTCACAGTGGTGGTCCAGTGTGAGAGTGAGGTGAGTTAAGTTGAAGAAACAATAAAAGTTGTACTGTTTAACCTGTATGACCGCAGACGGGCCGCGCGCGGACTAAAAACTATTGTAGTTAATTAGAAAGTCCTTGAAGAATTAAACAGTGTTTAGGCGATGCAGGTTATTTGTAGCTTCAATTTTATTACAGAACAATTACTATTTTCTTATATCCTTCGGCAAATTTCGGTCGTCGGATTAATCGACTTGGAACTCGATTGAGAGCGTCCGTTCTGTACCAAGTGCAAAGGGCATCTGATAGAAATCCGATGACGTTCGAAACACGAAGTTTGCCGAGGGACATTAAAAAAATAGTTGTACTGTATATGCCACAGGCAAGAAACTTGCATTGCTTGTAAATGGCGCTTTAGGAATATGGTTTGGTATACGCCAATATTCGTGACAACTGCGGTCATAAATTGCGAGAGTGAGATGACTCGAGATGCAGCTCTTACGAACCCTACTCGCACGTATTATGATCGAAGGCTGCCAGGAACATTCGCGTTAACTATAACACTTCATAATACGTACCCAGGTACCTACAATCTAACTTTCCTTTGCATACTTCTATTGTATTTAATAATACTTATTAAGCCTACTACAGTTTAACTGAGACATTTCTTGAGGTAACTGTGTGGTGTGGCGGGGTGTGGTGATTTGATGCGAGCTCAATGAAATGTCAACTTGTGACAACTGTCACGGCGTGGTGATTTGATGCGAGAACTCAATGAAATGTCAACGTTGTTCAATTCAATGTTGTCAATCAATGTTGTTTGTTGTTATTTCTTTGAATTTTATGTTCACTTGCTTTTTTTGTTTTTTCAAACTTTTTTTTACCTACCTACCTACATTATCTCGACTCTAATTTTTTGTAAATTAACGTGTCGTATCTAAGAGAGCCGGGTGATCTGTAACTCAGGATCTTCCTAACACAGAGAACTTTATTTAAGATTGTGCATCTTATTAACCAGTGCCTGTAATATGATGTTGAGATAAATAAAGATTTACCTCTCCCGCACCGCGCAGCTACCGCAGAAAACGACTCAGTTAAGCTGTAGACCTATAGACTTATTCAATTTTGGCTAAAGTGCTTCTTCGATTCTTAAACTGTGTGTTTTCTTTTTTAACAAAATTTAACAAACTTTAATGTTAAAAACAACTTACTGCATCTTCTGTATATGATAGCAACTTACTGTATGATATGCGTTATTATGCCTAACCTAATCCGTTGGACGTACCTCAAACGCCTGCCTGTTTGTACCAGCAAACAAACAACACAAGTTCACAAGACATCGTTTTAAGTTACAGGAAAACTTGTGATAATATTAACGTTGATTTACGGAATGGCCGCATTCATTGGTTACTTCTAAAAGTTTCTGATGAAAATATAAACAAATTAGCTGCGAGCCGTAGTTTCACTCGTGTAAGTCTCGATCCCGTGGGAATATCGGGATAAAAAGTATCCTATATCCTATTCCAGGTCATGGTCTACCCCTGTGCCTAATTTCATCTAAATCTGTTCGGCCGTTCTAGCGTGAAAGCGTAACAAACATACAAACTCACTTTCGCATTTATAATATTAGTTAGGATGGATCAGAAAGCGTACCTGTGGATGTCAATATGTAGTGCCAGTTTCAAATTGAATGCTTTGATTTCATGATTTGAACACTTAAACACGAAATTCTGATTGAAATGAAAAGGTGATCTTGAGGTATTTTTCATTTGGCCATTAGAAGTTTTTTTAACCTCAATTGTCTTCGATGAGTTTTTAATTACTATTATTAATGTTATTCCAACAAAAATTGTTGGAAAAGGAGGTGAGATATACCTTCTAAATACAGATGAATTTGTTAGATACTAATTCCCTTTAGTGAGTAGAGTTTGTTTACACTTTCATCAGACAATTATGGAACAGACAGTAGCTATGGCAGCACCCTAATTGCGTAATACACGAGTCACAATCTGAATTGGTTTGAAACAAACTAATAATCCATTTGCTTCATAAGTACGAAAAAAAATCTGCTCAACAACGTAAATAACGCAATAAATGTTGTTGAACTGTCAAAATGAAACGGATTAGTCAGAATCGGTTACGAAAATAAGTTACGCAATTTGATAGCTGGTCTATGCGTGAGGAGTACCCAATGAATGCAGCGGTCTGTTCCTAACATAAGTCAGAACATACGTCCTATATGTAGGTAGCAGTATGTCCGACATATCGTTGGGTTCACCGCAACTAGGTCGCACCGTGTCTGCCGACCCCGCAGCGCTGAACAAAGAACATGCACCCAAGACTGATGATAAAGAAAGGTAAACTTTGGTTTTATTTATTTATTTTTACAAGGTCAAATGATTAACAAAATTATTCACGGCCGTTCACCCAAAAAATTTTGAAAATCGTTTACTAGTGGATTATTCACTAAAGGCTACAGTATCTTATGTCACGGGCGCTAGTTTAAATTCCGAGTGTAGCGAAGGATTCCAGTGCTCCCAAGCGAAGCGAGGGAGTTTAGAGTTAACTCCTGAGTGAAGGGAGGTAAACAAAAGCATTCCATTTTCGTTTTTTTTTTCTTAATAGTTTTCATACGAATTTTTAGTTAACGTTCTAAATTAAAATCACATTCTTGCTATAATGAAATTAATATGCAATTTAATTCAGTACAATTTTATTGCCCGAACTAGGGCTATAATGACTAACTTTATGGTAGGTTTGCATGACTTATAATAAAATTGTGCATTATCTAGCTGGTGGTGTCAAAATAAGCTTTTTTGTATGTAATCCTAACACTACGCTCTGTTTATCAAGTGGTGTGGGTAAAGGCATCGGCAGCGCGGTACGTCGCGCGCTGGGTGCGTCCACAGCGCGCCGCACGTCGTCCTTCACGTCGGTGGAACAGTTCACCAAGCGACAGGCCGGTACGGTGGACGTGTGGTGGCTCTATGATGACGGAGGTAAGAATAATAATTCAAGATAGTCAATTGGTTCAGGCGTGACATTGCAGAAATCCATTATAAAATGCAATAGACGTAGATATATTTAGTAACCTATCCCGCTTAACTATTCCTCAGAGTCATAAAAAAAAGAGTCAAAGTCTCCCTACGTACGGCGCTCGGAGTGGCGTAGTGTTCGGATTCGCGACTAGTCAATCGTCATCCTGAGGATGCCTCGTTGAGAGGTGAAACACGTGTCGATTTCTTACAGGGTTTTTTGTGACTCTTGATGAATAGTTAAGCGGAATAGGTTACTAAATATATCTACGTGTATTGTATGAATAATATAATTCAGCTATCATCGTTTGCAGGATTTAATGCCTATCAGCAACACTATCGGTCATCACTAGTTGGTGGTTTTTTTTACAAACAGACCTGGAAAGGTCATTTGAAAAAGACAATGCTTTAAAAAAAAAACAGATTTAGGCCTACTTGCACCACAAATTACTTAACGCATTTAGCGCTGAACGAATTTAAAACATCGTTATATTTCTATTAATCGTTTGAAGATGATAGAGATAAAATGATGTTTTAAAAACGTTAAAAATGGACCTTAGTTTTTGTCTTAAAGTCTGCTCATACATCGTTTGACAAATTATCTCAATTTCTCATTTCGGTTCTCTCCCATAAGTTCTCAAAAACTTCCTTGTATATAGTATGTTTTTTAATCTCGTAGACTAATTTGACAGGTGCAAATGTAAGGACAGGCTTAGGCATCGGTTAGTTATAGATACTAACAATACTAACATAATTTTAGGTACAATTATTCTGTTACTAATACACTAACATTTTTTATGATTTTATGTTATTTTTGTGTAGTTATGAAACCTTTATGGAGTTTTTGTCTCTGAATGAAATCAATAAATAAATAAATAAATGACAAAATCCAAATTGAAAAAACAAACAATAATCACTTGAAATGTCAAATTAGTCTACGAGATTAAAAAACAGACTTTAGAATCCCTTGGCACAATCAATTCCCAAAACACTCAAAGATGTGTTCTTAATACAGGTCTAACTCTACTCCTACCGTACATATTGTCGACGCGACGCGCGTGGTCATCGTGTCCTTTGCGAGTGTTCACTCTAGCCAATAAGAACACAGAGCTGGAGATTGAAGAGCGAAAGTGAGTATCAAAATACCATTCCAACTTATCTTTATGTAAAAGTTCAACCATAATAAATAACACTTTTACATGTCAAATATCTGAAGAACTCGTGACTAAGTAATAACAGCTGCACGGTTCGATCCATCAGGTTAATCTACGCTTGCCGGGGTTGGTCCGTGGATGGGTAACCATTTTTACATACCGAGACGCCTCCGTGCCTCGGAAAGCACGTTAAGCGTTGGTCCCGGCTGTCATTTGTGGATCTTTGACAGTCGTTACGGGTCGTCAGAAGCCCGAAAGTCTGACAACCAGTCTTGCCAATGGGTATCGTATTACCCAGTTACTGGGTTGTGAAGGTCAGATAGGCAGTCGCTCCATGTAAAATACTGGTATTCAGCTGCATCCGGTTAAACTGGAAGCCGACCCCAACATGGTTGCGAAAAGGCTAGACAGATGATGACACGTCAAATACGAGTATCTTAAAGCTATCTGATTACTACTCTAAGCCGGCAGTGATAGCCTAGTGGTGTGACCGTCGGATTGCCAAGTCATAGGTCTCGACTTCGAACCCAAGACACGCACCTCTGATTTTTCGGATTCATGTGCGTATTGTATAAATGATCACTTCCTGTAAAAACGGTGAAGGAAAACATCGTGAGGAAACCCGGCATGCCTGAGAGATATTTCTCGACGGCAAGTGAAGCCAAGTCAGAGGCCCATGGGCGGCTTTAAAACTCTGACACCAGGTTAGTCACTAACCACACGAAAAGAAGAAGACTACTACTCTGAGAAGAAACATCGAAACAACCACAAATGAGTGGACCTGACTTGAAAGTTGTCACGAATGTGTCCAGTAATCGGATAGTTTAAAGCTTCAGAGCTTTAAACTATACGATTACTAAAACTTCCGTCCCGCACGGGATGCGGAAAGAAATTCATCTTCGTCGATTATGTCAACTAACTTGTATGGTGGTTAGGTATTCAAACACACCTGCCAGGGTTGCGGGAAAGTCCGAAAGGGATACCGGGCCCTTGGCAACAGGCAACTGAAGGAACATGGGTGGGTTTTAGTCAGTAAAAGTCTGACATGCCCTTCCGCTCCGCCCAGAGCGGGAGAAGACATTTGATGATTTCCCACCCTTACACGCGCGATTAGTCGCGTAACTTCCTAAACATCGAAACAAGAGACGTGCGCAGTCGCGTCCCGCGCGGGGTTCGGCTCAGCTTGAACAGTCCTTTTGATCAAACTTTCCGACATAATATGACATCATAGGTAATGTTAAGTAATTTTCCACAGCATGGCATCCTTACTATCCAAGTTCCGGATAGACTACTCAGCTCTGAAGATGGTGGCCGACATAACGCGGCGGCCCAAAGACTCCACACTCGCGTACTTTGACAAACTGGTGACGCCCTTCAAGTGTGCCGATGATGATACCAGTATGTATTTAGTTCGTTTTAGTTAAGAAATGTGTAAAGATACGGCTCTGTTTACTCATTACGGTTGATTTCTTACTTTTTTATTTGAGGTTTTGTTTTTAACCCCCGACGGAAAAAGAGGGGTGTTATAAGTTTAACGTGTGTATCTGTGTGTCTGTCTGCGCCATCGTAGCTGCCAAACGGCTGAACACATTTTGATTTTTTTGGTTTTGTTTGAAAGGTGACTTGATTGAGAGTGTTCTTAGGTATATAAAAAAAATCGTTTATTAGATGCTTTGTTTTTGTTGGAGGTTTTTTAAAATATTAATTTAATTTAACTTGTATTAAAAGAAATCAGTAGGGTATGTTGCACAATTGTTTCGCAGCGCACATTCTTTCTAAGAGCAGTTGTGGCCCAGTGGTAACAGCCCTGAGTTACGAGTTGTAGGTCGTGGGTTCAAACCAAGCCAGGCGCTTTACTTTGTGTAAATAATTTCATCACTAGGTACTGCTCTCAAAACGGTGAAGGAACGTGAGGAAACCGGCGTGTCCTAGAACCAGAAATTCTAAGACATGTGACATCTACTAACCCGCACTGGGTCCGCGTAACGAATTATAGTACACTCTCTCGAAGAGAGGAGGCCCCTACAGTGGGAACATTATAGGCTGATTATGTTTATACTTATGCATATTCTTAATTATTTAGACGATGACTAGTTGTTTTGAATTCAGAAGGTTTTCTATTCTTCGTAATTTACCAAAGAACAATAATGTTTTAAATAAGCCTGGACCTCTAAATACATCGATATTGTTCTCAGCGGGCATAACCGAAGCGGACTTGATAGCAGCTCAAGACCGCACGCACCGTCACCTGCGCCTGCGCGAACTGATCCTCTCACAGTCGCGGTCTGCGCGCCTGGTGTGTGTGACACTACCCATGCCGCGGAGGAGGAACGTGGTGCCCCCGGCGTTGTACCTCGCGTGGTTACATGCTATATCGACGGCAGCAGAGAGGACGTTGCTGGTCAGAGGGAACCATGCCGCTGTACTGACATTCTACTCTTAAGCTGAAACGAAGAACGATGTCATCGGGTTTTAGGGTACCGTACAGAAAATATTATAAGCATAGTAGCCTAGGGTACAATATACAGTAACGGGCGGTAAATATGACGCATGGAGTTTTAAAGAAATTTTCTCTTTGTAGAGCGTTATCCCTGTCACTCATAGTGTGACTGCCTTTTTTTACATCCATGCCGCGGCGAAGGGATGTCCTTGGTTACATCCATGCCGCGGCTAAGGGATGTCGTTTGTTACATCCATGTCGCGGCGAAGGGATGTCGTTGGTTACATCCATGTCGCGGCGAAGGGATGTCCTTGGTTACATTCACGCCGCGGCGAAGGGATGTTATTCGATACATCCATGCCGCGGCGAAGGGATGTCTTTGGTTACATTCATGCCGCTGTGCTTACTTCCTATTCTTAGGAATAATCGGTAATCATGTTGTAGGCGTACTTCATGCTAGAACGAGAGAACCATGCCACTTTCTGTGAGAATGTGGGCTTTTATGATTTCTAACGTGACGATTTTATCGTAGAAGTCCACGTCCATAAAATATATGGAAATACGAGCACATTATAGTGTAAGCGTGGACGGAAATTGACAAGCGTCGTCATATATACATTTTTCTTCTCTGTGTTATTGTGATGCCGTGACGTGGACGTTTACGATAAATTGTCACGTTAGAAATTATAAAAGCACACCATGGCCGCCGATTGAATGAGTGAACCATACTATTGACATGCTACTCTTAGGATTTAACCGGTAATATGCCTATGGTCAATATATTCCTCATTATAATACTAGACTCGCCCCTATTACATGGGACTTAAAATATAACGGGCGAAATGTGGGTGTACTTCAGAGTACAGGTACACCTCTGCCCAAGCCTTCGCGGAATGCTGGCGTGATGTTATGTTAGATAACACCGTCTTTATCTCCTAGAGTGAAGACATCTTCTAGAATATAATAATGATCCCCTGACATCTACAAATGAAATTAAACCAGTACAAATCCAACCAAAGTTATTATTGTACATTTTTATACGTAAATATGCTTTTAGTTTTAAAATGTTAGTGTAATTTTATTACATAGTGAATAGTGACTACCAGTGTGTGTTAGATAATAATATTTTATGGTAATGGTAAATACCAAATCATTCCATTGGGTCCTATGCCTCAATTGTTTTGAGAACGATGTCTTTTTGGACATTTTAAGGCAACTGTCCCATCACCAACGAGGACGCGACTGGCTATCGACTATTTTCTCGCTCAAGAAACGTACAATAGAGAGAGTGCTCGCCCGGCAGTGTGTACAGACAGCTATGAATTATCCTGACTAATATTTGAAATGCAAAAGTAACTCTGTCTGTCTGTCTGTCTGTCGCGCTTTCACGCCAAAACTACGGAACCGATTTAAATGGAATTTGGTACACAGATAGTCTAGAGCCTGAGAAAGGACATAAGCTACTTTTTATCGACATACCATGCGGGCGAAGCCGCGGGCGGAAGCTAGTTAATATATATGAGCTATTTCTTGTGAGAGAAAATAGTCGATAGCTAGTCGCTTCCTCGACGGCGGTGGGACGCCTGGAGTACCCAAATGAAGAATAGATTTTGACTCAGTATCGTCTGAAATGGAACCGTTATTGAATTTGATTCACATTCGTGTCAAATGTTCGGAGATGACTTGCGCTTGCGGCGCGATTATTAGCATTAAAATGCAGGTTTAATATCCATTTGGGTGATGATCCTGCATGATACTTAACCGTGAGTTGCCCTGAGTAAATTATTAAAGACGTTATCAAGTAACGTGTTGACATGGATGTGACGTCGATTAACTTCTTATTCGTGGCCTACTCGTGACTTGACGTGGTTAATGCGGGGTACCATTCACGCACACATTATAATTACGCCATTTACGGCCAAACGATCATTGATACTTATTGACATTTTGTTCCTTTGACGTTTTCAATACAACCGAGAGAATTTGTTACCCCTCGTCTCACGGGCGATTTTTTAATGCGCACTGGATTTTCATCGCACTGATTAGCGCCGAGAGTTTAAAATCCAACAGTGTATTTTTTTGACGCGCTGTAATGCACTCTGTTGGATTCTCAATGCAAGGTCCAACACCGAGAGTTGAAAATCCAGGTCGTGATAAAAAATCGTCGCGTTAAAAACTCGCCCGTGCCTAGCCGTGGGCCGTTTCGAAATTCAATTGAGGTTGCGACCGAGTATGTAATACTAATTAAAGTACAATAAATATGACGTGTGTTGTTTTTATTATTATTTAACTTTTCTAGGATAAGTCGGTTGTTTTTATTTATTTATTTATATGTAGATCTGATCTTCAAGATCTTAAGTTCTTGGAACAAGCAGTAGTATTCAACTTTGACCAGTGATGGAATGCATCCTCATAAACTTGTACCTAAATTAATGTATCTTAAAAAAAAAAACCTACTTATGTAATTTTTTTTTAAACAACCAGGATTTCCTTGATGAACTAAACTGGCAACACCATACGCCACCGAGTGCTATAAAATGAATTCCTTACAATGTTGCCTTATAAAAATATTGGCAGAGTATACATTTTACACGTTATTAAAAAATATTTTGCTAATGTTGTACAATTTTATATACATTTTTTATTATTTTTAGTAACTTGTGAGTCTCTACGGATTTTGAAAGTAGTAAATTTATAAATAGGAAAATAGGCCTTATTTGGCTAAATGTATTTTTGAAAGATAAATATTAGGCTATCGTGGAATTAATCTTGAATTTATTCTGAACCTAGGTACGTATTATATATGACGGTTTATTGGTATTGTAGTTATAGATATGAATTATCTAAAGATTGGCGTAGACTATATCAAGTATTTACTGAAATTAATCAGGAATGAGAATGATTTATTTATTTTACCCTTAAAAAAAGTGTTTTTTGGGCGTAAAGTTTTTGTCTTATGATTGTGTCAATCTACGCCAGTCTTTAGCTTCATTTCCATTTAAAGTAAGATAGATATTTTGCAGTGAAATCAAAGTTACCAATGAATGTGTAGGTTTTCTCATTAATATGAAATCAGTGCGTTTTTATTCAATAATTTTAATGTGACTAAATTATTGGCATCTAGTTTTAATTATTTATTGACATATTTTACTTTTATGTGAATTTTGTGACATTATGTTTTTTGAATACATTGTTTTTTTCTTCTAATCCCATTTATGTTAATAAAATTTTAGGTAGATATGACCCAACCTCGTAATTTATTTTATTTGTAAACGTGTTATTGTACAAATAATGTAAAAATGGATTGTGAATAAATGAGTTGAGATAATATCTTTCGTTTTTATTAACACAAAAACAAGACTCTAAATATGTCTTGTTTATTGCGTTGTGTAGTTTCTGTATTTTTGTTCTCAAATATGTTTTTCGACCTACCTCGTGGAAATATTTACTGTCGAAATCAAAATAATGTGTAGTGTATCTGTATTCTGTTTGACCAAGTCTCCTAGTAGAGTATTATATGGTGCATAAGACATGGACCTAAGTAAGAGCCTTCAGGGACACCAAGTCTACAAACCAATGTTTATCGTTAGACGCTTATTCAGCATGAGAGAAGTGCTGTCGGCACTTCTTTCATGCTGAATTAGGGTTTATGCTAGGTCCTTAACATTGATAATCTGTATTGTGATTACCTTAAAACCCTTCTCTGAACTTTGACTCATGAACAACGGAGTCAAAAGCCTTCCACAGCTCTATAATGTTGTAGCTTGGGTTTAAAGAAGTGTCAATGATCAATTACTCCTTTTGTAGCAAGTAGATTACAAAGGTGTGAAGCCATGAAACAAGAACGTGTAAGTTTTTCAACGACTGGAATGAAATGCTCACGTACTGCCAGGGCCAAGTTCGCTGCCGAGAATGCGATGCAGTAAGTAATTAGTACCTCTTCTACTCAGTACTCATACTCCAACAAATAACTGGTTCAAAAGCGGAACAACAAGTTAAAAAGCTGTAATTAGCACATAAATCTTTCTTCAGTTAAAAGTTTAAAACAACTGTAAATTGTTTCTTTTGCATTGCTTTCAGCCCAACCTCATATTGCATTTGCCAAGCGCATTCAGTCGGACAGCACAGCATTAGCAAATACACCGTATCTATCTATGCGATTTATTCGTTTTCTAATACCGAAGGCAGAATGCAACGATTATCTCGGTGCGTCTTGTTCAACAGCGGCCGGTGGTCGAGTCAGTCAGTTCGCGCGCGCGCTTCTGATCGCACGCGTTTTCCCGCCAACGGACTTAACGAAATAACACGTTCCACGCCCTGTTTTCGAAAAAGTGTGATAAACAAACTTTTTTTTAGTGTTAGTAAACTGTGTTGTGTGTTCGTGTTGAGTTTTATTTTCTTTTTATTAGTGGTGGCACAATCCGGATCTAAGGGACAGTCTCTCGAGGTAAACATGTGATAATGTTTTTAATTTATTTTTAAGCACGTACACAATAATTCTTTGTAATTTATTTTTTTGTATTGAAATAAGAATGGAATTAATTTTCTTTGATAATGCGTAGCTGTTTTGGTGGAATGTTACATGTGTTGGTACTTGTTTTAATGTACTTAAAAAACAATATAAACATAGATCTAGAAAGGACTGTTCTTTACCTTGAAAGTTAAAAGTTGTAAACGTTGTGCTATGAGTTATTCTTATTTACACAACTTGTCTTGTGGAATGACAATAAATTATTGTATTCTAATATTGTTTGAAGAGTTTCATTTAGTTTCTAAGACATTATTTTTCTATCATAAATTATTTTTGTATCATAAATTACATCGAATGTCCTAATTATTCTATTCCAAAGTTCGTACCTATACCCAACTCTGTGAGAATTTTTATCTAGGCATCGTTCTCGAGAATATTTACTTAGTCTATGTGTGTCATTCCCGGAGTGGAGATAATCGAGAAGATAGAAGCTTTTGTGTGTTCTTATCACTGGGACAGCTTATCATCGTGGAGAGAACTGTGTCATCAGTCATGATGAATCAACAAAACTTTTTGATAGCAAGAATGATTGGGACATTATGTCTTTAATATTTTGGACTAGCATTCAAAGAAAGAGGCAAACATAAGGTTAGTTTAATTAAACTCTTTTGATTCAGCGCCACGAATTGATCCTTAAAAAACCGGCTTTTCTTTTTCGGGACTTAACGTTTCCTCATGATGCTGGCAGAATAGTCGACATTGGCTCAGTTGACAAAAGCGAAAAAAAAAGTTTCCTCACATCATTTGATTGTTTTAGATATTTGGGGCCAATTTCCTCTGGAATTCCAGTCCAGCGAGCTTACTTGTTTATGAGCCTTATCTGCCTATTTTATATGCTCAAAAGCTTGGCTTGTTATACCAATATGCATAAATAGATTAGGTACCTACTAGACACGCAGTGTCCCCGAGCTCTAGCTGGCAACATTTATTGTTAACTATTATTGAGTTGACAATGACATCTTGTTAGCCTTTATATACCTATCATCTTTAGCTAGGTATCTTTGTAATCCGCGTCGTATTTTCGAGTTTTCCGTAAATGACAAAATATTTCTGGGGAAACGTGAGGGTTGTGAAGTGACTAAAGTACCGTAACATTTTTCGGAGCTAACTCATATTATCCAAATACTTACCGATTTAAAATATAATTTTGTTAAACTAGTGTAAAACAGGAATGAATTTTTGTGGGACTTGGCGATGAAATTCTTTGTGTTCCGTTTCATCTCGTAATGCCACTTATATGCAAATGCTTACTTGTGTAGGCTAACAGAGCAAAACCATAACAAAGAATGCTTGTTATAAAAAAAAACATCGAAGTCAAAACAATGCACGGAATAAATCACAAGTAGCATCATCACATCATTAACATTCTTTTCACCCGCAAAGAACATAACTGAATCGCAATCCCAATAACTTTCTTCAAAATTAATTATAGACAAGTATTAACACTTCCTCCATCGGCATTTCAGAAGTGGGGCGGATTGAAACAAACCTATAGACGGATGTACGTACAGTCAACCAACAACTTAGGTGTACCGGCAAAAATCCACCACACATTACCAATATTCATTTTTATGAGTGCGAACACTGCTCAATACCTAATAGCATACCTGCTTCCGTGCTAGTAATGGCCATTGCCAGTATCTAAACATAGGTACTTAAAAGATTGATGTAAAATCAGACTTCACTACCCAGTACAATCACAACACAATCATTGACAGGGATTATTGATCATTCCCAATTGCCACCATGGGACACCACTGGTGGACACTGCCTAATTGGCGTCAGAAGATGTCCTACCAACCAATGGTGGTTGAGAGTCGAGGATAAAATCAAAAACATAAAAATTGTGCATTTCAGACATCCAAACTAAAGGGAAAGTAAATAACTCATCATTTAATTATTTTACGGATTCATCCAAAGTTGTTTCAACTTATCTGCCTGCAGACCTATCTCTTTGGGTGACTGTACTCGCAGCATGCCTGATTCATGCTGCTACAAAAGTGTATCACGGAGTACGGAACGCGCTGTATGGCATCCAATACTTGTTCTGCTGACTGCACACTGTTCCGGGCCTCGGTTCCGTTATGTCCAATTAAATGCACGCGTCCATCAGGCATCTTATGTTATTCTCTTTGCGATATATTTATGATTCTGCTTGTTTTTTGTAAACATTTGTCTAAGTTGGGGATTTTCATTTTTAATTGACTTAAGTAATAATTTATCTGTACATAGCATTTAGCGATATATTTTTTAACCATACTAAGCGTTTATCTCTATGCATTTTAACACATCAAGCGCCATAATCGTCTTGTAATCTATGACGATTAAGGTGCTTGGTGTGCCGTGCTTGGGGGAGTCCAGTGGACGTCTTTTCGGCTTAAATGATGAAGATTGATCGCGTATATTATTTTCAAAGTTTTAATTACCTTGTTTCTGTCTCATAAATGGATTCTTACCTCGTTTCTCACCTTGAGAAAGACCTAGCCTTCTTCAGATTGTGTCAATCCGTTTTGCTGTGCAGTCAAGCTCAAAAACGACTGCCTCAAAGCATCTAATTACCCTCTTTCCTGTGTTGCGAAGGTATTAAGAAAAAAACTGAAAGACAAGACATCCTTTGAAAGGATAAATCGTAACTGCCTGCATTTACGATGTTTATAAGGATTTTATATTTAGATATAAGATATGAAATTCACAGGCATCAAATCCCAAACCTCTCGCTCAACAATCGCAGTTATCCTACCTCATTATTACGAGTATACCTACCTCAATGAACAAAAATGTTTTGTTCCGTTTTATAAATTGGCCGAACGTGTTTGATTTCCCGCGTTACGTTTTAATTGAACAAAAGTACCTAGTGACAGCGGAATAGATTTGATAATTGATCACAATTAGCGAGCGAGCTATTGTGTACAATCAGTATTAATAAAACCCACGTTTATTTACGGAACTTGTTCCATTCATCATAACTGCCTGTAACGGCTGTTAACTTTCTTTTTCAGATAGGTCTTAAGTACCTACAATCTTTGGGAGTCCCTTGGTCACTCCGAGCTAAGAAGATCTGTATATCAATTGTGAAAGCTCTAGCAGCTTCCAGGTCAGTTTGATTTGTGATCGCAAAGTGTTTTATTATGAATCATCGTAAAATGTCACCAACTGACAATTCATAATATGATCTGCGTGCGATTCATATTACGAAATAATTCAGCTGTTAGACAGTTTTCTATGGAGATTCGTAAAATGGTCCACAAATGATTAATTGGTTTTATGTCAAATTAGAGGAATTGCTAACGGCAGCTGGGATTCAGGAAATGAACTGCTTTTAGAGGAATTGCTAATGTGGCCGGTTTAGGCCCCCAGACTTTTCGGAATAGATCGACTGATGCCTCAGCCTGGCCTTCTTTTTTGTAGACATTTTCAAGAAAATCGCAAGACATATTTTTGTAAAAGAACCTGACTGTTTCGACCATCATTTTATTTGTTTTAAACACTGCGCACAATTAGCGAGTTCGCTATTGTTGCATCTAGTCTATCGTCCACGTGAATCTACATAACTAGTTCTGCTAGATTTATTCTAACTATTTTAGAATTATAAGCGCGTAATTTCACACAGCAAACATAAACATTATTTATATATAGTTCTACACAGTAGACCACGACTTTGTTAGCAAACTTTCATCCCCCGTTAGACCTGTTCAGGAGTAGACAACATAACCATAAAATCACGCCTGTATTTCCCGGATCAGTTATAGGTGCACCCACATTATCGCTATGATATAGGAGGCGTCTTTTGCCATTAACCGTGCACGAATCCAGGCTCTGGGCTACTGCTGAGAAAACCCTGAAAGTTACATTAAAATCCAATATAGCATTCCGAACTGGGAATCAAAACCAGGAACCCGCGCTCAGAAGTCGCGGTAACGACCAATGTGACAAACAGGAGTAAATTCTGAGGCCCTAGTCAAAGTTACATTCTAACAGCGATAACGATGATGGAAAAGGCAAAAATGTATAGGACTGACTTCTGCTATCGAAAAGCTTATGTCAATACTGTTGAAAGTCGTTGTAGAAATACGAAAAGCTTCCGAAGCGATTGCCACTTTCGTAGTTAAGGCTGTTTCTTGCTCTTCTGTCAGTCACGGTTTTTTTTTTGTACGCATCGAGATTCTTTTTTGTTAAATTGCGGGAATGTTTTTTTCTGTTTCATCGGACAATATCAATTATTTGTAGCCCCATTATGTTCTCAGCTTTGGTATCTCTTTAAAACAAGATTTTAAGTGTATCAAATAATTATATAAGAAAACAAGTTTAGTTTATTTAGAAGCTGTGCAATGATATGATTCCAGATACTGCGACGGTGAACCACTGCAATTTCCAAGAATATTAAAAAAATTGAACGTTCCGACAATTTTTGAGAGATATTTCTTGCCTTTTGGCAGATCCAACTACTAATCTATAAATGTAAAAGTTTGTATGCTTGGATGTTTTGATGTTTGTTACCCAAACACGCAAAAACGGCTGATAGGATTTGGATGAAATTTGGCACGCAGACCATGATCTAGGTAAGGACATAGGCTACTTTTCATCCTGGATTGCAGTGGAAGTCGCGGGCAACAGTTAGTATTTAATAAAGCTTTAAAGCGGTAAAATAAAGTACCAATATCCTCTTAGAACTTCAGTAAACGAGGTAAATCCGAATGTGATATTGGCAATCATAAATGATTTCTCTGTACTATAGACACAATCTGTTGAACGTCCGGCCATGTGTTTATGTCTTAACAGTAATTTAATGAATTAAGATTTTAATTAACCGCTTTGGAAACTTTGTAATCCGGTTTTGTAATGTTTTTCTCACACAGTTTTAACATGGCTGAATGATGAGGTTATCGATGTCTGACTTTCGCATATAAACCTTTTAATTTAGCAAGTTTTGTTTAGTAACCGGACACCAGTAGAACCCATTGCATACAAAACAAAGGGGCTAGCACATGCTAGATTTTTATCTAAGTACTCAAGCCGTGTACCCGATGGTGGCGCGTGTGTTGGATCATTCGGTTCCCTACAAAATGGTTGAGCTGGATGGTGCTGATCCACGTGTCATGTTCGTGAACGAGCGTCGTCAGTTGAGACTGATCATCTCTTATCTGCCAGGGCTTATTTTTAATCTTATATTTTGAATTCTTTTTGATTATTTTTCGTTTGACATTTGACTAACTGACCGACTCTTTGACAATTCAAAAGTGCCTGTAGGTAAATGGTTTAATTGAAATAAATGCTTTGAGTTTTTGAGTTTGAGTTTCCCATCGAAATGACGAACTTCCATACTTTCAAATTCACTTTTGTAAAGTGGTTAAATAGGGGTATTTATCCCCAAATTTTCAAAAATTCTTCCTAATTGCTCACTTTTTACCGACTTCAAAAAAGGAGGTGGTACTATGTTCGGGATGATTGTTTTTTTTTTTTTTTTTTTTTTTTTTTTTTTTTTTTTATGTATGTTCACCGATTACTCCGCCGTTTGTGAACCGATTTCAAAAATTATTTTTTTGTTCAAAAGCTTATACTTCTGAGGTGGTCCCATTGTCACCAAGTCAGGATCTGAAGATGGGATCCTAGAGAAATCGAGGGGAACTTTCAAAAATCGTAAGGGCAACTAGTGCATTCCTTAATTTATTCATTAAGTATTTTACAGCACTACAATTTTATGAAGGTCTGGAGTCGATCTGATGATGGAGCCGAAAGACAGTCAAGGGAACTCCTCAATGGTTTACAGCAGATACCTCGTGTTTGGGCTTGATTAATTTGTATTGATAAAAACTTTACACTTTGATGGGTTGTGACTGTCGTTAGGGGTCTGATGATGAAGACGAAAGACAGTCGAGGGAACTCCTCAGTGGTTTACAGCAGATATCTTGTGTTTGGGCTTGATTAATTTGTATTGATAAGAACCTTACACTTGGATGGGTTGTGACTGTCGTTAAGGGTCTGATGATGAAGACGAAGGACGATTAACGGAACTCCTCAACGGTTCACAGTAATTACCTTGTGTTTGGACTTAATTCATTTATATTGATAAGAACTTTGCAACCATATAAGTTGTAAGTGACATTACAGATCTGATTATGGTCACCTTATAATATGATGATGAGGGGAACTATACAGTGTAAGCAAATGTATAGTGTTCACCCTTATATTCTTGAGAAGGCACGGGAGTCTCATTAGCCAGCCGGTTTCGTATAACATCTAAACGATACTTGCGCTGTTCAGACGACTCGCCACTTAAACGTTTTTGAATAAGATTGAGTCGCTAGATCTTATCATTTGGCGACTCCTGCGACAAATGAGAATGCATGTAATTTCTCATCTGAGATAACCTAGCATGAAGAGCTAACGGTGATTCTTGGGAACCGGACACTCCGTTTGCGATTCTTAGATAGGCGTTCTTTTTCAGCAGTATTAGTCTCTTTAATTCTGTTTTTCTTCATGCGGGCGGCTCCTTTAGTTGGTCTACCCATGGTGATTACAAAAATCAAATTACACAAAAAATTGAAAAATAATAAAACTTAAAAAAAAAAAATTGACCGACTTCAAAAAAAAACAAAACATAAAAGGACTACTGTACTAAAACCAAACGACAAAAGTACTTCTTTAATAATAAGAGAAAAATAAAAAAATAACTTTAATTTCGGAAGTCGGTGGCCAAAAACTAAAATTAAAAGCAAAGACACCGACTTCCGAAATTAAAGTTATTTTTTTATTTTTCTCTTATTATTAAAGAAGTACTTTACGTACGCTATCTCTGAAAAACAAAGCATTAACAAGTGTACTTTTTTGATAGGTACCCAATATTTTATAAGCTAACTAACTTTAGTTCAAAGTGTGGCGGTATCTACATCGCCATATGCGAACCACACATCACACTGACGTTACGCAAAACCTGCATCGCGCAAATACTACCACGAGACTGGCATATATACAACGTCCCGACATCAATCGTCGGGCAGACACAGGACCCGTCTGGTCGGTCTCTTTTCTATGGAGGACGAGTGAACATTACACCTTATTCCTCATATCTCTATAAAAGCATAAAGTAATTCATGCCTGCCGAGGAATTTATACCCGTATTACGCTACCTTTAAACTGCAGCATAAGCCAGACTTACGATTTTAATAGGAGAATATTAAAACTGGCTTTTTTGCTGTTACACGATTCCGAAAACTTTATATTTAAAGAACATCAAATCGAACGCGCGTTGATTTTCGCTGACGACTCGTAAAAATACTCGTTTTCAACTTGTTTTTATAAGTACTTAAGTAAAATTAGCATTTTTGGTGATATGCTGTGTCTATTATCACGAGTTATGTTGTTTTACTGTCTACACTACACTGTTATTTAATTTAGAATGTATTGATACTTTTATTTCAATTGGGACATGAAGAAAAGTGGAAAGAGCAGGTCGGTGATTCTACGTCGAGAGTTATGCTTCGTTCAATAAATATCCATCTAAGATCTACAAGATAAAACTGGGACCAAAACATGTTTCACATCTAACTTTAGCAATATTATGTGTTTGTACCTATGTGTAGCTGGTTGAGAACCTGGCTGTTACGACTTCCTTAGAACCTGAGTATTACTTCAAGTAGATTGAAGGTACTCATGCGAGGTGCTATTGCCGATTCATGTTCAATTATCCTGACTGTGTTTTCATGTTCCGAAAGACAATTGATGGCTGATTACCTCCAGATTTTCTAAATATTCTATATAGGGTGGCGATTTATTCACCTGTCAAGCAGCAATTGCATCATAATACAACATCAATCAAACTTCTTGTCAGTCACTTTCCAAAACAATTACAATGTTCACCAGTAACAAAAACTGTAACGTATAAGGTACTCTTATCTCTTAACGTTCGTGTTGATAAATTATAGGCTCGCATCTAATGAAACGTAACAGAAAATGGTTGGTAATGATACGTTACCAACTGTTGCGGACGCCTGGCTACTGGCCCATTGTAGACTAGTCACTAGGTGGATAAGAACAGAAGATATAGTTTAGAAAATAGTGCAGGTACCTGGCAAAGTTGACTGCGAACCGATTATGATAGAAAATCAAGATCTAAAACCTGAGGTCTAACTAACATTGATCTCATGATTTTACAAAAGATGTTGGCTCGAAGAGCTTTAACTCATAATTTCAGCCCAAAGTCTTCCACTGCTGGACATATACCTCCCCCAAGCATCGTCACATCGACTTATTCTGTGCTTCTCGCATCCAGCGGATTCTGGTGGCGGCTGTAGTGTTCTTGACAGACAGATTTGTCTTTAAAAGTTAGGTATCTGTTGGAAAAGAATTAGAAAACATATGTTGGAGAAGAACCGTTGTTTTATGTACTCGTACCTATGTTCAAAAATAAAGTTTGAATTGAATTGAAGAAAGTGACAATAAAATAATTTATTTCAATCAGGCTGAGAATCAGCACTTTTTGAACGTTAAAATTACGTATAACAGACCCCCAAACGCACGCCTAGTGGTTTAGCTGGAAAGAAAAAGTGGTGCAACAAAGTCCCCAGCCGCACAAGAAGAAGAATAATTTGAAACATAACAGTGTTTCCAACCGAGTGAAGAAAGGTTTTCGATAGTGAACCTTCTTCCTTCATTTACTAACTGGCCTCAGTAAACTGAATCGCAATTGATATTCTATTATGTTAGCAGTTGCGGCAGTTTGTTACATTATATCTGTTCACCGTGTCAGTAAGGTTGGCTGGTTTTAACTGCTTACATTTCTTACGTCATGTGGGCTCTGAGGTTTACTAATAACTTGTTTGGAAGATGGCGCAGTTTCTTTCTTCATGTCTATGATTTGTTTTTATTTTAAGTCGTCGAGCTTCTTGTTTCGTAATGGAAAATCTGGTTTTCCCTCATCAATATAGCTATAAGAAGCTGAGGTCCTATGATGCTGTTTTGTTAACTAACTGCCCTATGGGTGTTGCTATTACTCCAGATATTTAATTGACCCGCGGCATCGACGTGGCAACAGGTTCGCGACTGGTCAATCATCATCCTGAGGATGCCTCCCTCGTTGAGAGGTGAAACATGTGTCGATGTCTTACAGGGTTTTTTATGACTCTTGAGGAATAGTTAAGTGAAATAGGTTACTAAATATATCTACGTCTATTGTATGTTACTCTAGATTCTTCAATAATATCTTATCCTTTTTTATTTTCAAAGCAAAACTCACAAGAATGGCCATTTCAAACGTACGAGTAAGACAGGTTTTCATAACTTCAGGAAACGTATTTATTTGCGTGAAACTACATTACATTACATACACTACATTACATTACATTACCTGGCCATTTCAAAAAGGGTCTACCAGAGTTTCATAATCATTGCAGAGATATAACTGTTGTTCACCTCACGTAAACACCGCACGTGTTTACTCAAGAATTACGAATAAAACATTGTATCTTTATTAATTCTGGCAAACCTGTTTTTAATTGTTTGTATCCTCGCTTTTATAATTGTTCAAGTTCGTCGAATCGATTACAAAAACCCCCGTGTCGTTTTTGACATGGAATCCTAATAAATCTTTTGTTGGCATGTAAACATAATTAAGTATCATTTAGAGGAAAATCAGTATTTGAAGATTGTATAAGGTCCTTACTAATTACTACCAAGTGTTGCCCTCAGTATTTAATTAAGTTTTACAGCTTTTTCATGTCATTATCATGGAGTGTGTATATCTACTTGACACAGAAGGAATATCCTATGTAAAATGTAGGAATTGTAAATATGTAATCAGTTTTTCTAATTAATATATAAATAAAATTCTGCCTTCAGCATTTAGTGCACTCCAGTTTAAATTTTCAGGTCTTTTCTTTAGATGATTTACTTTTTGAATACCTATACATATAACTAGATAAATAAACAAGTGCGTAAAATATTAATATTATATTTTAGAATATGCACAAAAATGTCTCAAAATAGCTACGTAAAGTGAAAACCAAACACGAATCAAGTTTCGCACATCAACATATATTTTACCTACTATCCACAAAAATTATGCGAAGACAATAATTTTGGATTCATCATAGATTGTATAACTAGAGTTGCGCAAGCTATGGTATCGAATCGATTAGAGTCGGACGAGATTCAGTATCGATGTGCATGGCAGTTTAACTTCCTATCATGGATTTTTGTGGGATATTGACATGGAAACACACATTACTAACGATTGACGTGTTAATGTGGGCCTTAGAAGCACGTATTGTGAGAATTATAAATGGTGAACTTGGAGCATGATTCACGAAGTAATTGTGACGTGAGTTGATTGTGTTAATGATGTTTACCAAACTAACGGTTTTGATAATACATATATTCATGCATGAAGAAAAACGACTGCCCAAATGCTTAAAATAAAATCACAGTAAATAATATGAAGCGAATTAGAGAACACTAAGCCGAAAATAGTAAGTATAAAAGTATTTGTTTATCACCTGTAAATGATAAGAAAATTACAAATAGGTAATTGAACCCGGAAACAGTACATTAGGCGAAAATTATACGAAAATGAACCAAGTACTTACCTACTGACATTGAATAAACAAGCAATATTATTGTTTGTAACACATAATGAATGAATTAATGAACACTACGATGCAACTGAACAATAACAATAGCGCGTAGTTGTTTAATTGAACCCACGTGTAGTGAATGATCAATGTCTTTGATTACACCTGTCGTAAGCATCGCCATATTGGGGTACTAGGTGTGACATAATTGATAATAGTGGGTCATAGAGTCAAGGTGGATCAGTGGTGGAGCCAAGTTCCGGAGCTGGCTGATAGTGAAACTTATTCGTGTCCCAGTCTACCAGAAAAGATTTCTATAGAAACATCCAGAAATGATTCAGATGGTCACCATCCAGCAATTTTTTTTTTTTTTTAAATTGTTTTGTTGAAAGTCGCGTCGCAGTAAGTAAGAGCCTTAAGTTCGAAAAAAAATCTTGACTGCAACGTAAATAACGCAATGAATGTTGTTGAACTGTCAAAATGAAACGAATTAGTCTTAATCGGTTACGAAAATAAGTTACGCAATTAGATAACAGAAAATTGTTATGCGATTTTTTGTATTTGATCAAATCACTTTTGGCCGTGTTCTAACCAATCTCAACGGATGATAAGTGATGATGCCGTCAACGATGGTGAAGGCTTGGCAAGTAACCTATTCACTCGAAACTTGGAACCCAAGATCTTTCTTTATCCTTACTGAACTTTATGGTAAATACATGTAAAATCTAAAATACAGTATGAGTTAAATTTAAGTTTCTACCTAAATTAGCACCTTACCAACGGACAGATGCTTAGACACCTTTGATTAAACCAATTTTAAAAGCATGTAGGTAATCATGGGACATAAACAAAACTGGCGAAATGAGGAATTAGGTAGGTCCACTGCTCAAACCCTACGGGAAATACAAGCGCGGTGTTGTTTTAAAAGCATGACCAAGACAGAAAATCTAACACTATGCAACATCCATGAACAAGATTCCATATAAGGACCTTGAGACGAACATGAATGCAGTCCAAGCAGCGGATCGTAGATGCAATGAAACGCTCTGGGAAAACCATTGTCACACGCTCGGGCAAGGATGCGAAATTAGGTGGCATATTAACTTGTGTTGCAACTGCTTATTTGCTTCGTTTATTTTCTTGTTATTTCTTTCGTAAGTGGTATAGTGGTATCTATTGAGAATATAGCTTCTCGTTTTACGACTACGTTTAATAGCTACGAATCAATCCCATTTTTATTTTGGTTACTTCTGGGCATTCGATGGCCAAGCAATCTTCTAAGCAATAGCAAATATTTTGGCCTTCTACAATATTTCACCTATCTAAAGAGACGTTACGTTTTCAATAAATTTTCTCCTTTTATCTTCAGAAATTAAATACGTCATCTAAAAACTGCATTTTTTGCTGATGATCATATTCTAAACTATTTTCAGAGTTTGAGTTTGGTTTGCAAGCTTATTTGGCATATTATAGAAAAATTGGTAACCACTACTTTATAAAACCAGCCAAGTGCGTGTCGGACGACCACGCACAATGAATGAATGTGAGTTTGGTCGATTATTACTCGTTAACTCGTAGAGCCTACTTAGATGTGATAGTTTTGTTTTTAATTTCGTTATAGAATTTGCTGGCAGGGGACGACGACACTTGACTTTAACAAAAATTAGCACTTTAAACCTTAATATTTCGAAAACGGGTCCCTGAATCCAAAAATGGTTTTGATACACTCATGATATTTTTGAACGAATTTTCTAACGACACCCCTCACCACGGGATAGATGAGAAAAAATAAACTCCCCCTTTGTATGAATAATCATGAAAAAGTATTTTTTTTAGGATACCTCTATCCTAAAGAAAAAAACTTTTTCATGATTATATTTACGACTTTATCGGCGTGATTAAAATGTATACCCATGCCAAATTACAGTTTTCTAGTACTAAGAGTCTCTGAGCTAAGCCGCGGACAGGTTAAGGGTTCCTTGTTAACTACAGAACCCTAAAAAGTCTACCACAAAATTTGCTCATTATCTGCACGTTTTTCTACGGCAAGTACAAAAGGAACGTCAACAATAGCTAAAGCTGAACACCTGTAAGACCGAACTGATTGTTACTTCTAATGTATTTCACTAACCGCGTACGTTTACGTTTGCTTATCGTTCTCAAGGCTTTTTATTTTTGTTTTAATGTTTATTTCATGTCTCTCGTTATGCTGGTGATTTTAATTTATGTAACGTGCATAGAATGTGGGAAACTAGGACGTATAGTTTTGACTACGGACATCCGGGGTTTTGAATATGTAGCAGTGACAATTTTAAAACTAGTTTTAGGTCTAGATGGGCAGCTATCTGGCTTTTTCGTAGGAGCATTGTTTGTGTTTCCTATGTTTTATTTGTCTCGTTCATCGAGTACCCAGCATCTATGTATGTTTTGGTAATCGTTTGTGCTAATGTAATTGGGGGCATACATTTTCAATTCAATTTGTATAAATGTTCGTTGTTTTACTGTAAAACAACTAACGTAAACAAATTCAATAGAACAGTAAGTTTTCATGATTGACTCTAATCCACACTTCCTTTGCGCCTTTGCTCCTTTCTGTAGTTTTGTCTTTAAATTAATCTTCTCTGCGACATTGACCATCAAAATATGATTATTGTCGGACACAAATCCTAATTGTCCTCTAAATTCAAATCTCAGAACACAATCCACTCCCTGACCTGCGTCAACTATGCTATCGCACAGATGCCTGCGCCCGCGCCGTGCCGGCCCGTGCCATACGCCTGTAATCAATTACATTACACTCTTGTGGTACCCACAGTAATTACATCCAAGTGAGGACTTTATTACGGATTAAGGTCATAGAGTAGAGGAAGAAACCAAGGTTGACCGACTTCAAGGTAAAGAGGATTGTTGTTTTAGATGAGATTGTTTTGAAGGATGATACTATAGGAAGAAACTGTTCACTGAGATGATGGCTGGCAGAGATACATATTGTACTCTTCTGAAAGAAAGACACTTCAATTAAGACAAGGGCAACAATATTTCCTGCCCTTACTATTATTTTATATATTATTACTATTTTTATATGTTTGTACATCTCGGGACCCTGGGGTCCCGGACCTTTGGAAGGCATGCGAGGGGCCGAAGCCAACTCGCAGAGGCCCTTTAGACAATTTTAAATGGAATGAGGCACCAACCGACGATTATCCCTGTTCGCACTATGCAAGTGCAGCCAAGGATAACCCCCGGTTGGTGTAGGACTATTGCAGAACATGGAAACAAAGATATTGGGCTATGGGTTTGGGTGGCTTGGAGAACTAGTTATCTTGAACTATGGAAAGACCATGGCCCCTGCCTGACCAATGTTTTTAAATACATAGATAAAATGGCAGGGGGTGACTTGCACACTCAATAATGGGCCCCCGAAAACGGTCGCTAGCACAAAGTGTCGTAGTGACAAGGGGGCAACATGTCCTGAGGTGCTTGAGAGGAGTGGAGAGGTATTCCACGGCTATCAGGACAATCCCGGAAGTACGGTCAAGATCCCTACCAGCATCTTACTGGAATACTTCCTTCCTCCGAGCACGTTTGCTCTTGCGAATCTCCACTCAAGCCGGCCAATCAAGGCAAGAATGAGATGGGAGCTCTGTTCCTCGTCAGTGTTCACTCCAGCCGGCCAATAAAGGCAAGCCAGAGGTGAGGAACAAGACTTCTCCCGGGAGGTAGGGTCCGTGGGGTCGCTACTGCCCAACAGCTCGCCACATGCTGCCCTGCGGGTTTTTGTATCTCTCTTGGTCTGGCTCCTCATCCTAGATCCGTCCCGGTAAAGTAAACTCTACCAGCACAGACGTAGAGTTCGGAGCGCGCAAGCCCCACCACGACGTCAACGTAGAGATACGGCGGTGGGGATATTATTACTATTATTATATATATAATATTACTTACTATTAGGGAAAGGACCAAGCTTTCCCTAATTTATTTGGGGATAGTGATCACAATCAGGGTCATTTTATGCTTGATGAAATCGTTGATTGACAAATCTAATAAATTATCCTTTGATTTCATCCGTCTGTCGAAGGACTCTGTATTCCTACTTCTGTTATGAAAACTAATTGGTTTTCATACAGAATATCTATCGAATTTGACTTTTACGAAGCTTTTCTGAATTCCCATGAAGAGTTCAATTTTATAGGCCCTACCAAAAGTAACAATCCTTTACCTTGCACACTTGCAATTCTTTTAACTAGAATCAATTCTATTTCTTTGTTTTTTTATCATTGACGTTCAAAAGTGCCTTTTATGTGCCTATTTGAAATAAATTATTTGACTTTGACTTTGACTTTAAACTTTATTTTCTAATAGAAAGAGCTGAATTGAGGGAAATTGATTTTGTATGGCGCTGAGAGATGGGGGAGATGAGTTATCAACCGGTGTGACTAGTTTCTAACTGTCACTTAATTCAATCTGTTAATGCAATACGTGCCTGCGCTCGCTCTATTGGTATCACTTTTTTACCGTTTGGGTTTTATAGGTACCATAAACTGCTGGTCATTTCACTGATTTCTGATGGGATGAGCAGTTTCATTTGGTAATTAATTGTTATTCGAGTTTTCAATTTTAGAATTAAGTACACTGCTACATTATTTTTTGGAAGAAGTCTATTTTTTTTTTTTATATTAGCTGATGCCCGCGCCTTCGCCTGCGTAGATGTCGATTATACTAAAACCTTCCTCGAGAACCACTCTATCCATTGGTGAAAACAGCATGAAAATCGGTGCAGTAGTATTTGAGTATATCGCGAACAGGACGACAGACAGACGCGGCGGAGGACTTTGTTTTATAATATAAGTTTCAGGTCCTTACGCGACTTCTTTATTTATCATCTACCATTCCGACATGATTACCTACTCAGTTTACTCACATAATTAGTTTTATTCAAACTTGACAATTCCACATTGCAAAGGGGTTCCACTTCATTAGGTATAAGATGTTAAATATTATAAATATCAACATCATCAATACCAAGTCAATAAGTCTTCAAAAAAACTTGTTTTAAAAATTAATTCAAGTTCTTTAGAATTTTTTTTTATTAAACCAGCTTGTCGAGTTTGTTTTCCTAGAATAGGTTCTTTGCAAAAACTGTTCATTAAGTGAATAATTTAATGAAGTCACTAGTTTGACTTCAGACATTTCTGATTACATAAACAGTTCCCAAATAATAAATACAAGACTGCTTCGTTCATTATATTAAAATGTTCTACTTAATGTTAATGTCGACAGATGTTTTTCTTGGATTACAATAATTACATTTTGAAGTATTGGCAACGGCATTGAAAACTCCAACAGAATACAATGCCAGAAAATTGTAGGTTACAAAATTGCAATAATCAATAATGATAAATGACAAAAAATTGGTAATCTGAAGTGGGGACTGGCCATTTGGATAACGGGACGACGATGATGAAACAAAGGAGTACTGCAATTTGGCATCGTTTTTGCAAGTAATGTTGCTCTGGATTGTCATGATATCCTGGTCAACCCTCCTGGACTAACTAACATCATCATATAACATAACTAATAATCATTCTCTCGTCCTTATCCCAATTTATTAGGGGTTGGTGCTGCAAGTCTTGTTCTTCCATACTTCTCTATTAGTCGTCATCTCAGAAGTTACTCCATTTCTAGTCATATCATCTTTAAACACTGGCCATCCATAGTTTCTTTGATCTTTCCCTACTCTTATAGCCATCCGCATCCATATCCAAAACGTTCCTTACGGCTTTTTTCTAATGTCATCTTGGTGTAAAAAATATTTGTATCTATATATACACAGGATCTTGCATTTTCAACGAAGGATGACGAGCTTTCCACTTGTTTCTCATATTTCTAAATATGTTTCAAATAAGACAGCAAGTAGAAAAATAAGTCTCTATTTTTATTCAACCAATGCATGTTTTTTTTGCTTCAAACTGAATGAAAGAGCAAATTGCGGGGTACACAATGGATCTTTGTGTTTGAAACATAAATTGATTTAATTACACATACAAGTGTCTATCAAATCGTGGAAAGGAACCGTACCTTGTAATGTACCAGTGAAACAACTGCAGGCCTTCAACAAGTTCTGAAGGCGACTATAGGAGTATATCAGTAGGAAGAGATCATTGATTCGCCAGCTTTAATTTAATTAAGAATCATCTTATTGAAGTGCATTAAAAAGCCGTAACGAGTGATGGTGATGAATGTACGTATGAAAAACATACGCCCGGGAAACTTTGAACAGTCACTCTTGAACAGTAGGATAATCTTCCACAACGGAAATAACTATTACCTTATATGTATATAGCTTGAGTCAACACGAAAGAAGATATAGCAATCTATTACTAAATTTATGTTTGTAGCTGCAAACTTTATTTAACACAGACTACCGGTTTCCATGCAAGTGCAAAAAAGAAATGGTTTCCAATAAAATTGGTATGAAGATTTACATTTCGCGAAATTCGGAAATTAGTTGCACATCATGGATGATTGAATTTGCAGTTGTTTGCTAATTAAGTGCACGACTAGTTTAAATGAAAGTGGAACTTGACGGAAAAAGGAAACGCCAGGAGGAAGACGTTTCGCTTTTTTACTAATATGTAATAGCTGTCAATGAAACTTACTTATCCTGTATGAATCGTTGATAGGCCGTCACATTCAATACTAAACGCGACATCATTCAAGTTTTTCCTGCCACCAAAGTGCTTGTAGTAATTTTTCTACACATTCGCTGTTTACACTCAATAAAATGAGCAAACCGACATTAGGTTTTTTCAAAACACTTCAAAAAGAAATGTAGCAATCTTACTATCCTACTAATATTATAAATGTGAAAATTTGTGTGTTTGTGTGTTTGTGTGTTTGGATGTTTGTTCCTCAATCACGCAAAAACGGCTGAACGGATTTGGATGAAATTTGGCAAACAGATAGTTTATAACCTGGATTAACACATAGGATACTTTTTATCCCGGTAGTAGGTTCCCATGGGTTAATTTTAGACATCTACACGGGCGAAGCCGCTGTCAAAAGTTCGTTTCATATAAATCTGTCCGACTTGGTTAATGATGAACCTTTATAGATAGAAAAGACCCTTAAGGAAAACCAGGAAGACCGACAGGTATTCAATCAAGTCATATTTCCCCGGTCTTCTTACCTCGAATACTATAAGATTTATTTTCAGTACATCGAACACACATAATAGTCTTACGTATTATGCCTCAGTAATAATTCAGTAATATGAATTAGAACTTGAAACAAAACATACCTATATACAAAGTCGAGTCATTAGAATTGACATTGCCAAGTAAAAGTTTATTTTATTTTAATGATGAATCTATATACAAGGCAAGGGTGACTGAGATATCAACGCACAGCCTAAACCGCTGGTCCTAGAGACATGAAATTTGGAGGGTGTGTTCTTCATGAAGAGTAAGGTTCCACTAAGGAACGATTTTTCGAAATTCCACCGCTAAGAGGGTGAAACCGGGGGATTTCGTTAATATTAAAAATCTTATTCCTTGAGTTAATAGACTTGAAACTTGGCACGAATACTTATCTAAGTAAATTATAAAGTTTGTCATTTTTAGTTTTTATAAAATACCCCCTAAACGAAGATTGGGGGGTGTCAAAGATTGTATAGAAGAATTTTAACGTGCAGTCCGATTAACTCGAAACTCAGTATTTATACTTAAAACCAAAAATAAAGAATGATGTGTATTCAGGTTTTTCAAAAATCTACCATTAACGGGGTGAAAAAATGGGTAGTCTACGTCACAGCTCAAACCACTGAAAGGATTGGGCTGAAATTTGGCACATTGATAGTTATTAGGACCTAGGCGTGCACTAAGAAGGGTTTTTCGAACTTTGATCTTTAAAGGGGTGAAAAGGGGGATTTCGTTTGTGTGATAAATCTTATTCCTTGAGTTAATAGAAAGAAAGAAAGAAAGAAAGAAAATACGTTTATTTGCGGTAAACATGACGCAAAAAAAAAACAAAATAAACACAAAAAAAAAAATACAAAAGGTTGGGGGAAACATGCGTCACATTCACGCAAAACGGCTATCGCTCAGCATTATGCTGCGACCCTATGCAGGACAGAGCCCCAGCGCTGGTTTTCAGCGACAGCCGGCGCTGACGTAATGACGTCGACCGGTGCGGCACGGGTGCACCATTATTATTACCCATACACAAGTGACGAATGTACTATACATAAACTATACATAAAAAAGATAAAAATAAAAATAAATAAAAGAAATTGGCAAACTTATCGGTTAGGATATGAGAATATTATCCTCCGTGTTACGTTTTATGTAGTGGCAACATTTCGAAGCGTCCTCTTTGACGTACACCCAACATGCACCAAAGAATTATGAAATAAAATTGATGTAATAATTACAAAATGGCCAGTGACGTAATGTGTTATTGCAAAAGGTAATGTGTCATTTATTTAAAATGCGTTTTTAAGTGAATATTAAATGAGATGAGATGGTCTCAATGGGAAAACTAAAAACTTTGGAAACGAGGATGACCCGGCATGCCAGTTAATAGCAATGACTTAATCGTCATTGATTTACAGAGCTCTGGAGTTCCAAAATCAGGGAGGCCAAAGAGGCGAATGTAAATACAGGAAGGCAGGAAGGTTACGCTATACAAACTCCGCCCCCAGGACGACCCACTGACTGAAGAAATGAAGTCCGACTCACAAATAGAGATACAAAAAAGAACAACACAACTAAGGTGAATAAAAATATTGGAATATAAATTGAAGTTATATTGTAAATGGATGAATAAAAATATTAATAGACTTGAAACTTGGCACGAATACTTATCGAAGTAAATTATAAAGTTTGTCATTTTTAGTTTTTCTAAACTACCCCCTAAACGGGGATTGGGGGCTGTCAAATTTTGTATAGAAGAATTTTAACGTGCTGTCCGATTAACTCGAAACTCAGTATTTATACTTAAAACGAAAAATGAAGAATAATGTGTATCAGGGTTTTGTTATTAAACTTGAAACTTGGCAATACTTGCCACAGTAAATAATAAAGATTGTCACTTTTGGTTTTTTAAGTTAGTAAGTAAAAATTTTTACGCGCTATCGGTTTAACTCAAAACTCGGTACGGTAGGTACTAATACTTAAAACAAAAAAATGTAAAGTACGTGTTTCAGGGTTTTGTAAGTTAACAACTGACTTAACTTAAATAATACCTTCATTATGTAATGATACAATAATATTTAAACCACCGACTACATAATTATTATCATTATGTTGTAGCAGCCCGCAGATATGTTTTTCATCAATAAAAAAACGGAAATATTGCCCGTGTTGCGGAAAATGGGATACATAATAAAATAGTAACTAAGTCAAAATTGTACATTAAATACTTTGAAAATAAGTAATTAGTACGAGGTGTGGGAATGAGTCTGATGCCGAAAATATATTTTTAAGTATTTTTGTCCGTTTGTCTGTTTATTTGGATGTTTGTTCCGGATTGGCGCAAAAACGGCCCAACGGATATGGATGAAAGGCACACAGATAGTTTATAACCTGCACCCTAATTGCGTAATACACGATCCACAATCTGAATCAGTTTGAAACAAATTTCTAATCAATTGCTTCATAAGTTTGAAATAAAAATCTGCTCCACAACGTAAATAACGCTATGAATGTTGTTGAACTGTCAAAATGAAAGATTAGTCTTAATCGGTTACGAAAATAAGTTTATGGCCTAAAGCAACATATGAATAATAATACAACCTTTCATCAGTATGTTGCAAAATATTCTAAAACTTTTAAAAATGTGTGCAAAATTGCTAAAGCTCTTTACATTAGCAATAAAATAAAATCAGCTGATGATAAAATAAAAACTACCTGGCAAATAATAAATAATGAAACAGGTAGGAAAAAACAGCGTAGTACTGAATTTAATTTAGAGACTGCACATGGCCCAATCAACTCGGATGTAGAAGTAGCTCAGGAATTTGAAAAGTTTTTTGGTAATATTCCAGTTAAAACTACTGAAGCTTTAAATTCCTCACCCGTGCTTTCTGCTGCCTTACTTAGAAATAATGTAAAGGCATGCCCTTTGGAGTTAAGGTTTCAGCATACAAACCCCCAGGCAGTTATAAAAGCTTTTAAAGATCTTAAAATTAAATCAACAGAAGATCTATGGGGAATGTCTGTAAAAGTCTGTAGATCTATCATCGAAACCATTGCGCCCTATCTAGCTTTCATATTTAACACCAGTGTAGACCAAGGAGTCTTTCCGGATCTCATGAAACACAGCAAAGTAGTTCCTTTGTTCAAATCCGGTGATAGTAAGGAACCTAACAATTATAGGCCTGTGTCAATTCTGCCAGTTCTCAGTAAGGTGTTTGAAAAGTTGATGCTCAATCAAATGTTACGTCACTTCAATAAAAATTCCATCTTTCATGAACAACAGTACGGTTTCACCAAAGGGCGTTGTACCACTGACGCCGGGGTTACCCTAATAAAGAACATTTTTAACGCCTGGGAAGAAGCACAGGATGCCATTGGAATCTTTTGCGACCTCTCGAAGGCGTTCGATTGCGTCGACCATGAGACACTTCTGCTGAAACTAGAGCACTATGGGGTTAGAAATACAGCTCTTGATTTACTGAGATCATATCTGAAAGATAGGAAAGTTAAAGTTCAAGTAAACGGCGTAAACTCATTGGGGTCTGAAATGGCAATGGGCGTTCCTCAAGGCTCGATATTAGGTCCATTCCTCTTCTTAGTTTATATTAATGATTTACCCCAATTACTTCTAAATCAACCGAAGATGGTGTTATTTGCAGATGACACATCATTGATTTTTAAAATAAATCGACGATCACAAAATCTTGACGACGTGAATAGCTCTATTCTTCAGGTCCAAGATTGGTTTACGGTAAATAATTTGGTACTCAATGAAAAAAAAACCAAATGTATTCGATTTACATTACCTAATGTTAGAAGTAGCGAATGTGACATCATATTGAATGGAGAAAAACTAGAGTTTATTAATGAAACAGTTTTCCTGGGTATCACGCTAGACGAGAAATTACAGTGGGGACCTCATATAAAATCTCTTGCGGGGCGGTTAAGCTCGGCCGCTTATGCTGTCAGAAAGATAAGACAGTTAACAGATGTAGAAACCGCGCGTTTGGTCTATTTCAGTTACTTCCACAGCATTATGTCGTATGGCATTTTACTGTGGGGTCGGGCTGCTGACATTGAATCCATCTTTATTTTGCAAAAGAGAGCTGTCAGAGCCATTTATAATCTATGTCGCCGCGAATCTCTCAGGGAACTATTTAAAAGGATTAATATTATGACGGTACCTTGCCAATTTATTTATGAGAATATTATGTATGTAAGAAAAAATTTAAATCTATTTAAGAAAATAAGTGACAGACATAATTTTAATACTAGAAATAAAGATAAAATAGATCAACCATTTTTCAGATTAGCTAAAGTACAAACATCTTTTATGGGGTACTGCGTTAAATGCTATAACAAAATACCTTGTGATATATTGCAATTAAATGAAAGAAAATTTAAAACTCATATAAAAAGTACACTTTGTAAACAAGCTTATTACAAATTAGAGGATTATATCCAGGATAAGAATGCTTGGAAACATGCTGGTCTTGCTCCATAGGACAATTTAGAGTCTGGACAAAATCAAACTGGTTGTTAATTTAGTTGTATATTTTATTATTTGTATGTCATAGATTTTTACACTCTGTGATTGCATGGAATCACGCACTGATTTATTAGTATTACTTGTAAAGATGTTAGGAATATTGTAATATCGTATACTTTTACAATGTTTGTAAATATGTGAGCACCATGTACCTATCACATAACTGATTTATTTGTCATTGCTCCATTTATAATTTTTTTTTTTTGCCTTTTGTGGGACAGTAATCTTATTGTGGGTGCATGGTCTTCACATATAATTATATAATTCATGTATACAAAATATTGTAAACATTTTTGAAAAGAGTAACGGTGGAGTTTCTTGCCCATTCTTCTCCATACGAAATCTACCTTTTGGAATGGGCAACTAGAATCAATTCTATTTCTTTGTTTGTTTTTCATTGACGTTCAAAAGTGCCTTTTATGTGCCTATTTGAAATAAATTATTTGACTTTGACTTTGACTTTGACTTTACGCAATTAGATAACTGGATTAACACATAGGGTGCTTTCAAACCCAGGCGGTAGTAAGTTCCCGTGGGATTTTTCCGACATCCACGCGGGCGAAGCCGTGGGCAATAGCTAGTAATTACAATAAAGTAAATGACGATAAACCTAAACCATTGAAGCGCTTTATAAAAATAAAATGCAATGTACCTGATTGTCAATTTGTTGTCTATGGCTGATTTACCGTAGAGGTTATATAAGAAATGCCATAAAAACTATGAAGAGCGTTGTTAAGAAAATCTGTTTGAAAAGAAAAACAAAAAAACAATTGAATCCGCCTTTTTTTTTTGGGGTGTGAGAAATTGTCAAATTACTTCTCCCGCTCTGGGCGGACCGCGAGAGCGTGTCAGTCTTTTAGTGACTAACCCGTGTTCCGTCAGTTGCCTGTTGCCAAGGGGGGTATCCCTTTCGGACTTTCCCGCAGAGACTTGTCTGCCTGTGGGCTAAAAAAACTACTGATTTGGTCCCATTAAATGCTAGACGGCATTACGGCCGACCAAGCTGAAGATTCAGGGACGAACTGGACTTACCAAAAGTATTGGCCCGCAATGGCAGTGGACAGACGTGTGTGGAAAAGGGAAAGGGAGGTCTTTGCCCAGCAGTGGGACATTACAGATTAAGTAGATATATACGTAGATAGAATGTGATTGCATAACAGCGATCTTGGTTAGCGGTCATACACATAGGTCCTGACTGAATAACATAAATACGAGTATTGGAATAGATAATGATGATATGACATTAGTTCAGTTTTCGTACATTCTGGATTTCTGGTACACACTTTCTTTATCGTGGAACTATAGTGTCGAGTCGCGTGGGTTCAAAAGTTCAAGAACGTAGTATGAAAGGCATTAAGGTAATGTGTCTGATCGCTACGTAGTTATATATAGGTAGAGCCAGGTCATTAGCCATCGTATGTTAATGCTAAAGTTAACAGTTACAGAGCTGTTTTGATTGCCCATCCACTTCTTTTAAAAATACACAAGGAATTGTTTCCAGTAGTAGAACTAAATGGTGAAGATTTCAAAGTTATTGGTAATCATCATCAACATAATTCTCTTGCCTTTATACTAATTTATTTGGAGTCGGCGCAACATGTCTTTTTCTGCCATACTTTAAACTGATCGGTACTAGAAACGAGTATAAAATCACAAACGCAATTCTGACTATAAAAACAAACATAACGCTTCCGTGTAATAACAACAATCAAACACAAAGATTAACACCATCAGGTGTTAATTGCACGAGCGCTTCTTATAAAATACACTACAAAAAGTACAATAAAAAAAGACATACAATGTCGATTTATTCGCGTGGATCGAAGGCTCCCAATTTATTGAAACAAATGATGATGTAAATTGTTTTTCTGATGCTGTGGCTGATGAAGCGTAGGGTGAAGAAACCATTCGGTCTTCAGTACGCCGTGAAGGTGATGAAATAATTAAGGTAAGGTCCCTTTTTTATTAGCTGTCATAGGTAACTTGAAATCAGTGTGATTGTGTGAGTGATTCTCCAGTCGGCTGCGCGTAACGAGCTAGCCGTGGTCGGAGATTTAATAAAAAAAGGAAATTAAATACGATTGTTCTTGCTATAGAAATGTAAGAATGCTGGTTACGGAGTGACATGGATTGTGTAAATGACTATGAAACTAGAATTGGATAACAAGGTGAAGAAGGTGATGATCTTACAACTGTGGAAGAAATAGATGGTTACACTGTTTTTGAAATTTGGACTATGAGATAAACTGAATTGTTCACAAATAGTAAATTAATAATAAGATATGTCTCAAAGAAAAGACGCGAAAAATTGCGACGTTAGATGCTAACTGGGATGTTTTAAATCGAGCTGTTTAGTTGATAGTCGTGGTAGAATTTTCATGTAAGTACATTACATTCTCAAATTGGGATACATCTCTGCTTATGGTTTCGTTTCGCATCAGATCTTGATAGAGATTTAACAGAGAAATAATGTAAGTATGTAATTTTATATTTTAACTGACTTAAGATACTAATAAAAGCCCATCGTAAGATGGAAAACCCCAACATTGGTTTTTAAATGTAGACAACAAAAATATGTATTTGCATAGGACCTTGATTTGCTCTTTACCTTTGTATTCTTTGTTATTTTTCTCTTATTCTGAACCAGTTTTGTCTCAAACTTGACTAAAGCAAAGTATCTCGACCGAAGTTTAGGATTCTCCATATTGTTTTCAGTAGAAAATTCGGTCAACTTTTCAAAAACTGCATTTCCATAACTCAATGATCTCTTCTTTCAAACAACGGTTGTATTTATAAAAACAGTTAAAACTCATTGTCGGTACATCCTTGTACATGATTCATGTATTACTCAGTATGTTTCGGGTTCAGTGGGTCAGTCACCGGCCGGGAATCGAACCGGTCTGAGCAGTACTCCACACCTACGTGCAGTTTCTGATGTTTCAATGTCAAGATGGATATACAGGGTGATTGGAAGCTGGATGCAAAGCCATAAAGGGTTTGCAGTTGACAGTTTTACAGGGTTTACAGTTGAGTCCCTTTGGAGCATTTTGAGCATGTTTTTAAAAACATTAAACGATTGAGGCTATTTTATAAAATTAAAATAAAATGACAAAAACCACGCAAATTGTTCAAACTTTATAAGTATTCTACGACTTCAAAGGTGTCTAGTATTTTTTTATCAAATTTAACTGGGGCACTCTTAGCAATTACCAGTCAGAGTCAGAAATTGGGGTATTCATTTTAAAAAAAAGTTAAAGATAACGTACTTCGTCTAAGACAAGTATTGCTCATAATGCTCAAAATGGTGTCAACTATCACCCCCTTAAGACTTTGCACCTAGCTTCCAATCACCCTGTATATGTGTGGATTTTGATATTTACATGCTATCTGTTCTCTCGGCTTTTTTGCTGTCTATATTATCACAGTGCGTTGCTGCTGGTTCGTAGTTTATTTACCTAATTACTTTTCCTGGCTCAAATGTTAGTTAAATTCTCTAACGTGTAGCTCTCGATTGCCTACCATTTCTTTATTCTGTCAAGAGATAATACAGGGTGTATAAAAAGATCCATCACATAGCCGTCAACTACGCATTTTGTACATCAAATTAATTAACATTGCACGAAAATAATTGCTGGGAAATGACTTTTATTTTTGGTGTGAAAAGTCGCTGTTTACGGTAGTGCGCAACGTAACGCACGCAAAACATTGTGTGTATGGGTGCATGCAACAGTTCAGGGTTTGTAGGGATACCTATTTAAAATAAATTTATAACATTTAAAACTTGCTTTTTTTTTAAACTTCTGGAAAAGTTGGAACTTTGACCTTCAATATCTCCGTAACCAGAAGGTTCCCAGGTATGGTCCACAACAAAAACGTTATCAAAAAAACGGGTATAATAAGTGACTCGGCTTCGTTAAGTGTCTTTTAACACCCGTTATACTGTCTGTTCTGTAAATTGTAAACAGGTAAACTCTAGTACAATTTTAAGTAAGTCTAGGCTCCATGGGATTCCCTCGGTTAGTTAGTCTGCGACCTACAAAGATCTACTATGATAACAATATGGTGTAACTTCTTTACAAGAGAGATGATAAACTTTAACAAAAAAACCAGTTTAATTACCATCTCAAACGAACGAAACGAACGTGTGACGGATGTGTACTGTGCTTTACGATTCTGAGTAAAAGTGTTGGTTTATATAATATCGTTATTTTTATTGCATTAATTCAAATCCGTACAGGAAATCATTGATCTTAATTTTAAGGATATACTTTTACTTTTAATTAAACACAAGACTAAGATTTTGAAATCAAAAAATTCTGAAGATATTTTCATATAATTTCTGGTTAAAAGTTATCATTTATGGCGACTTTTTGAAAGATAAATATAAACATTTCAAGTGTCATAAATTTTCCTGTAGATCACTGAGTATGTTAAAGCTACAGCAGTGATAGCCTAGTGGTGTGACCGTCGGACTGCCAACCCAGGTAGCAGTAATTACAGCGCAAGTGATGTAGTTAACCTGTAACCTATAAACGTAACGAACCCTGAGCGTTTCCACTTTTACTTCCGCGAAATTATAACACTCTGTAAAGTAGCTTTATTAACTTTCATCATCATCATCTGCCTAGCCTTTTCCCAATCATGTTGGGGTCGGCTTCCAGTCTAACCGGATGCAGCTGAATACCAGTATTTTACATGGAGCGACTGCCTATCTGACCTCCACAACCCAGTAACTGGGTAATACGATACCCCTTGGCAAGACTGGTTGTCAGACTTTCGGGCTTCTGACGACCCGTAACGACTGTCAAAGATCCACAAATGACAGCCGGGACCAACGGTTTAACGTGCTTTCCGAGGCACGGAGGAGTCTCGATATGTAAAGATGGTCACCCATCCACAGACCAACCCCGGCAAGCGTAGCTTAACCTGATGAATCGACCCGTGCGGCTGTTATTACTTAGCCACGAGCTTTATTAACTTTATTTATGCTAAATAGGATTAAAAATTTATAAAAATGTTGATGGAAGAAGAGGGAACGGGAGACTAAGAAAAGATGGATTGTGTTACAGGAATGATAAGTAAATGAAAAGGGAGTGAATTATAAGGTGGTGGGTGACAAGGGAGAGTGGAAGAGAAAATCATTTAGGGATAGGGGGAGGAGCTACATGTAAAACACTTTGCACAAGAGTAGAAAGAAGAAGAATAGCGTAGTTTTGTTCTAGTTTAAAGAATACGATCGCCGGCGTACTTATAGGAACATGACGACATGAGGCTCGGTCTCTGGGAGGCAAATGCAATATGTTGTGTACCCACGGCTACATCAAGTTATAAATTTCCAGTATATGCTGACCTCGCATTGTACGGAAATCTTATACAATGCGAGATCGGCATAAACTGGAAATGTATAAGTTGATGTTTACAATACGTTTTACAATCTAGGATGCATCCATTTTGGATATGTGACCTAATTGGTACCTATTGCAATTGATAATAATAGGCAGTGATTCCAGTTGTTCGCCAGTATCGCTTACTAAAATAGTTATAAGGGAGGTCCTGCCAATATGAAAAATAAAACGAAATATCTTATGGTAAATAGTGTAGAAGTGTTTGAGTGTGAACTCTGCCTAAGTATTCATACTGGTTTTTGTCCCGAGAATGCAAAAATCACCAACAAATACAAGTTGAACTTTTTGCATGATCATTATTTTCGAGATAAAAGTTATTTATATTTATACTCAGAATAACAGACTCTTTTTTGTTTTGTGGAGCTATTTTATCTTGATGACACTTTTAAAGGTTAAGATATAAATTTTAAAATATAAACAGTTGGTCAAATTATTCGCATCGAGCAAAATATTAAGAATTCACCTACTTTTGCCCAAATTATTCTTCACACAATTAAGTTTCAACGAGCCGTCACACCTAATTAATTTGATTCGTAAAATCGTATTATTTTGTCTCAATATTTTCGTGAGAGCTGTTTTCCACTGACATTTATTTTATAAATCAAATAAAGTAGAATTAAATCTCGGTTACAAAGAGATCGTTACTCCATTTAAATACGTACAAAAGACCCTATTACGTATTGCTAAATTTGTCATTGCTGCATGCTATTCTTGTTCGTAATTGGTCTACTAAACGCCTTGATACACTTTACACAATAGAGCTGGGAACCGAACTTTTTGCTTATCTGTGGTGAACATTAAATGTCATATCAACCACATCTTCTTAACCCTATTATAAACTTTATAGCTTATAGGCTAAAGTTTAAAATTAAATGAGTGTTGTTGATAGGAATTCTTATTATGGCGTGTTAATCTTAAACGATTGTCTTGGCAAAGAAAGGATAAATTAGTATTATTAAGCTTAATTCATTAAGTCCTCAATGAAAGAATGAGTTGCAAGTTGCAAACAAACATAACAATGATTTGAGGCAAGATAAAATCGTGATAAAGGTTTGTCCCGTTTTTTTTACTGGAAGATGCCATAATTGGCTTATAGTTTTCCCATTCAAAATCAAAATCAAAATCAAAATATTTTATTTCACATAAGCCTACATGGGCACTTATGAAACGTCAGAAGCTAGGTGCACGGTTCCAATTGGTCGTTTCCTATGGAGAAGAGCCGGCAAGAAACTCCATGGTTACTCTTTTAAAAGATAATTGGCTTTTACAATAATTTCGAATTACAGTGTTAATAGTTATGGGAGGACAGTGTAGGCCTTTCAAAAAGTTTCAGATAAAGTTCATAAAAAAAATAAAAAAAAAATGTCTACAGTTCACTAAGCCTACGACGTTCTCACATTCACAAGATAGAAAGGAATCTATATACTATAAATAAGATACTACTGATAAAAACCTATTTAAAGCAAATGACATGATTGCCATTACAACTGTAACAAATCTGAATAATTAACATGTCCGCAAAAGCCTCTACTATAGAGTTGAAATTAAATAGTAGGTATATAATGTCAAATAATAGGTACTATGATTATTATTATGTCTGTCTGCGATGAATGTAAAAAAATAAAAAATAAACATGGTAATTTGGGAGCAGTTAATAGACTCTTACAAAATTATGCCGTTAATGAGGTACCAGGGAAGCCACATGTGCAGAAGGAATTATTGGCAAACTTCCTTGTCTTCAACGTAGTCTTTAATCTTATAATATGCTTTTTTGATAAGGACACGTTTGATGTGGGTTTTGAACTTACCATCGCTAAGTTCTGTAACTGGCTTTGGTAACTTATTGTAAAAGCGGATACTGTTTATAAGAAACGACTTACTAGTTTTAGCTAATCTAAATTTGGGTATCACAATTTCATGTTTACTACGTGTGCATTAAACGGGCATTGTGAAATTAAACGGGATAACAGCTTTTGACACTAACTTGATTTGGTTTCGATAACCCCCCAATCCTTACTCACTTTCTCAATAATAAAACATCACCCCTGTACTCGTTAAGGGTGGTCAGAAGCCCAACAGTCTGACAACCAATCTTACCGCAACCCAGTTACTTCGGTAAGACGATACGTGTACCCAGTAACTGGGTTGTGGAGGTCAGATAGGCAGTCGTTCCATGATATTGACTGGTATTCAGCTGCATCCGGTTAAATTAGAAGCCGCCCAAGATACATAGGAAAAGGCTAAAGCTCCCCAAAGGGTCAGGCAGAGGTGCACCTATAGTAATACACCCTCTTATATACAGACAGTATAATTAAATATATTTATCTACAAGACAATATAATTACGAGTAACTAGGTTATTATTATTCTCTAGATTTACAAAATAAAACAATTCTCAAATGCTACTCTTGTTCAAACGTGTTAGAACCGCGTCTATCTGCACGTGTCCCCGATCCTAGTCGAGCTATGGTCCTATAATCAACAGTCATAACTTCATAAGCCAATCGTCCATTTACAGTACATTTACCATTTGACCGTCTGTCACCGTTCTATAAATACCGGCCGTATGCGCAGGCGCACGCAGCGTTCGACACCGCTTGACCTTTGTGTCAAATTCATTCAGTATTGTACTGACATGCTCGCCTCGCACAGCGCATTACCTGCCGCCTGCGAGGTCTTTATTTGTGAGGTTTAAAACCCTTTTATGATGAGTAGGGACTTTTAAGATCCTTGGTTGTAATGTAACCTCGCGAAAATAAGACATTTGGCAATGTATGAGTTGTTTAACTTGATTTTCTGGTGTTTCGTCTTCTCTTTTTAGTGCTATGAGCAATAAAACCACAAATGTTTCTTACTAAAAATGCAGCATCATTAGTATGGATATTGATTCAAAGCTGCTAAATATTACGTATACAACAAAACGTTGGAGCTAATCAATTGTTACTCCATGATACAATTCTCCATAGATCACAAAAGGTGTTTGTACTATTTTATCCATTGAAAGTGAAAAGAAAACAGTGTAAGTAAAGCCTAATGACGTTTTCACTAACTCTTAGATTACTCGAAGACATTATTGGGAAAGCTCGTTATATAGATTACGATGATCACTGTCCATGTTTTCTAATGCAATATGCTGTAACTTTGTGTGGTAATGTTATAAGTGTGGTTTATAGAAAATTGGCGCCACTCGAGAGCGTCTACCTCCACAGTTCATCGGTACATCTTCAGGACAGTTATGCGATCCTGGTAGATGGAAAAAATAATTGTGTTTTTCTTTTAAGGAACCCTCTCTAAATAAGTTGACCATAATGTCTCCTTACATTCCCGACTTTTCTTGTAATTTTCCCTTTTTCGGCGTTGGATTTTAGTAGGTTCGGTTCTACTGATGGCAAAGCATTTCATGTACAATTTCAATCTCATAATGTATTTCAGTAAGGTATGCTTTCAAACCGCTCATCGAAGAGTAAAACGATTTCATAAGACGATTCAATCGCTTCAGGTACCTTGCAATATTCTTGCTTACATTACTGTGACTTCGTCTGCAATATTCCATCAAATTGCTTTACATTTCTTTGTGTCCAAATAATACTCTGTCCAAAATAGCTACACGTAATATGGCTCCCAATTGATTACAAAACAGCAATTACCTATGCAATGACAACATCTTTGCTTCATCATTGGTCACGGGGCCAAAGCGAATGCACCTGGCTTTTTATATAGGGATACCAAGCCGTTCGAGTGTTTAGAAATACTGCTGCGTTTTATGAAATCCTGGTACTGCCGTGCTGACCGAAATGTGTTTGAGAAAATGCAGAGATTAAATTATTAACGGATTAGTTTTTATTGTTGAAAGAATAGGTCATTTTCATATGAAATTGGTCTTTAGTAATTTTAACATTTTTGGATTATAATTTTTTTAATACTTTTTTTTCTCTCGCTGTCAAAACTGTGATAAAACCAATGTTAAGGAAGCCGGCTAGAACAAAAAATTCGAAGACGTGACATTTACCAACCCGCACTGGGCCCGCGTTGTGGCCAACTCCCTCTCACAGAGAGGAGGTCTGTGTCCCAGCAGTGGCTGATTATCCTTACGCGTGTATCATTTATAGATCTTACTTTTCTACATCTTTGACCTTCTCACTTAATAGCTGACTATCGGAACGGAATCAATCTAAACCCTCATCAATTTATAGACTTCAAAAACCTTTTACAACACTGTTTACTACAATTTCCCTACTTAAAACTTTACCGGACGGAAATTTTGTATTGACCATACCAAATCGCCGGCTCAATTTTGTTTAGTGAAGAAACTAAACAGAATTTTGCGCAATATTGAACTCTCCAGTAAAAAAAACTGCTCAACAATCGGTTGGAGAAGTCAAGTGTCCCAGAGGCACAATGGTAAACAAAACATAATTTTAGCTTCATTCATCGTTTTAATTTCATGGTCAGTTTGCGGAGAGCGGTGACCAAGGTTATATTGCGTTGTTCACCGTTAATCATAACTTTAGTACTTGTTTTATCAAAATACATGACAATGGTTCGGTTTTATATTCATTTTATTTGAAGCTTGAGTCGAATTAAGCCCCCTTTTTTTTTGAGTATGGTCATCAAATGACTTCTCCCGCTCAGGGAGGGCGTGTCAGACTTTTACTGACTAAAACCCACCCGTGCTCCTCCAGTTGCCTGTTGCCAAGGGCCCCCGTATCCCTTTCGGACTTTCCTGCAACCCTGGCAAAATAAGCCCCCCTGGATTTGACTATGGAACTAATGGCTATTGTCTGTGTTATACGGGATTTTTCCGCTGTTGAATACCAGATTAATCGCGGTTGGCTTTCAAAACAGCAGTTAACATAACATTACACCTGTTTTTCTCCGAGGGCAAGGCAGAGGTGTACCTATAGCACACCCACATTTCGCCAGTTATGTTTAAGTCCCATGTAATAGCGAGCGAGCGTATTGCCATCAACCAGGCACAAATCCTTGCTGCTACTGAGAAATTCCTGATAGATAAACCTAAGACCACTTTGCCCGACCTTGGAATCGAACCCAGGACCTTATGCTCAGCAGTAGCGCTTGTAACTACTAGACCAACAAAGCAGTCTGTAAGAGAGCAGATAATTTGTAGAAAGTAATACCTCAATCTAGTCATCGTAATAATAGGTTGTTCATATTACTTATGGGATTTCAGAGCCCTTCAAATTAACAATACGAGTAACAACGACTTGTCGCAGATTTTTCATGGTCATTAATCTTTACGAGTTCCTCTATAGCAAATATGGCGTCTTCTAATTTATTATGGCCATTCTTAAGAACCTTTTATTGAAGAAAGTTAAATAAAAAGTGAAAACAAGAGTTTTCAAAAGCAAGTGATTTACCTTCAAAACGAATAAATCTCGTAGAAAGTTTGGTCATTACGTTATCACTTAAGGAAATTAAATGATCATAAACAAACCGCAATTGAGATATAATCAACAATTATGTAGGTACCTAAACAAATCGATAAAAATTAACAGTCTTTCATTATTTTGTATGAGCAAATCAAATACTAGAGGGAGAAAGCCATAGACTATAAATATGCATAACTCTGATGATTTCTCTCTCTGCACGCTAAGACGCGCGTGCATTTTCTTCTATGAAACTTACGCGCGCGCACCCGAATTGAGTAATCGATTCAGTTGATTTATATGGTCATAATAAGTTTCTTGTTGTATAATCGGTAACACCTTTTTGTTCACTAATTGATGGATAATTTATTTTTACAGACTTTTTTGTAGTTTTGTGAAAAAGTATATATTTTTTTAATCAATATGAATCTAGTTGCCCATTCCAGAACGTAAGGTAACTATATATGGAGAAGAACGGGCAAGAAATTCCATGGACACTTTTAAATTATATTGTTACAAAAAAAAATTAAGTAATAAAAACTATAACCCAACTACGACTAAAAAGATATAAACAAGACACCACAGTCTGAAAATTGAAAATCCGGAGTCACACGTAATCTGTTCGATTTATTAGTTACACGTGTGACTCCGGATTTTTAATTTGTCTGTCTGTGGTGTCTTGTTTATACCTTTTTAGTCGTAGTTGGGTTATAGTTTTTATTACTTAATTTTTTTTTAATTCTTTTAGTGTTATAATATAGTATATATTTTTGAAATGTGCTCATTAAGCCCTTTCATTTGATACCCAACATGGTACGATTAGGCAATTTTTTTTTAAGTTCCTGACTTTATGTCCTCTCGTGGGCGCCATTTTTAATTGAATGTGACACATAGCCTATAACCAGCGGACGATCAAGACGCTTCTAACGATACCTCATTAAAATTTGTCAAATTGTGATGAGTGGTTTAGAAGATAGAAGGGAACAGATCAACATACTTACATACATACCGGTCAAAATCATAACCCTCCTTTTTTCTTCGCCGTAGTCGAGTAAAACTATTAGATACGTACATCATTCATTTTGAATTTATAATTATAATAATAATATGTGAGAATAATGTAAAAAAAGATATACAATTTAAAAATGTCCGGAGTACAGCAAATAGAAACAAGAAAAAAAAACAATGCATAAATAAAATAATTAAAATTAGTCATGGCAGCTAAGACATCACCAAGTCTCAACTGAGGGCGCTCGTTCAAGAACATGGACACGCATGGATCAGCACCATTCAGCTGAACCATTTTGAACACACGCGCCACCATCAGCGAGACATCTGAGTAAGCATTACATACCTACTCACAGCCGCCAGGGCACATACAAGTCAATGAAAGACATATTACCTGTGCTATGCAATTATACATATATTGTGGATTGAGTTTATGTGCAAAGATGGTCTTATAATCTTCAGCAGCTCCAACACTTTTTTCAAATGATAATTAATTCGTTGTGATTGTGGAGCAGGACCAGCATTAAGCCAAGCATTTTTATCAGCGATGTAATCTTCGAACTTATAATATGCAGGCTCCTGCATAGTGTGCGTTTTATTCAAGATCTGAATTTCGTCTCATTGAGTTGAAGTATGTGGGGAGGAATTTTATTGTAAGTAACATTTTAAACAGTACCCCATGAAAAATGAGTCTACTTTAGCCAGTCTGAAACCTGGTTGAACTAATAGGTCCCTATTTCTAGTCTATCACCTCTTTTACTAAAAATATGTAACTTTTTTCTTCCGTGCATGATGTTTTCATAGATATACTGACAAGGTACCGTCATGATGTTAATATCCTTAAACGGTTCCCTTAAAGAATCGCGCCTGCGGAGACTATAAATGATTCTATTATATTAAGAAAGATTATCTACTCCTGATCAGTTACTCTTTGTAGATTTAGCAGTTATTGTGATACTTATTGCTGCTTTGATAATCTCTCAGTCTGCTATTGTTGAAGAAAATGTTCCAAATAACGATATTCTATCACATATTAATGTCCGAGTAAAATCTATGAACTAAGCAAACAACAAAAGTACATCTAAAGAAAATAATTATGATTGATTCCACATACGGCGTGGAATTTTTAATCAATCGTTATTTCATCGATGCATTTATAACCGTAAATAAAAGATTACAGATGTTCAATGGAAATTCTTTAGCTTTATTTCCTGTAAAGACGTGTAACATTATATTTAAATGTGGAAGCCTGTGTACCAGCAGTGGAAACATTATAAGCTAATTATGCTATGCTTTATGCAAAATGTGTTAAAATTTATTTTAATTTGATTAGATTTTTAATGATAGCAATACATTCTATTTTTAAATTATGTAGGTACGTATACAATGAATTCCTATTTCTTGAATTATTTTTAAACATGCTATTATTCATATTTTATTCAATTGTTGTGACCGAGGGTCCATGTGAAGTTCGTAATTATTATTACGATCTTGTAAAACTCATGTGATATAAAGAATTTGAATTATATCCCAGTTTTATTGTATTTATTCTATTTTGGTAAGAGTAAATTCAGAGGTTATGATTTGGCAAGAGCTCCTACTTCGTTGGGAACCTTTTATTTAAAAATCTATGAAACGAATAGGTATAGTTTTTTCCCGATAACTGATTTTCACAAAATAAAATAAAATTCACATTGGGTTGATAATAATCACATTACAATTATTAGATTTTAATCTTGATTTTAACTGTTACTTTATCATTTAAGGTATCAAGATTAAAGTAATTTGGCTTTTAGACGGCATCATCACTATTTAAAATAAAATAATGATACGTCAATTAATAGCGGGAATTAACTGAATTTGGATTTTTCCTTGATAGATTAAATCCAAGAATGCAATCATTAGTATTTTATTGATTTCTACAAAAGAGGAGCCGCGATACTGATGAATTTTCTTTAAATTTTTCTAATACTATCTTTTGAAAATTATATTTAGAGTATTCGTGTTTGGACTGACTTTAAAATTCGCCACTGTCCTTTACCAAAACAATATAAGTAAATTATTATCTGCTCCCGATTTCGGTCACGGTGGCCAATCTCAACGGAGATTAGCCAGGTACGCAGGAGGTATTATAGTGCACGAGAAGTGTGTGCGCAAACACAGGTGCACTCTGTTCCTAACTATAGATGTAAATAAACCGTTTTAAACCGAAATCCGTGGTTTAAAATCATGTTAAACAAAAAAACGGTTTTTAAACCACGGATTTCGGTTTAAAACGGTTTATTTACATCTATATCCTTAACCCGCGTTGTCCGTTGAGACGGCATCGGCAATCCGACGTTACCGGGGAGAGATCAGGCGCAGGCCCAACGGCTTTACGTGCTTTCCGAGGCACGGAGGTGTCACACCACCAACTTCCGAACTCCGGGCTGCAACTGCGAAATTCATAATACGATCACGAGACCAACGGGGCATTCACATTCCTATCCTATACAAAACATCTCACATACCATATTATACATACCTACCTTGCGTCGATGCAGCAAATGTCATCCTTTATAGTTTTTTTTTTTAATCATAGCCACGCTGTTTGCGTCATTAGCACATTAATATGAATCTTTCAACACTAAACGCAAAAAATTAACAAAACATCAAACGCAAAAAATTATAAGTCGCTGAAAAGAACAATAATAGCAACTGAGACAAACGGCCGTGACATACAGCCAGACAAAGACGTCTCATCATAAGGTTTCCGGTTCAACCTTTTCGATACAAATGGAACCTTAACTAAAGGGCATGTAATAACATGCATAAGGGTGTGTAAGGGTGTGTATTTAATCGAACCACAAATACATCCCATTTTGATTTCCTAAAAATATTAAATAATGGACACTCTAATATAATAATATAGCCCTTTTTTGTGAGCCTCAAATAATTCGCATTTGGGTGCCCTAAAATTCCTACTTCCTAAATTAATCCATTCAGTCGGGGTGCCCTAGCTTAGCTTTACTACGACCAACTTTGAGAAAAGGCACGAAAGTTAAAAACAAGTTCGATTATTTAAAAAAAAATGAAGTAACACATCATTAGAAGACCAAGAAACTTTTTGAGTCACATTTATTCAAAACGGCGTACCTACATCATTAGAAGGTCAATAAATTTTTACAGGATCAATGAAATATTTTCCTATCTAAACGCCCAATAGAACTGGAAAAAAGCGTTATTATTGGAAACGTTAGTCGTCAAGCGCGACCAGTTCACGCTTAATCGCTTTCAGAGCTGCGAAGCTGAGCCGTGACTCATACGTCACACCTGGTGGTATCCTTGCTTTTAGAGTAAGGACAAGGTTGATGCCACTTTCAGTACAATTAACAGTGTTTCATTGTAGTTCCATGTAAATTTTTGTTTGTCTGTTTGCTTCATGATCAGTATCAGCCTCTAGCAGTTCGCTGCGTGGAATTTGAAGACGTCTGTGTATCTCCTAAATTCACATGACGGAGCTCGATCCTTGGCTATTTTCAACCATATACGTTACTAATCACCCAGAGTCGATCATCGACCCAACTACCCTATTTATACCACGCCTTTTAAAAGTGCAGGGGCCCTTTAATCTTTGCAATAATGTAGTGACTGGAAATGTCATAATTTCAACAAATTGGTTAGCAGAGATTCCAGTTAGCTGTTGAGAGTTTTCAAGAAGTATAGAGAAAAAGTAATGAATAGTCACCTCCGTTTCTTCAATTTACTTTATTGGTTTTATTCTATTTGGTAACTAATATTTAGTTTCCAAATATTAAGCAAGTCTTTGAAAAAACGAACATGTCTAGATCTTTTTCAGTGTGCGAAGGCCTGTTTCTCGTTAATTATAAATGTGCATAGTTTCGCATCCAGTCTGGCGAGTAGTTTAGCAATACCTAACCAATTTTGTGGCTTCCACAAGGTGAACTAAAATGTCAGGTACCTGATTGATCAATTTGAATGCTAAGACAAGACTAGAAATGATGTAAAAGAAGACAGGACATGCTATTTTTGTAACCCCATTTTTCCTTGATTTTCCAAAGTCTGTTTTTTAATCTGGTAGACTCATTTGACATTTCAAGTGATTGGTTGTTTGATTTTTCAATTTGAAATTTGACATTTGCTCCTGTCAAATTAGTCTACAAGATTAGGAAACAGACCAGCATTACCATCGCTAATTACAAGACTACAGGGTTCTGTTTATGGCTAAACCAATTGATTTGTCACTATGAGAATTTTTTAGGTTCTCTTGAATCGAGCTTACGGCTCTTACTTTTGTACCCATCTTAGAAACTCCTATTTATCACTGACTATGTCCAGTAGGTTTCTGCTTGTCATGATTATCAATTTAAATAATAAACGGTGTGGTCAGGTCAGCTGATAACTTTTATATAAAAACATAAGCAGTCGTAGATCAAAATAATTCAAGGTTTTATTTCATAAGGAAATGTAGGTATACCTATGTGCACCCATACATAATAAATAATGTTTGACGCTTGTTTACAGTCAAGTGATTTTAGTTTTTTGAGAATATTCTTTTGAATTTTTTATAGCTCTATTAATAAGGAATTTTTTGGTCAGTTTTTGTTGCCATTGAATTTTTTGTGGGTTCGGGGGCTAGTTACCACAAAATGAGTCTATTCAAAGTATGTCTTAATATAAACGGTTACACTAAAGTTCAGAGAAAATTAAATAATTTGGAAGTGGGGCAAAAATAGAGCTGTCTCTTTTCTGATTTATTCTAGTATGCATAAAATTATTATAACATATTTTTTTTTTTTTTTTTGAAGATTGGGTCTTTAGCAGTCAACGAAGACGGTTGTGTTCGAGACGCTCTCTCTAAATTTTTTATGATAGTGGCATGTGGCAAGCACCCCTCGCTTGCCAGCGAAATCGAACTCTGCAAAATCGGTATTTTATCGGGTGGTGCGTGTTGTGTAATGTGTAGTTTCATGGATTATTTTTAATGATAGTGAGTTTTTAAAGTGATGTTGGTGTTTTGTTTTGATGGTGGTGGTAGCCGACAAGTGTACCTGCAGGCTAATCTGGTGAGATCTTTCCATACTACAGTGACTTGCTCCTCTCTGCAAAATACACGCCATAATTCCGTAATTTTAAGTCACTACAGGTTTAATTGGCTAAATAATGTACCCAACTTTAAGATATAATGCGTAGGTGATTGTGTTCCAAAATCGTTATTGAGTTCAAGTGACCTTTTTTTTGTGAGTGGTCAGTGGTGCTCTTATTGTCTTGGGCACGCATACCTAACGGCTTTGGAAACAAAATTCCGCAGCCCCTATATCCTTCGCCAGATGTGGGCGCCCGCGCCGACCCTTAGGCCGCATAGCAATTGGTATTTTAACTTTTAAGATACTCACTATTTGGGTATATTATAGAATGCCACAACGGGGCATCTCAACAAATTTGCTGACAGTGAAAGTGTAAACTGTAGATTGTGTAGAATATGACATATCTACTTTGATTTTCATTCACTCAAACTGCTGTCTGCAGGTGCAATCCTTGAAAAGGGCTTATACTCGAGCTAATTTAAAACAAATATGACGGATGCTATCAAGTTTTAACGCTTTTTAAGTTTACTCTATCCTGGGCGCTATTTTCATTTACAAGAAAGGGGTCGCAACAAAAATCTGATGCTGCAATGTTATTGGTTGATCAGCATGGGTAAGCGTTACATAGTGGCTGAACGCTGCAGGCGGGAATAGACCTTGCGATGCGCGCCCGCCATAGTACTATCGCGGAAAGCCAGCAAAGGCGCATGGACGCTATTATAGAAACTGGGCGGTAACAGAGGTGGTCATCTTGTGCGCGGGATTTTGTTTTGAAAGTGGTTGGTTATGGGTGTCGGCGATGTAACTATGAACAGAAAAGAAGAATTCGGGTGACGCGGGTCGAGATTTTTGTCGGGGTCTTATTAATTACTTGAGCCGAATAGTGCGCTTTTAACTCCGAACTATGTTATTTGCAATCGCATCAACCCGAGGTGAGCAGCGGCGAGCTACAGATTGAACTTGTACGGCGACGGAGCTGGACATAAACAACGAGGATCGGGCCGATCGCGATCTGAACAGTGCTGCTGAAAACGCATCAGAACTAAGAAGAAAAGAATCGAGAAAGCAGTTTACCCCGCCAAAAGATTCACCGGTGAAGCTGGACTTGAACTATCCTGACAGAGAGAGTCATCATGAGAGACTTGATTAACCACGCTAGGAATAAACCAAGACAAAAGTAAATGCACGAAATCTTAGAAGTAAAAACTGGTACGAAACACATCAAGAAACACAGGACGTGCTATCTCGCACATGTTCACAGACGCGGCAAACCACACCTTTTATATGCAGCAATGCAGTACAAGGCCAAATCCAAGAGAGTAGGCTGACCGATTTACGCATGGAACGACAACCTAAGACAGGACATGGCGTGCTTCAACAAGGAAATCAACTTCTGGATGGACATGGCTGAAGACCGATACAAGATCACGAAAGCAGCCAGCGAGATATACAAGAAACCTGAAACGGACAGCAGCGAGTCCTTGGACAAAGACTCAGAAAACAGCAAAGTGTAACACAGCACAGCAGGGAGATAGAAAAGAGCCGAGAACGAAGCATATCTCCGCCAATGGATTCAACGGTGAAAATGGAACGGAGCCAACTGGCGGCGTCGTCGTAAAAAGATGCCCATCCTTAGATAAATATTACCCGTCTCTCCACTAGTCCATTGCTTACTCAAGGATGCATATCCGGTAGGCTCGCAAATCCTTCCATATCCTGACGGGCACGGTCTATTCCCTACCATTACCCGCGCCCCCCGGTCTACTCTTTGATATGCAATGGCTTCTGTAACCCCATGAACCATGAGGCTCCAGGGGCTAGTGCAAATCCTGGGGTTCATTCGATTTATCGAGTCTGGTTAAGCCACGCTGGGGTCGGTGCATTTCATTCATTCATTCATTCAACATTTTTTTTTTTTTTTTTGAATGTGGGAAATGATCACCTGACTTCTCCCGCTCTGGACAGAGCGGGAGGGTGTGTCAGACTTAGTTACTGACTAAAACCCACCCGTGTTCTTTTAGTTGCCTGTTGCCAAGGGCCCCGGTATTCCTTTTGGACTTTCCCATGCCCTCTCGCTCCGTACCATGGCCTGGAGCAGAGCCGGATGCAAGAGACCATCGCCGCCAATCGCCTCCACGAGGACACGGCGGTGGTCCGTCCAAGCAGGGCAGACCGCTACCGTATGCTCCACCGTGTCCTCCAGGCGATCCACACAGTGGTGACACCCGGACGTTTCCTCCCGCCTAATCCTAAACAGGAACCTCCCGAAGCTGCCGTGTCCGGTGAGGATCTGCGTCAGGCGGAAGGTGAGGACGGTGTGGCGCCTCTCTAGCCACTCCTCAAAGAGGGGACTTATCGCCGCATTTGTGGTGTGCCCAAACATAAATATACCTGCGGATGTATTCTATGAAAACTACCATGAAAACTTACTTAAAATGGGCTTGAAGTGAGCTGTCAATAGTGTCAGTCCATAGCATGTGGAATGATAACTCACTTCACTAAAGTTTTTTCTCTCTCTCTCTCTCTTTCGTGCGGTTAGTGACGAGCTTTTATGCCGCCCATGGGCCATGGGTAAGTTTTCATTGTGAGGTTTTTAGAAAGAAGAAAGAAAGAAGGAAAAGAAAAATATTTTATTTGGGACACGCACAGGCATAAATCAATAAAAAAACTAATTTTTTTTTACAGAATAGGCCGTCTTACTGTACAAATAGTTACAAAAAATATTCACTGGTATTAAATTACTATGCACTTAGTTCATGCGTTTATGTTCATTATTTAAATGGATACAAATCGTATCTGTACTCGGCTAAGTAATGGCTTATAAGGAGAGATCGGAATATAAATGTCAAACTTGACCCACTGACATTACGAGTACTATCTACGTGAATATACGATTGTTTTGATTTAATATTATCTTGGGAGAAACTATTATTGCAGCTAAATTGATTCTGTGGGTCTAGTTGTCATTGGGATTGAATGGTCTATTTATATTTCGATTGTTTTGTTACTTGGGTTAACGAAATCAGGCAAAATTACTATATTGTAAAGGTCCGGTGTGAGTTAACGGGCAAAGTGTTTTTGTTTTTTTTTCCAACGAAATTCACAGTAGTCATTTTAGTTCATGGTGTGTTAAACGACGTTCCGTCTATGGATGTCGATAGATGGATTAGAGTTGTATGTTAAGATAAGTAAAGATAATAATTTCAATAGATTTTTGGCATAATTAATTAATTATGATATGAATGAAAACTACATCATTGTCAGTGATTACTGTGATTAGCTAATTCTTTAACTAAACTCCACTTGCTTAGATAGGTGAGTCGTGTTTATTAAAATACTAGCTGCGCCCCGCGGTTTCGCCCGCGTAAGTCTCGATCCCGTAAGAATATCGAGATAAAAACTATCCTATGTCCTATTCCAGGTCATGGCCTAACCTTGTGCCAATTTTCATCCAAATCCGTTCAGCCGTTTTAGCGTGAAAGCGTAACAAACAAATAAACAAAACCAACTTTCGTATTTATAATATTTTTAGTAAGGTTATAATTAGGATTATTCAAGTAAAAAATTAGATTAAAAAAAGGACGTCAATTTTAAATTCAGTCACATCATTAATTTCTTCTTGCCCTTACGCCAATTTTTTTGGGATCAGTGCGACTTGTTTTTGCTACTTCAGTTTGATATTTGCAGATAGATAGGAATGGCCGAGAATCCAGCTCAACGATTGTATTTGGAAACGTTCATATGCTGCAGTGGACTGCTAAAGGTTGACGACGAACGTAATCACATAATGCCAGAGTCAATCAGTTTCGTTAGAAATTCGAAATCCAATCGAACGTCAATTGAAACCGGTCAGGTCAAATATGATTGCAGTGTCGTAGGTGAGTCAGCTTGTCATAATAATATGCACTGGTTCATATTTGGTTGGCACAGATTTTACATGCCCAATAAATTGCCCAGGTTATATAGGATTATACAAAATCAAAAAAATCAAAATCAAAATATTTTATTTCACATAAGCCTACATGGGCACTTATGAAACGTCAGAAGCTAGGTGCACGGTTCCAATTGGTCGTTTCCTATGGAGAAGAGCCGGCAAGAAACTCCATGGTTACTCTTTTAAAAGATAATTGGCTTTTACAATATTTTCGAATTACAGTGTTAATAGTTATGGGAGGACAGTGTAGGCCTGCCTTTCAAGGAGTTTCATGTAGGTAGTTAAAAGAAACTGAAATTGTTCCATAAAAAAAAAAAAAAAAAAAAAAGGTCTACAGTCCACTAAGCCTACAACGTTCTCACATTCACAAGGTCTATTAGAGGAGAATCTATATAAGATAAATAAGAAACTAAAAATAAAAACCTATTTAAACTAAATGACATGATTGCTATTACAACTGACACAAATCTGGATAATTAACATAACACAAAACTAGCTGATGCCCGCGGCTTCGCTCGCGTGTATGTTGGTTATTAATGTTATTATACTAAAACCTTCATTGAGAACCACTCTATCCATTGGTGAAAACAGCATGAAAATCGGTGAAGTAGTTTTTGAGTTTATCGCGAACAGACAGACAGAGGAGGACTTTGTTTTATAATATGTAGTGATGACTCAAACATTTTGCACAACCATTGCTATACAACGTGGAAATGCTGCCAGTCTGTTGGGCACTTTTCCTGTTGACAGCGATGCGGAAGAATTTTTTGATGAACTGTGATTATTTCCCCCCCTTTCTTTATGTACTTGTACATATTATTATTATTAAGTATTGTAAATCTGTACAATAAAATTTATAATTGACCATCTGTATATATGTAAACTGTGTCACAAAATGAGTTGGCCCCCTTTTAATGCGAGTTACTTCGAAAATTATTTTCCTCTTTAACTAGTTTTAATTTTAATATCGCCTGCCATTTAATGTCTACACAATGTGGTCAAAGACTCTTTTATTATACATTAATGTGATTCGTTTATATTCAAAAAGGCTGTATGGTTAGTCTTGACCTTCCCTAACACTTACTAACAGTAATTTTCCTTCCTCAATTTAGTACGCGCGAGGAAACAGTGATGGTATGACATATTCGTAGATATTCTAGATAGTGATCCTTTTTGAAAATATTGCTTACCAGCTTCGGCCCACGGCTTCACCCGCGTGGTATGTCGATAAAAAGTAGCCTATGTCCTTTCTCAGGCTCTAGATTATCTGTGTACCAAATTTCATTTAACTCGGTTCTGTAGATTTGGCGTGAAAGCGCGACCGACAGACAGAGTTACTTTCGCATTTATAATATTAGTAAGGAAGTAAGGATTTCGTATTAATATTGAATTCGGAAGACCAACTCTTGTACTTAAAAAACGTTCACATTCAAGTCGCAATCTGTCAAACTTGTCAAAAATCTTGGTAAATTGGTTGCATTTTTGACAGATTGCGAATGAGATGCGAATGCTAACGGTCATAGAAATTACTGGAATTGCCACTCTGATCTAAATGTTTAATACGCTGGTATTCCAATTTCAGTCCAGTGATTAGTATCTATGTAGTTTTATCTGTCCTAAATGTGGAATAAAGTGCTTTGTTATTATACCTGTTACTTCATTAGCTGATAATAATTTTAATAAGCACAATAGTATCTATGTAACATCCGACTATTGTGGATCTTAGTAGTTGTCTATAAGCAAAGTTGATAAAATGTACTCTCGCAGTCTCGCAAGCAAGGCACGAAGCCGCTGGCCTTCCATGATTCCGGGTACCTACAGCGAGCAAGCTTCCGTTCTCTTCTGCAGTGCTGGTACATTTGTCTTACTTTTGACAATACCTTTGTGTTCCTGTTGTTTCAAAACACGATCTAGGAAAAGATTAGTTTTCCATAGGCTGCCTGCTTGCTACCTTTGCAGGTAACATTTTGACGACTTTTTCACAATAACATCTTGGGTGCAAAAACACGCTCTAAAATTGCATTACATTGGTACAGTTTGTTCTAAAAAACCACGACCTCTATTATAGACGTCGTGGTTTCTTAGAACAAATTCTACCACTAGTATTATGTAGTTTTAGATTTGTTCGTATTCCGTCCGCACCCAGTATTCGTTTGCGTTCTCTATACATTGTGTACATACGATTACAGTAAAGAAAACATCGTGAGAAATACACGCCCTTATAAACAATACGTACTAAATGATTTTAAACATAATAATGGGTATTGGTATCTGAGATCAGTTAGGCAAGCTGAGCGTCAGTGAACGTGAAGCCAAGAGCCGATTGCGCACGAAGACGCCATTTGTAAAGTTTTGCAACTGAGGCACGGAAACACCCGAAGATGTACTTACTCTATAGATCAGCTTCGGTACTTGTGATTTGAAAATGGTATTCAGACATTGTTGGAGGAACACTACGATTGAATTGAGAACTCCTTTTCGATTCTGTTCGCCTGGTCACGGAAGTACCAGATGAAAAGCGTCTTAGTGATTGTACTGAAGGATAATGAGGTTAGGAAAACTGCAGTCGTATTGAAAAACCCTTATTGGATACATTTTTTCTTGACCGTCGTTATTAGATTTCACAGCTTTACTGTTTCCTGGAATTCCCCTGGATGATACAAAATTCGTGCTTTTAGTAGTTCATTTGTTTTTAAATACGTAAATCGGTCACACGTTTCCAACATAATTTTCTTTTGTTTTCTCTATAGACTTAATATTTTGGTCAGATCACACAATCATCTAACAAGTAAGTAAAATAGTTTGCACTGGTTGTTTAGCTTAGTAAACATCGATCGGTAGTGCTTTGCTCCTAATTACAGCCGGGATTGCCCAACTAGCCTGTCTGGTTGGTTGTTGCGTAAGCTCTTGCCGTTTCTGCGAGCCTGGTACTTTGACTTATAAATACCGGTGTGTTGTGATAAGTTAGAATAAATTCCGAACAAGACATTTTCCTAATTTGCGAAAATAGAAAATCAAAAGCGACAGAGAAAAGAAAATTTTCATTTTGAAGTTTTCCAGACTTTAATGTTACTTATATGTTTGGCCACAGTTAATAGGTCTTTACCTATGAAATTGCCGTTTTGTATGAAAAAATTTAAACGATTTTTTTTCATGAATTTTTTATTTGTATTAATCGAAGTAATCACCCATGCAATCAATGCATCTTTGCCATCGCAGTGGCAGTTTATTGATGCCCTTCTTGAAGAAATCAGCTGGACGGGAGGCAACAAATTCTTCAAAGGCATTTTGTACTGCCTCTCGGGTATTGAATTTTTTTCCCGCCAAGAAGTTATCCAAATTCTGGAAAAAGTAGTAGTCTGTAGGCGCAAGGTCTGGTGAGTAGGGCGGATGACGGAGAGCTTCCAACCCCAGTTCTTGCAACTTGGAGACCGTCTGCTGTGCAGTATGAGGTCGCGCGTTGTCGTGCAGGAGCAGCGGAGACGAGCGATTGACCAATGCTGGTTGGAGATGCGCCAGCTTCTCCATCATTGTGTTCAGTTCTTCACAGTACACATCTGCAGTAATGCTCACCCCGTTTGGTAAGAAGCTGTGATGAATCACACCGGCGCTAGACTACCAAACAGTGACCATCAGTTTTCTAGGGGTAAGTTTTCGTTAAGGGCATTGTTTAGGTGCTGAACCAGGATCCAACCAACTTGCTGAGCGCTTGCGGTTATCAAACAGAATCCATTTTTCATCGCAGGTAACAATGCGGTTCAAAATTCCTTCATATGTGTGTCTGTTGAGCAGTGCAAGGCACGTCTCGACGCGTACTTCGCGCTGGCGATCATTGAGTTCGTGGGGCACCCATTTGTCAAGCTTTTTTACCTTGCCAATTTGACGCAAATGGACCAATATTGTTTTGACGCTAACGTCGAAAGCTGCTGCTAATTCAGCCGTAGATTGTGTATCATCAGCTTCCACAATCGCCTTTAATTCGTCATTGTTGACCAAAGTCTTCGGACGACCGCGAGGTTCATTTTTCAGGTCGAAATTTCCAGAACGGAAGCGAGCAAACCAATAACAGGTGGTGCGTTGGTTTGTAGTGTTAGCTCCGTAAACGTCGTTGATGTTGCGTGCCGCTTGTGCCGCGTTGCTGCCACGACGGTACTCATATTCCATAATTACTCGAATTTTTAACGTATCCATGATGACGAAAAAGGTTGAAATGCGATGAAAATGTAACACTAATCAATAAAGAAATGACTACTTTTGGAAAAAAAAATCCATGTTTTTAAAATAAAATTAATTTGAAATTAGAATTCTTAGCCAAACAAAAATTATTGTGATTTGAAATGGCCAGTACTGCAGAACGGCAATTTCATAGGTAAAGACCTAATATTATAAAATTTCGACGAGATATTCAATACTCATCGATGGCTAACACACACTCAATATTACTCAACTGAAAAAAGCAATGATCGCATGTAAAACTCACAATCTCCATAATTTATCTAAAGAGTTTTTAATGTCCAATATCCGCCTAGAATCTCTTCATAAAATATAATGCTTTTTAATTGAGCTTAACAGACGCAATGCCGTTGACCGACGATCGTGTAAAAATAGGTCGATCACCTTTGATGTCCACCCCTTTGTCTGTCAAAGCCTTTACACACACATTACACAGTAAAATACCCTTTATTATGCAGACCATAGTGGTTAAACTCCTATTAAAGGTGTAATGACGATCATCCATTTTCACGTGACCTATGATTACTTGTAGTTTTTAAAGGAATTTAGGTCAGTTCATAATGGTTGACCATAGGGTACATGTCCCGATTGTTGACACTGTTGGCACACGCGATCATCGAATAAGGTGGTGGTAATAATTGTCGGGTTAGGCATGTGATGTATTTATATTATTTGTACGCGCCATTTTTCACGAAGCTTGTTACACTTGAAGGTAAATTAAGGGTAAGCACCTTTTCAGGTGATTTGCGTGTTATTCAGTTAGACTTTCAGCATGAAACGAGAAATCAAAATAAATTTATTTTGTTATAATAAGAATTTTTTGCTTGTTTCAGAATGCGTGTGGAGGGCTAAACTAGAAGTAAGGTAATATTAATGTATAGCTATACTTAAGAACGAAACGAAACGGTCATCTTTAATCTTAATGATATATATTCGCGTCTTACTACTCATAATTAACGGTAACTTCTAATCTAACCAGATGTAGACGCGGAACATTATCACTGACACGAAGCGACTGCCATCTCTGCATCTTGGGATACAGAACTTCTCCCGCTCTGGGCGGAGCGGAAGGGCGTGTCAGACTTTTACTGACTAAAACCCACCCGTGTTCCTTCATTTGCCTGTTGCCAAGGTCCCGGTATCCCTTTCGGACTTTCCCGCAACCCTGGCAGGCATCGGTCCTATTGGACCCCGTCAATTTTGCTGACATCTCTTTGAGGCACAGAAAATATCCTGAGCTATCAATTATATCTAGTAATTCGCTCTCTTATCCCAAACACTACATCTCTATGTATATGTATATCTCTATGTATACGTACACTGTACAGCTCTATGTATACGTGTAACAGAATAAGCGCAAGACCTGAAAGTAGTTTGCTCAGAATCGGCTTCTGAATTGATTTCCGTCATTATTTATATATGTTAAGTTTTCATGTTTTTTTTTTATTTAACTGAAATTGGAACCACTGCGTCATAACAAGGTAATAAGATACTTTATTTAAGGAAGTTTAATCCTTATCTCAAAGGAATAAAGCCTATTTAAATGCATAACCAAATTTGTAATACGCTCATAGCTATCCTATGTGTAGTGCGCGCTAAATAAAATAGTTTATTTAAGGTGTGGCTTAATTAAATTAAATTACAGATATTATTTTAGTCTTATACTTTAATATTCTAATTAGGGTGTATGAGCTCTTGCGTTTATTCCGTTACGCGTTGTATATACACTATACATCTCTATTTATAGTTTGGGATGGGACATGGGAGCAATGATGACTTTTAAGGCTATTTGTACCTTTTACCCTCAGACAAAACTTTGGCAGAATGTTCAAGGAGATAGATTTGTCAAAATTTACACAGCCGCGTTTTCCGATAGCTAAAACCTGGGAATATACAAAAAATAGGAATAGGTTACTAGACTAGAATAGAACTACATCATTGGAACACTACCAACTATAAAACGGAATTTGACCAGATCTTAATTTCATCCATCTCTCTCTTTCTTACGTGCCAGAATGAGATAGTTCTAGTTCAAGCGTACTTTTTTAACCGACGAAAAAATAAGGAGGAGGTTCTTAAGTCGAACCGGTATATATATTATTTTTTATTTTTTATGTATATTGAAAAATTATTTTTTTATTGGGAAAGGTATACCTCGAAGTTGGTCCCATTTAAAATTGGAAACTATAATCCACCCCTAAAGGTAGAAAAAATGGGATTGATTGATTTTTCACCAACTGAATTTTCAACTGTGAACCGATTCTGTTGAAATTACGCACACATACATAGTTCTGATGACACAACCACTCATCATCAACTCCAGGTCTTTAACCTGGAGTAATCCCCTGGAGTGGATGGTAACTCAAAAGCGAAAAAAAAATTTTTTTTTTTACATTAATTCAAACCGACGAAAAAAGAACTGAAAAGCGAAAAATAAATAACTTTAATTTCGGAAGTCGGTGGCAAAAAACGAAAATTGAAAAGCGAAGACACCGACTTCCGAAATTAAAGTTATTTATTTTTCGCTTTTCAGTTCTTTTTTCGTCGGTTTAATTTTAGTGCTCACCATCAAAAATCGCGTGTGAGGAAACCTCCGTCTCCTAGAAATTAAAATTAGATGACATGTGTGCTACGTGTTGGACTACGACTTGTTGCCTCTCACAGCGAGAAGGGCTCATTATGTAGTGTTGCTAAGAATCCCGGCCATTTATAACAGCTCCAAAAATCAGCACGTGACATCGTATGCACACATATCGAGCAACGAGGAATGACCACAACTTGGTGAACAAGGGAATCTCCATTTTTGTCCGTCTCTTTCTTGTGTTACGCGCAAGCGAGATACCATTCGTTCGAACTACTTAGTGCTCACCAGAATCCTGGCCATTGTCCCAGCTTCACAAACCAGCACGTGACATCGTATGCACACAATATGTCGTGCGGTGAGGAATGGCTGCGCTAGAGAAAGCGTAAAGCGGCTCGCTGGACCGAAACCCACGCTCTTCATCACACGGCAGGGCTGTCTCGTGCCGATAACAGATTTATTGTTTATTGCACTTGTTTCTTCCTTGTTATTTGTGTACGGAATACACGCAAGATTGTGTGACGGTATGCTAAATATTTGGAGACTTGAATGATTGTAAATGACAACTGAAGATGTGTGGGATACATACCTACCATACCACGTATTTATTTATGTTATAAACACACGCAACACAACACATCTAAATAGGTACAAATACGTGAGTACTTTAGCAGACAGACCATCTTTCATTTACTCTGCCTTTTATGTACCCCTACAACGATAGATGTTTGGCTATTCCGTTAGATAAAATTCGGTGTGCAAAAATATATTTTTGGTTTCTGTATAGTTAAAACGTTTTAAATAGCCTCCGTTAGCAAAGTAAAAGTCCGTCATAGCTACACATGGACAAATACATAAGAAGTCTTCGCATCTGATGTTCCTAAAACATTTAGAAGAATACTATGTTACCGAGCAAAATATAGTTCTCACTTTAGTTCCACAACAAAATTGTAGACAAGATAATAATGATACGACAACCCTATCGAACTCGCAACGTATTCGTGAGCGATAGTTGTTATTAGTCCCGTGTTTTTCCAAATTACCTACCCTAGTATTGGCGTTGAATAAATAAATAACGAAGGTCCAGTCAACACAAATCATTACTTAAAGAAAAACTTAAGAATATCGCTGATCTCTGGAATGTCTGCAATCTAATCTGGAGGGCAAGCACGGCCTTCTGTGACATGGCTCGAGTAACACATTTTATATGACTAAACTGTGACAAAATGTGTGACTCGAGCCATGTCACAAGGCCGTGCTCGCCCCCCGCGCTGGCCAAGCAGTCCTTTGTGCATATAGAGCCTCCTTAATGGTGTTTAAATCCGTGACTTTGTTTTATTCAAAACCCACAAACCCCTCATTTATATAGGTCTCGTAAACTCTCGTTAGTGGTGGACAAGGACATTTGGACATAACCCCATACATTTTTGCCCAATGTGGGTCGTGGATTTCGACCATTAGTTTCTTACTAAATCTACCAGTGGACCTTTTGTGCCTATCTAAATATTTCGAGTCGTATGTATTTGTGTATTGACACAAGTGCTGCAGTAACGCAGTTCTATTTGGTTTTCAATCGTAGTTCAGTTTCATGCCTGCATGTTTGTATCGACTATGTACCTATAGGTAATAATGGTTCATGGAACGATTCAATACCGTCTGTCAATTGTTTGTTTTCCACATGTTTTTCATATGTTATTACTGTCGTTTTAAAACGGGGTTTTTCCCGATGTTGGTGTTCACATGTTTTTGTTTACTGTTTTAAAGGGATATTTTTTAAGTATAGGTACGTAGGTTTTACAGTAGGTTCTTTATTAGTTTCATCATCATCACCATCATCATCAGAATACAGCAGTCCACTGCTGGACATAGGTCTCTCCAACTGCTTGCCATCTAGCTGCTGCCAGCCATCCTGCGAAGATCGTCACTCCACCTAGCCTGAGGGCGTCCTACCTTACGTTTACAGGTTTCGCGGTCTCCATTCAAGAACTCGTCTACCCCAACGGTCATCGGTTCTACAGCTAATATGGCCGGCCCATTGCCACTTCAGCTTGCTTATTCTGTGAGCTATGTCGACAATTTTGGTTTTCTGCCAGATTACCTCATTCCGGATCCTATCCCTCTATTAGTTTAATAATTATTAAATCTTTCGCATATTCTATTCTTTTGTTTTTTATAGGTCAGTTACAGTTTTGAATATTGCTTTACGCATGGTAATCTGTCATAATCACAAACTTGACATCCAAATGAATGAAGCTAATATGTCACCAAATGAAAGCCGATGTACAGTGCGGGTTTTAAAACTAATGTTAGGAGTTAATCATCAGGCGACCTCGATCACAATCTATAGCATACGCTTCTGTTAAGTTCCAATGTCAAGATTCGACCATACATGTTTTGTTAGTCTTTTATCTTAAAAGACTAACAAAACACGTTACACACACGTCTCCAACTTACACAAAAGTATACCAGTTGTTGTTAAAGATTAGCTGAAAGCTTCGGTAATAAAATAAAACACATATTATATAACATCACGTTTGTATTCCCCGAAGGGTTAGGCAGAGGTGTACCTATTGCGGGAAAGTCCGAAAAAGGGATACCGGGACCCTTGGCAACAGGCAACTGAAGGAACACGGGTGGGTTTTAGTGAGGAAAAGTCTGACACAGAGCGGGAGAAGCCATTAGATGATTAACATCGCTCAAAAAAAAAAAAAAAGAGTTGTACCTACCTATAGTACACCCACATTTCGCCAGTTATGTTTAAGTCCCATGTAATAGGGCGAGCCTATTGCCACCAACCGGACACAAATCCAGACTCCGGGCTGCTACTGAGAAACTTCAGATGGAAAAACCCAATAAGACGTGGCCCGACCTGGGAATTGAACCCAGGATCTTATTCCCAGCAGTAGCTTTTGCGGGCATTGGACCGACGAAGCAATAGTCTTCTGTAATAAATATCTCATCATCCTGTTTATACGAAACTAGGTTTGTCATCATTATATCTTAAGACATCCGTATAATGTCATGATATTTGGTAACTGTGCATTATGCATGCGACATGAAACATTCAGTTTTCGACACATTACGAAATGGTAGTAGAACAGTTTGGAGCATTTTAATGGCGATCGTAATCTCTGCCTATTTAAATACGATTTGGGTGATTTTGGGTTGTTTGTAATATGTTTGCATTAGCTACAAGGAAAACAAAAGAAATATGGAATTTATAACATTTATGTTGCGTGAGCAATCCAAGGAGATTTCAAGATGCGATGTGGTCGAGTGTGTGTGCTCTTTGAAAGACTAAAGAATATTAGGCTGATGAGCAATATGTATAGCAATGTCGTTTGTGCTCACGACAACTATATTATATTAGGTAGCTATACTCCATTTGAAATAAGATAAGATATTTAAACTATCCTTTATACAGACCGTTCAACCAATTTTGACTTCTATACCGTAGGCATAAGGATGGCATTAAAAGCAAAAAAGGTTACATAATACCAACTGTCTACTGCAGCTGCCATTTGTCATGCTACTAACGCAATAGAAGTCAAAATCGGTTGAACGGACTTTAAAAAAGGTTTATTTAAATGCCTAATCTTATTTCAAATGGAGGTACCTAATTTATACAGCATGTAACAAAAATCCTGTCCGATCCTAAAGTGGATAGTGGAAGTGGGTACCTACCGCAACAACAGGACCAATTTTTTTTTTTGTGGTGAAAATTAATATGTTCTTGTTATTTAAAATTCAACACCTTTAACAATTAGACACCCTTTATACGACGGCCGCCCGTGCCCTAAGTATTAACCCGGTAAAATACCCGTTGAAAAAAAATGCGAAAAGAACTCTCAGTTCTGACAGGGTTTTTGTTACACGCTGTATAAGGCACAGATATAAGGTGAGGTTTTGAAAGACAGTACGGAAATAAATATTCTTCTTCTTCGTGTCGAGGGTACATTAATGTTAGCCTGTATCATCCCACTGCCGGGCAAAGGTGATGACTTTCAGTGCTGTGGCCCACCGGTCGTTTGTTTTGTGCAGCTGACGATGGTACGAGAGTGCTACGTACACAACTTCGCCACTTCCACGGCATCGTCTGTGGCAGAGCAGAGGGCCTAGACAAGTGACAATCGCTTCTAAAGAGTTTCGTATTTCTAAAACGACTTTCATCAGAATTGACATAAGCTTTTCGATAGCTTATGTCAGTTCCATACATTTTTGCCTTTTCCACCATCGTTATCGCTGATAGAATGTCACTTTGTCTAGGGCCTCAGGGGTCGCTATGGCTGTATATTTTTGGGGCAAGGAGGGCAGGATAGGAAGTGGGATATAGTTTGCACCATAGCTCGCAAATAAATATTAAAAATGAAAAACGCAGACCTACCAACTTTTGCTAGAAGAAGTACACGCAGAAAAAGCGTGAATAAATAGATTTATCACTTACACCGCCGTAGAGAAATTGATTAAGCAACTATTACAATGATAATTCTGTATCTAATTAAAGATGAATCGATATTTAATAACGTTATGCAAACTCGGTCAACGACCGAAGATGTCATTTCATAATAACGTAATCCTTTATGAGATTAGTGATAATGTCAGATTTTTACATAATTAATCAATTATCGCTTCCTGATGACTGAATAACTTTCTTTATAGCTCTTTGACATTTTAATGTTAACACAGAATTAATTAGTGCAATTGAGAGAATGAATATGGAAACTAATCGCATCTGCATTAATTTAACTCATCTGTCACAGCTTAGTCAAGATTTCTATTCTGTTGCTGCTCAATTTCCTCTATCTTTTTTACAGTTTTGGATACTTCAAAAAGTTGTTCTTTTTTATTAAATTTATTGTGCAACCATTAGGTATATTCTATCAATCAACCACAAATCTGATTTACTTTAATTTTGATATTATCACATATCAAAGTTTTAAGGATCGGTGTATAGCAATTTTTTTTCTTAACTCCTAAACACACTCAGTATCTTGGAAAATTCAGTAATTAGTTGACTAATTTAGTTTTCACAAGCAGTTAAGCATCTTGAAGATATGTAACGAAGTATATACACGTGTTAGTAATGTTTGGCCAACATCGCATCGCCAACATTGATGCAATATGTAACTGATGTGCGCAGGACATGCCGTCAAATGGAATAATACTGATCGTTATACCATAACGCACGTGCACATCATGTACAAAGTAATTAATTATACATCAACACATAATCATGTATTATATAAAACTTTTTGCTGAAACATCCATAATAAACAAGTTATATTCAAATGAATCTATTAATATTGGCATAATACTGCATACCAATAATCCAGCCAATTCGAAAGATAAAGTAATTATTGCTTGTAATGGCGATTGTCCATTGATAGTTATTATTAGATCCTTAGCAAATATTATCATGATTGCGTAACATGAACTCTTGAATACTAATCAGTAAGATGTCCTCGAATAAGAATATAGGCCACAGACAATAGCATAATATGATTTAATATCAAAAGTATGAGCAGTAGTGTATACAGAAAAAGTATTATATCTGAACTAATAAGTAAACAAAAAAAATCATTAAAGAGAGTGAAAGAAAGTAAACAAACAGATAATGAAATCAATGAATACTGGGATATAGAAGACAATAAAACGATATAATAGTACACACGACGCCATTAATACCCAGTGAAGAAAAGTGCAATGGTGAAGGAAATAGAGTGCGTTTCATATAATAAGTCCTATGCTGTATTGTTGGCTCCACTGTTGTAGGACCGATACGAATTCGCTACGCCGCCGCTGCCACAATGGCGCTACCTAATAGGTCCGTTTTTTTAAATTTAACAGTGGAGCCAACATTACGGCAATGGAACTATTTGATGAAACGCACTCTAGTAGCCTTTTTTCAAATTGATTATTTGAAATGTGTCAGTACTTTACTCTTCAAGGTTCTACTAATACAACCTTGAATATTTTGTACCTAGGAGATTGAGATCTCCTAGATACAATGTAGTTAAACAAATAAAGCAGTAGGTACAACGGAATGTTTATGCAACGCAGGTTTCAAACGCTTACAAACGCAGGCGAGCATTGTCATCGGTCGGATCGAGTTGATCAGTTGACCCTTCAGTTGCGTTTGATACGATTACCAATTGATGTTACGCAACTACTGTTGTATCAATGACCGTGGAGTTTTCATTCTTTATTGTAAACAGTAGTTGGTTTGGGTTTATAAAATATATTGAATTCGTGTAATGCTTGGTTATTATGAGCCTTCAAATATCCTGTTATTAAAACAGCACAAATATTTTTTTGTCGTATGGAGCAGATTTTCATAATTATTTCGTAGGCTATTAAAGTTAGGGCAACGGTACAAGAAGATCTATTAAGTAGGTACTAAACAAGAAGTACCAGTAGTAGTGTAGTAGTAGAAGTAGTCTTTACCATCTAAAACTCTTAGTAGCAACTCCAAACGTTATCATCCACGATGGATCGAACATAGGCATAGCTCGTACAAATCTAAAACGACCAGTTTCCAAAATCCAACTCTAGATATTCCATTTCTGGATCATTCTTCATCTTAAAGAGCGCAGTGAGTTCATTGCGCAAGGTACGTCCAGAGTACGAGCAAATCGTCATTTCCTTATTAGTTTTGTGAGCCACACCGACATCGACATGGCGGTTCACTGTACTTTCCCTTCGCTATGTTTCTTTGTTCAATATATTTTTTCTATTGTAAATATACAAATTGAGCAAGTTTAGTGACGGCTAGGTTATGTTTGGGTTGTATTGTAATACTTTCGCTTTTCACTTTTCTTTTCAGTGTAGTTCAATGGGAAGATTTTCGACTATTCACGAGTATTTTGGAGTTTAGGCAGATACCCTGCTCATCTTAATATTTGAATGAAATCATGTTATTATAGCCAATAGAGAAAAGATTGGCTGTATAGTCTATGAGTGCTCTACTTTTGTGCTTGATTTTTTAGGTAACAAACACGGGTATACTTGCAAAGACTTTAGGACCAATTTTAATTTAGGGACCTCCATTTTTGTAACTTAACCTTTGCTACAACCATGGCGTTTAATAAAGCACAAGTATTTTATCCGTCTCAAAGTCTAACTTATACTTATCGTGATTCAAATGGTTTTCCGCTAAACAGACAATTCAATTCAATTCAATCTATTCACAAACAATTTACACTGTGTTTGAAGTTGTACAATAAAATAATAATAATTAAAAAAAAAACATTCACAATGCAAGTAACACAGAAATTAACAACAATGTTAGCTCATCTTTCACTATATATAAAACAAAGTCCTCCGCCGCGTCTGTCTGCCTGTCTGTTCGTGATAAATTCAAAAACTACTGCACCGATTTTTATGCTGTTTTTACCAATGGATAGAGTGGTTCTCGAGGAAGGTTTTAGTATATAATAACCGACATCCACGCTTGCGAAGCCGCGGGCATCAGCTAGTTATGAATATATTTTATTTATTTCAATCAACTTTGGATCATACAATTAAAACTAAATTACAAATTAATTAAAATAATATTTTAACATTAGTCAGTACGTGTATCATACAGCAGTGGTTCACGTACTGACAGTCGAAACGTTCAGAAAAAGCGTTCAGGATACTGTTCCGGCTGACCCGCACCCTACGCACTAGGGATGTGCACCGCTTGCGCATGATATAAGATTAGGTATATAAATCATTTAATTTAAAAATTATAACCAAAGTAAATTAGTGCAATGTCAACATGGTAACGCTTACGATACGAACTCCCTGGGTTCTTCATCAGCTAGATCGAGTACGAACGGTTAAAGCGCTAAATCTTCCCTACCACACAATCCTTAAAGAACAGAACGAGAGCTCTGATCACCTGAAAGAGCTTCTCCTCTATGCATTTGAAGGATCCTTTTTTCTTCGCCGTAGTCGGGTAATAAATTAGTGCAATGTCAACATGATGCAGCGCAATTTATTACCCAGCCCTAACTGTACCCGCGCCAATATTTCAAAAGTATCGCTTCAGTAAGTTCACTTCACGTTTAATAGCACAAAGGTTGAGGACCTGACTGCATAGTTCTTGGTTTGCTCTCCTCACAATAGATTACAATCATTATTATTGAGGGAAGCCGCAAATACATAGTTATAGTTCTTTATGCTTCACTTTCTCTGCTTTGTTGTTGCCATGAGCTATGTTCTCCTGCTGGCTCACGACTGTTTGAAGTAAAGCTTGGTTACAAAGTAAGTTTATTACTTGCAGCCCAGTTTTGAGCATCCAGTTTGCAATTGTTACAAAACGTGTGTTGGGTTGGTTGTCATTGTGTTGTTGTTCTGTTTAAAGTTATACAACGTGTAACGGAATAAACGCAAGAGCTCATACACACCAATTAGAATACTAAATTATAAGACTAAAATAATATCTGTAATTTAATTTAATTAAACCACACCTTAAATTAACTATTTTATTTAACGCGCACTACACATAGGATAGCTATGAGCATATTACAAATTTGGTTATGCATTTAAATAGGCTTTATTCCTTTGAGATAAGGATTAAATTTCCTTAAATAAAATATCTTATTACCTTGTTTTGACGCAGTGGTTCTAATTTCAGTTAAATAAAAGTTTTTTTCATGAAAAATTAACATATAAATAATGACGGAAATCGATTCAGAAGCCGATCTGAGCAAACTACATACTTTCAGATCTTGCGCTTATTCTGTTACACGTTGTATATTTTTCTATTTAATTTAAATTAGATCGTATCCTGCACAAGAGTAGACAAAATGACAGATGAACAATCACTATCTGTCATTTTGTCTATTCTTGTGTCGACAAAACCCGTTTCTACGGTGGTCATGCTACGCGGGTTGGTGCTTGACATTTCTTGTCTTATTTTTTTTAATAGCTTCGTTTATCTGCTTATACTTTTGAATTCTCTTAAAAATATCTTTAGAAGCCCAGTGCCAATGATCCATCAGACAGACATTCTTTGTTCGGTTCGCTGTTCGAATATGGTCCAGTAGCTGATGTCCCGTTGTAATTTGTGCAAAGCACTTAGACAAATTATTAACCTTTATGTTGCTCGTTGTATTTACGTTTACAATGTGTACTTGTGTATTTGCATTAGCTACCTCTGGGTAACTATGGCAATGTACATATTTACCAACCAATTACAAAAGCTTGTGTCACATAGTGATGATCGTCAATGTTATCGGACTGCAACAGACGGTAACTCGAGAGTGGTACGCCCACCGCGGCTATGGCAACTTTGCCTTTTATCTACAGTTTTACTTGTTATCTGTAGTTTGATTCATTGGGGACACTCCCATTGGAATAGTTCCAATCATTTATATTAGTAATGAGAAAATACTTATTGGTCATTGTCATCATCCATTTAAAAATGTTACAGAAGAAGTGACTAGCTTTTGTTTCAGTTAATCTTGCATGTGCCCATTTGAAAGTGAAACCAATAAAACACCATAATATAAACCAAATTATGGCGTAGTAACTAATTTGGAAAGCAGCAGTACTGACTCATAACCATAAGGTTCGAATCCACGCGTACACGCGTACCTACCAAATAAGTAATTGAAATTATGGTAATGTTTTAATGTTATCAGTTACTTTTCTATGATCTTTATCACTCAGCCCTCGCGTCTGCGATTACATAAGTTTTACGTTAGTTTTGATTTAAGATGGTTACATTTTATCGGAGGGCTAAAATTTCAACCATCATGATTGTGAAATAAAAGAAGAGCTGAAGTCGGAAACTACAAAGCCAAATAGTTTCCAACTTCAACTATTTTCTCATCTAAATAAAATAAAGATGAAGGTAAATATCTTTTCTTTCAGACCCCTACAGTCCATTTGGTTAGTATACCCACGATAGAAACTATACCTTATAACCACAAAACCGTGTTTATCAGTTGTTTAGACTAAACACCTTTTAAACATGACATTTCTATAGGGAGTTTGACATAAAACTGACATTAAACGCGCGTTGAACAAGTATCTAAGTTTTTGTAGTAAGGCCATTACATCTTTCAAAGAAACAAGAGAAGTCTGGCTCCCCTTATTATGAACGTGTTACGTGTAACTCTATGGGCAAATCATACTATCTATCCTACTAATATCATAAATGTGAAAATTTGTGTGTTTGTGTATTTGTGTGTTTGGATGTTTGTTACTCAATCACGCAAAAACGGCTGAATGGATTTGGATGAAATTTGGCAAACAGATAGTTTATAACCTGGATTAACACACAGGATACTTTTTATCCCGATATTCCCACGGGATCGAGACTTACGCGGGTGAAACCGCGGGGCGCAGCTAATATATATATATATACAACAACTGTAATCTTAAGGCTGCCACAGACAGGCGCAAAGCGACGCGACTGTGCGGTGCGTTGTCGCGTCGCGCCTGTCTGCGGAATCCTTTACTGTTATGTGGATAATATGAGCAATTTTCACTATTATTATAATTATATCTGTTCTTATCTCTTAGAGCTTCTTAAAAGGTTTCTATTCTAATTAATTAATAAAATTTTAAGACAAGTAGATACAATATGTTTTTATTCATATTTTTAGTATTTAGTGTAAGTAGTATATTCAGTGTATTTATTAAATTTTATTCTCTTTAATTAATTTCAAGACATTGACCTTCATAATGCTAGTATGTAAAAGTAATTAGACGTTTGCATAGTGTATCTAAATGAGCGTTGAATGTAAAGAGGAATTTACTTTCGCTTAATTTGTGTATAGTTTCGGACTTTGAGTAAAAGTGAAAATTATATCGTAATTTGTAATTAACAGACCGCAAAGCAGTCTCACCTACAAGTACTTGTTGGGCCGACTAATTACCGAATGGTGGTTTTACTTTAGCTTGCAATTAAGAAACCTTACTATGATTGAGGAAAGAGTATTAGGAAAATGTGATTTAAAAAAGACAGGCGCGCGCGACGCGTCGGCGCGAAGCGACTCTACTAGGACAAGTTTTATGTAAACTTCACGGAAATTATTCTACCAGAATCGCGTCGTCGCGTCGCGCCTTCCTGCGGGAGCCTTTAAGATCCATAAGGGAAATGCGAAAAGGTAGCCCGCGAAATTCAAATTTTCTTACGGTTTTTGCAATTTGCAGGTCAGTGTCAGGTTGTATGTTGATTTAAATATTATTCGCGACCGTAACAAATATGGATTTACAGAATTATAATCATTAGGATCAGCAATACAACTCCACTGCCAAATGTCATGATTTCATAAAATAGTCATCATCTGCCTAGCCTTTTCCCAATCATGTTGGGGTCGGCTTCCAGTCTAACCGGATGCAGCTGAATACCAGTATTTTACATGGAGCGACTGCCTATCTGACCTCCACAACCCAGTAACTGGGTAATACGATACCCCTTGGCAAGACTGGTTATCAGACTTTCGGGCTTCTGACGACCCGTAACGACTGTCAAAGATCCACAAATGACAGCCGGGACCAACGGTTTAACGTGCTTTCCGAGGCACGGAGGAGTCTCGATATGTAAAGATGGTCACCCATCCACAGACCAACCCCGGCAAGCATAGCATAACCTGATGAATCGACCCGTGCGGCTGTTATTACTTAGCCACGAGCTCCTCCGATTTCATAAAATAGTCATAATACACTTAATATGAACTTGGAGAGTTCTATTGCTGATTTTAATGATTATAATTCTGTAAAGCCATATTTGTTACGGTCGCGAATCATATTTTAATCAACATACAACCTGAAACTGACCATTGCAAAAAACTTAAGAAAATTATAATTTCGCGGGTTACCTTGAAGGTTAGGTTGAAGCTTTCACCTCAATACCCCACAAGATGGTCTCGCCTTCGTGATACGCCTCAACTCCATATAAAGAATAGTACTTACAAAAAGCGTTTTAGCTCTCTTCCAAAACACTCTTGGCAATTGTTATTTTTTGCTCCTGTGTTAATAAAATAGAATAGAATAATTTTATTTTTGCAAGAACTAGTACTGAATAATTTATTATAATCTAGCATAATAGACTATTAAGCAATTTAACTCTAACTTATTAGGTATTTTACGAGTGTAATACATACGTTATACCTCCAACTGCCACTAACGAGACAATAGAATTTTAATTGTTGTCCGCCTTCTAAAGGCCAATCAATAGTTGAGCGGTACAATATTAAATAAGAAATAAAAATCTATTGCAATATTTTTGGGGAATGCCAGGAAATGAAAAAAAGTCAAAGAAAAGATGGATGGATTGTGTGAGGAATGATATGAAAGAGAAGGGAGTGAATGATGGCGTGACGGTTGACAGGGGAGAGTGGGAGAAGAAAACGTGTTGCGCCGACCACAAGTAACATGGGACAGGGGCCGGGAAAGTCCGAAAGGGATGCCGGGACCTTGGCAACAGGCAACTGAAGAAACACGGGTGGGTTTTAGTCAGATAAAGTCTGACACGCTCTCCCGCTCCGCCCAGAGCGGGAGAAGTCATTTGATGATTTCCCACACTCAAAAAATAAAAAAAAAGGAAAATGAAGATGATTTTTTTTTAATTAGAGGAGCAGCAAACTGTTACATCATGAAAACTTAAAACTGGTATAACAATATTTTGCATTTTTTAAATAATGTAACCCACAACACTGTCCACGGGTTATCATAATAATATTGAAAAAAAAGCACAATTATTGCCAGGGGTGAAAAAAGTAAAAAATTACGAAATCAAATTAAAGAAAGATGACAAATAAAAAGTATTCAACCAGGTCAGATTTAAAACAATAATTTGAAGATTTCACTATTTGTATATGTACTAATTTTCGAGAGTTTTGAAGATAAGGCTTTTAAATTTTCTTATTGGATGATTATGACGTTTGTTACATTTCGGGTCGCTGACACTGAAACTAAAAACAATTGCCAACTAATATGATGGTTCTGCAATTAAAGCGCAGAATTTCGAAAAACGCAGAAATCCAGACAAGTTTTTGCTAGATCATATTTCTATTCGTTTCGACATTTCTCAGGCTCAATTTTTATGCATAATTGGTGAAGCAAATTAGTAGAGCCGTTGAAATATAATTCTTTAGAAGTCTTTATTGCGTTGTCTTCAGAAAAACTACTGTTTAGCTGGAATTTGTAATTATTATAATTTAGTGTAAAAGCTAGACCGCAGAGGGGGGTCTCAATATTTTTAATGATTTTTAGATTCTATGCAATTCCATTTCAATGTTTGTGTATTGTGCCCGTTAGCCGGATGTCCCAACAAGCATTGTTGCTTTAGTTTATATTTTTTGCCAGAAAAAACAGCTGTCGTCAGTAGTTGGTATATTTTATTATTCGCACTTCTTTTACCCAAGGCTAGGAAAATATAATACTTCTTATTTATTGTTAAAATCAAATAATAAGATTGTTACATTATTTTGGCGACAACACTTTTAACCGACTTCAAAAAGAAGGAGATCCTCAATTCGTCTGTATTTTCTTTTTGATGTTTTGTTTTATTACGTATTTTTGTTACGCGATTGCTTCGCCAATTATGAATTGATTTTGACGATTCTTTTTTTTTTAGTTGGTCGTGCATAAGTAGTGGTCCAAATTTTTTTTAAAATTAACTTTGCTTACCTAGTTATTGAGTTTGCTTCAATATTACGTATTTTTCCCACTTAGTCTATAGACACGATGCTTTAAGTTAATCCGTCACTGTTATTTACATAGCAGGTAGTGTATTCGAATTTGTGAGGGGTACGTACCGCATCTAAAAACTGAAAAATAAAAACATTTACAAAAAAAAAAACAACCGACTTCCAAAAAAGACAATAAAAGTGAAAAATTTCTTTAATTTCGGATGTCGCTGTCTTTGGTTTTAAATTTTGTTTTTTTTCCAAATACGTTCGAATTTTTTTTTTTGGAAAAAGTTTTTTATTAGTTTACGTTTAGTATACTAATTTACAAAAGTTATGATATGATGATGTTCCATTTGATACCTATTAAATTACGTTATCCGTCACTATTTCACACACGTTTTCAATCATGAATCATTAATTGATGTCATTTCATTAGTCTGCTATCTTATCTGTGACTTTGATTCACTTTCATTACTAATACAAAAATAGTATCCATTTCCAAATAACATTTCTTTTTTGTTGCCCATTGCTTCTGCACAACTTTCCGTATAAAACTTCGATAGAAAATGATGATATTGACAGAAAATGATTACATGAAGATGTCTCCTCCATTAGTTACCAAGATAACGAGATGTCACGTCTTTAACGAGGTGTTTTTTACGGGTAATTTAGTGTGGTGTTCACAGTTAAGCTACGTGTGCATGACTGTAAAATTATGATGCTCTAGTATCTCGCAGACTGTGACAAGTGCTGGTAAATAGGTCATGGTGACACTTTTGTTTTGAATTTTCTCGATAATAACTTGGGGAAAGTCCGAAAGGGATACCGAGACCTTGGCAACAGGCAGCTGAAGGAACACGGGTGGGTTTTAATCAGTAAAAGTCTGACACGCCCTTCCGCTCCGCCCAGAGCGGGAGAAGTAATTTGATGATTTCCCAACCTCAAAAAAAAAAAAAAAATTTTGACTAACTTATTCAGAAAAAGAAAACCATATCCTAGGATGTTCAATTGTTTAAAGGTAAATGAGCTGGCAGTCTTGTTACTTCTATGTGCAATTAAATCGTCAGTGCTTTTGTTTAAGTTTCTGACTGAAACTTTTTTAACGAACATAACTGGCGAAATGTTGGTGTACTATAGGTACACCTCTGCCTTACCCTTCGGAGTTTACAGGCGAGATGTCATGTGTTACGTTTCAAGTGGTGCTTTCGACTTTACTTTTAATTTACATTAATTATCATTAAAAGTAGGTTAACAATATTAGACAAAGCACCACACAAAAAAATCATATTTACTAAACGTCTGAAGAGGCCATAGATGCTACCAGGTGGCCTAAAACGGCCACATTAGCAATTCCTCTAAAAGCAATTCATTTCCTGAATTTCCAGCTCTCATTAGCAATTCCTCTAATTTGACACAAAAGCAATTCATAATGTGTGGACCATTTTACGAATCTCCATAGAAAACTGTCAAACAGATGAATTATTTCGTAATATGAATCGCACGCAGATCATAAAATATTATGAATTGGCAGTTTGTGACATTTACGATGATTCATAATATTTTCCTAATAAGATTCTGCCAAAGTGACTGTTTTAAGCCCCCAGGACACTAAAATACACTGTAAACCTTTTTTCATAGCTTCACGAAACCTTTACGCGTCATACCTTTTTACTTAAGTTTACAAAAGTATCAAAAATATTTTATTTAAACCCAATTGTTTTGACTGACTGTTGTGGAACTAGCAATTTAAATATTTCTGGTTAAAGTGTGTTTTTAATTAAACTTCAAAACATGTTTGTGCTCGCTACAATGTGTGCAAGCGTGCCGTTGCATATAAATATAGACATAACATGAGCTGCCTAACCCTTCGGAGATTACAGGCGTGATGTTATGTTATAACATGAGCTTTGTAGTGCCAATGGTCAAAGAAAGGGTTAGGTATGAGTGGACGTTTTGTTGTGCTAGCCCCAAGTGGTGCAGAATTAGGTCCTAAATATGTTTAACAATTAATGCTTAGAGTTCGTTCCTCGTTTATCTACTGGCAAGCGCTGAAGTCCTGGGTTGGATTCAATACTCAATTTTTTATTGCATTCCATAGTCTGTTACATAGATGGTATAACAAGTAAAAAGATTACTACGTACCCTGTCGGGCACAGCAAAATTAGGAGAGATTCCCATGTCGGGCAAAGTGTAATTGAATTTTTCCATTTGGAATTTCTCGATAGCAGCCCGGAGTCTAGATTTGTGCCCGGTAGATGGTAATAGGCTCGTCTCCTATTGCATGGGACTTAAAAATAACTGGCGGAATGTGGGTGTACTATAAGGTACTTACACCTCTGCCTAACCCATCCGGGTATACAGGCGTGATGTTATGTATATTAAGATATGAATGCTGAGAAAAAGTGTAAAGTTATAAACTGTTTAGATGCCTTCGCCGCGCGCCCAAATAGAACATTTATAAAAAAATCGTTTAAAGTCCAGTAGTTTTATGGTCCTCAAATAAAAACATGAAGTCTGAATGTTTAACGAGGCATTAAATGTAGCCTACCAAATAAAATCGAAGCATAACATTTTTTGCAAATACAAAACAAAGCTAAAACTAAGTATCCTTGACATTAGGTCAGATCGGTGACGAAAGTCGTTTATAAAAAAACAATGCAATTATCTTTATACTTTTTCTTATTTGCCGTCGTTTTCATTGGTGAAACAAGAAGGTTTGGTTTGTTGATAAAAATATATCTGCCCTATGTTGGGGTCGGCTTCCAGTCTAACTGGATGTAGCTGAATACCAATATATTACATGCAGCGACTGCCTATCTGACCTACACAACCCAGTTACTGGGTAGTCGTACCAAGGGGTATCTATCTCCCCTTGGTATCCTAGAAACGTCATTCTTGAATATGGTCTATTAGTAAGTCACCTTAAAAAATAATAGCAAAAAACCACAAAAATGCAGGAATATTACAATGACGAAAATCTCAATAACCTCTCGACTGGAGATAAACAAAATCAAGATTGCTGCTAAAGATTTCTACGTCCTTGACTATAACTATTGCATCAGGTGTTACTTGTACTTTTGTATTGTACAACTGCTCAAATAAGGGCATAGAGCCCATAGACTATAGACTACCAGCACGTAAGCTGCACGTAGATGAAATAATGTTGAACGTATAGACGGTGCGATAAGTGTTAGAGGTTGGAAATATTGTGTTTTGATCACGTAGGTACGTCATTATTTTCCTGCCCTTGTCCCATGTTACTTGTGGTCGGCACAACACGTTTTCTTCTTCCTCTCTCCCCTGTTAATCGTCACGCTATCATTCACTCTCTTCTAATCTTTTCTGTGGCCTTCCTTTCCCTCTCCATCCATCAGACCATCGACAGTCTTCATTTTTAACACTACTTTATTATTTTACTAGCTTCCGCCCGCGGCTTCGCCCGTGTGGTATGTCGATAAAAAGTAAGTCCTTCCCCGGGATGCCATCTATATACATGCCAAATTTTATCGAAATCCGATCAGTTGTTTAGGCGTGAAAAGGTAACATACAGACAGACAGACAGACAGACAAACAGAGTTTCTTTCGAATTTATAATATCAGTATGGATTGCAGTTTCCCCTTCCGATAAATGGCAATACACCCATTAATAACAAAATAATCTACATGCAAAATAAATAAAAGAAATCAATTCTGCGAATGCATATTTTCCTCGTCTGTACCCAGTGTTGCGACTTTAGTTAAAATTCGAGTCGCGCGTCGAGTCGCTTGCTTTATGTCGATGTAATTTAATGCAATAGGGATGGGCTACATCACGTGTTTGTACAAAGGAATATATATTATAGATAAATAAATAAATAAATATTGACCTGGTTTTTAAAATGTTAACATAATTATGTTTTATTTTGTTTTTTATTAAACTTTATGATATTTCGAAATTGAAAGTTACCTGTTGTTATTAATGTTGTTTTTCTGTCTGGTTATTGTTGTTGTTAATTCGAAAAAGGTAGATAAATAAAGTCATTGGCTTTAAAATGAATAGGTCCACAACTCAATTTAAAAGTTAATGAGATTTTTTGTTTATAATAATGTAAGCATTTAAATTGTTAGTGTGGAAACTATTTAGCTTAACTTAAAACGAGACTTATTGATGCAAGCTATGTTGCATCAACAAGTTTCGTTTCGAATTCCGCTTGCATAATTGAATATCATATCGATAACAACTATCGACACTCGAACGTCGCAGCACTAAAAAAACCATGAATCGGTGCTCAGGCGCATTCTGTCACGATCGTCGTGTTTTACTTACCAAGTTACCACTTACACCGACACGACTGTATTGAACGTTTCACTCACCATTGCCTTTTTTGTTTGCATTACATTATTTCTATTTGAAATCCAAACGCATTAGATACTTGGTATTACAGAAGTTCATGACTTAAGTTTTTTGGTACTTAGCGAAGTGAAGTGATTTTGCTACAGAAGAAGTTTGTTTATTTGATAATGTAATATTAAAAGTTATAGCCAAGTAAACCGTGTGTTTCTTGAAAAATAATAGGGTAAGTATCGTCTCTCATGGGTCATGTAAAAGTCAAACTAAATGTAAGTACCTAATAGAGCCCACTTTTGACGATAACAACGTGCTCCGATTACTAATTCGTCATTACACAATAGTTAGCCTCCACGAGTGGCTTTACATAAAATAATGTAGCTTATTCCGTTGTTGCACGCTTAGCATGACCACAATAGACACGGGTATTGTCGACGGAAGAATAGATAACATGACAGATAAATAATCACAATCTGTCATTGTGTCTATTTTTCTGTGGCCTGGCCAGCCCTGCTACAATTATGAGCTTTTCTGACTGCCTGGCCGCAAGCGTTACTGCTGAGCGTTAGGGTGCGTCTGGGCGCCCAGGGCGCCGGGCGTGAAGGGGCGCCATACGAGAACCCTCTTATTTCTCTTATTTAGCTTTTACTCTACTTTTTAACTTCGGGTAAAGTGTTAAGTATTGGGTTTTTCCATCTGGAATACCTTAATAAGTGCCCAGAGTCTGGATTTGTGTCCGGTTGATGGCAACAGGTCCGTTCATATTACGTGAGACTTAAAGATAACTAGCGAAATGTGGGTGTATTATAGGTAGGTACACGTCTGCCTAACCTTTCCAGGAATACAGCCGTGATGTTATGTTATGAGCTTTTCTCATATAGTTTGTTGCGCTTGCGATTGACAACTAATACTATAACTACCTACTTACTTCAGATGATTGGCTAGGCCCATTTCAAGGTCTCCTGACATGATGAATCATTTGCTATAGTATCCGTGTTCGATTCCCGGTTTGTGCAATCATGTCGTAATGTTATGACGGTTATGATAGTGCTTACTTTAAGTCACTTTATTATATAACTAACTGGTTATGGCGCGGTCCCAATTAAGAATGATTACGGATCTTTATGGATCTAAGTGTTGGTCAACATTGTAAGTGTGCTGCTGGATATTTGAGTACCGTCTTTATGAACTAGCACCCTAATTGCGTAAAGCCGCCAATACACGTTGGGCGAGCCTGCGCTCGGCCAACGTGTACTGGGCCTTTTTGCGTGTATTTGCCGTTTGACTTGCGTGTATTTGCTCGTTGGCCAAACAATCTGAATGATTTTGAAGGATACGGACAATCCATTGCTTCTTATATTGGAAAAATTGTTTTTTTTCATAATTATTGTTACAAATCTTAAATAAAATATTATACAATCTAACACTAACATTATGTACAAGTACGTAATGGGAAAAAAAATTTAGATGCCATATGAGCTCTTCCTTTATATTTTATTTTATTCCTCTATACTTGTTCGAAAAATATGTCTGCTCAACAACGTAAATAACGCTGAGAATGTTGTTAAACTGTCAAAATGAAAACCATTGCTACTATAGGTGTGTTATGCAATTACCACGCTGCTAGGTACTTTGGAATGATGTAGTGCTAGGAGCTACTATGTTCATTGAGACGACCAGTGGCCTTTAGCCATAGCCATAGCCGAAGGTATCAGAGGCCAATTTCTAGTACCTATTTGAAAAACGTTCTGTAGTCAAAGGTAATTTATTCTCATAAGCACTTTTCGAACGTCAAAATTATATAAGACAGTCCCGCAAAACGCTCGCCCTTCACCCTTCGCAGTATTTGGAAGAGACGACATTTTTATTGTGCTCATCTTGGTAAGCCGAAGAACTATATCAGCTTTGCGCTGATTTGGTTTGAAAGGAATGGGTACGTTTGAAGTTACAGGCATTGGATACATTTAAGCATTTGTCCCTAAGTTTGTCAACGACTCTTTCGCAGCCTAAAACGGCCACTTTGGCAGAATCATAATAGGATAATAATTATGAATCACCGTAAAATGTCACAAACTGACAATTCATTATTATCTGCGTCCAATTCATCTGTTTGACAGTTTTGTGTGGAGATTCGTATAATGGTCCACATATTGTGAATTGCTCTATTGAAGTTTAATGTTAAATTAAAATAAAATAATTTAAATTACGGTAATTTTATTAATTACGTCATTTTTATGCAGCAATATTTACACCAAATATGATTCGATTATGAATTGAATTGAGTACATTATGATTGAGATAAGAGTGGCAGTGGGCAGGGCACGTTGCTCGCAGAACAGATGGCTGATGGGGCCGAATGGTTCTGGAGTGGTGACCGCGTACCGGAAGACGTAGCGTTGGAAGGCGAACAAGGTGGACCGATGACCTGGTGAAGGCCGCGGGATTGCGCTGGATGCGAGAAGCACAGAATCATCTATGTCCAGCAGTGGACGTCTTTCGGCTGAAATGATGATGATGATGATGATGACATTATGCTTCAGCTAATATGCGTCACCATTTTGTGTAAAATTAGAGGAATTGCTGAATTGCTGGATTGGATTTGCTGGGAATTCAGGAAATGAACTGCTTTTTAAAGGAATTGCTTAATGTGGCCGTTTTAGGCCCCCTTCTCGTAAGAAGTCTTTTACCTGTGTAAAAATATGTCAAAGGCAATTCCACTGCCGATCATCAAAACATTTTTGAAATACTATACAGTTGGTAGCGAAAGCTTTATTTTTTCTCGACAAAAAGACGTTAAATTACTGCATTTTCCTTTACCCTCTCAGGACACACAGAACGTGCTTCCATAACGTTTAGCCTCATTCAATCCTCTTAATCTCTAACCAAGATATTCATTAGAAAGTACATTACAGTAAGTGCAGCCTCGATCTATCTAAATCTAGGACGACTACCTAATCTAGACCGAATCGCCCAACGGTACGTGGTTTTATTTGCAAATTGCATTTCATTACGTGCTTGCAACCACTAGTTTGTTTATCTAATCATTTTCAAACAGCAATGTATTTAATGTCACTGAAAATTATTTTTACATGCAGTTTGTATAATTACTGCAAGGTTATATGAACTTTAGGTCCTGGTGATAAATGCGTATTTTGGGTGTTAATTTAGATGTTGACACAGTATTGTTTTTAGTGGGTATCTTTGTAAAGTGTGTTATTTTATCGGTGGGCAATTTGTATGATAACAACAATAAGCTTATAATTATGTCCTTTTTAAACTTGTGATATAGTATAGGTGCGAATTTTGCGTGAAATTAGGATGTTGATATCGTATTGTTTGTAGGCGTTTTGGCTTATTGACAGCGATCCTGAAGCCCTAGACAAAGTGAAATTCTATCAGCGATAACGATGATGGAAAAGGCAAAAATGTAAAGGACTGACATAAGCTACCTATCGAACAGCTTATGTCAAACCTGTTGAAAGTCGTTGCAGAATACGAAACCTCCGACCTTTGTCCAGTTAACCTAATTATTCGCTACTTTTCAAGTAGATGTCATAATAATTTTACGCGTTGAGTAAATATAAAATTTTGCGCTCTATTTGGAGCTAACGACAGCCGGCTTCAGTTTGGTTATCAATGACAATCAATGAAGGTTTTATTTCTACGCATTAATGTCATTCTCTGACATATACGAGTATCTACGTAGAGAGTAGAGATGGATGTATTAAGTCACTTATCGCTAGAAAATATCCTTCTACTACTCTTAACCATAGGCATATTACAGAAAAAAGTAGACAATGTTCCTGAATTTACCAATGAATGGAAGAGATGTGTGGGTTAGTTGGTGGGTGGCTTTTATAGGCTCGCCTTCTAATACATGGGACTTAAATATAACTGGCAAAATGTGGGTGTACTATAGATACACCTCTGCCTAACCCTTCGGGAAATACAGGCATGATGTTATAATGATGTGATGGGGTTAGTTTAGATACACAAGTTTTAAACCACTCTAACCCACTCCTTGCTACGATAATCTGCAGTTCCATTAACCCAAAAAAACTTATCTAGGTGTGCACGATGTTTTTTGTTAGCCAAAGTTACCTAAAATTGCACAAAGTTACCTACCCTTCCATGGAGTTCATCAATCATGATTTCTTGACGATAGTTCACATAGATTACACCCCAACTTGTAACAACTGACCCACTGAACTCCGTTGACCAATTACCACTTCTGTCGATAATTCTGTTTCGGTAATTACTGTTACGACTGTATGAGTGGACCGATAATTAGGTATGTGGGTCAGGGAGTACCTTAAGACCGATAATTTTGGTGTAGATGTGTTAAAAGATGGTTTCTGCAAGGTTATATTTTGATAAATGCTGGCAAGAAGGTTGATTCTGTTTTGTTTTTCACCGTGGTTTGTTTGTAATAGTATCAATACTCTGATTTTTAGTCTAAAATGACATTACGTGTCACAATAAAATAACCTAGTTACCGAGTGATTCTCACCAAGGACCACTGAATCATTCTCTGTACGAGGACATGCACTGTTGTCGTGTTGTCTCTATAATATTAATTAGTTGTCGAGTTATTTTAAAAAAAAAGGTCGATCGCCGCTGTCATTTCGGTCTAGCAAATTAAAAATCAGAGTTTAGTTGCATTTTGTATACGTGAATTTTAAGTACGAGCTTTGTGTATGTAGAATGAAATTTGTTCACCTCATATTTGGAGTTTAACACGTAGGGCTCCGTACTTATAGCATTCTAGGCAGTTTCTTATTTCACGCCTCTAATCTACTTTTTTTTTCCGTGGGCAAATCCTCATGGATAGCTTCCGTCTTGGGAGAACGGAGGGTTATGTTGGACTCCTACCGACTAAAACCCCACTGTTCCTACTTGTACCATGAGTCAGGGGCCCGGGAGATACTTGTACATTCGCCGCACCCCCGACTGGTATCAGCCCGCCATGCCTAGCGGGCCCCATCTCAAATTGCGGCTGATCCCACGACCGCACGTCCTCCTATAAAGGCACGCATGAAGTGCTGCGTGCCACCTCTTTGGACCTGACGGTTTGGGTGACGACACAGCCCCCAATTTCGCCGCTCGCAGGCCCCTCCTATGGTGGCCGGAGATCGTAAAGCGCCCTTCGAGGCTCGGCCGTTTTTCTGCTGCGGGTGGAATGAGAGGTATGCTCTCTCTCCCTCTCCGCCGCCTCCTTTCTCTACTCGCCTCTTATCTACTTACTAACTCTAGTAATTTTTACGAAAAAAAAGAAAGATTTTTTAAAGTTTAGAAAAAAGGCGTCTAAAATTCACTATAGGACTCGAATTTAGGCATATCGCATACAACATCTAATACAGAAATTACTCTGCTTTCTCAACTCATAGATTGTTGTGATTATAATAATTAATAACAGCACTAAGTTATCTATAACATAAAAAATACCCTTCAGCATCCTATCCACATTCTATGGAATAAAATCTAAAATAAAACATCTATATTTACAAATCATTGCATTTTTCCACGAGAGCATGTATGTCATTGGTATGTGACATCGGTATTACACCATGTTGAAGTTATATCACAATGTTCCCATGGCCACTATTGTGAACTATTGCGATTCTCATGTAATGAAGATGTATTTATTGTCATATCTTTTACTTCACTTCACACTTCATCGTGAGACGATTTTTCAGATTATCACCTTTTTAAGAGTAGATATTATCTATCTAACGTGAACTAAGTAGGATCTGGGACACTACAATTAGAATACAACAACAATACACAATACAACAATTATGATTCCTGCCTCGTTGGTCTGCTGGTCGCAAGTGTTACTGCTGAGCATAAGGAGCTGGGTTTGATTCCCAGGTTGGGTAAAAAGTGTTGTTGGGTTTTTCTATATGAAATTTCTCAGTAGTAGTAGCAGTCCGGAGTGTGACTTTCTGCCCAGTTGATGGTAATAGGCTCGCTTCCTATTACTGGGTTAGACGTAACGGGCGAAATTTTATAGGTATACCTCACCACCTCTGGCTAACTGAATTTTAATTGTGGGTACTTATTTTAATCTGTGTGTGACTAACACTAGTTGTTACGTAAAATTGTTACTAAACTTGAGGTTAGAAACAAATTTACGTTAACGACTCTATCTATAATAAAAGTTTTATTTATTTACCCTTCTGGTTTAACAGGCGTGATGTTATGTTATGAAATTACAACCCTATAATTAAATAATTGATGTGTTATATGATCATTAAATTAATTTGTGTGTTCTTTAATTTCTAGGGCGAGCAATGACAGGATGGAGATGAAGCAGAGTTGAATACAGTATTCCTAACGACAACATGTTATGAACATGGAGTCACCAGTGAGAATATGTTTAGGTGAGGCTCAAGTTTCATTACTAAACTAATTAATGTCTTTAACAATAATTTATTAATTAGAAATGAGTATATTATGTTGATGATAACATTTACATTAAGTCTGGAAAGCTAAATGAAGGAAACAATCGAGAAAAAGCAGTTCATATTTTAAAATAGGTACGTTACATTTTCGACACAAATTCGTGACAATATCACACCACAGGACATACAATATAGCATCATTGTTTCAACATAAACTAAAGATAATCATTGGTATTTCAGGTGCAGCATTAGTAGTAAACTTACTACTGTTGAGCGGCACAGCAGTTAGCGGCAACGCTATACCCGACACGACATCTACTACTGTCAAAGATGAGAGGCTGCCACGGTATGGCCGCGAAAATGGCGCCTGGCTCGCGAGAAACCGACCCAAGACCCCAGACGTCTCCCTCAACGAACTGAACCCCAAACCAACCTCTGAAGAACACACAGAAAAAAATGCTAAATACAAAGACAGGGGAAGGACAGAGAGGGGAAGAGTCCGATTCAACTCACAAGTAAAATCAAGCACAGAAAGCACGCAAAGAAGGGTAAGATCAACAGAAAAACCGACCCTAGTAATAGTTACTCCTACAGCAGAAGTAAAAAAGCCTGCGGAAATAGTCGACAGCATGCGGAATTATAAGAAAACTAAATTTCCTGCATTTACCAGCAGCACTACTCCAGTTACTGTAAAAAAAGAAGTACATAGTGAAGAAGCATTTGAGGACGAAGAAGATGAAGAAGAAAGGGAATCTTTTGAAAAATTCACTTCTGGGAAATTTGATTCTAATTTCTTTACAATACCAAGCTTTAACTATGGAGATGACTTTACCCATGACTCGGATAATGAGAGTTCTGATAACAAAGTTAAAAACGAGTACAGCAGTCCATCTTACGGAGGTTTCACTAGTTTCTTCCCTCGTGAAGCATCCTACGGCTACAAAGATACTACCCACGACATTTATAAATCAGAAAGTTTCTTCGATTTCGACAGCGAACTAACAACGCCGAAAAACGATTACTTCGACCAGAAATTTCAAAAGATCTCTACTAGTATTATTAAGAATTTAGACGATAGAAAATCTAAAGCTACTCCTCCTAATGCAACTAACGTCCACACTATTATGGAAAATATAGGCATGGAGAAAATGAATAATAACACTCCGACTAACCATTCAACAGTATTTATTAAAAATACCAAAGAAATTCGTCTCTTAGACAACGATGGTGCTAATAGCAACAAAGAGTTATCTGATGTACAAGGTACAAGTATATATTATGAATCGTCTGTATTGTCTACCGAGACTTATGCTATCACTCATGACGACGACTGTGACAATGAGTCGTTACCGTTGCCTACACCGAGCACGTCAGCAGAGAAGGAATTGGCGTCATTAAGAGCTTCTCAGGAATCAATGCCAGCGGCAATGAGGCCGGCACTCCCTGATCCAAGCCCTGAGAGCACATCTATATCGCCTACAAGTTACATACCTCTATCCAGTGTTCTACCTATTATTGATTCAGTAAATTCTATCCCTGTCTCCACACAAAATTCAATATCGGCGACGGAAAGAGTTACAAAAAAATTTTCAAGTACCTTTAACAGAAACCGAAATTATTCCAAACGTCTCAATATTAACAACAATAAAGACTCTCCAAACAGTGTGACACTAAAACCTGAACATATTTCATCAAGTCCACACCCAAGGCTTCAGACACGTAAATTCTATCATACAACTCCAAAATATAAACGTATTTGGATGGTGCCTAGAAATATAACAAAGATATACCACCGACCTACAAATCCTACAACGATATACTCTGAGCACTTCAGTATAAAGGAAAAGACAACAACTCAACCGCGTCAACCGAGCCGAACGATGTTGACGACAATTTCTTCGGAAATCGATCCTGTTTTGCAAAGCGACATTAGTGGACCGAAAAAAGTGGTACATTCTCAGGCGATATCTGACAATACTGTGCCGAGTTTGTGGAAGCGAGGGTCAACGAGGTTCGCGACGTCAACGGCAACGTCGACAGAGGTGGAGACGGAGAGTGAGTGGCAGATACCTCCAACATCGACGGCGTGGGCACTGGCTAGTCTGCGGAGCCCGCCACCTTCGCCTAGTGCAGTGAACAAAACCGCGTCGGCGCAAAAGAACGTCGACGAAAATGAGCTGCAGAAAGTCGGGGAAGTTTTAGGTAAGTAAACATGCGCTACAATAAAACCATACTAAAAACCTATTTACATTATTTCACAAAATAGATTCGTTACTATTAGCAATTAAATTCACGTCAATAATTTAACCATATTAATTAAAACCTTGCTTAACACATTCAATTATCGAAATATAACCGCTACCTTGAAAAATATTATTGTATTGTTTCATAAAGTAAAAGCATTTCGTACGTTACAGACAAGAAAGAAACAACCACTGCAACCACAACCTCAACGACGGCCAGCCCGATAAGCAACGATATCATTCCAAAAAAGATCACAGAAGTGGTTCAAAATAAATTGCCTTGGCAGCCAATGTCTGCATCAACTTCACCAAACTCCGAAGTGCAAACTGAATCGGCAACGGAGGCTAAATCGGACTTAAGACTGCCCGCTGAGAGCAATATTTCTGTTCAGAACAGCGCAAAACTAGCTGTCACTGACAAGTCAAATTCCATTGAAAACCAGACCGAACCATCTTGGGTATCCGTTACAGAAGCAGAGAAATCAACGGAAGACGTTATTGAAACAGACGAAAGGACAATTCCACCAGTTGATGCAACAAGGTCAACCGGTTTTGAATCAATTACGAAACTACCAGCGGACATCACTACGCCACAAGACGAATCTGTTGCCAGTTCTGAAGTTAATCAGACTGTAACTGAAGAGAAGCCCAACACCACTACTGATTATGAGATAACCACTATTCGATTCTCTTACGTCCCAACTGAGGCTGTAGAAACTGAGACACCTACTGTTGATAGCACTACGCCTAGTATGTGGCATCCAGTTTTTCCAACGAGGACAAGAGTCACAACCCTAAAAGATAGCCCCATCACTACTTATAGACCTAAATATATGACGACGGAAACAGTAGAAGAATCTACGACTATCAACACTGAATCGACGTCTCCTATAGAGGTATCTTCTCAGATTCTAGAAACTACTACAAAACAGGTAGCTGAAACTACAGAAACACCCACTGAAACTACTGAAACTCCTACTGAACCTCCAACCACTACGGAACTACCTACTCAACCGCCAACTGAAGAGGTTACAACCGAGTTGACTACAGAGGAAATCACTACTCAACCAACTACAGAAACTCCAACCGTAGAGTCCCAGGCAACAACTACTCAAGTCCCATCAACCACCTCAACATCCAGTGAAACCGAAGATACAACAACCATTGTTGTTGAAGTCGTCACTGAAATTAACACAGAGAGAGAACAGAGAATTACTTCGACCACAGCGGCCGAACCTGAAACTACAGAAACATCAATTGAATCACAAGAAGCTGATTGCACAGAAGAAAATAGTCAAAGCAACGAAGTTATTACTCAAGAAACGTTTAGACCTACTACGGAAGCTGCTACCACGGAAGCGGAAACTACAAGGCCTACAACTGTCATAGTAACTACAAAAATGGAAGAGAAGCGAACTGATGCACCACCTACTACCACCATACGCGATGAAACGACGACGCAGCGAAACGCAAAGATTCATGATACAACGGTGGATGAGACTACCACCGATTCAGAGTATACTACGAAACCTGTCAGTGGAATTGAAGACCTGACAAGTTATGCAGGAGACATGACTACTGAGGCGTCTTCGAGGGTGTTGGGCGATGAAGACAATAGCTCGGGAGCAGCGGTCGCGATCGCTGTCAGCACCATCGGAGTTATTGCTCTGGTACTGCTCATTGGATTGCTGGTAAGTCAAATTTTTATACTATTCGAACAGAAATGAATTTTAAAGATAACAAGAGACACATCAATTTCATAATAAGTAAGAAGACGCAAAAGTTCAAAAAAAAAAATCTACGACTCTCCCCATCGAAAACCCATCAAAATACAATGAAGAGATCTATAACACCTATATGATTCGTACTACAAAACCACGGAAAGATTTATACGAAAAAATTAAGTATATATTACTTAAATTGTTACATTACACAATCAAAAACATAATCATTATTTGAATCCAAAGCGATGACCACATAGAAAAAAAAATGGATCAAACAATAGCTTCAAGAATGTCTTCTCATCTTCTTCAAATCTTGTATTTATCTTCTCTAAAACTTCTTCGTCTTTTACACGGTCCCTGTGGTCTTCAATTGGTGAATATTCGTACAACATATCCAAAGTAATGAGCATAATATCTATTGGTTTACCTCACGATAAATTACGTTCACTACTTTGGAGAACGTTGTAGATTTGAGTTCATGATGCAGTCGACTCATGTCTGAAATGGTACATAATATTGATTAGAAAATGTCAGAATTAATAGACTTCTTTTATAATTTCCTGTTTGAAATTATCTGCAGGTTAACTGAAACATATCAGGAGGTGGTTTTGCCACCACCTACCTTCTGATAATATGTATATATAAATAATACTGGACATATAGGTCTCGGAAAGGGAAATAAATATGTCACACAATACGATTTGTTTCGGAAAATGATATAAAATGAATCAGTTACTATTCAATATTAGCCAATCTACCAACTGCAAGACAAAAGTTCTCCTTCAGACGAGAAATCAGCCTTGATTTTAATTAAATAAACATTGTTTCTACCTAATATGAAATAAAAAACAGGTACAATATTTAGCAAAAAAACGCCGAAAACTGGGGGTACATATAAAAGAAATGTATTTTTTCCCGTTTTTACTTTATTTTATTTTTATTATTAGTTGTTATAGCGGCAATAGTTATACACAATCTGTGAAAATTTCAACTATCTATCTATCATGAGATACAGCCCGCTGACAGACAGATGGACAACAGAGGTTTGGTAATAAGGTTCCATTGGTACCTGTTACGACATCCACCGGGTAGCAACAAAAATGATGTGGTTTGCCTATTGTAAATAGTATAAAATATCTTCTCAATTAAAAAGGGGAAAACATTTTTAATTACCTCGTCTTTGCGTCAAACAATAGAACCACACGTAGGATAGGCAGGGTATTCTGAAAATGATAAATAAAAATATATTAGTTATTGTGTAGTAATAAATAATTTGTAATGGAGAAATAAATAATTTGGCAGTTAAATAAAAATATTGTTGGGAATTCTTGGCACTAAATAGTGCAGTTATATAAACTTATCTCTAATTTCAAACAGTCAAATACTTTTCTGCTCATGCCATTCGTAAACTTAGCGCGATATATTAACATTTTGAATTGTTTATGTTTGTAACTAAGTCAAGAGCCTCTTATGGCTAAACTCATAATTTTTTACTATTTTTAGTTTCAAGTACCAGGCTAACAGAATTCCTTAAGAGCCTTCGAAACACAAAAAGTGTACCACACAACGCTTAAATACCTGTAGATAATCCTAATATCTCATCGGAAGTTGGTCTCGTTCGTCGCGTATGGCGATAAAAATTCCTTGCTTTGCAACTCGAAGCGGTCTAATGTGGTACCGGACACCGAGATATGGTTATCGTTTGTAACGAGAATTGGCATACTTGGGCGGCCGTTAGATTATGTCGGTCACAAGTTTGAAGAACTCTTCTTTAGTTATGGGGCCCTGGTGGTTTTATGATTTTGCATTATGAAGTATTGATGATTTAAGTGCATGGAAACAGGCAACATTTATTGTATGTTAAAATATTGAGATGAGATGTCGTTTTTTCTTCTACTTTATCATAACGTCTGCGTCTGTTGCTAGGGTCCGATTTTGTTCTAATTATGATTTGACGCGGGTTTACTGCAACAAGTCTTATTTTAAGTTAAACTTTGGTTTAGCAATAATTGTATGAAATGCTGCTCTGCATTTTAGCGTTTACATAACAATGAGCGTCAAAATGCTGGATTCTAGGAAAAACAGACCAAGCTTTCAGAGAGAGATATTATTATTATTTACACACAACGGCAATTTCAATTATTTTAAAAATAGTGACCCAGCTCTTGTTTGCATGGTTTTGACTAATTGACCGAGATTGCTTTATTTTATGTTAGTATGTTATATTCAAGCCAAGTCGAGCCAAAAACAATAAAGCACTATCTTTTCTCGAAGTATTTCGTCGTATTTTCAAACCTTCGGCCTAGAGAGGGCAAATTCTCAGTTCAGTGGGTCGTCTTAGGAGCGGAGTTATGTAGTTAGCAGACTTATAAAACACACAGAGTTTCATTTGACTATGGATTTGATTACTAACTTAAATACATCGATTTCGTCACTGACTCATTCATCAAAACCTCTAGGGCACTTGTCGATGTCCTAGAAAGCTAAAATTTGGCATGGAGGCTAAGATGTGCACACAAACAAAAAAAATTGACAAATCTGTAACTTTCACCCTCCAACACCCGTAGGGGGGGTGCAGATCGGTGATCGAAGTGGCTTGGCCATTTCATTGAACTATTGCATGATACAACATTAAAGACCAGTGACTTAATTTCTTACCATAAGCCCATAGGAGTGTCTGTGTGATGGCCGCGAATCGGCCAAGCTTTACATTTTGACCAAGATATCATCATCTTCCTGCCCTTGTCCCGTGTTACTCGGGGTCGGCGCAACACGTTTTGACCAAGATATAAGGTTTGTAAAGTTAAGCCTTGTAGAGTTAGGGGCTTGGCTCTACATTCGATCTGACAAGCGTTCTGGAGTCTTGGTAACTTCAAACTCAAACTCAAACTCAAATATTCTCTAAATGATGGTGAAGACTGGCTCAAAATCCGATGAGTACTTTATAAGAACAACGCGATCACACAGATCACTGCTCTCAAAACAGTGAAGGAAAACATCGTGAAGAAACCGGCATGTCCTAGAACTAAAAATTCGAAGACATGTAACATCTACCAACCCGCACTGGGCCCGCGTGGTGGATTACAGTCCACTCCCTCTCCAAGGGAGGAGGCCTGGATCCCAGCTGTGAGAACATTATAAGGTGGGCTTAGTGGACAAAGGTGTTAAATAGCAAATAGTTCCAAACGAGTAATGAGCATTTAAAAATGAACTTAGCAATTGAAGCTTATAGTTTTGAAATACAATATTAGTACCAATATAAAATTGATTATTTTATCAGTTAAAACATATGTTCAAGCAGAAAAGGCGATTTTTTTAATTATGTCAGATAACACATTGTCCACTTAGCCCTCTGAGCGAGATAAAAGGTGGGGATTTAATTAGCACTCGTAATAATTATTCCATTATTTCAATAGATCAGCCACCCACCACCACCGCCACTTCACCACTTAAGTAAGCAATAAACGTTTTGACTTTGACCCTATCCCAGGCTTGTACTGAAAATAGCCCTTTCTCACGATGTGCCACAACTTCCAAACCGTACATTTTTTTTATTTAATTTCTTACCTTTTTATTAATAAGCTTGCTATATAATAAGGAACGGCACATAAAATTAAAACACCTTTAAACAAAAACCAAAGGAAGATTTTTTATCAAACGAGGTTAGTAGTACCATTCATTCATTAACCACATAATATCACGCCTTGGTTTCTCGAAGGTTTAGGCAGAGGTGTTTCTATAGTGCACCCACATTTCGCCAGTTATGTTTAAGTCCCATGTAATAGGTAGGGGGCGAGACTATTGCCATCAACCGGGCACAAATCCAGGCTCCGGGCTGCTACTGAGAAATTCCAGATTAAAAAACCCAATAACACTTTGCCCAACCTGGGGATCAAACCCAGGACCTCATGCTCAGATGTAGCGCTTAACCTTCTGATCTAATAAACACTTACTAATTTCCAGCCATGTGGATCATACGGTATACCTAAGGTCTCCGAAACCACTCCTAATGTTAAAGTTAGTTAATAATGATTATACCTACTTCACTTTTAAAACGATGTTTCCCTAGCCTCTTTCATTCGGAAGGAGAAAATCCGTCCGATTAATCATTAATCCGTCGTTTCCGGTTACGTATTTATAAAAAACTAAAATCAATATCAACTATTCCTTACAACTTTGGCTTTTTGGGTAAAAACTTTGTTGTAAAAATATGTTTCGGTAATATTTTGGACCTCAGCAAACATCTAAGTCGAAAAATAAAAGTCCACTGAAAAAACTAGAAGCTCTACAAAATACCTATGACACAAACACGAAGTATCAAATAAAACATGGAAAAACCGATAAAAAAACAAAAAAAAAATGCTCACCCGTAACTTCTTCAGAGAAAAATGACAAAACACTAATAACATAAAAATAATGACTCATCAACAACCGATATCGTTCATTACAAAACAAGTAAAAAATATAAAAAAATCGAATTCCATTTTCAAACTATGAAAAGAAAAGAGGTGTAATATGAACGAGATTGGTTGCGCACACGCCGGACGGCGGGTGATACGTCACTGCGTTGTGTGTGCCGCGCAGGGCTCCCGCCACCTTATAGGATCGGGATATTGCAAGCAGAACCATGCATGGCTTCGAGCAAGTACTGGCTACGATGGCACGTCATAGGATTTTGCTTGCCCAGGGCAGCGAGTGTGAAGAAAATTTGGTGATCCAGGCAATTTCTTGTTTCGTTCTGAAAGTATAATTTACTTGGTTTTGGGAACTGACACCTAAAATCAAAATATAATCATGTATTTTTATGCAACAGTAGTTTTCTTTTTCTCAGTATTTTCGAACATTAAATTAAACTAAAAAAAAAAAACTATCAATCTTTTGTAGTCCTTATCAACATAATTTTGCAGTAGCATTTTAGCACAATTTTATTATCGGTCATAGCTAATCAAAGGGCAATCCAAACTTTAAAAATGACTTAAAGCATAAATAATAAAATCAGAATTCCGAGTTTAATTATTTCAATATAGAACCTAATCACGTAGTGACCTCCGTTGAATTCGATGCTTTAGTTGTTGGCTACGTGACTGTTTGTCTGTATTGTTATATTTACTTCTGTCGACTAGAAAGTATAAATTAATAATGAATTTACCATGTGAATCGTTTTATGTTTATTAAAATCTTTAGATAGGTACATAATGTCGTTTTAATAAATGTGATAACGTAAATTTTCTGTAAGATCAATACACTCAAAATAATTAAGTATGTTTATAATATTATAATACTTATCATACTTAGTATACCGCATACTATCAAACATCACAATAAAAAAATAGTCTAACAAAATAATTCCAGTGCGTACTTTCTACCATCCATGCACATTTAACCTATGCTCGTAGTAAGCTGTAGGTGTCGCCAGTATCGCGACGCGGAGGATGTTTTTACAATGCAAATTATAAACAAAGCCAGCCTGATGACGGACCTTTTGTGCGCGACTCCATTGATACATTAATCCGACTCTGCTTCAATGTGAAAATTTTCCACGATAACTTAGTCTATTTAAGTAAGGAAGCTTTACTTTAGTCGGTGCCTAAAAACTTTTAAATGGCGGGAAAATAAAAAACCGAAAGACTGCGTCATTTTTGAAAGCTTCGCTGGCAGTGAAATTTTCAAAAATGCACCGTGCCGCACCTTTATAGAATTTCCCGTAAAAAGTTTTAAGGAGTACATAAGTTGAAGTTTTTTTTATTTATTTTTTTCAAACGTTTTTGTTAATGTGGATAGTGTCTTTTTTGACCATCAACGGCAAAAGTTGGCGTCTGTCTATAGGTACTGTACTTAGTTAAATAAAAGCGTGATAACACAGGACTACTTCCCGTATTTTAAGAAAAAATTAAACGATTGAAGATTAGAATGCAAACGCCATTCTAACCTCGGTCTCAATTTATCAAAAACGCCTGTAACGTTCCTACATTTTTTACAAGTTTTTGACATTAATTGTCTCTGAGATGAGATTGCGACGAGATTTTGAAAGTTTACGGGAATTGTTCTGTTGCAAAAAGCTCATAAGAAAAGAACTCAACTCTAAACTTTAACCGTACCCACGTGCAACAATGAACACCAACAGACATAGGGCACCTCATAAATTAAGGTTTCAAGTGGACTGGACCGGGCCCTTGAATTGGCCACGTTTTCACACGTCGCATAGCATTCGCTTTGAGTAGTTTGAGTGGCCATTTCTGATATATTTCTCAGAAAACTTTATCAGAAATCTCTGGCACTTTGGATTTTATGTAGTTCAGCTTTTTTTGTTTGACAAGTCTTCATAACTTAACTGCCTTGTTTGTCTAGTGGTCGCAAACGCTACTGCTGAGCATGAGGTCCTGGGTTCGATTCCCAGGTTGGGCAAAGTGTAGCAGTCCGGAGTCTGGATTTGTACTTGGTTGATGGCTATAGGCTCGCCCCCTATTACATGGGACTTAAACATAACTGGCGAAATGTGGGTTTACTATAGGTACACCTCTGCCCAACCCTTCGGGGAAACAAGGTGGAAAGTTATGTTATGTTCTCATAAGACAAGGACTTACCTTACAAGCCCGTCATCCGTGATGAGTTGACGTAAAAGTCATAGTAATCAAGTAGATATCTATTTTCTTCGTCAAACCTAGTTAGAATGATCTCGTAGCTTTGTTATACGCGATAGATTACTTTAAAGCACATTATTCTTCAAGATGGAACAACAGACTTATAGAAAACTCTAGACTTCTATAGATTGTAGTAATCAAAACTATCGTTAATCATTTATTTTGATTTGGACACAAGGAAACAAGGTAATCAGGAGGTGCTCAGTGTCTCGAAGCCGGGCTGGTGCCTTAAACTAGAACTTACTTTTGAGTTCTCACAAAACGTGTTATTAGGTCTTAAAGTTACTGGTATTTCCTTTATTGCCTTCCTGCGTGCATTGCTCTCGATGCAAGTTAGTGAACTTTTACTAATAAAAGTATTACTCCTTGTAGATACCTCCAGATCTGCGACTGTGTCCGTGAGGTTGTAATCGTAACGCGAATTGTTGGTTTTGTTCCTTGGCTAGGCATAAGGTATTATTTACTTTTTTATTGGATTTTAGGACTTGTTATCATACCAGTATTATAGTTGATCCTCTTTTGTAGGGTCATAAATAATATTGACTACTGATAATGATGTTAGACGGTTTGCATTAGTGAATGGGCTTTGGCCATTTCGAAAGCATCCGGGGTACATAGATCCCTACACAGATAACAGAATTTTGTCTTTCCATCGCCTCATCATCTGCCTAGCCTTTTCTCAACTCTGTTGGGGTCAGCTTCTAGTCTAACCGTATGCAGCTGCATGAATACCAGTATTTTACATGGAGCGAATGCCTATCTGGCCTCCACAACGACCACAACCCAGTTACTGAGTAATACGATACCCCTTTGGTAAGAATGGTTGTCTTTACATCGCCTCTTTGGCTACATACGAGGGCTCCCAAAGATTAGTTAAAAAAAATGGCCACGATCCATATCTACAGTATCTACCTTTGTCAGACAAGTTATTTCTGGCAGGAGTACTAATCATGCTCACGCTACAGTCTTTTGTCTATTTGTACAACAATTTTTATGACTCTTAAAAAACTAGCATACAGTTCGATTTATTTATTTATTTTATTTATTTATTCCTCAACAAATTCAAACATGAACTCGGAACATGAGGCGAGTCGCTGCGCAGTAACAATTTTATGTGTCAGCGGGGGTGAGGGGTGGGCTACTGCGCAGCGAGTGGCTAACTTCCGAGACGCAATTTAGTTTGAATCGAACTTTACCTACAATACTTACGGCCGATATAACTTGGCAAATCTTAACATAGGCTCTGCGAACTTTCGCGCATTTTCTCTCACTCGCACTCGCCTCATGTCACCATTTGGTTCCTAAAAAATGTTACTACGCAGCCCTCTGCGCGAAGTTCGGAACTGCCAAGCTATATCGGCCGTATTGTAGTTGTCTTTACCGAATAGGTTACTTCTAGGCAAGCGTAGACTATTGTTGACCGCATCTATCGTATAAAATTTATACTAAAATGATGATACAGTGGCATTGATATACTAATCAATATACAGTGGTCAAACGCGAGTCTATTTTATCCTAAACATAATTGAACATTTAAGCCATAACTGTTTTGTTATGTCTAAAACATACATATAATATTTATACAAAGTATTTTATCTCGTTCACAACGGCTATGAATGAATGAACTAGCTGTCTGTTGAATTTGATGACAGTTTGCTTAGCTAACTGCTGAGCTTTGAAACCCGACGTCCTGCTGATAACCTATTGTTTATAGTTTGATATTTAGAATAAGAATTTATTATGTCAATGTAGGTAGGTAAGTTGATATGTAATTCGTGAATGGGTGCGTTTATTAGATTAGATTTGATGACCGTGTCCTAAAAGTTTAATTTAGTAGATATCTTTTGGAACTTCCTCAACAATTAACCAATTCTTTTTAATAAGGCAAACCTGAAATTACTAAATACCTTTGCATATTGCTAAACAAAATGTTGGAAAAAAATAATAGGGCACAGAATTTGCCCTTGCTAATTCCAAACGTTAATTTTTACAAAGTAGAAATTTTTCTGCGAAGGCAAGCTGCTTGAGTATCTGTGTTTACTAGTTCAGGTCATCTCATCTGGACTAAAGCCATCCTGGTGACGAAAGGTTTTTGGATAGGAAATTCTCAGTAGAAGTCTATAGATACTGCTAAATAAATATAGGTAGGCGTGATGTTCTGTTGCTTCTTTCTATCTCTGAAGTAAAAGTAAAGTAAGTAAGTAATTTACTTTCTCTCGAATTTTACACACGGTGTCTACATCTCTTATCTACTTTCCTATCGCAGGTGTGCTGGAAGAGATTTCTTTATAAATAAGCATCACCTTTGTAATAAAAACTTCGTATAACAAACCCGTTATTGCGTAACACACGATCAATCACTATCCGTTTCAACAACATTCATTGCGTTGTTGAGCAGACAAATTTTTCGAACTTATGAAGGAATGGATTAGCGTTCTCCTTTAAATTGATTCAGATTGTGAATGATCGTGTGTTATGCATTTAGGGTGCAGTTCCCTCTTATTGGTAGACCAACGTTGCTTAAAGTTAAGTAAAAGTAGTAGTTATATTAGCGTCTGGTTAAGGGGGATGCTCCTTAACCATAAATTTTTAACGTTTAGGTAAACGTCTCTTTAACTTTATGCAACGTTTGTAAATAAGAGGGAATATGTTCAAATCCAGTGTGCGGTAGAAAGAGTAACTAAATCTATGTTGATTAGCAAAATTACATAAGACTTGTATTATTGCAAAATATACGTAGGCAGTACTTAGCAATTGTAAGTTCCGTGGTCTGGTTTAAATATTCAGGGAGTGACACATGATGCGCTTATTTTAGGAGTGTTTCCCATGTTTAGCATGTTTTACCTATTTCTACGTTTGATGGATGGGTCTGGAGGCTGTGCTAATGGGCACAATATTACAATAGGATAGTTTGTTTTCACTAGCTCCATAGAACAAGGTAAATACTGAAGAATTTAGATAGTACTAAAAACCTCTACCTGCCTCTTCGGGGAATACTGGCGTGATATTAGTAATCTTCTTTTTCTAACTAACTGCCTCTATGGTCTAGTGGTGGCGATGGCTATTGCTGAGCGTCAGGTCATGAGTTTGATTCCCAGGAAAAGTATTATTGGTTTTTCCATTAGGAATTTTCTCAGTAGCAGCCAGAATCCTGGATTTGTGCCCTCGGTTGATGGCAATAGGCTCGCCTCCTACTGGAGTTCCATTCAAATTTAACGGCGCCGGCGGCTCGGAACATGAGGCGAGTGGCTGCGCAGTAACAATTTCATGTGTCAGCGGGGGTGAGGGGTGGGGTACTGCGCAGCGAGTGGCTAACTTCCGAGACGCCATTAAGTTTGAATCGAACTGTACCTGGAACCTAAACATAACTGGCGAATGTGGGTGTGACTATGCACCCCTGCCCCCAACCCTTCGGGAATACAGGCGTGATGTTTTGCTTATCTTCTTTTTCAGCACGAGCTGTAACGAGAATAGTCAATGTTATAATGAAAAGTTAAGCTAGTTGCCGTCGGAAAGTGGTTAGGATGCGCATGCGTCATTATTATTTATCCTTTTCTAGTCATGCGAGCAATGAGCTACAAATGATTCACGGAGATTGTTTAACTATTTGAACTATTATGTCTGCTACACTTGAGTGCTATGAATCGTCACTTGTGGAGAATTTTTATCGAATGACTCTCAATATTATTTAAAATGCCACAGTGTCGTTATCAAATAAGACACTAGAGCTTATACTAAGACTTGCATGCACCACATAATATCATAAATGCGTATAGCGCTTAACATAATATAAAACATCATTCCTTCTCTGTCATCTTCAAACGATTGACCTGACTGGGTAATACGATACCCCTCGGTAAGGCTGGTTGTCAGACTTTCGGGCTTCTGATGACCCGTAACGACTGTCAAAGATCCACGAATGCTAGCCGGGACCAACGGCACGTGCTTTCCGTGCTTTCCGTTCTTGGTATGTAAAGATGGTCACCAATCCAAGGATCAACCACGGTAAGTGTAGCTTAACGTGATCGATCGACCCGTGCGGCTGTTATCATTAGCCACAAACTCCTCAACCATACCACCACCGAAATACCTATTATAATTAAATGACAACTTTTTTAAAGCCCAGACATAATCTTGGTCACATCATGTGAGGACCCACACAGATTTGAGTAGACGAGTCCAGTCAGTACTCACATTTCTCAGTTCTAACTAACCCAATTTCTCCCTTTTCAGCTGGTAGTCCGGCGTCGAGGTCGCAGAGGTATCTACGCCCAGCGCTGCACCCCCGTCTCCTTGGATGCTTATAGTCTCGACAGCGTCAGCGTCGGCCATAGGAAGGGCAACCACCGTCTCCGAGCCAGCAAGAGGAGCTACGGGAACCCCGCTTATGATGACGAGGTATTGCAGTTCAATAAATGTTATCGTAAAAAGAAAGAAAGAAAGAATGACATTTATTTGAAAACAATATACAAAAAAAAAGAGAAAATAATGTTTTTAACAATAATGTGTGCCTCGCGGCTGCGCCAAAAAGGTTCAATTCAGCATTAATGCCAGACAAATGCTGTCTGACGCTGGTTTTTAGGGACACTAGTGACGGGGAGTACGATGAGTACTGACGTTCTTATGTGCCCATGTAGGTTTATAGGAGACTAGCTTCCTCCAGACGTTTGCCCGCGTGATATCTTTATAAATTATAGCTTATGTTTCTCATGAATGTTCACCAATCTGGGGGTCTGGTCTCCAAGCCCGTCAATGAACATACGGGCCCTTCCGCAATACGTAGTTGATTCGTCAAAACAAGAAAGAAAGAATAGAAAGAAAGAATAAAGTTTATTTGGACACAGTTCATGAAACACAAAATACAAATAACAAAAAAAAGTATTATATTGTTTTTAAAACAATAGTGTGTGCCTCACGGCTGCGCCAAAAAGGTTCATTTCAGCATTAATGCCAGACAGATACTGTCTGACGCTGGTTTTCGAATGAACCCATAAGGACAAGTGACGGGAAGTACATACAGTTTCAACATACCTAATAAATAATTATAATATAAATAACTAGTAATAAAAATACATATTAAAATAATATATAATTAAAACAAGTGCCAAATTAAATTTTTCGGACGGCCAAATGCACATCGGGAGGAGGAACACCTGTCAAATCGTCAATAGTCATTCAGTCTTAGTTCGGGTCCCAAACGAAACAATGGAATTGGAGTGCTTACGGGGTAGGATTTGATATTCTTAGGTTTGTGTTCTGGCTCTTTAAGACACAGAATGATCATTTTTCCAAACTAATATCTATTCTGTAACCTCTACTATTATTTTCCAGGTCACCTCCCATCCAATGCAGTACGCAGCGTTAGCCAACTTTGCGATGGACGTGGAATCCATGACAGCGGAGTTCTCAGAGATACCCTCAGTGACTGTGAGGCCGGATGAGGTACCTCCGGGCTGTGAGGATAAAAACCGCTACTCCAACGTGCTGCCGCTGCCGGAGACCAGGGTCCCGCTGAAGAGGCTCGGCAATGATCCTACCACGGAGTATATTAATGCTAATTTTATTACGGTGAGTGTTTTTTTGAAATTGTTATAGTAGAATTGGATAGTATTTACCTAAATCTTTAGGTTTCCTGCAGTTATTTATGTCCGTGAAAATAAATTTGTATGCAAAAATAAAACTTTGTCAAATGTTTCGAATCAGTGGCCTCGTTGGAAATTAAATCAGAATTAAATCATAATAACTAAAGTGTATCCCCGTGTCTTATTTAAACGCGTGGTCGAGCTGACAGGGCGTTTTCCGGTTATCCGAACAAGACAGGGCGTTTTCCGGTTATCCGAACAAGACAGGGCGTTTTCCGCTTTTATATAGGACGCGGCTAAAACGATAACTTATTTAAATAAGACTGCATAATCATATTTTTCTCTTCTTGTTCTCGCACACCAATAGTCTATATACCTTTCTCATTTCTCCTTTCATAGGTCTGCTGGAAGAAATTTCTTAAGAAATAAGCAGTACCTTTGTGCTCATATTACCTATATATATTTTACTGTGTGTACATTACTACATATGTATTATAAAACAAAGTCCTCGGCCGCGTCTTTCTGTTTGTTCGCGATAAACTCAAAAACTGCACCGATTTTCATGCTGTTTTCACCAATGGATAGAGTGGTTCTCGAGGAAGGTTTTAGTAAATAATTTGTCAAGAGGGCGAAGCCGGGGGCATCAGCTAGTAAATAATAAAATTAAATTGTTTGCAAAGTGTACAAACGCCTATGCGAAAATCTGTACCAACATGCATATCTGCTCAAACTGATTGCTCGCATAAATCAACAAGTGAATCATGCAATATGTGGGCGATATTTTGGTCAAGATACCAACTTGTTAACAATGTTTATACTTCGTTTCAGGGTCCTGGCAACATACGCAACTACTACATAGCCAGCCAGGCGCCTCTGTCCAACACCGTGATAGACTTCTGGAGGATGATATGGGAACAGAACTCCAGGCTCGTCGTCATGCTTACGGAATACATGGAGAACGGAGTTGTAAGTAATTGTGAATAGTGCCATCTAGTGGTATGGCGTTGAATTTCGTGCAGTTTGTGTGATTTTAGGTAAGGTTTCCAAACGTCACATTTTTTGAATCAGTAATATTCAGGCTCAATGTAATCAGTATTGAAATTGGTTGTTTTAAAATACATAATTATTGAGAATAGGAACAACAATCCTAGTTATCATAAATATGTCCCAACCTAACGACCACACTGCGCAGGTGCAAAATACCTTCGGCCGCTGTGTCAAATTTAATTTGATCGCTGAAAAGTGTCAATGTATCGCAATTTGTAACAACTCAATCTTACTCAATTCCAGGAGAAATGTTACGAATACCTTCCACCATCAGAAATCACGGACAACAAGCGTATCTTCGGAGACTTCAAGATAATCCTGAAGAAACGGGAACAGCGTGACAAATACGCCGTCTCCAGCGTCCAGCTCATCAACCTGGGCACCAGGACCTGGCGAGAGATCACACATCTTTGGTACTTCTGGCCGGCTAAGGGAGTTCCGGATGATTATGATTCCGTTATAGACTTCTTGTGCGAAATGAGGAGCTATATGAAAATCTCGCAGGCTGCCAAAGAGTATGATGAAGAAGGTAATACTTTGAATATACATCATGCATAGTTTTCTAGATACTTTTCAAAGGTTTATTGGCCAAAATGATACTCTTCTGCTCGGGAATGAGGCACTTAGTATACATAAATATGATACTGCTATCAGCAGAATCCTTTAACTGCTTTTATCATCCAAAGCCCGACTTCACCCACTGCTGGATCTGGCCTCTTTTCGTTTGATCCAACGCCTCCTTCGTGGCTACTGTTGTTAAACTCATATTTCTTTCCAGGCGTGGAAGTGATCTACGGTGACCAGAACCGTTCTTCGTTCAGCAACCTGTCGAAATTGAGGAGTGAAGAAGGAGGCTCGGGCAATGGCATCAATGTGTACTCGCCAGCTCGGGCTGAAGAACAGCTGAGACGAGCTGCTCCTAACAATGGTACTCTTGGGAGGATGAAGGCGGCTTCTGAAGTTGAAGGTAAGATGATTTGGTATTTTCTGCTCCGATTGCTTGATTTAGATTTTGGATTCAAAAGGCACCCAGGCCCTGAACGAAACTTTAGCTACTAAAGAACAAAGGGCTCTGTGCTACGTTTGATGTCGGAAGTAATAAAAAAACAGGCTTTGTAGATATCGCTTTTGGTTATATGCTGGTCTTGTTGTTGACTATGCGTATTTTCTTCGTCGCAGCACTCTTTTCAGAGCGGTTGTGGTCTTTATGTTGTGTCTTGTCTAGGGGTTGATGTGATTCGCTGAAAATCGATGAAATATCATTATGAAACTGGGTATCTTTTTTGACTGGACTGTAAACTGTAGCCCCTCTTAATAATCATTGGAGCTTCATCTATTTTGGCTCCCTCTTGGACTGGACATGCTTGGCTATCAGTTCTTCCACACTTGAATACTTCTAAAGAGCCAGTCCCCCCAGGTATCCGCCCGTGCGTGGTGACGTGCGCGTCGGGCGCCGGGCGCTCGGCGGCGCTGGTGGCGCTGGACATCAGTGCGCGCGCGCTGCCGACGGCTGCAGACGTGCCGCGCGTCGTGCGCCAGCTGCGTGCGCAGCGCCCGCACTCGCTGTCCAACAGGCATCACTATATTTTCGTCTATAAGGTGAGCTACTAACCGTCTTATTACAAAACGAGTTCTAACTTTATTTCAAGCTTAAACCTTCGTGCCAGTTATTGTATTCGAAGGAGAATAAGAGTAGTTTACACCACCTAGATAAGTATATGTTGGAGAGACCATTGGCCGGCTCCCGGCCGGCCATATTAGCCGTACGATTGACGTGTTGACTTTTGAGGTATCTAGATGAGATCTAGGATGAGAGCGTAGGGTAGGAATCCCTTAGGCTAGGTGACAGATAATGGTGTGCAATAAAGGAAGCCTATATCCAGTAGTAGATTTTTATAGATTGATGATGGTGTGATGACCCATGACACTGAAATGTGTTCGTTCACAATGGGCATTATTAGAAGGCTAAAAGTCACCCAAAGGGCATGGAGAGGGCTATGCTTGCGAGCTTCCCTACATGATCGAATCAGAAATGAAGAGATCCGCAGGAGAAACAAGGTAGACCACATAGCCCGAAGAATTGCCAAACTTAAGTGGCAGTGGGCAGGACAGGGTTTCTCGCAAAACAGATTCTGGAGATTTTGGTCTCCAGAATCTGTTCTGCTAGCGAAGGTTCGACGGAAGGTTCTGGAGTGGCAACCGCGTACTGGAAGACGTAGCGTTGGAAGGCCTCTCACAAGGTAGACCGATGACCTTGTGAAGGCCGCAGGAATTCGCTGGATGCAGCTTAGAACCGGGCAGTGATTGGAGGAGTCCTATGTCCAGAAGTGGACACCTTTCAGTCGAAATGATGATGATGATGGTGTAAACATGACTTCTCAAGCGCAGCCCATATTAGTCAAATATATTTTATTCGATAATTTGTGTCGTTACCCTAAAGTTTTACTTGTTATTTTCAGGTGCTAAGCGAATATGGCAATAAAATGTTAGGAGGCGGTGTGGACACCATCTGAAACAACACGCTTCTCCTGACGCAAGAACCTTATTCGTACCCATGACAGTGTTGGCATACGTATCTCAAACCTAGTGTATAGCCAGCCTTAGTTTAAAAATAAACTATTTGGAACATACCAAAGTATAAGTTACGAGATCTCTAGAAAATTGATCGCTCAAATAATAAAAAAAATGTAAAGAAAATTTTATTTTTTTATAATTTCATTATCTTTTTAATCTATGGAATTATAGATTTATACCATTTATGTCACCAGTATGACAACTTCGCATAATTGTAACGAAACTTGTACATAAGATTTATATTAAGTTTTATTTTTTTGTTCGAACAATTTATTTTTATTTATTTTTAGGGGATCATTCCGCTAGTCTATCGATGTTTCGGTTATCCTAGATAATGTTGTAAGCATAATTTCAATCACAATAATTAATAAAAATTATAACGTATGTAAGCATCGTTTGTTGAGTTTTGCTGTGATTTCTACTAAACTCTTAGTTTTACACTAACACTAATATTACCGTAACTAGATTTAATGGTAATTATTTAGAAGAATCTTTTTAGTAAATAGCAGTAATAACTATGCACAACAAAACTATTGATCTGGCAACTCTGTTAACTTTTAAGTTTGACGTTTTCAGTGTTGCCAATTTTTTGCTATGCATTGTTATTTTGTGCGCTAGCAATTACGAATGAAAATACTCTGTGCTACTTTTAAATAGTAAATGACGTAATAGACCGGTGTTCAATATTATATTTATATGTATACCTCACTATACCTTTATTTCTTTACAATTTCATTTATTTATTGTTGAAAAGTGTTGTTTATTTGTATAATTTAAGTATGTTATCAATTCAGTGTAGCCCCCATTCACATATTAATTTTACACAAATATCATGAAATTGACTTTCTTTCAGTAATAATCGTATTCTAACATAAAAAAAATAAAATGCAAGTTCTGTGTTATTTTTGTAGCAGTAAAATACCCAGTAAATAAATTAAAACATTTCTCAATGGAATTTTAAAACATATTTTAATCTATTTGCTTTTTTTCAAGCACACGACAAAAATAATTGTCGTTTCTTTTAAAAATTTCTTTTTTTGTACAGGGGCTTGAAATATATTTTGTTAAATAAAAGTCAAAGCATTTACATAATTAGTTAAAGTGCACTGTTTTATCCCACACGTTACTAGTACATACATTTTAGTTATATTTTAGGTTATGTATTATATAAACTATATTATTGACCAAAAAAATTATATATTACATAATTGTATACGTCCTACAATTGATATTAAGGTCTGTATTGAAAGTAAATAAATTTATTGTAATAAAAAACCTTTATTATTCCAAATTCAATTAACGACAAATAAAAGACATACAATAATATCATAGACAGCACGTAAAGCCTTTGGTCCAGGGGTTATGGGGGGTATAAGTATTAATACCTTCATTATTTCACTGCGAAAACGGGATGGTGCTATTGGCCTTGTATAACTCCAGAAGGAACCATATACATCAAACACCGTTGAGTTTGATGAATTTCCCCCATGAAACCATAACATTGTGTCGTTATATCATTGCATTACTTACTTTTTGAATTGATGACTTCTCTAATCAATTAACATAGGTACACTTTGCAGTTCTTAGTAAAAAGTGTACCTATGTATATCAATTAGAGTACTGATCGATTCCAGCTCTTGCTCAGGTTAACGCTTCTTATGGCTTCTATCAACATTCACATCACTGCGTTCCATTTCTGTATCGCCATCGTAATTACTTTCAATCCTCATCACATCACCGTAATAGAAAGTGTACGAATCAGCTCCCTTCACAGATTCGTTCTGAGTTGAGTCCTTCGATTCAGAATCGTCATCCGCTTCCAATCCCATGCTTTTTGCTGCTTCGTTGAAGCTAATATTTTTATTGACCCTTTTATAAAAGAGTTTATCTTCTGTGACCATGGATATATGGGGATTGTCTGCAGTGTAATCTATGTGAGCATGTTCTCTCTCCGGAAATTCGTCTAGATTTGACAGAGTATCGCAGTCATGGACTGAGTATGGCTTGTATGAAGGTAGGGCTATGAATGATCCGGCAAGCGAAGTTGATGACATTGTTGTTATTCCTGTAGAACAGAATCATTTGTTCAGTTACTTTAATTAAGTCGTATGTATTGAATAAAATAGGTAAGTATATTATTTTTTTATGCTAGAACTTACTTTTTTTATTTATACTTGACGTCATTTGTATGTCTGGGTCCTGTTGCAGAAAATGAACGGGATTAAGAGCAGTTCCTTCAGATTAAGCTTTTGGAATAGAAATGGAGCAGTAACTTGACAAATTTTCGCACCTCTGCACATGATCCTATTGACACGGCTTCTTCTGAGTAGGTTGCCTTCGGGAAGGCGATGTCGTAAGAGATCTCAGTTCTATGTTTCGGGTCCACCAGGGTGACGGACTTGTCAACAGATTTCGTGTTTTTATTCTTCAATGCAGAATCTCGTTTCACACCGTAAGCGCGGTAGGATTTCTGTTGACAGAAGTGTATGTACAGCGATGTCGGCTTCCGGTCTAACCAGATGCAGTTGAATACCAGTAGTTTTTATGCAGCGACTGCCTATGTGACCTCCATAACCTGGTTACTGGGTACGCGATACTCTTTTGTAAGACTGGCTGTCAGACTTGTACTTTCGGGGAGTGAATGTTGAGCCAAAAGGACGGCTATATTTGTGTACTTGCCTATGTATAATCATTATTGAAAAATGTCCACTGCTGGACAATCGGACAGGGCTTCTCCAAGCGTCGTGTATATTTATGTATAAAACAAGCTTTTACCTGTATCTTTTCCGCCATGATACCGTACGTCTCTTCATTTGGTGCGGTCTTTCTGTAAAGGTCTAAAGTATGTTTCGCTGCAGAAATCATGTCATCTTGCTCGCTATCCGAAGATGACTGAAAATTAATAACACATGATATATTATTTGGAAACTGATGTATTAAGATTTAAAAGATGTATCTTGTTCTTCAACCCGTATCGTATCTACACAATATTAAGTTGAATGGAATAAAATTCTTCCCAGTTTTGGGCCTCCCACGTTCAACTCTTTACTGCTCCTTCATCAGGTCCTCGGTCCACCTGATCCGTGGCCTACCCATTTTTTCTCTGTATTCCTGGTGATTACGAAGAGAAATCCTCTATGTGAGATTACATCAAGTATACAGCATACAATTACCTCATATTTAGTGGTGTTATGCGCCTGATGGCGTAAGAACGCATTGCGGACGGCATCCTGAACAGCTGGCAACATGTCCTCATCTATATTGGTGTCTTTAATCAGTATCATCATGAGATTGCCTTCATCGACTGCAAGGAGGAAGAAATGATAAAGAACTAGCGACCAGCTCTTGCTTGCGCACGGTTTTTACGACTTGACAAAACATCGAGATTTCTTCGTTTTAAGCCCAGACCAAATAAAAAACCAAGACAGAGCGCTGTCAACAGTGACGTGAGGCCGGTTTCGTAAACAAGTGTGCACTTAGTTTGGTGTAGTTGCATTGTAGTGTCTTTGTAAATAGTTGTAAATGTGTGTGAGCGTGTACGCACAGAGCGTTGGTGTAGTTTTAGCATGCTTCACTGTATTGTTCGCAGTGCTCCGTCTTGGTTTTTTATTTCATCTGAGGTTTTAAGTTAAATATTAACGTATTACATATAGGTACCTTCCAGAATAAATTCTCTAAACGATGGTGAAAACCTCATCAAAATCTGTTGCGTGGTTATAAGAACAACGAGGACATACAGACAAACACGAAAATTTACTTTAATTTATAATTAAGTATAGATGAATGCGAAACGTTAAACGCCTGATGTATTAATATGAATAACATGCTGACTGCAGTCACATTGCGTGGTCACTTTGGGAATCAGAAGGTATTTTTCACAGTGTAAACGTATAGTCATTTTTCTTTTTTAATCCAGTCATCTGCCTAGCCTTTTCCCAACAATGCTGGGGTCGGCTTCCAGTCCAACCGGATGCAGCTGACTACCAATATTTTACACGGAGCGACTGCCTATCTGACCTCCACAACCCAGTAACTGGGTAATACGATACCCCTTGGCAAGACTGGTTATCAGACTTTCGGGCTTCTGACGACCCGTAACGACTGTCAAAGATCTACAAGTGACAGCCGGGACTAACGGTTTAACGTGCTTTCTGAGGCACGGAGGAGTCTCGAAATGTAAAGATGGTCACCCACCCACGGACCAACCACGGCAAGCGTAGCTTAACCTGATGAATCAACCCATGCGGCGGTTATTACTTAGCCACGAGCTCCTCCTTTCCAAGCTTTTTTTTTAATACAGTACCAATGAATATTCGACACTGCCTTAGTGCTTGTTCACTTCTGCTTTAATTTTTTTTTTTTATTAATTCTTCGCTTCAATATGAGTTTAATACACGCGTTTAATTTTATAGATCAGTAACTTCAGTAATTTAATAAGCCTTTCCTCCTAGTACCTAACGACTGTTAGTAGAAATACTGATTTAAACATACCTTGACCCTTCTCCAAATAAGTCAGAATAATATCTCTAGCAGTCTTTATATCGTCCTCAGGTAAGCCTATTTCTCTTAGTTCGACGTGCAATTCTGGTTCGCAACTGCAGTTGACTAGATCATTGCATATATAGCTAGCAATGGATAGGTTGTCTCTTGTTATTAGCAAAGCGGAGAGGTAGTCAGCTATGAACTTGTAGAGGTCTCTTGGTTGATATCTTAGGACCTGGAGCAAAGTTTTATTATAATGATGATAGTCTTTGTTTGACCGAGAACACAATTCTGTGCCTGAGACGCGCACATACCGAGCGCGGCTCACGGGGGGGCAGCGCAGGCCGCTAATTCGTCAACGTCCACGGCGCGCGGCATCCCACCCGTAGCTCATTCGTCTACGTTGCCTCCTGCCTTACCGCGCATTTCTAAGGCGCGGAACAGCGTTCGGTCAGATTATAGGAAGAATTCTCCTAAAATATAATGGTTGTTCAGCTGTGGATACATACATACCTAAATTCATCACGCCTGTATTCTCCGAAGGCGTAAGCAGGGACCCCCACATTTAATTAGTAGATGTTTAAGTCTCACGAATAGGGCGAGTGTATTGGCATCAACCGGGCATAAATCTAGACTCCGTTAGTCTGTACAAGCTAAGAAATTACATATAGGGAAACCCTAACAACATATTGCCCGACCTGTGCCGGTGTGCTATAGACCAATGTGCTACGATACTGGATGTCACATGAATGTCTTCTTATTTTTTAAACGACTTTAAAAAAAGGTGGTTGACGACGTTTCGCTGACGCAATCATTAGGTCCTCACGTGTGCAGGTGACAGGACATGCGGGGCGAGATGGGAGATGAGCCATCTTCTGTGGAGAGGCGCCGCATACACACCGGAGATCTGAGCCTTCCATGAACCCCCACTTGTAGAGACTGTCTTTGCTGCGGCCTACTTGGGTACGAAGTCTATTTAAGGTAACTTGTGCCCGGGCTCACGATATGAAAAGTGGTGACGAAAAAATTTGCAGAATTCGAACTTACCTCTCTAGTAATATCACTCATCAGCTCTTTTAGTCCATCAGGCACTGCTAGTTTGCAGCTATCTTTAATCTGAGGCGGTATTAAATCTTCCATTTTGTTCAGTTTATTGTAAACAATAATATGACAAGGCAAAGCAAGTTTAATTCTAGTATGTCATGACTTTTAAGTCAAAATAATTCAATCTCATGAGCCAAAAAAAAACGATGAGGCTATTAAACTACTTGAATTACCGAAAATTTTGCAATCAATAAAATAATTTTAGGTAATAAAAATAATAATAAGATAGTTGACAATCATTCGTTTTCATCATCTTCGAGTGAACGAGCTGAAAAAACACTCGAGACTCCTGAAAGAAAAACAACACGTTTTTTTAAACGGTGTTCACTGCTCCTTTAGTACCTAACATGTATCTAATCTATTCATTTGAAATAAAACACCATTGCCCCCAAAATAAAAAAAATCTTAGAAAAAAATGTTGCTCGGCTTTTGTTTCGGATTTTTTAAATAGTTCAACAATGAATCATGTTATGTGCACTGTTTGTTTTTGATTATATACAACTATAAATTCTTGTCTTTAAGGTTTTTAAAATTTGCACGTACTATAAGGCTCTAGACAAAGTGACATTCTATCATCGATAACGATGATGGAAAACGCAAAAATGTATAGGACTAACATAAGGCGCTAAGTCTCGTTTAGTACCGTAAAACGGTCACTTTAAAAAGCCTACTCCTCATTAACGGCTTGGTTAAACGATCTGAAAAAAATATATGTTTGCCATAGATTCATGTACAACATTTTTGTTAAAGGGTTTTTGCGTATGGCTAATAGTTTTGCCTTAAAAAAATATTTACCAAAACGCTATTTTTGGCTAATATTCGCTACTACTTCTAAACGGCTTTGAATTTTGGAAATATTTTTACACTGAAAAATTGATGGTTACAAGGACTACAAAATTGTTAGAGCATTTTTAAATCAATCAATATTTGCTTATGTCAATCCTGTTGAAAGTCGCGCGAGACGCTTTCGAAGCGATTGTCACTTGTCTAGGCCCTCTGATACGTGTGCCCTGTTTATCAAAACTTACACGCTTTGTATTACCAAATGTCAATGTTTAGTTCACACTACTTATATTTACACTTATAGTTACACAGGTACTTATATTTGTAAAGTTTTATTCGTGATTTTTTTTCTTCAAAAAATTATTTTTAAATTAAAACTTGTAGAAAATCTTAACAAATCCTGAGTGTCCAGCGACTCTCTATTCCGTCTTACAAGTTTACAAGAGTCGTGCTTGGTACCGCAATAAATGTTTAAAATCGATTTTCTCTTTTTAAATGTGGTCAAAATGACCTGATGCCCGTGTTCCAGCAGTGGGAACATTAAGGCTGATTATGAATATAGAGATGAGCTATGAATTTAACGAAAATTAACATTCTAGGTAACTTGTGAACGTGTATTTTATGTAGCTATATTTGTCATACTCTTGCAAATAAATATTATTCTCTTGCCAATGACTACGGTACCCGTAACACAACAAATATTGATGAACAATGTTGCGCTTGTCAAACTTGTTCTTGTCAACGTTAATACGAGTATTTTATGCTTTCATACATTCATCAAATTGTTCCTCATTACTATTTACACGTTCTAACTCTATTTATGGTATTTTAACTATCTATAATTCATAGCACTTATTTCCTATGACTATCAGCTTACAATGTATCTACAATGTTAAATTATCTTATCAAAAGATTTACTCCTCTCATATCTTATTTTCTCACGATCGCAATATTGATAAAGTAACAACGTATAGCTGAGTTATAATCTGAATTGTAACAGAAGGGATAAATCAAAGGATGTATTTCACACACTATGTTTTGTTATAATAATAATAGTCTATTTTTAATGTTTCTCTCAATATGGTGTATTTTTCATACATGAAATCTCTTATGGGGTCATTGTACTCATCATTATGCGACCAACACTGAAATCTCGAAAAAACAGTCATCTGCTGAAAGATTTTCATAATGATGAGTAGAATGAACCTTTAAGAAATTTCGTGTATGAAAAAATACACCTTATATAAGGTATTTCAAATTTAACTTTACAAACTTTACGAGGTGCTTTAGACCATCAAGCAGAATAACTTTTACTATGGGACCAACTCTGAAATAGCGAAAAAAATAAGCATAATACAGCTGTCCCATATAAGTATATAAAATATATTGAACTCTAGTATGGAACAGCAGATTTTTTATCGCGATTTCAAAGATTGACCCATTGTAAAAGTTTTTCAGTTCAATGGTCCAAAAAACCTCTTAGCGTCAGCGCACAATTAAATACACGAACACGCAACCTCGTGCATGGTCGAGCGTCATGTTGGACGCTCAACGTGTATTTAATTTTGCAATGTATGGAATTGTCATAAGATTCATTTTTCAGTAGTCTCAGAAAATGTTCTGCTCTGCTCTGCTTTTGGTGTGCGCCGACCTAAAAGTTTATAAAGTTAATTTAAAAACATGGCGCCGCTAATTCTGAACGTGAAATGCGGTAGTGGGGCGCGTCATGTCAGAGTGGACAAGATATACTTAATGCCTAACTTGGATGTCTTAATTATTATATTCAAGTAAAAAAATTATGGTGATTCTTGGAGAGATCAGAAAACCAGTTCTCGTACTTAAAAATCGTTCACATTAAAGTCGCAATCTGTCAAACTTGTCAAAAATGTTGGTAAATTGATTGTGAAAACGTCGGTTACTATTGGATTTTGCCAAACTCGTTAGTTGTCAACGTCACATTTCTGAGATCTCACGTCATTTACGTCGTATACTATGACAAGGTTCTAAGTATGGTTAAGGTTTTAGAAAGTCGCCTGCACATATATACAATTTCTTACCAGCTAACTCTTCAGGTATTTCAAAAGCTCCAGGCGGCTCAATGCCCGCAGCCTCGGCAGCGTATGCACTTAGTCCCGTAATCTCGGGCACTTCTAGTGCTTCGTCATCCGGTTCTTTAATTCTCACTCGCGGCGCCTGTGCAAATGTAATAATCATAATAATTCATTTGCATTTTGGTATTGGAACAGTATGGGTTATTTTGAAATAATTTCAAATCTCATGATCTCCGCTATAGGTTGACGAAAAAAGGCAGTAGGCAATTGATAACACTTAAGGACTAGTTTACCCCACAGCAGCACACTCAAATAAACATCATCTGCCTAGTCTTTTCCCAAATATGTTGGGGTCGGTTGAATACCAGTATTTTACATGGAGCGACTGCCTATCCGACCTCAGCTGCATCCGGTAAAACTGGAAGCCGACCCCAATATAGTTGGGAAAAGGCTAGGCAGATTGATATAGCGGCAATATAAATACATAATCTGTGAAAATTTCAACTGCCCTATATACGGTTCATGAGATACCCCGCTGAGGTTTGGCATCCTTCGGTACGGAACCCTAAAAAGCATAATTTACTTACTTCGGCAAATGAAATTCTATGGTGCGCCGTTTCTATGGTGGCTTGGTGCACGTGCAGCAGATTAGTCGTCGTCTTCGCTTTTTCAGGCATACGAATGTAAGATAAGTCAGGAATATCTGTAAAATTGCGTAAATGTCATATTTTACAATATTATGTATTTTCAGTAAGTCTTATATCATCTGTTATCATTTTGCTGCTCGTTATAACAGCACCGCTCCGACACGGCTAATAATTTCTCATTCAAGTTAGAATTCTAAATCAAATGCATTCAAGTCTATTTTACGATGGCTATAGAGGACGGCTCGCCGGCCGCTCTCTGCCCGCGAGCCAGTACACGTTAAATAGACTTTAATGCATTCAGAACCTCCTCCTATTTGGAAGTCGGTCAAAAATTCATCTATGTAAGTATAAGTAAAATAAAAATAAGGTACCTACACACCTGGAGCCGAAGTGAAACTTGATTTTGACAAAGGCAGTTCCTTATGGCTGACTTTAGCTGAGTAGACCTCGGTCACATTTTGAAGATTATTGTCGTCGGCGTTGGTGATGGTCATCATTGGGTCGTATTTGAGACCAAGATTCCCTCCTGCCTCCTCATTGAACATTCCATCGACATCGTCATTTTTAACTTTGATTTTCTAGGACAATTTTTTTAGGGTATATAATTAATAAATTATCGTCGACCGATATCCTTGTTGGTGGATAATCATTATGATTATGGGTTATAAACGGAGTGAGACATTTAATACAATACTGTTGACAACTTGAATCAAATAATGATGTGGTTCCATGCCTTCTGGTAAAAAACAATAACTTTAATTTCGAAAGTCGGTAGCAAGAAAAGACACCGACTTCCGAAATTAAAGAAAATTTTTCACTTTTTTAGTGTTTTTTTTGGAAGTCGGTTGTTTTTTTTTGTAAAAAGTTTTTATTTTTCACTTTTTAGTTGTGGTACCTACCCACACAAATTCGAATACCAATCACTACCTGCTATGTAAATTATAACAGTGACGGAGTCAAATAAAATATCGTCTTCATAGACTAAGTGGGAAATATACGTAATTATTGCAGCTAACTCAAAAACTACGCAAGCAAAGTTAATATAACATTTATGGAACCACCTCTGAAGCCTACTAAACAAAAAAGAACCATCAAAATCGATTCATAATTGGCGGAGTAATAGCGGAATATAAAAAAAAAACAGACGAATTGAAAATGTCCCAAGTTTTGAAGAAGTCGGTTAAAAAAAAAAAAGTAAAGTGACTTACAATAACAGGACCCAGATATATTTCCCTAGAAGTGGCAATGTCCAGTGGTGGACCAGGCAACTCCACCTTACGGGTTTGCCTTTTCTTCTTCTCATAAGGCATGAGGTGCTTCAGCACGTTTCTACGCACATGGTATCCTCTGTACGCAGCCTATACAAGAAAGAGATAGAATATGTTTTTTAAGGAGAAGAAAAAAAATTCTATAAACACATTTTTTTACCAAAGGATTCTCGGTTACTTTGGTCACAATGCCCGTCGGGAACCGGATAACCTTGAAAAGGTGGTGGTGTTGGGCAAGGTGGATGGGAAAAGACCACGCGGCCGGTCACCTAACTGCTGGTCAGACCAAGTAACCGCCCTCACTGGACTCTCTGTTACGACCGCCCTCACTGGACTCTCTGTTACGACCGCCCTGAGAGAAGCGGAGAACCAAACCAAATGGAAAAACATCATACATAAATCCACGAAGGCCTTTCAGGGACACGACCCTCAGTAATGAAGCACATGACCAAGAGGAAGAGACACATTTGAGTAACAAAGCTGATTTTGTTGGAACAATACGACTTTTCCGACTGTTGCCGTACTTAGTCGGAAAATTAATAAACCTTTTAAGGCTATTTTTAGATGCGATGTGCCCCAATGTGTGAATGATTTAATTTCCCAGATACTAAATTATAACAGATGGCTTCACTATATTCGACTTTGCAGTCGTGCTAATATGTAAGCTAAGTATATCCATAATACAATTGAATACTGTCACATTAAAGAATTACTTAAATAACACTGATTTTATTTTTGGTACAATTAAGAGAATTTAAGTATTAGGCACAATAGATAACAATGTCATTAATTAAATGTGACCAAAACGCACGTAAAAGTGGCTCAATAGATGCATCGTATTTTTTTTTTTCCTAGACTGTACCTGAATTTTCTCCGTGGCTCGTCGTAATTCGCTGATGGAAGGGTGGGTTTTCTTGTAAATCTCCAGTGTGTGCTGCGCAGCCTTTTCCCAGGCCTCGTCTGGCTCCGTCTTTACACCCTGAAAGTAGGTACAAAGCTGTATCATTAACTACATGTTCCTGGTGAAAGGGATCGTTTGGGGAAAATGCTACGTTACACCATAGCCATTTCGCCCTCGAAGCACTTCTGGGTTTCGGTGGGTATGTTTGTGGCTGGCAGTGAGGTTAGAGGCACATAACCTCTGTAAGAAATCGACACGTTTTTGACCTCTCAACCAGGCATCCTCAGAATGACGATTGACCAGTCGCTAACCCGAACACGACGTGTTGCCACGACGAGCGCTGGATGCAGAGACAACTCTGCGTCCAGTGGCAACACGTCGACTCTTGAGGAATAGTTAAGCGGAATAGGTTACTAAATATGTCTAAGCCTATTGTATTATTTTTTTCAGTGGTTCTTTGTGAGCGTCTCTCGGTAACTAGATTATTTATTAGGTTATTTTTAAGTCGACACCAAATGTCATTTTCGTCTAGCAAATAAAAAACCAGAGTTTCAAATTAATCATCAATCATCAATTCATCAAATTATGCTGCTGGGGAGTTTGTTGCGCCACTTCTTCTTCCCAGGTAAAGCACTAGGAAGTGGTTAAGGGTGGGCGTTTTGGGGACTGTCATATGTAATTTTGACGTTCGAAAAGTGCTGATTCTCAGCCTAGTTTGAATAAATGACTTTTGATTTTATGATCTGATTACCCTCTTCATCAGAGTCTTCCTGTACCAATAGTCCCGGTATGCGTTTCTTGCCACTTGGCACACTTTGCCGGACATTTCTTCATCGAGAGGGTAACGGTGTAGCACCTTCTTTAGTATCTCAGCTTCTCTCACTTTTTCTGTAAAACCAGAAATTCATTTCAATCAATCCTTACGTATATACCTAAAGCCCCAAAATAACTATCACCGGGATTATCTTCATTAGTCACTAGCTGCGCCCCGCGTTTTCACTTGCATAAGTCTCGATCCCGTAAGAGTATAGGGTTATCAGATATCCTATGTCGTTTTCCAGGTCATGGTCTACCCATGTGCCAAATTTCATCCAAATCCGTTCAGCCGTTTTAGCGTGAAAGCGTAACAAACAAACAAACTCACTTTCGCATTTGTATTAAAGTTAGGATTAAATTCTGCACCAAAAGTCGTATCTACGTAATAAAACTTAACTATACTCCATGGGTTTAGGTAGTTAAAAAAGGATAAACAAAAAAAAACCACGTGACTCATAGATGCCAAACCTTTTATTTCAAATGTTAAAATCATAATAAATAGAGTCACATTTTAATTGGCTCTACTTATTTTGAATTTTCGACATATTAGAACACATTTATGAATGTCGGTTTCTCAGATGGTGAAAGAGGTCCGGTTGTACAGCGTTTCTTCTTCGGTGATGGAAATGTGTATACGAAGTTGATCTGACCAGTACCAGCCTCGGGTTCACCCATTTTTCCATGATACGAATTAAAAAACCAATAACGATATATAACAAAAACTAACAATAACTAAATAACAGAAACAAAACAAAGAAACAAGCTAATATTATCACAATCCAAAAAAATCGAAACGCACGCATGCAATCGCAAATTTCGAGAGCGCTGTCAACAAAGGCGTCTGGTTAACCGACTAAACGTAATACCTGCCAATTCAGTTGCCAACCTACGTCACAGTTGTACTCTTCAACTTAGCAACGTTATCTAATTCGTTGTATTTTCTAAAAGGTTTAGGGAACCTGTCTTTTCGGGCTTTTTACAATAGACAGATTACAAAATATTATATCATTATAATAAATCTAACAAAAAAAATGTGCTCAAGCAGTTACATCTACGAAGAGTAGTTTAAGAATTAATGATAAAGTTTAACATACTATAATAAAAGAGGAAATTATCCTGTGTTCGAAAATAAATTTAATTTTGCTATAACTTATTTTTGAACAAGAAAGTGTCAGCTATAAAAACCCTTTTTACGATTTGTTTACCTTTTTTAACTACCTAAACCTTTAGAGTTATAGGATTTATTTCACAGATTTGCCTTTATTTGTACTTATTTTAGGGAACTTATAATGAGAAAGTGTTTTTCTGACTACAGTAAATACTTCGTTGTCTGCTTGAGAATCGATTAGCATTTGGCAATATTGTAAGCGTCCAGTTTGCATACAAATGTCCATAGCTGTCTCAATACTGCATTTCGTTCCGATGTTTCTCCAAGTATGTGGTAAAAAAGTAGGTAGTTTTCGCAACAAGGAATCGCTAACTTTTGAAAGTGTAACTTGTCAAATGACAAACCGTTTCCAGAAAACGGTTGTCTTCTTTAAATAAATGTTTGATATTAAGGGGGATGCGCCAGGGTAGCCCGCGAAATTCAAATTTTCTTACGTTTTTTGCAATTTGCAGGTCGGTGTTAGATTGTATGTTGATCTAAATATGATTTGCGCACGTAACAAATATGGATTTACAGAATTATAAACATTAGAATCAGCAATACAACTCTCTAAGTTCATGAAAGTCTCAAAACTCATGATTTCATGAAATCTCGACATACAATCTAACACCGACCTGCAAATTGCAAAAAACGTAAGAAAAATTTGAATTTCGCGGGCTGCCCTGGCGCATCCCCCTTAATATGAGAGTGCATATTCTTGGTTCGATTTTAATCTCGTAGAATATTTGGACATTTCAAGTGATTGTTGTTTGTTTTTCAATTTGGAGTTTGACATTTGCACCTGTCAAATTAGTCTACGAGATTAAAAGACAGACTTTAGTCAAGTATACTATCGATCCGCCCGTGCTTCGCACTGAGCGCATCGGGTCCAGAACTATCCTATCTTCAAGCTGGAACCAACCACACACAATAAAAAAAATCATTGAACTCGGTTGGGTGGTTTCGGAAATTAGCGTGTACAAACATAGTGACACGTGGTTTTTATATAATTAAGAATAAAATGAGGCACGCTTACATTTACATTTGCAGTTGGGAAATATACTTTGAGATTTACTATTGAAAAAACTATGATAAATACCTTATACTCGTATACTTTATGTCTAATTTCTTAGAATAAAAGAGAACGACTTTAGAATATTATTTTCTTGCTGTAACACAGTCTGGCGTCAACGAAGCCTCGTTTACGTTCATACATCGGTACTCTAATTCACATGATCAATCATAATCTGAATAATTTCGAAAGAGATTACTAATCCATTGCTTCATATGTTCGAAAAATGTGTCTGCTCAACAACGTAAATAAAGCAATGTTGTTGAACTGTCAAAATGAAACAGGTTGTGATTGATTTTAGGTTACTCAATTAGGGTGCTGTTCATAAACGCACGCCGGTAGCGAGTACTACGCACCTGATCTTTCTGAAGAAGATCACCAATAAGATCAGTCCTCCTAGGATCCCAGCGTTTCCACTCACACACTCATATCTGCCTAGTAAATATCTTTTGTCAATCTACATAATGTGGGCCAATTCATATACAATGAACATGCCTATTTCGTTTTTTTTTGAGCCCTCATCCATATAGGCTACTTCCCAGACACGACATAAATACATTATGAACATCATCATCTGCCTAGCCTTTTCCCAACCATGTTGGGGTCGGCTTCCAGTCCAACCGGATGCAGCTGAATATCAGTATTTTACATGGAGCGACTGCCTATCTGACCTCCACAACCCAGTAACTGGGTAATACGATACCCCTTGGCAAGACTGGTTGTCAGACTTTCGGGCTTCTGACGACCCGTAACGACTGTCAAAGATCCACAAATGACAGCCGGGACCAACGCTTTAACGTATTTTCCGAGGCACGGAGGAGTCTCGATATGTAAAGATGGTCACCTATCCACGGACCAAATCCGGCAAGCGTAGCTTAACCTGATGAATCGACCCATGCGGCTGTTATTACTTAGCTACGAATTACATTATGAACAATAAGACCTTTAGGATTCCCAATCATTAGGATCGTCTTCATACCATTTCCTTCATCAGGCCGTTCTCCTTCAATCTCCTCCTTAATGATGGCAGCCAAATCATCAGCCTGGCGTCGATCCAAGCCTAGCTGCAGTAGATGCTCGGCCACGGTTGGTCGGCAGTCACAAAGGTCGTCCAGTATTTTGACCGCCATGATGCCGTGTTCGCGGGTGATCAGTAAAGCTGATAGGTAGTTGGCTATGAAGTCTAGTATCTTTGCTGGTTGCCAGCGTAGCACCTGGAATGAATGAATTTATTAATGAAGGGGACGGCTTCTCGTTATCAGTGTAGTTGTGATAAGCTATTTGAATTTTATTCTCTCGTATCGAAACGAACTGTAAGAACAGTTTATGTCGAGATAAAACATTTGCCAGGAGACAAAAGGAGATCTTTCATTTTGGGCTAAATCATCATCATCATCTGCCTAGCCTTTTCCCAACCATGTTGGGGTCGGCTTCCAGTCCAACCGGATGCACCTGAATACCAGTATTTTACATGGGCTAAATAATGAAAGGATAATCCAAACAAAAAAAAAAAACCGTTAGAACTTGTTACTCTCTTCACTTTTCACTATTGGACCAAATCTGTAGGGCAATTTCCTGCGCTATACTACGATTTTAAATGTGTTTTAGTTAAAATAATTAATAGTAATCTATTTAAAGTAATACCTTGTAGTAATAAAAAATGAAAAGAAAACCGTAATGTTTTGGAATATAGCTCTTTCTTTGTTTGACCGGCACAATTAATTTCACATTTAGCCCAAAAATGTATGGACGGTGAATGATCTCATTTGTAATTGATTCTTACAAACTACTGATATTGAGCAGTTTAGATTAGTAGCCAACTGAAATATAGTGTAAAGGCCCACCATCAAATTTAAATTCAAAGCATTTATTCGTGCAATTAAACCATTAACAGGCACTTTTGGATTACCAAGGAGGAGTTGGTGAATCAAAAAGATCAACCTTGTTGCTCATTCTAAAGTATAAAATATTTCTATCGGGAAGAACGAGCAAGAAACATCGGTTACATCGTAATTATACATTATTATATATGTGAGAACGATGAAGAAAAACGTGCAGTGCAGTAAAAAGATCTTCAACACATGCAGTTTTTGCAATCCCAGACGCTGGCATGTCGATGGCAGTCACCAGCGCGTCGCTACTCCACAGGCCATGGTTATTCGGTTGTTCAAGCTTTATGATCTGATAAAAACTGTACATAACATCCTATCAGGCTCTAATGATCTAAGTGTTTTACCAAGGGCCCCAAGGGGTCATGTAACTCAGTATCAGAGTTGTGTAGGCCATATAGGCAGTCGTGACATGTAATGTTCTGGTATTTCTGCATCTGGCTAGACGTCAATCAGACACCAACATGTGTAGTTGGGAAAAGGCTAGGCAGATGATGATGTTGATGTAGGCCTGAAGGTACCTATTTAAGGGTCTACCTCACGTGTGATATCCGACATGAGCTCCTTAAGTCCTTCGGGGACGGTGAACACGTTAGAACATCCATGTTTCTGCAGGAATTCGTTCATTTCATTATATTTTCAGAAACGTCACAATATTTTTGTCTTTTTTATGCCTTTTTAAATGACACTATGACAGTCGTGTTCTTTGACGTTCTTTGAATTTATTTATTTATCATAGATTATTTAAAACTTCACGGTCGATCTTTTTCTATCTTATGGGTTAGACCAAACGAGCGAATACTCATTCTATCCCCACTCCACCAAATTATTTTGGTGTAAACAGAGAAGAAGCATTCTTTCGTTGTTCTATATTGTTTGCTGAGATTCTATGGAATGTTCTAAGAATGCTTGCTTGCTTGAACTACACGGCGCAAGAGCGTACGAGCAGTTGCCTAGAGCGTTCTTTCGTGTACGGACGTGCTCACTCCTCGAAGCGGTCTTTTCGAAGCGTTCTTGTGGTCTAACTCGACCGCTAAATATCTTATTTAATTATGAATTGGACTTATCATAAACCACATTATCCAGTCTCCTTCTTTTAATTAAATCGTCACCCACCAGCGTCTCCTACCTTTTTATCTTCAATGATGTGCAGAACTTGCAATTACAATATCACTCTCAGAGTCAGACATAGTGCACCTAGTCTACAATCGTCCACAGACACTTGACGAATAAGCAATGCGCACTCGTTCGCCTGATCTAAACATCTCAAGAGCATGACTGTGCAAATTATGGTGTAACTGAAGAAAACGAATAATCGTTTAAACCAAAAAAGCAACAATCAACGACGCTCTGTGGTTTCGTTCTAGCTCTAGCTTTTTAATTAAGGCGTTAAAAAAGTAACTTTACAAACTTTGAGAGGTGCTTTAGAACATCGAACTGAATAACTTTTACTATGGGACCAACTTTGAAATCGCGAATGTATAAAACTAGGCGCAGTAGGTATTAAACTTTAGTATGGAACAGCAGATTTTTTTTCCGCGATTTCAAAGTTGGTTCCAAGTTATTCAATTCGATAGTCTGAAGCACCCATACAGCACCTCTTAAAGTTTGTAAAGTAAATTTGTTAACACCTTTTCATGTATATTCTTTTGGTCTAAAGTTTAGATCAAACGAATATACATAAAAAGGCGTTCTTCTAAAGACTTTTAGACTCTAAACCCATCTTTAGAAACATACCTCTTCAAGAGAGTAAAGATCTTATATTCGTCCTATTCAAACAAATTATTGAAATTAAAAAAATAATTATATGGATTGTACACACGGCTACACATCAAGCTACACATTTCCAGTATAAGCTTGCATTGTACGGAAATCCTATACAATGCGAGATCAGCATAAACTGGAAATGTATAACTTGATGTGTAGCCGTGTGCACAGCAGCTACAATCATTGGTCATGTTTCAAAGAGCTTGAAGCTACATTCAACCAGGAAGGAAATAGATAACCTGTATGACACCGAATAATTACATTTAATATAAAGAATTCAAGAATAATAATCAGTGGGATAAGTAATCAGTCATTATGTGTGGAACGCTTAGACTAGCACTATACAGTGTCATAAGAATAATATTATGTATTATGTGGGTATGACACAGTAAAATTGTGAGAACCGTTAGTTTGTAATGTATCGGTATTATTTCAGTTAGATTATAAACTGTCGAAAAATTATGAACAGGGTGAAATGGGTTAGGTTGGGCGAGAACTGTTATCCACCGAGCGCGAGCCGAGTGAGCGCTAATTCAAAGTTGATTGTAGCAGTCGCAGCTAGGTGTCGTGGCAAGGTATTTAGTATTAGCGCAAGTTGCGTTACGTGGCAAAACTAGCAAGCAAATTTGATACCAGTTCACAATTAAGTATTCGATTATTACTTATACTACATGTATATAGATTATAAACTAAAAAGTTAATAAATAAACGGTGACATAAATATATACTACATAATCCGCCACACGAGCCCAGTGCGGGTTGACCCAGCAATGGATCGTAAACCCACATTACGCAAAAAAAGGCATATTGTGCCCAATTTATTCAAAACATTAAGAAAAAGAATCACTCTGTTCGTCTGACGCAATCTCCAAATCTAGTGAACTGGTTTCAAAAATGTGGTTTGTATCTATCAAACTGAGGCTTTATTGTTTTCATTACTGATTGGTGAACTTATGGAGGTACCTATACGATAAGTTATGTGCATTCATATTAAAAGTCTTATAAATGTAGGTATGTAGCAACAAAACACAACAAACGATTTGGTAATAATTATTAAGTAGACATTGTAAGACATGGCCCGATGATTTGCCAAGTAGGTGTATCCCTAATAGAGTTAAATTTTTTAAATAACAAACGCATTCTTGTTAAATTAAAATAAATTCATTAAATAAAATACCCATTTATGACAATTTACTCATCACTGTTCTTTATTCTTTGTTTAGCACCATATAAAGTTGATCCCGCAAATGAATATGATCGCCTTTAACTCACCCACAAAACGTTTGAAGCAGAGGGACTAGGAAGCTCATTCATAATTGGTCAATCGTACGCATGACTAATGAAATTAGCATCGAGTTATCTTCATGTTATTTGAAATTGAACCGTGTTGCTTTGTGATAAGGGTGTCGGTTTTGTTAATGGCCGGTATTATTAAGGTTGTATGGTTATGTACTGATTACAGCATGTCATTCGTAGTGGGTAGCCGCGATGAGTGGCGGTGTGCAGTGATACAGGACAATCTGTCTGTTATTATTGATAAACATGTGTAAATATTACATCTGATAAAGTTTTTCGTGTCACTACGACACATGTGTTCAGTGTAGAGAGTAAAAATAGATGTACCGACATTTTTGTGAGCGAAAACGGTTTTGTGAGTAAAAAAGTTAGAAAAAAATTAAGATTCGGAAAAGGAGGAACACTTTTACGTAGAACAAGAAAGGAAACGCAATTAAAGAAAAGAAAATACAAAACAAATAATATCTTCGATACAAGGACAAAGAAGAAACAAAACATTGCGTGAATAACCAAAGACAGTAAACCAAAACTTTACCAAAATGGATATCACAACAGCAAGAGCGATATCCATGCTCACATTGGGCTTGGGAGCCTTCTTCTCAGGAATGCTACCAGCGTGCTTCTCAGAAGCAGCTAGACAGAGACATCCTCTGTTGCTATCCTGCTTGCTCTGCTTCGGAGGAGGCGTCCTCTTATCCACCTCCCTAGTCCACATGCTACCAGAAACAAGAGAACATCTACCACAGTATTCAGAACTAACGCTATGCATTGGATTCTTCACTGTGTACTTAGTAGATGAGCTAACTCATCTGTTCTATAGCAGTGGTAATCATGAAAGGCATAACCATGTGAGTGAACAGACCAGGCTGCTGCCAAGAGACCATGATGGAGAAATGAGGGACAGAGAAGGAGCATCGGAGATGTGCCATGTTAGCCATAATGAACCTTGTAATAAGAGCAATTCTAGTGTGGTGGGACTGCTCTCTGCGTTGTTTGTGCATAGTGTGTTGGAAGGACTGGCGATTGGGTTACAGGAGAGTGCTACACAGGTAATTATTGCATTTGTTTTTATTGTTATTTAACACGCATGTTCGCGAAATTTCACGGATTTATATTTTGGATTTTAAATTCATAATAATCTTTTGGGCACCTGTTTAAGTCATGAGCTATCCGAATATAAAACAATGTGTCTGTGGTGGGAATGCTAGGCATGGGCCGCGATAGGCCTCGACAGGTTAGGCCGCACTCCAGGCCGCGATAGGTCTCGACAGGCCGTATGACTACAGCTTTAGCCTTATCGTATAGGTATCCTAAATATCAACATTTTACCTGGATTTATTTATCAAAGATTCACACATAGCCCGCCTTTTTCTAAGCTTTATTCACGTAACGACAATTTTGGTGAACTACTAACTACTTAAAATTCACTCACTGACAGACGACGCACAGCCTAAGCAGCTGGCTCTAGAAGCTTGGATTGTTGCGCAAGATTTCCTTACATAAATGCGAAATGCGTTCAAAGAAAGTGGGCACTAATCTAATCTAACTAGCCTATGTCCCACTGCAGGGCAAAGGCCTCCCTAAACCGCCCTACCCCGCCCACTCCTACTCCCTAGGCCTAGGGCTCTTTTCCACCGTAATTTTGTCTATTTATTACATACTGTTTTTTGCTAGTAGGCCTTTCGGTCGTCGTGCGTTTAGTAGGACCCAATCAGAGGTGGAGCTCTTTTTTTTTTTTTTTGAGGGTTGGAAATCATCAAATGTCTTCTCCCGCTCTGGGCGGAGCGGGAGGGCGTGTCAGACTTTTACTGATTAAAACCAACCCGTGTTCCTTCAGTTGCCTGTTGCCTAGGGTCCTGGTATCCCTTTCGGACTTTCCCGCAACGCTGGCAAGTGGTGGTGCACTAAGGAAAGGTTTTTTGAAAATTTATCTGTTTTCATGAAAGTTCGTTATTTTCATGGCATCGGGTGCACGGCTTGCCGTGATGATTCTATCTATAGGTATAATTTATTTATTTATTTATTGGGGACAAAAAACAGTTACATGCTACAAAATACAGAAAAATAATTAAACTAAGATTTAACAAACATGTAACCCACACCATTGTCCACGTTTTAACTAAAAATTAAAAGAAGTGCTGAAGACAAGTGACTAAATAATAAAAAATAAAAAAATACAACAAGTGATCGCCGCCAATAGTGCCAATATTACAATGTTACTTAGCTTAATTTAACTTGAATTTCTAGCTAAACAAAATATCCAGAGCCTTTTTCTTAAATAATTGCTTAGATATTCTTAAATAATTGCTATAATAATTACGATGCATGATACGAGGGACTTTTTCTTTTGTTATTTTATTTTACTTTATTTGGGAAAACAAACGGTTACACATTACAATATGGTTAAGAACTTAAAACTAAAATGGTAATATAAATGTATAACCAACAACATTTTCCACATAATATAAAAAAGTTAAACTAACATGAACATCGTGCGATGTAAAGTACATAGACTTGAAAGTATGAATAAGTACTAGTAATAATTATGTACGAGTATGATGCATAATTATTCAACCAGAACGCAGGCAGGTAGCTTTGTTTTAAAATTAACCTCTTCTAGTTGAGTCGGATACCTATCGGGCATATGAATGTAGAAAGAGCTAAACAAAGAGAAAGCGAGGCAAAGCTGATATACAGACATAACTTCATATAGGGTTTTTAGGGTTCCGTGCCTGAAAAGGAAAAAACAGAACCCTTATAGGATCACTTCGGTGTCTGTCTGTCAGTCTGTCAAGACCCTCTATCTCAGTAACGTGTGGAGGTATCAAGTTAAAAATACATAGGTCTACGGTCCCTCGGAGCTCTACAAAAATCAAGTTTCTACGTCAGTGCAATAAACAGACATATTTTGATACTCGCAAACAAATTCATCCCAACTACGGAACCATTTATTGTGCGTTGTTCGACACGCTCTTGGCCGTTTTTTTTTTCTTTCAATTTGCTCTCTAATATTTGAAAACATTAACATCAAGAACAGTAAACATTTATAAGAGTTACAATGGTTGTGTTCTGCTTGAGATATGAGCGATGCGTGGCGTCACGCCATTTTCAAAACCAAAACCTTGGTAGCATAAATATTACGAGTTTTTACTTTGAGGAAAAAACGGAACGATATTCCAGCCAGGCAGACACTTAGCTCACATATTCAAAGACTATCTTTGCCTGCGGCTGCGCCTACGTGGAGATTGGAAATTATCCCACGGACACTCCATATCATATCAACTCCAAATACACGGGAATATTCAATATGTCCTGACCCAGCTTTATAATTGCATAACTTATTTTCGATTGACTGTCAAAATGAAAGATTAATTTGTTTTATTTTGACAGTTCAACAACATTCATTGCGTTATTGACGTTGTTGAGCAGAATTTTTTTCGAACTTATGGAGCCATGGATTCTTATTGATCTTGTATTATGCAATTAGGGTGTAGGGGGCCTACCACCAGCGCTTACAGCAGTATTATTTTAATGTTACTTCAGTGGGGGAAAGAGATGGAGCTATAAGTCCTGTAGAGCTTCATCTCTTTCCTACACTGAAGTAATATTTAATATTACTGCTGTAAGCGATGGTGGTAGGCCCCCAAGTCTATGGAGGTCTATGGTCTACCTGTGTGCCTAATTTTATTGAAATCCCTTAAGCCTTTACGGCTTGGAAATGAAAAGGTTACAGACAGACAGTATTCAGAGTAACTTTGGCACTTTAACAATATAATATTAAATTGGATTTAGTTTGATAATAAGTAAAAAGAAAACATTCATCCTGTATCCTCGAAGGGCTCGGCAGAGGTGTACATCGTTATCTAGAAACACTGGGAAAAAGCAATTATCACTGTGCCTCACCTGGGAATTGACACCGGTTGCAGCGCTGTACCTACACATAAATAACAAAAAAATTAAATACATATAAAAAATTGTTGGCCTTTATTTTGTTCGTACAATGAATTGCCTGTCCTCTTTATAAGCAGATAAAATGTTTAAAAATAAAAAACTGTATCCTACACAAGCAGATAGTGTTCAAAACAACGCAACGGTAGGATGGATATACATAAAGTATTATGTCTGTACTGTATTCTTTGAATTCTTTGAATTCATTGAATCCTAAATCCATACTAATATTATAAATTCGAAAGTAACTGTCTGTCTGTATGTTACCTTTTCACGTCTAAACCACTGAACGGATTTCGATAAAATTTGGCAAGGAGAAAGATGGCATCCCGGGGAAGAACTTAGGGTACTACTTTTTATCGACATACCACGCGGGTGAAGCCCCGGGCGGAAGCTAGTATTATAAATGCGAAAGTGAGTTTGTTTGTTTGTTACGCTATGACGCTAAAACGGCTGAACGGATTTAGATGAAATGTGGCACATGGGTAGACCATGACCTGGAGAAGGAAGTAGGAAATTTTTTATTCCGATGATCCCACGGGATCGAGACTTATGTGGGTGAAACCGCGGGGCGCAGCTGGTTATATTATAAATGCGATAGTGAGTTTGTTTGTTAAAATTTCAACGCTGCAAACTGATTCACCCAAAGGGAGGGGTCTCCTCTGGCCCTGAAATCGGTTATTGTGGTGCTGTGGGCGTAGCGACCTATACCTTTCACTCGTAATCTTTAAATAGCCGGTTACTGATATATAAAGGTCTAAGATACGCTCCAGTGAACTTAAATTGATAAACAAAACTGATCTGTTTCCCACGCAAATAAACTAAATAACATAACATCACTCCTTGATGCCCCGAAAAGTTAGGCAGAGGTGTACTTATACGACACCCACACTTCGCCATTTATGTTTAAGTCCCATGTAATAGGGGGCGAGCCTATTGCCGGCAACCAGGTACAAATCTAGACTCCGGGCTGCTACTGCGATATTCCAGATCGAAAAACCCAAAAATATTTTGATCAACTCGGGAATAGAACCCAGGACCTCATGCTGAGCAGTAGCGCTGGCGCTTGCGACCACGGAACATTTGCATCAGGGTCAATGACCTTTTCCTCGGCTATTAAGTATACGATCATTGCTTCTCTTACTTTTAAACACAGTAGTACCTACGTTCCCGTGACATATTTTCCGACATGCACTCGGACGAAGCCACAGATGAAAGCTAGTATCCTACTAATATTATAAATGTGAAAGTTTGTGTGTTTGTGTGTTTATGTGTTTGTGTGTTTGGATGTTTGTTACTCAATCACGCAAAAACGGCTGAATGGATTTGGATGAAATTTGGCAAACAGATAGTTTATAACCTGGATTAACACATAGGATACTTTTTAACCCGATATTCTCACGGGATCGAGACTTACGCGGGTGAAACCGCGGGGCGCAGCTAGTATAATAATAATAAATATAATGTTCTAAGCATAATCAGCTATCTAATTGCGTAACCTATTTTCGTAACCGATTAAGACTAATTTGTTTCAATTTGACAATTCAACAACATTCATTGCGATAATTACGTTAGTGAGCAGATTTTTTTTTCGAACTTAAGTATCAATTTTTAAGCAACTAGCTTCCGCCCGCGGCTTCGCCTGCGTGGTATGTCGATAAAATGTTCTTTCTCAGGCTCTAGACTATTTGTGTACCAAATCGGTTCAGTAGTTTTGGCATAAAAGTGCGACAGACGGACAGAGTTACTTTCGCATTTATAATATAATATTAGTAAGGAAGTAAGGATTTGTTTCAAACCGATTCAGATTCTGATTGATCGCCACGGTAAAACATTCCAAAAGCGCAGATAGCAAGCGTCGTGAATTTGTGATCACTGATCGCCACGGTATACAAATAAATTGGCTTTCATTTTTACTCGATCACCTATGACCTATGCCATTGTAAAAAATTATGTAACATTTCATCACCACGTTATATAAAATTACCAGCGACCCGTCCCTGTTCGCACAGTTTTTACGACTTGACAAAACATCGAGATTTATTTGCAACTATAGCTACGCCCCGCTGTTCCACCCGCGTAAGTCTCGACACCGTGGGAATATCGGGGAATATAATAATATTGTGTTTTCCATCTAGAATTCCTCAATAGCAGCCTGGATTCTAGATATGTGCCCGGTTGATGGCAATAGGTTCTCCCAAATTACATGTGGGTGTACACATGGCTACACATCCAGCTATACATTTCCAGTATAAGCTGACCTCGCACTGTACGGAAATCCTTTAAAATGCGAGATCAGCATAAACTAGAAATGTATAGCTTGATGTGTAGCCGTGTGTACTATGGGTATACCTCTGCCTAACCCTAATTAATTACAAGCAATCAAGCCACGTTATTCTCATAGTGAATCAAAATTTTGGTACTTATTGCACCGAAACTTGAAACATGAACATGGCAAAACCGGTTTGACGAGTGTATTTTGAACAAAAAACTGTGCAAAACTGTAATGGCTTTCCTGATTGCGTCCTTTACATGACCGTTTTCAAAACAACTTAACAGATATTCATTTGATTAATTAAGTAGGTATCTAAAACTTTTTGTTTTAATAATTTTGATTTGTTGATTGGATTTTTAAAGCCACGAATTCAGATCCAAATGATAAAATTACGAATCCAAAAGTAAGAATCCTTTTCTTTCAGGAAAAAAGGATTCTTACTTTCACTCGACTACGGCGAAGCAAAAAGAAGGGTTATGATTTTCACCGGTATGTATTTAAGAGTATAATACGATAAAGTAAGTAATTTGAGAAATTTGTTTTCGTGCGAGAATCGAACACCTACCTTAAAACTGCTAAACAGGTCCATGGTGACGTCCCAATAGCCATTTTAATGGACATGGCAGGCCATCAGGTCATTTGTACCTAGTTCCCCAGACTTGGCAGACTGTTTGGTGGAAACAGTTCGTCCACAGAAGCGGAACCGGCCACAGAAGAGTCCCCATGCTCTGTAGTAAGTACTACAGAGCACGGGGACGCTTCAGTGGCCGGTTCTAGAGTAGGTACTGTCAACAATATCTATACAAACCAAGCGTGTCTGTTTACTCGCACACGACACAAAAATGACAAAAAAATAATGACAGTAATGATGGAAACTATACGGCTTTGAAGGCGGTCCATGACAGAAGTTATGCACTTAACGCACTTTCGGCGCCACGAATTGTATTAGTACTGCCGTGTTCTGTGGATAGTACTAGCTTTTGCCCGTGGTTTCACACGCGTGGAGGTCGGAAATTATCCCACGGAAACATACTACCGGGATAAAAATGTATGGTATGTCCTAACTCCTAACTCAGGTCATGGTATACTCATGTGCCGGTTTCGTAAACATGAGTGCACTTAGTGAGGTGTAGTTTGAATGTAAATGGTTGTAAATTAGTCCAAGTGGGCGTCTATGCACAGAACGGAGGTGTAGTTGGTTGGGGGTTGTTTTGTTCGCAGCGCTCTGTCTTGGGTTTTTTTTATCCTGATATGATCCAGCCTGTCCAATGTTGCTGTCCTCCCGTCAGTGACGCCCTAAGCCGAGGTTCGTACCCCACAGGGGGTGCCCATATCGAGCTGTCGCCTTGCTTATAATTTATGCCTTGGCTGGAGGCCAAGTTAGTAAGTTAAGATAGCCACCTCAGGATAGCGTCAACTATTTTATTTGGTCTGAGCCTTTTGTTATGTTATTACGTCCTCGTGGGCACAGTGATGAGCGTTAGACTTGCTTTGTTGACCAAACGTAACGTCAAACACCTTTGTTTTACTGTTTGCGAATGTAACACCTATTATACTATCAATATAATTATCTAGGCAAACAATAAAATGTTAATAAACAACAATTAATACCATGTTCCACTATTTTCGTCTAGTACATTTCCTTACGAGCGATATCACTATTATCTACAATTATTGACCCACATACTGTGATACTTCTCTTGTGATAACAGATACCTTCGTAACGAAACCGTTACTCCTCACTCCGTTACTGATATGGAGTTACTAATAATCCGTGGTAATAATAACGGATAAGATTGTTATTATAATGATATTTTGTTTGTGGAAAAAAGTGAAACGTAGGTATGGATAGCGGTCGATCGACGTCGAACAGTCAATATTGATAGTCGCAAATCGTAATCGATAGTCGATCAAGGTATACTATTGTATAGAACCAAGTTCTTGTAAAAAGCGTCAGCGTACCTCGCGACATTCAAATTTTCTTACGTTTTTTGCAATTTGCAGGTCAGCATCAGGTTGTATGTTGATTTAAATACGATTCGCGGCCGTATTAAATATTTATTTTTATAGAATTACCATAAAAATCATCAATACAACTCTTTATATTATTATAATCCTATTGAATGAAAATATGTGATTTTAGGATTAAACGTATGAAGTTATATTGCTGATTGTAATGATTATAATTCTTTATAGCCATATTTGTTACGGTCGCGAATCATAAATTTTAATCAAGATACAACCTGACACTGACCTGCAAATCGCCAAAAATTTAAGAAAATTTGAATTTCGCGGGCTACCTTAGGGCATCCCCATTAAAACATAGCTGTGCTGCTGGGTAATTAGTTGCGCCACTTTTTTTTCCCAGCTAAAGCACTAAATAGTGGTGTATGGCGGGCGTTTTGAGGGACTTTCTTTATAAATTTGACGTCAGAAAGTTCTCATCCTCAGCCTCAGACGAAATAAAAAACCAAGACCGAGCGCTGCGAACAATACAGTGAATCATGTTAAAACTACACCACCGCTCTGGGCATACACGTTCACACACCCACATTTACAACTATTTACAATGACACTACAATCAAACTACACCAAACCAAGAGCACACATGTTTACGAAACCGGACTCACGTCACTATTGACAGCACTCTGTCTTGGTTTTTTATTTGGTCTGAGTCCTCAGTCTACTGAATTGTGATTAAGATTAATCGATGAACGTAATCAGGCTGCCGTGCACCACCCTGGATCGATCTAACTTCTGAACAGTCGATATCATCGATCCAGCCCAATCTAGTAACACTATAACGTTATTCCAGCAATAGGTACCAACATAGAATAGTCAACAAAGAAGCCTGAGGACTGTAGAATTATAGTGATGATTTAAATCAATAAAAAGACTACACTTCTAATATTCAGCAGAAGGATGAAGCCACACATTATGCCGCAGACATTGACACGGCCATGATACACACAATAGATTTATTAAGAGCCAACTTGTAAATAATATTTATTTTTTGCCGGAATAAACATGTTAATCGGTTGCAATTATAAATACATATTTGGTACCGACTGAAATAATGACGTACCACTTTGTAGTTTAGCTTCATTTTTATTGACCAGCTGAAGTTGCCATCAATGAAGACAGGACTTGGACGAAACACTCTCTGGGGCATTAAGGTAGGCTAGTCAGCCATAGTGGCATTAAACAACAACAATTGGTGCAACATGCTAAATGGTGGCCCTAGAGACCATTCATTACCTAACTACTAATGTGAAAGCAAAAGTGAGTCAGTAAGCTGTGGCACCGGATAAACTAATGAACCCAATTTTATTACCTACGACTCTGGGTGGCCCCGAAAATATACGGGAGTTCCTGACGCAAGTTTTCACTCTTGATGGGGTACGTAAAAGGCGAAGATTTAAATCAAACGCAGGCCGAGCAACGTGGACATCGATGCGCTTAGTCACAGTATAATAAAATAACAGTATCATGTCCAGTGACCTTGAAATAACTACCTACGGCTGCTCGGTAGACTGTTGCGTACTCGTATAGGATACTGTGATTTCGAAGCGCGTCGTATCGGCCGTTTTCTACGAAAACATAATACTGTTATTTATGTATACTGTGGCTTAGTTATTAATTAATTGTTTTCAAAGCAATTGAGTAATACCGTAGATTAGTAATACAATTAACAAATCGTTACCTACGTGACTTTTGGCTTTTGTTTCTTTCGACGAGTCGCGTATTGCACACAGTCTTGCAATTATTACTAATTTATGTGATTAAATATACATTTTGTAATGTTAAACTATTCCTTTTATAGCTAAATGGTTACTTGTTTTATCAAGTTATTCGTGGTTAATCATATCAAGACTTACTTAATATAAACTCAGGGAAATTAATCGTTTGCGGGAAAGTCCGAAAGGGATACCGGGACCTTGGCAACAGGCAACTGAAGGAACACGGGTGGGTTTTAGTCAGTAAAAGTCTGACATGCCCTTCCGCTCCGCCCAGAGCGGGAGAAGTCATTGGATGATTTCCCACATTCAAAAAAAAAAAAAAGGAAAATTAATCGTTAAGCAAATTAATTTCTAACTCGAATCGTCCGTGTATTCAAAACACAAGTTGACAAAGACAAAAATTGAACTGCACCATAATTGCGTAATTACACGATCAACCAAATCTGAATCGTTTTGAAACAGATTGTTAAACCATTGCTTCATATGTTCTAAAAAAAATCTGCTAACAACGTAAATAACGTAATGAATGTTGTTGAACTGTCAAAATGGAACAGATCGTTTACCAGAAATCAGAATGTGTTACGCAATAAGAAAAAAAGAAAAAAAAAATCGCTTTTTATTTTATTATTTATATTTTGTGTTTCTTTTTTTAGATAGCTATTAACATTATTAAGTTGGTTCATTCGCCGAAAGACAAATAATTAAATGTCGATGATAGTAACATTCATTTTAAGATACTGGCCTTCACCTTTATCAACATGTATGAATTCGCAAGCAAAAGTATTAGGAAGATTTTAAAGGCCACTATAAACACTACCTCCTGATAACTTTTGACTGTTGAGTTTATTATGATTGTGAGAATATTATACAGAGGAATTAAAAATTGCATCGTAACAACGTTTTATTTATATGTAGGTTCTTGATACCAGCCATGGGTGGCCATCCATAACATACCGAGGCCCCTGCGGGCCTCCGAAACGTCCCGGCAGTCATTTGAAAATCTTTGACAATACGGATAGTCACCACCATCACCCGAAATCAAAATCAAAATCAAAAGTCATTTATTCAAACTAGGCTGAGAATCAGCACTTTTCGAACGTCAAAATTACATAAGACAGTCCCCCAAAACGCCCTCCCTTCACCATTTCCTACTGCTTTGAAAATATGGCAACTAGGTGATACTGTGGGGCATCGTGTTTACCAGTAACGAGCATTCGCTTCATGTAAAATGCTAGTACCTATTCAGCTGTATCCAGTTAGACTGGAAGCCGACCCCAACATAGTTGAGGAAAAGGCTAGGCAGGCGCTGATGTAGGTTCTAGATACCTACCTACTTTTAAGTTCCCGCATAAAATATTATGTGAAACGATCACGATACGCTTTATGCATTTTAAGGAAAACTCATAAAAAATTGGTGTTGGGTCTAATAGGAAAATAGATATATAATACTAGCTGATGACCGCGGCTTCTCCCGCGTGGATGACGGTTATGATATATTAAAACCTTCCTCGAAAACCACTCTATCCATTTGTGAAAACAGCATGAAAATCGGTGTAGTCATTTTTGAGTTTATCGCGAACAGACAGGCAGACAGACGCGGCGGCGGACTTTGTTTTATAATAGTTATGAAGATATAGATAGAATAGTAATAGAGGAAGTTATGAAGTTAGGATGGCAGAGACTTGTCAGCAGTACCAGCAGTTGTACGGCATTCCCGTTATTTATTCCTGTTATTATTACCTATATATTATCATTCCTTTTATTTATTGTTCTTTTCAGAGTCGTTTTCAAAGATAATAATTATTATTTTGAAATATTCCTGATGTTGGATTTATGATGATAGGTGTTTTGCACGGATCGATTGAAATCTCATCATTATTATAATCATTCTCTTGCCCTTGTCCCAATGTATTTTTCTTCCTTAATTCTCTTTTCGTCATCTCGGTAGTCACCCATAATTATCATCTTTCTGGCAGTACATCCATCGATAAATTGGTTTTCACCTATACTCCATTTGAAATAAGATTAGACATTTAAAAATATGCCTTTTTTACAGTCCGTTCAAACGATTTTGACTCTTAAAGCTTACTACTTAAAGGTACTCTTAAAGCCACCCACAGCTCACGACATTTTCCTGACATCTACCATCCTTATATGCTAATACTATAAATGTGAAAGTCTCTGTATGTGTGTTACCTTTTCACAGATTTCGATGAAATTTAGCACACATGTAGATTATGATCTAGGTTAGAACAAGTGATACTTTTTTATCTTGGTAGTGCGTCCTCGTGGGATAATTTCCGATGTCCACCCACCACCACCTTCCACTCAATCTTAGTAGGTAAATACGGGCAATAGGGTACAGTCTTATTTGTCACCAGGGGCCCTAAAACGCCCACATTAGCAATTCCTCTAAAAGTAATTAATTTCCAGAATTCCCAGCTGTCATTAGCAATTCTTCTAATTTGAAAACAAACAAAAGCAATTCATAATTTGTCGACCATTTTACGAATCTCCATACAAAACTGTCAAACAGATGAATTATTGCGTATTATGAATCAGCCCGCAGATCATACTATGAATTGTCAGTTTGTGACATATAACGATGTTTCATAATATTTTCCCAGTATGATTCTGCCAAAATGGCCATTTTTAGACCCTCATACTATTTAAAATTTAATTTTTTTTTTCTGTGTATAGCTGTAAACGTCTTTTATTTTCAGTCACCGTTTTATCTCTGCCCGGTGCTAATTGGGTTAGGCAAGGCAGCATTATGGCCAAGGTTAGGACACATAGATAACTAAAATAATTGAGATGTTGCTGAACTGATTTACAAAAACAAAATGCAAATCATTACCTACTTACGGTTCTTTTATTGCACAAGGAAAAACCTGGTAGCAATTCTAACAGATATGAGGAAAATGGCTTTAGAAATCAAAGCCTTAGGCAGGTCACGTCAGTAGAGGTGATACCGGTAACCTTTACTGTCGGGATGATTTAAAAAAACAGGGTCCTTAGTGTCTGATCCTCTGCCTCCAAGGGGTCCGCTTCGCCTGCCTTAAGACTGTCCACTAGAGCGGAGAAGAGGATAAGAGGAGCGGAGCTGTGCCAATATTAACCATCATCATCTGCCTAGCCTTTTCCCAACTATGTTGGGGTCGGCTTCCAGTCTAACCGGATGCAGCTGAATACCAGTATTTTACATGGAGCGACTGCCTATCTGACCTCCACACATCTGAACTGGGTAATACGATACCCCTTGGTAAGTAAGACTGGTTGTCAGACTTTCGGGCTTCTGACGACCCGTAACGACTGTCAAAGATCCACGAATGACACCCGCGACCAACGGTTTAACGTGCTTTCCGAGGCACGGAGGAGTCTCGGTATGTAAAGATGGTCACCCATCCACGGACCAACCCCGGCAAGCGTAGCTTAACCTGATTGATCGACCCGTGCGGCTGTTATTACGTAGCCACGAGCACGTATTACGTGCCAATATTAACCAATAGAATTAAACTCTGGAGCGAAGTTTAGATTCTGTTCGATGTTTTTTCGAAGTGCTTGGATCATCGATATTGTTATTGTTCATAGATTGGCGATTATTATAATGCACAACGATTAAAATTCGTAGTGCGCGGTCAGCCTTACAATCTACGTATTTATTTACATTTGTCAAATTATTTGTTCTCAATCTATCATTGAAGCTCGGAGTATTATTCCAGCACAGCTCACAAAGTGGTCTAAATATCCACTGGTCTAAAATGTCAGAGTAGTTAATAAATTAATTAAATAACAAGACGTAGCGAAGCTCACTGTCCTTGATATAAGTAATGAATGATTCATTACCTAAAGATATTATGAATCGCCTTATGTTCTGTGTGACAACAGTTGAGTCAGTATTTTCCTTGCCTAGCATGTACAGTCAAGAAAGAGATAAGTGACCAGGCAAGGAATTACCATCCTTGCTCTACGTCAAAGAGAATTAAACCACTTGAGAGCTGATAGACCGATTTCGTCTAGGAACACGACTCACTACTGCGGGCCGGGAGACGAAGAAATTACAGCGGTTGTGATTGGCCGATACAACAATGTTAGGACGAAAGTTCCAAACATAGTCATGCACAAGTCAGTTTTGCAACAATAATATCGATATCGATAAAATCGACGTTTACAATCCTAATTGAACAATAAATTATTTAAATTTGAATTTCACTTAAGAGAATTTATTGTTCTATCCGACAGGGATTGACATTGCTATTACTTATTTTTAATCTGCTGCGAAATGCTTTAAACAAACAACGCTATATTTATTTGGAAACCAATTTTCCCTGTGAACTGCATTAATCCACTTTTCTTTCAGTTACGGAACATTTTGAAATATAAAATGTAAACATGTTCCTTTTTTACCATTAGGAAACATCGTAATTTTTATCGACTTAGATAGACTTTATTTTGAAGTTGTCAACACTACAGTATAAGTGCCGATAGAAAAGGACAGACTTAATGCAATACCCTAGTGAGAGAAAGGGACTTTTCAAAAAGACATCAACGCGGTGTACATTTTTGTGACATTTTACGTAATTAACCAGTTTAGCTTGAGCCCTGCAATTATTCTTAATAAAATATTTATTTTATTTACTGATGAAAAATAATGCAATCTTTTTATAGCTGGATGTTCTAGAGGATTTCCCACGCCATTTAATTGAACAGGAACTCATATTTGTTTTTATTTATGCAGAAATGTTTTAAAAGGTATCATAATACCCGCGTGTGCAGAGATCCAATAACTGGTCAAAACTAAAAAGGCTACTCGTATTTCCATCTAGTATCAGTGCTATTCAACATATGTGTCGTGAGCCCGAGTCGCCCGCATGAGCAGTCAAGAGGCTATATAGTCATTGCTCTACGTAGGCAAAATTCATTGAGATTATTCAGACGCGTAGCAGTCGCGTAGCAGTCACGTAGCAGTCGCGTAGCTGTCGCGTAGCCGTCGCGTAGCAGTCGCGTAGCAGTCGCGTAGCAGCAGCGTAGCAATAGCGTTGACTGCCGCGTGAACCATGTTTGTAGTTTTTCATACTTCGATAATATTGCACAACTCTAGTGCGTGCCTAATCATTCTCCTGCCCTTATTTGGGGTCGGCGCAACATTTCTTCTTGCGTACCTAATATGCCTTAAGCACATGAAATCTTTCTGCTATCTTTTTGTCATGTTATGTGTCAAACGAACATTGCCAAAGATTCACAGCACACTTACAAAAAAGTGATGTGGTACCTGATTACATATCTATTTTGTCGACTGTACTTACCAGGTGGAACTAATTGTCGGTACATACCTTACGCGAGTACCATACATAGGTGCATTTTTATGAGCTGATAAATGTAAACGTGTAATTATAGGTAAATGTGTTCTTACATACTTATTTCCTAACACAGGAAAACAATTTCATGCTGGTTGTATCATTATCCTTATCAGATCTTTTTATATTTTATGTCAAAGAAGAATTATTTATTTTGTTTTGTTTATAAAATATTTTGTAAAGTTATCTGTATGATTTTGTTTTTAATTTTTATCTTAATGTTTGTTTTCATTTTTAAATTTTAGGTTCATAGTTTTTAATTTGTGGAAGCTTGTAAATGGCAATTGTACATAGCCTACCTAGACAGTAAGCTTTCCAAAGAATAAATAAATAAATAAATGTTATCCAATCTACAAATAAGAATAATTGCACACGAATAATAATTATGTAGAAACCTATTTTAAGTGAAGAGGAATTAATAATCATGCTAATGGATTGATATTCAATAGGTTTATTTATTTATTTATTGATTTAGGATCTCCAAAAACAATTTATATTTATTTGCGTAGAAAAACAGCCGCTAAAAACCATTGACAACAGCTATGGGCACATTTATTACTTCATAGTCCACCATACGCAGCAATTCTAAATATTTTCTGTGACATTATTAATTTATGGGTTAGATAGTCTTTTAACCTCAATTCACACACGCACCCCAAAAATCCACTCACACACATGCATACTCCAAAACTCACTCACATACATCACTAACATCACACTAGTGCGCATCCTTTTGTATTTTTTCATTTTTCTTTTTGTTTTTTAAATTGCATACCCGCATTGTAGATAGTGGAAGAGCGGAGTCACCTAACACAAGCATCTTCTTACTTAAAAGGTGATCTCCAGCTCACATGTGTATGTAAAAAAAAAAATATATATATATATATTTTTTTTTTAACCTTTTTACCGCCCATGTACACATAACGCGAACGCCTCGCCAGCGCCAAGCTATAAATGCAAAGAGAATTAAACCACTTGAGAGCTGATAGACCGATTTCGTCTAGGCACACGACTCACCACTGCGGGCCGGGGGACGAAGAAATTAAAGCGGTTGTGATTGGCCGATGCAACAATGTTAGGACGAAAGTTCCAAACATAGTGATGCACAAGTCAGTTTTGCAACAATAATATCGATATCGATAAAATCGACGTCTACAATCCTAATTGAACAGTAAATTATTTAAATTTGAATTTCACTTAAGAACACGGCGACGGACGGATGAATTCTCCATACAAACGTAATACCTAAATCATTTGCAATTTGAGCATATTTTCACCATAGTGTGTTGTTATTCGGATTGAGACAGTAATTATCTAGGTTCCTACATCTTTTTTTTTTCAAAAAACCTAACTAAAATGAAGTTGTAGCGAATTTCGCACATTTTTACAGCGTAAATGACATGTTTTCATGTTGTTTTTTCTGTATTATAAACAACAATACTTGTGATATTGTTTCAGCAGAAACATAGCCCATATTATCAAGTTAAAAATTATTGAAAAAAAAAATGGAAAAACATTTAAGTTTTCATTCATTATTTTTGGTATTACAGAACACACCCAAATTTATCATAAATTTTCAATAGCCAGTAGTGCTAACGCGACAAGCAAATGTCATATCAATGAAAATGTGTGCGTGGTCGTACAGTTCACGGTAGCTGTGTGTATCGCTCCGACAGGCACACTAGCGCAATATTTGTAGCACTTGATTCGTAGTTGCAATCGAAGCTCCGCCGGCCCCTTAAGAGAATTTATTGTTCTATCCGACAGGGATTGACATTGCTATTACTTACTTTTAATCTGCTGTGAAATGCCTTAAACAAACAATGCTATATTTATTTGGAAACCAATTTTCCCTGTGAACTGCATTAATCCACTTTTCTTTCAGTTACGGAACATTTTGAAATATAAAATGTAAACATTAAGTACTTAATGTTACTTTTTTACCATTAGGAAACATCGTAATTTTTATCGATTAGATAGATAGACTATTTTGAAGTTTTCACAACACTCTGCAGTATAAGTGCAGATAGAAAGGGACAGACTTATTGCAATACCCTAGTGAGAGAAAGGGACTTTTCAAAAAGACATCAACGCGCTGTACATTTTTGTACCATTTTACGTAAACAACCAGTTTAGCTTGAGCCCTGCAATTATTCTTAATAAAATATTTATTTTAGTTACCGATGAAAAATAAAGCAATCTTTTTATAGCTGGATGTTCTAGAGGATTTCCCACGCCATTTAATTGAACAGGAACTCATGATTGTTTTTATTTATGCAGAAATGTTTTAAAATGTATCAAAATACCGGCGTGTGCAGAGATCCAATAACTGGTCAAAACTAAAATGGCCACTCGTATTTCCATCTAGTATCAGTGCTATTCATCATATGTGTCGTGAGCATGAGTCGCCCGCATGAGCAGTCAAGAGGTTATATAGTCATTGTATAAATGTATAACGAAATATATAGTAAACAGTAGTGATGAGGTAAAAAAATAAAATAATATAAATTTCATTTATCGATAGGAACATACTTTCCTATCGATAAATTAAATTTATACGCCTACTTCAGGCTTTATTTTATAAATTTACGAATATAAATAGAAACTGATTCAATATTTCCATATTTGTTTTATTTCACATTATCGTGAGTAAGAAAATCAGTATAAATATTAAAAAAATAAAAGAAAAAAATGCATAACTCGATTAAAGCTATGAAAAATGTGGTACATCTCTAATTGTTTCATTACGTCATCTGTTGACTTCATTTCAAGTCCTTGGCGCTCAGAGCATGTTATATTCAATTCTGATTTAAGGATGTCTATGATCTATCTTTCTTTGATTTACGTCTATCCCGTGTTTTTTTTTCCTTGTTGATGAATAACGTTATTATTATTTTTACGTCTCTTGCCAATTCTCGGGACCCTGGGGTCCCGGATATGAAAACAAAGATATTGGATTATGGGTTTGAGTGGCTAAAGTAAACTGGTCCAGAACGATTGAAAGACTATGATTATTATCTAGTTGGATATTGACACAGAAGACTATGATTCTGATGTAAATCAGAATCATCGTTTTCTGTGTCAATATCCTCCACTTCCGACTCCGATTTCACACCTTGCACAATTTTTAGTAACTCATCAGACCAATTGTTTATTCATTTTATCTTATCACAAGCAAAGCGGGAAAGAAGGATGCGTGCGCGCTTTCTCGTTTATTTTCTGCACTATGCCAAAGTGACCTTGATACTCGTACGCTTATGACGTCACAGAACGACTTCTATAGTAGTCCGTGGCGCTCGGGGCAGTTACAACTAACTTTTTTGTAGAGATGGGAATATAATTATCGACAAGGATTGGTAAACATTAACTAGAACTATTTAATTCCGGATCGGCACCCATGTGATGGTTGAAATTGGTAAATTTTCCCTTTGTTATAAAGTAGTTTATAAGTTCATATTTTACTTACCTCAAATTGATTTCGTTAGTAGTATTTCTATAAATTTCCACGGGCGAAATCAAACAGTGATAACTTTCGCGTCCCATCACTGGCCGACTTTATATGAAGTCCTTGGCGTTCGGGGGACATTAAAAATGTTACGAGTTTTTGTTTTTGCCGATTTTAAGACAATTAAGGGCTTCTTTTGTGTGGAAAACAAAAAGCAGGGCGTTAGACAGTGCTATATTAAATAATAACAGGAAACAAAAATTTAAATAAAGTAAATTTATTTTTATGAGATAGATAAAATGAAGAGCTTCTAATGAAGTCGTGGCGCTGGTGGCACGAAAGTCCGGAACTTCTATTGAAGTCCGTGGCGGTGAAAAGGTTAACAAATTTTATACCTCTGACAGCAGCAACCCGTAAGCTACCTTATTGCTACGAAAATAAAGATCACTGTCATTTTGACAGTGATGCAAAATCAACAGTTAAATAATCTTAGGCCCTTTGTGCACGGCACAGTTTCTTTACGGTATGGCGGCGGCGTATAAACCACGCCGTACAAAAAATGTGTCGGTCAACAAGCTTCCATAGTGATCCATACACCACTGAGGACCGTGCCTACAAACTGCGAAGTAACAGTAGTAAAAAAAAGAATTGTGTGTACAAGACTTGAGTAACCATAAATCTTATGCGGACGCCTGTCTGTGGTGATAACAAATTTCAATTCATTTCAATAACAATATATATCTCTCTTTCCAGGTGCTCCTCTTATTAGCGGCCGTAGCCTCCCACAAGTTCGTGGTCGGCTTCTGTCTGGGCGCGGAACTATGCGAGAACTTCCCCAACCGTGCGTGTGCGCACATCATGTGCATCGGCCTATTCAGTGCGGGATCTGTGGCGGGAATTGGGATCGGAGCGGGATTGGAGACTGTTAACTCCTTGAAGGAGTCTATCGCTGTGCCGATTATGCAGGTAACAGTTTCTGTTTTGTTGGACAAAGTTTAAAGATTTTAATTATCACAGCTGTCGCATAATTAATTAGTGACTGAGGCTGCTATTAATAAAGCATTAGGTACTTTATCTAAAACTTGTGTGTACCATTTTCCAGCCGGATACCTTACTACTGTAGATCAAAAGTGTCGATTGAGATAAAAAAATTGTACTTAAATCGGTACAAAAGTGGAATTTGAAAATGTTATTTTAGAGGTCAGATAAAAAATCTTTTGTTTTTAATATGAGGCTTCATATCTATAGATAGAGATAAACCCAGTTTATTTTTGTATCCAGTTATCCTCAAGTAATACTACTAGCGGTATCTATTGACCATTTGGGATAACTAAAGGTTTTATTAATCAATTACAGGGCTTGGCAGCCGGTACGCTACTTTACGTGACAGTAAGTGAGGTGCTTCCCCGAGAGAGGGCGCGCTGGCACGAACGCAAGAGGAGCGCTGGATTATTGCAGTTCTTTTCCGTTGGACTTGGATTTGTTCTAATGTATTTGACAACTGTATATTTGGGTGAGTCGAATTATATACCTACCTTATAAACGAATTCCGGATACATTTGAAAACTATGGTTTTAGAAAATTGGTAAAGTTATATTTCTTGCTATTCGATGAGAGATGGCGCAGCAACACCATCTTTATCGAATAGCGAGAAATATTATATTATTATAATAATATAATGTATATATAATATATATATAAGTATTATATATTAATATTATTATATTATTTAGCTTGCTTCGTTTACAGTGTGAGTTGTTCTGAACTGACGTATTCAATAAATAACATTTAATCTCAATTTTTTCAGATCATGACGCAGAATAATAATATTTTTTTGAGAAAAAGACAAGTTACACATACGTATAAGCACTTAGCGATAAAAAGATGTTACTTAAGTAAATGTATTGTAATTTTTTATACGATGGTAAGTATATATAAGTGATTGATGCTGACTTTTTAGAAAATAAGGTGACAATAAAAGATTTTCTGCTATTTCAGGTTTTTATTTTACTTAAAGTTTTGTTTTTGATGTCAACAATAAAATAACATGTAGCTGTTGTGATGGTGGAAGTAAAATTGTTGCAGTGATTTTGTTAAAATTAAATACTTTACAATACCAACCTTACGACACATTGCACTTGGGTAATATAATTTCGAACTTTATACATTTAGCGATGAAGGCATCTCGATGGTAAGTACGTTGAATGTCAACAGGTAATATAACTATAATATGCATATAACAAACGTTCCTATATTCTTAGCAGACCAATACATTCATTATTATTGGCTTACATAATTATAATTAAACATGGCACTGTTCTGCGTAATGCTAGACAGGTTAGGTGGATGTAGCGACATCTAGTTGTTGCATAACAAACTGTTTGCTAATTGCTACTCGCTAACAGATGGCGCTACATGTATGTTGTAAGTTTTTTACTGTCGATGGATAGCGTTATCTTATTATAAAAATATTCTCTCATTCTGTTATTACACATCTAAATGCACAAAATAATCTCAGTCCACAATACTATTGCGTTATTTATATACATCAATTATATTTTATGGAAGCGATTTCTACGTACAAACTAACATTCATACTGTATATCGGAATACCTCGTATTAAACAGTATAAATAGAATGAAATTAATCCTTAAAAATAATAACTACATTTTTAAATACAATAAAAGTATTACAAAATAGAAAATAATACAGATCTTTGACTCGACGCACTTATGTCTAAGAAGTAAGTACTGTTACAAATAATAACAAAAAATTATAAATTGTTAACTTTGAATAAATATTCTTAATTTTATAAGGGAAGAGAGCATTATAATCAGTGGAACGAGTTTAACTGGCGATGCTCCTCATGTGAAACACCCAGACGAAGCAACTTTTGTAGATAGATACTACGCGATACTGATTATGATTGAAACATTGTTCCAACTTACTTATTCAACTTTGATGAAGACGATTTTGTCAATGTAGTTTCTTCTAAGATTGGATGATTATTCTACTGTACAGTGGAGGCCAATTTCAAACGTGACGATGGCAATGAATGCATACTTGTGGTAAAGCATGAAATAACACCATGAGAAACAACAAAGTGACAATCAATAGCAAAATCAAAATTAATGGCACCGTTGAAATCGGCGTTAACATGTTAAGTTACTTTTGCGTATGGCTCAAATTAGTCATCAATTTTATTGCTATTCTCTTAGGTCTAATGTTTTATTAATATGGTAGTAGATTATACATAATATGTTTTCTCAAAATAGTTGTTTCACAGGAGAATTATCGTGACCCCACTACGACTTACAAAACGTGTATGAAGTGATCACAGACTGCTCTTTACTGTTATTTACAACGATTACTATGTACCACGTACTACACACGAAGATTTACGGAAACCTAGAGATCTAAAATCTTAGAAAGAAACACTACAAAGGCTAAAAGGCGAAAGTAAACAGAACTAGAAGATAATAAATGGGAACCATACAGTACAGATTGGAAATAGGGAACAGTTCTTTGCAGATTTAGACTCCTCTTAAAGAGCATGCTAAAATAGGACTAAGTAGCTGTTACGAGCATAACAATATATGACCCGTAAGTCGATGCCTTAAACATGTCCGGCAGTTGGTCTAAAATTCCCTTTCACAATTTTCCGGATTCTCTCACCAGTCGAGTTGTGAAATACCAATGGGTTCATGCAAGATACTGATATCCACCCACATCTGGTTGAACCGAGAGTCGATTCCGACATATTATTTGGGAAATGGCCAAGACTTGGAAATTCAAAATCTGTGAACTACATACAAGTAGATGGAAAATACTGTTTGTTAAGATCACCGTCTGTAGTACTTTGTACACACGAAAGTCGTTGGTTTCTATCTTAAAATTAACTGAAGGTGTAGCGATAGCGCAATGAAGTCGAATTATTTCTATGCACCTCGATCAACCGGTAACTATTACATTATCATGTAGTTTCCAAGCGAGTGTCACACGAATTATATTTGTGAAGGCATGAATATTTTAAAAGTTTGAATTCTAGTTGCCGTGAATTTGTATCGGTAATGAAATGTTAATTCTTTTAAGAACTATTTACGATGTTGTTCAACTAATAATATTATAAGATTTGCTAGGGCACTATGACTCGTGTGACATTAGCCTTTACATTTAATACTTATTGTATACAGATAACGCATTGGAATCAAAATTTCAACAATTCCCAGAATATAGTGAACTATTTAAATCTAAGGCACTAAAAGGCACTTTAATTTCATAAGATCGAGACTAACTAACGGACTACAACAAGAAGCGTAATATAGACGAAAAATAAAATAAATACATTGATACATCGACAGACAGTTGTACCACTCAAGTGTACACTTGAAATAGGTAACGAGATACCATCTACAGCCGCCACACAAACAAACATAACTCTGCTGCTGTTTTATACACGAAACAGTTCCGGACCAAAGAGAAAACATCAGAAAAGGTATCTTTGTAAACCTAATACTATGGGATGATCCCAAATTTGTTCAAAGTCACGATTTCACTAGCACTGAGCCCGAAATCAGGTCTCGTCGTCTTCGATGACCCTCCTGTTTCGCTTTCTCTGTTTGTGTCTTCTGCGGGCAGTTTTATTTGTTTTGGGTTTAATTTGGCACTCACAACCGGCGCGCACGCGCACATAGTCCATAGACCAGCCGCCGGAGCCGGGTACGGAGAAGTGTCCCTCGGTCCGCGGCTGAGGAGTCTCGGTGGCCGTGGAGTGGAGGTACCGCACGAGGGCGTAGGAGTACGAGTACTTTTGTATGCACCTCGATTCGTTATAGAGCCTCGCGTCGACGAACCGACAGGGTTTGTCGACGACGTTGGGGGCGCACGAGACTTCGAAGAGCCTCTGCTGGTTCTCTCCGTCTTCGTACAGTTCTACGTAGAGGCCGGTGGGCGTACGGCCTCCCTTTTTGGTGACCATCTCGAGGACGGAGGGGCAGCACTGTACGCCCTCCTTTTGGTTACCCTCTCGTCGGAGGATGGATTGCATGTCGCGCCAGTGCGAGCGCTTCCACGCCGCGGTCATGTCTAACTCCTCGTCCGTTCTGAAAGGATAAAGTGAACGTAAGTATAATTCCAATTTTGAAACAGTATGAGTGTTGGTTTTAGACGTGCTTACGCTTAGAAGCTAAGTAAAGTGAATGACGAAGCTTAGTTGTGTTGCAACATGTAACTTAGACAGTGTAGTCTGGGATTTGGAAATTAATGGTAAATCAAGATTGGCCGGAATTTAGATAGGGAGTCGATCTATTTTTAGGAGACGAAACAATTTATATAGGATGTTCAGTAATTGACATTCAAGAAAGAACTGAAAAACAGGACGGAGACTGTCGTGAAAAACTGTAAGTTGTCTAGTTTTATTGGTGGAGTAGTAATTCAGTCTAGCAGGAACACGCGGAGTAAACGTAACATAATTTTAAACGGTTTGATTATTAAAAATCCTCGTTTTGCAAATAATATTTACTTAGTTTTACGACTTTATTCATATATATAGGTTAGTGCTTCGTGCAAACAATAAATCAAAATGCATAGTTAAGCAATATGCGTTATATTTGCATTTAAAAATCGTTCGAATTTATAATTTGTACGTCGCGCGATCATTCCTCGGGCATTTGTTTGCATGTTCTATAAAGTCAGTGTGAAACTTACAACACGCGGTGCGAGTAGTGAGGCTGTGGCGCGCGGCGCACGCGGCTCACGTTGGCTATCACGTCGCCCGCGTCCGCCACTGCACCACACAGCACCTGAACCAGACAAAGAGGAAATGTTACATCTATTACATTAATAACAGCGGAGTAACAGGGTCTGATTGTTTTTATTTTATTTTTCAACATTTAAAAACCAAAATAAAAAATGCCAAAAAATGGCGGCAACCAGATCTTTTCCTATTTAACCTAAAATTAAAGTACTACTAGGTTAAGGAAAATTGCCACTAGCAGCAACCTGGAAACTTTGGGAAATGGTACCTACCTGAGATAAAATATGTATTTTAAAAATATAGCAAGACAAGAGATTTTTTTGTAAATATATTAAAAATGGAATCACCCAATTATCTTATGGATGTTTTACATAATAGGTATTTTCTACGTTTTAATTAAAATTAAGTACTCATTATTAAGGAATTCGCAAACGGATATAAAATACTTTAAAATAGAAATCGTACATAGATTTTGCACATGATATGATGAGATAAATAATTATAATTGCTTGAAAGAATTTGTTAATCTGATAAGATTAATATTTGAAGCAGTATATTTCACTAATACAATTAATATCTATGATCATAAAAATAGTCAGGTAATTGTTATCAATTTATCATAGACGGCGTGCAGGGGGTTATAAAAATAGTAACAGCTTATTAGACCTACATAACATGTTTTCTGTCTCATATAAATTTTACCTACCTATCCTAATCACCTTACGTACAGTGGCATTCAGGGGTTACCCCCTTTCCCTTAAATATTTGTACACTTAAGGGTTACCTTATTAATGCAGGAGCTTGTACCAACCTAAATAAATATATCAACAACACACCATTAAAGTGTTTACTTAAAAGACAACACTTCCACCAAAGAAAAATGAAAATAACGAAACGCAAATTCCTCGCCGGTTAAATTACGAGAATTCCTGATCATAATAATACATAAAACAGATATATTAGCACATACACGATAGAAACTACTTCTCAGACGGAGTAAGTCCACATAACTCACATTGCAAGCATTTGTAGACATCATATTTAACAACAGCTGTCAGAATTTCAGTTCTGTGTATCATTATTATGTAACAACAGTTCCTATGAGCATTACAACATTATTTCACACCTCTAGCATCAATGAAAAACAGAAAATCAACCATGTTTTTGTGGTGGTAGGGTTGGATTTTGAGAATCTAAGGTCTAGAAGTTGAAATGCTACAGTAGTTTTGAAATAAGAACAGACGATGTCTTTATTGTCAAAATAGTTGTTTTCCATATTGCTTTTAATTTAACGGTTGGGATTACCAGGTTTTATTTGTTGAATTTGACACAATAATTAATAATTAAATCTAATATCTAATTGTTCGCGAAACTCGACCTACAATAATTATGCATAATGTAGGTCTTCTATAGTAGATCATCGTCCTTAATTTTACGAGCTTATTATTTTAATCTTCAAAGATATAGCTATGCCTAATTATATTAATTAAGAATGTATTAATGAAGTACTTACTTATTATTCGAAAACCAGGACTATTATTAATATATTGGTCATAATACTTCTTTATATAATTGATTATTATTTATGTAATAGACGTAATTATGGAACACGACCAATTGACCCATTTCTATCAATCTAAAGAAATTTACCACGAATTCTATATGTAATGCGAAATTAGGACGGCGGCAAATAAACTTCAGCCTGAGAATTAATTGGGATTTTGTTTGACGGCTCTTTGATAAATAAGTAGAAATTACGCTTTGCTTTTAATGAAAGTATTGCAAGAAATTGAAGAAGAGGGATTAGTCAAGGGACACTACGTTTCACTGACTATTTCATTCGACAGTAGCTATAACTTTGTGGTATCGCGGTTCGACGACTGCTTTATTCGGTGAAATACTTTTCGACAAAGTCTCACTGCCATGGTTTATTATAATGTGGATCACCATTATCAACGGACAGTATGTTTCACTGACCATTTCATCGGACAGTAGCTATAACTTTACAGACACATTACATCGCAATAATTTTCAAGGAATTACGATTCGACGACTGTTTTATTAGTTGAATTACTTTTAACTAAAGTCTCATCGATTTATTACGTGGATCACCATTATCTTATTAATATTATTTAATGTGAAAGTTTGAATATTTGTATCTCAATCTCACTATATCGGTAAGGGATTTGGGTGATATATGGCACACAGGTAGAATATGGCTTGGATTAATATATTTTATACGATGATTTTTCATCTGAATATACATTGTATGGCAGCATTAAGTACTCAGTTACATCCGGTTAGACTGGAAGCCGACCCCACATTGTTGGGGAACGGCTAGGCAGATTGATTAAGTATCAACTATCAAATAAATTAAGAATATGTCAGCTGTGGAGCAACATTAAAGGAGCAGTTATTTAATGTAGTGGAAATGACAGAAGTCTATTTAAGCATAACCACACCACCATTAGAAGATTATTTATTTTATTAAATTCCCATAAAGGCAAAAACCAGTAAGCTTATAGCTTATATATCTTTGGTTCTAAAAGTGCGGCTTAGGCAGCAAAAGGATGTGAGTAGGACGATGTTTTATCTGAATGGTGAATTAGAATGCTAATTCCACAAGAAATACAGAGGAACAGAAATCTCATTCATAACAAAAAGGTGCAGCTAATTGAGAGTTTAATACTCAATATGTGGAAGAAATATATAACAGAGACCTAGAAAAAGTGACATTCTATTAGCGATAACGATGATGGAAAAGTAATAAATGTATTCGATTGATATAGAGCTATCAAAAAGCTTATGTCAATCCTGTTGGAAGTCGTTGTAGAAATACGAAACACTTTCAAAGCGATTGCGACTTGTCTAAGCCGTCAGCAGCGGTCAGCAATTGCTAAATGAATTAATTGGTAGAAGTTAAGTCAGTAAACTTAGTTGAATTACTGAAAATATAGAATCAATCAATTAATCTATCACAGTCCATTAGAGTGGATTGCAAATGCCAGTATTTTTCTTGTAACTGTCTCGTTACCACATTATGTAGTACCTAATGATACCTCAGAGCCAATTCAAAGATGAAAATTCAAGCCAGTTTAATGTCCCAATTTCGTTCGTCTGCTTGTCCTATTTTGTCCAATACCATTGAATCAAATAGTCCTTCTTTATCTATTTGTATGCCAATATCACTAACAAGCTGGTGACCACGATCCAATTTCCGAAATGTCTTGTTCACGCATTAATTCTTAAATAGACAGGTGTTAGCCACTACATGCTAATTGGAATTTACGTCGTATTTGATTTTAAACGCGAATATTTAACCTATATGTCCATGTTCGAATATTAACAATTACATTTGTACAAAATCTATGTGTGCTATCGATGTTTTATTAAGGTTGACCAAAGCCTGTAAATATACAAAGTATATAAATGTTGTACTAAAGTTATATTAAAGACTGGATAATTAGATAAATTTTTGAGCCTTTAGCTGCTAAGCAAAAGACTTTGGGGAAAAAGAAAGCTCACAAAATACTGATTAAAAAATGTTAATGTTTTTTCTCTGTGTCTGAAGATACCGGGAAGGATTTTCATCATATTGTCTGCTTTTATATGAATGTAAAACTCTGGCAAGCTTTTAAAATTGGAAACAGTAAGATAATATACAAACATTGTTTGAGCACTTGTTCCAAAACTGTTAGCCCTAGATAATAGGTCATAGGAATCTGCGTTCTTCTAACAATCTTCTCCTACTCTGTCCTTCTCATACTTCTGACTTCGTTCATTCTTCTTTTCATATTCAGTCCATTCTTCTTTGGAATGCGCTTCCTCTTGATATCAGGATGGCCACCAGTCGGTATGCATTTAAGCGGAAATTGCAGAGTTTTTTTCTGAACAAATAGAGTAGAGTCATATCTACACCTCTCTCCCTAGAATTTGTATATTATTAATGTATATATTTATATATATATATATATATATTATAGGTATATATATGGTGAATCAGTATGTAGGTAAATGTATCATAAGTTTATAGCTTCTTATTCTGTAAAACCTGTCTTATCTATGCATTATGATATAATATTATATTATTATTATTATTATTTTTTCTCTTTGTTCGTCACAGTCAGAGCACCTGCCATCTAATCTCTTCACCACCCTTGGTTGACTGGTAGAGAATGCCTAAGGCATTAAGTCCGCCTTTGTACCTCTTTTTTGAGTGCGAAAAGTTTAAATAAATAAATAAATAAATAAATAAATAGGTAATACGGGCTGGTATCCGCAACTCCACGTCAAAGCACGTATTTTGTCAGTCCTATTAAACAGTAGCAATTTACAAGTTTAACCGGATAATTTACACATGTCTTTACGATTGTCGCCAGACGTAAGTATTCACATATTATCACATTTACATTTGGACTTAATATGTGATGCTGCCTATAAAGTATACTTGAATAACATTGACCTTTCACAAAATGGTGTTATTCGTAAAAATAGTAAAACGATAAAAGATTCATAAACTTGAAATAATCCCTAAATTATTGAGTGTAACTATTTGAAGAATGTATTGGAAATATGTACTCGTAGATAATAATAGTCATGGTAGATAAGATTGTTGAAAGAAGTAAGATCAAGTAAAATAATAATCTACTTTGATATAAAAATGATGAAATTAATATTGAAAAAGAGGTAAGGAACCCAAAATATCAAGTCAGCGTTTGCAATACCTACTAAAGATAGATCCAAAGGTTGTCTTAAATACTTAGATCGCTTTTACCGATAAGACCACCCATTGTGGTGTGTCAGCCTATATAAAATTTCTACATTTATAATTATCTGTATTCTACATGGTGTACATAATGAAGAGTATTCTATTATTTAGGAAATCCAAGCAATGGACGATTCCTCGTCAATTGCTTGGATTTTTGGCAGTGATCATGTGACCAAAGATTACATGGATAATACCACTGTGTTAATCATTGATAGTGTTGTTATAGATTTACGATATTAGAATCAATCGACACTTTCGTTTTCTCCCATTGGCAGAACCATTTAATTACCATATTAATAGAACTAAAGTAATAAATCAAACTTAATCTGTTTAATCACATTAGTTTGGACGAGCATAAAAATACAGGTCAAATGAAATGACACTTATTAATTATGTAAGAAACCATCGAATATAATCGTCCATGAATAATAATACTATAATGCGGTCTGTAAACAGATTTATTGCTCAACCGAGTAATTTTATTTCTTTGGCTATAAAAATTATTGCCAATCAGATGTCAACTCACCCATTCATGGATATCAGAAAGTTGTAATGTTAAGGTAATCAGATCTCGTCGAATTTAGCCGGTAGGCCGAAAAGATTTTTTTGATAGAAATATGAAATTTTATTTTCAGATATTCAACGGTATTCACTAGAAGTAGAATATGAATTACCGGCTTTTTCTTGCGTTGAGAGCTAATAAAAACTATTTAAATAACCCTTTGTTGTTTTTTTATTATTATTAATAATGAGTTGGAAATAGACTTCTCGAAAGTCTTCGAGTCGTATAGACTTTTCGAAAGCTTTCGAGTGTAAATCATTGGAATGCTCCAAGGCACTCTTTAAGTTATGTAGAAACGATGTTAGCGGACTTCCGTAAAGTAACATTTAATAACAAAAACGAGGAATACACAGCAACTTTGTCAAGACAAAAATAAATATTTAAACATACGAATGATATTACTAACAAAATTCTAGGAAATCATTAATGATATTCTTAACAAAACATTTGACAATGACGAAAGAGATCAATCCGTTCTTGAAAACATAAAATACACTCTATTTCGTAATAATTAGAGTATACATTAAAATGACAATAGGCTTCACGATTGACATGACGATGTTATAGTTCGTAATTAGCAGAAAGCGGGATTAACTTAATTTATTGGTTATAGAAATCAAATTAATTACTTGAGTTCCATGTTTTTGTGCGTCGTAAATATGGAAATCACTAATTTAGAGCATAGATTTATACAGATTATTCAGAACTCTGACTCTACTGTTATAAATTGTATTAGTTAACAGTTAAGGTATTTGGATTTAAAATGTAAGAAAATATAACAGCTGGCCGCATGTTTCATAGTGATTTAGTTTGAAGATGGTTTCATTTATACCTACATGCCTAGAGCTGTCTTGCAGAAGAATCAACAAAGATTTGATTTCGACAATATTTGTGTAGATAATCTTGTATCATCAAATATCGATGTGTTCACACCCTTTTTTTTTTTTTTTGAGGGTGGGAAATCATCCAATGACTTCTCCCGCTCTGGGCGGAGCGGAAGGGCGTGTCAGACTTTTACTGACTAAAACCCACCCGTGTTCCTTCATTTGCCTGTTGCCAAGGTCCCGGTATCCATGTGTTCACACCCGAAAAAAACTCTCCTACTATAGAAGGATTTTACCGTGGAAATTGCCTTCGAAAGCCATTCAATTGACTAATTCATTAATTACCATTTTTCTATTTTATACATTATTATACACATCTAACATTACAATACTAATAATATGTACAGGTATATAAAAAAGGGGAGGGGAAATGACTATAATTTGACATATATTACCTAAATCAATGATTTGTAAGAAAAACGACACCTGTTTTTTGTGTCCTGTCTGATTCGACTAAAACGAATTGACTTCACCAGCTTCCAAACAAAACGTAGGTCCTACTGCTAGCACTCATTCACTTAAAAATTACTCACAGCAACAACCGAAACTCAACCAGATTACAACCGACCGATAAAAATTCGCAACATGCGATAGCCTACCGAGAACAATTGGTAACAAATTCAGCTTTCAATGCAGTTGGAAACCAATAAAAGGTTGCACAAACGAACACCTACATAGATAGATAAAAGGGTGATACTGGAGCAAAACTTATTGCTTTAAGGTTCGGGTTAATTGACAATAAACACGCTATTAAAGTCAATATAATCAATGGGAAAGAAAATTACCAACTTAACACAAATCATTCACACGACTCTAAAGCATTTGAAAATAGAGATGCATTTCTCTTGGCAGAACAGCAAATAGAATAGAGTAAAATGTTTTATGTACTCCAATAAGATGATGTTAGGAAATTAAATTCTCATTTGTTTATCTCATACAATGACAAATAAATTATAGTAGAACTAAGTAATGTCGATTATGTAATATTTGTTTTGGGACCTACACTTGTGTTCACGTGACGTAGGTGTAGTTGTAATTAATGACTTTATTGTAAAAAAATTGGTTTTATTGTTTTGAGATCAAATAAAATGGGAGATGTTATTTCTGTAAAGTCTGGGAGAAACGATCTTGAAATAAGAAAAATGATCGAAATTATCGATTATCCGTCTTTGGTAATTAGAATTTGATACTAGAAATTATGTCATGAGGATTCTGACGGCTATAATACATAGCAAATTTGTGTTGCTAGTGTATTAATGATGGACACTCGAATAATTTTTTGGTGTTTAAATAGTAAAAGATTTTTTTTTTGACGGATGTAGAATAAGATCTTGGTCTTCTAAAGTATCCAGCTATTAATTTTCTGGAATTTTCTGTATTTTGGCTATTAATAGAACAATGTACTATTATGTTGCAGTATCAAAACATCTCATTAATAATTTGGACATTGATTTGCCAGCTTTTGACAATGATTCAGACCAGGTTCTCGCTGTTATAGCTTTGGGAACTTTAGTCCACAATGGAGACCCACAGAAAGCTATTGAACATAGGTATATTCGATTAACAGTAACTCTAATCCCAGCTCAAGGATTTCCACAAAACAGAACACGCAACAATCACTCAACTATCATTTATATTTTCTATTACATCAGCCGGTGGCATGGTGGCAGTGGCGCCCACAAATAGGTTTCTAATTACAATAACAATAAACTATAATGTGTCCATAAGAGATTGTCAAACAATGTAATTAATGGGCTCAAACGCTTGATTCGAATCACAGCCATGGGAACTCCTTCAACCATAAAGTATACTATAAAATTACTGCCCCACAATTCCAGCTTTTAAGCATGTACGAATAGTATATAAATTCGTCTGTGTGATTTGTTGAGGACATACAGAAGTTTTAAGAACTAGGCGTGGCCGAAACGTTTAATATTACCTACAAGTGGGCAGAAGTGGGTAAATATTATGTATTAGGAGAATATATTATGTACTATGTTGAACATAATAATTTATTCCCTACTGTTAAGGCCTAAGAAATAAATAAACCTGTCTAATTTGACCTCCCTACAATATAAGTGATATAAGTACTCACTACGCAGATAATTCTTCCATTATCTAAATATTAAATTTACATGAATATAGGAGATGAATAATTTTAATTACAGGTGGGCGTATAATCAAAATATCTGATTAGATACACCATGTTTTCATTTGCAGAGTAAAAGGGCAAAGGCGCTTAACCCCGCTCCAGCACGATGGCGTTCAACGTGTGTTTTCAATTACATCTGTCAAATTGTCAGCCCACAGACAACATAAATCAGGGATTTGCTAACTAATTTGCCGCTCACAGAACAATTTAAAACGATTGTTCGTAATCGATACATATGAGTATCGGACGCGATCGGTGACAATCGATTGTTTCTTTAGATTGACGATGTTATTGTTGTGTCGGATGACGTCATCATCAGACGTGTTTCTCGATACCTATGTTTATTGGACTATTGTGTTGGTGTGCAGCATTCGATAGTTGATTCTATAAAGAAGACATTTCTTTTATGTGATAATTGGTTTAACTGTTTAAAGGGTTACGTACTACTGAACTTGTAATTGCTTAATGACATAGATTGAGTCTTCGCATTGTGTAATTTGGTATTACAGTCTAGTTGCAACAAAAAGTGAATCATTTTCTTTTGAAACTGACTGTAGTAGAGTTTCAGTGTCAGCGAATAGTGTAGTGTAACACTACATTGTTTTCCACGGTTACTTCTTAGTAACAGCTCCATGTAAACCTTATTTATAATGTGAATAAATATTTTATGAAATGGTCTTTCACAGAGCTTAATTAGCATTTGTTTGTCAAGCACGCATAATATTTTTACGAAAAACTGGGGTCAAAAGAGATGCGTAACACCTAATACAATGTTACAATTTCTTTATCAGCAAGCAGCATGGTCAGTTTATCTTCACACAATGGGAAGACTGTTACAACAAAAAACCAGTCATCGCAAATACAATTGCACAAGTTAATTCCGTAAAAAATCCTTATATAATCTAATTTATTCAAGATATAAAATGAAATGTACATACAAAACAACTTGTACTAATTCATTAATAACATTAATATATAAATTAGTTATGCCTACGTAAGGAAATAAAGTTAAACCAGACTGTGAACAATGTCTTAGATAATAATTATTTATAATTATGATGCAACAATACATGCAAGTTACCGGCGAAGCAACCCCATGAACCGAGTAACATCATCATTCTCCGGCCCTAGTTCGGATTTATTCGACGCAACATGTATTTTGCTTCCAAACTCTCTATTAGTCGTCATCTCGGTAGTCACCCCACGAGTAACAAAAGCATCGTCACCAAAACAGGAAAACATAATGGTAATGTCGGCAATGAGCAGCATAAGGCAAAAGAAAACTTGAACTTAAATAAGTATTGTTTCTATAGCAACTCATGCATTCCTATTTCTATCCACGCCATTCGCGGACCACATTATGATTTCAAAACCAGAGCTAAACAAGCCTAACTAGAGCTGAATAATGAAAAATTAAAAATGGAGTGTAATAAATCTTGATAGGTTTGACACTAGAGGAATAAATGTGTATTTAATATATCGTTATCTGCTAGTGCACGCCGCAGCGGCTTTTAGCGTATCTCGAAACTCGAGTGCGGGATGCTGCAAGGTTGGCACGGATAGAAATTCATCGTTTCGAGGCCTTTTGTAGTTGAGATGCGGTAATTTATATGAAAGTGGGTATTTTTTTTGAAATAGTGTCATAACTGGTTGATTAAGAATTACAAGAAACCTATACTACGTATATACTATATCTTTTCCAAATAATCGATCCATTTTTTTTGGTCTGTCTGTTTTTTTTTATAGCCACCCACAAACGGTTTTAATTTTGATTAAACTAAAGCTACAAATGCTAAGACGACTTGCAATATTACCGCTGATGCTAAGCCTACCGATAAGGTTTTAGGTTTGCGAAACGCAGTGATTTGAATTTACTTAAAGATCCACTAAAGTTTACGCAGTTTAGTCTCTTTTCCGCTATTCAATTCAATAAACATTCACGAAAATAAACAAAATTATTAGCAAATAGCGTTGCTACATTGCCATCATTTCTGTCACTACCTCCAACTAAACGAAACACTCTAACGACACCCACTGAATATAAACGAGATCATTTATTTCCAGCATTCCACCACATTTATGTCAGGATTGAATTTTCACCTATATCCCTGCCATCCCTAAGCCACACCGGCGGGATCTGCACACACGCTTCGCACTCCATTAGATTTAAAGACATTCCGATTCGGAAATAATCCTTTTGAGTTGTGAACGTGAGAAGCGACGGCGCTGAAGGACGAGATCCTCAAGTATGTGAGCCTATTGAGCAAAGGACGTGTAATACAATCAAATGAATATGCCTGAATACGTAATGAAGATACTTATGGTAATAAAGAAGAAAATCTGTAGAATGAATTTGTTGGATGGCATGATGATTTATATTTTGTTGTGGATCATGTGTGTAGTTTTAATGGTGCTATTAAACATGTAACGTAACTATGATAAGTTAGAGGAGAAGAAATTTTTTGTAAGAAAATGATTAATTAGCCCATCATTCCAGATATTTATCTCTAAAATGCTACCAGAATAAAAATATAAGTAGGTTTATTGGACTAGCCTGACAAGTAATGAATAGACTTACTATATCAGATTCAGATACCGAAACTTGGTATACAATTTGATAGCTTGTATACAATATTGAGGAAAGCCAAGATAGAGACACGAAATGACTACGTTACATTCAAAGTAGCTATAAAACTTTACGCCGACATGAACCCTACTTTTTTATGAAGACAAAACTGTACTAAAACAATGAATGGGGACCCTTAACACAAGATCAACAAAGCAATAACACGATATAAACAGGCAATAAATAAAGCAATCGTGATGGAGCCGATGTCACTGACAGCCCACGCTTAATCGATTGTATCGATACGTCTTTATCGATGCCGATTGTACTCGAATGCGACTCGATTATCAGATGATTTGTGTAATTGGCGCTTGAGAGCTCAGTCGTTTATATTGATAGTCTGTGTAATGATGTGTTTGGTGATAATCGGAAGATTAGTTTTGAAGGCACTCAAACAAGAAACGAAATCAATGGAGTTGAGAAAAGTTGCAGGTGCCAGGAATTCTAATCCAAACTTAATTAAATTAAATAATACGAACTCAACGAAACTGCAAAGCCTCAGCTTCACTGAACCACTCATACTTCATGAGTCACTAAAATTGAAAGCTGAAACAAATTCCCACATACCTCAAACTAATCATACCCAAAATAAGCAGACCCTTTTCAATTGCCACAGGATAAAGAAATGTCACTTGCGCGTGTCATTTGCAAAGTTAATAATCCAGCGAATAAGAAGGAAGGCCATGGAGAATTAAATGTCAAACAATCAGCCTGATATCCCGACAGGCCGGACTTAAGCTCCCTCAGTGGTTTAATCCTTTTTAACGGTATAATGTTATTTACTAAGAAAGATAAAAGGAAATCTCGTATAAAGTATGACAGATCCAGTCCTTGGAGGAATGAAGCTGGATTTTAGAATAAAGGGGATTGTTTTATTGAATATGAGTCAGTTTGGGGAATCAAACAAGATTGAATAAGGCCATTAAAATTGTGATTGTGAACTTTAAACACCTCTATTTGCTGTTACAGCAATAATCAGTATTTTTAATTTATTATTTTGCCCTTTTAATGAGTCATTACATTCTTTTTTTGGTCAATATAAAATAGATTTATGACCCAACAATAAAGGATATAATTATTCAGATACTACTAAACTAGTCGCTGAGAAAACAATTAATTTCATGTAACAGTAAAATATCTACCACGTTAAATATTCCTAATCGACTTTCAAGGTAGTAAGTTGGTTTGTCGCCATATTGGATTTCCAAAAATGCAAATAACTCAATAGGTTAGTTAACATTTCAGTTTGTAAAGCGTGAATACGTTTTAGAAACTTATACGCTTTTGGCCAAATCCGTGAAGTTATTTAGGTTGTAGCTGGTGAAGTATTAGTGATTTACTACGTACATTCATTGTATTATTCAAATAAAGATGTAGATTTTAAGCATATAAAGTTAAATCCAGCATTCTAAACACTGAAATCAATAATGATGAGGATTTCAAAGATTCAGCAAAAGAAGAGATTGCGTGTTATTGTGTACCTTTTAAAAGAAGCATGTCTAAACTAATTAGTAACAGGAATATGAATGAATAGCTCAAGAGGAAGTGAACTAATACAATAGAACAAAATGGTAATGATAAAGAGATGGTGAAACAGAGAATGCTAGAGTATGACTCTTATATGAATGAAATTCTTGATGCTCTGACGAATGTGGACGCAAAAATTGTTTCAATGCATTCTTGGCTTATCAAGATGAACAGTCTAACAAGTGTTGACAGTAAGCAAGGAAACGAAAGTAAAAATTCCAAAACATACGGTACGCCTCCATGTCCACATATCATTTACACAGTCCCTTATCGAAAACAAACAGGAAATGGGCCTCCAATGAACGAAGGTGTCCAACAATATGTTCTACATACAAAGTTTGGTCAAACTTTCCTTCAAATATTGGGTCGCCACGGAACCCTTTGATTTGGTGCATATTTGGTCTAACGTTTGTGTAAACACGATCATTCATGTTGGAGATAACCGCCACCAGTGAGAATTGTTGGTTTTGACCCACTTGTTTCTGGTGATTTGGAAATGAAACAAAAACAAATGTTGAAAGAAAATAAGCATTTAGAAACGAAGGTGACATAGGCAAAGTTGATGATAAAGTTCCTTCACAATCAACGAATTTAATAAAAAAGAGTATCATTAATGTGGCAGAAGCCAATTCTTAGATTGGTCATTATAAGATTTACGGATAAAAATAGATTTCTGTACTATTCTACTGCAAAAGCAACTTGAAGTCCTTGTAACTTTACATCCAAAGGCTCGTTAATGGGTATTCAATAAAATTCATTACAACAAAATTAATAATAAATCGTTTGACCCGATAAAGAAGGAAACGAAACCAGTTGCAATAAGCTCTAGTTTTCGTTCAATAAAGTTATCAACTAACATGTCAGTTAACGACTTTAATGTAATTTGTGTTATTACAGATTTTACGCTGCCCATTAGAATTATATTAGATTGCAGCTTTTCAAATTTAACATAAGCGCCAGTTAGCCCATGTAAGTGCGCACGGGCGATTTTTTTCGCGCCCTGCCTTTTCAGCGCACTGCTTAGCGCCGAGAGTTGAAAATCCAACAGTGTGTTTTTTGACGCGCTTGGGTGCGCTCTGTTGGATTCTCAATGCTCGGCTTAATATTGAAAGTTGAAAATCCAGTGCGCTACAAAAAATCGCCCGTGCATACCTGGGCTTAAAGCTATCGGTTAGGTCGTGGTTTCGTGAACTATTGTCGCAATGTGTCTACGCCTGTAGAGTTATGAGTTTATGACAATTAATGTGATATCCTATCAGCTTTCCAGACATAGTAATTAAGGCAATGTCTCGGGATTGGCCACGGTTGTCTTATCAAATTACGATCACCGTGTTTGTCTGTCTGACTAATCTGCAGTCGGGATGTTTATTACTTTCAACTTCTTTAATTACACCTAATTCTGATATCATTACCTACTAATGTTTAGAATGTCAATGGATGACTAAGCAATTGCAAAAGGATTAATTTATTTTTAATTATGTTCCTATTGTTTAAAAATTGCTTTATTCATGAGTATGAGTAACAATGTGATCGAAATTCGAAATAGACGATTTCGTGGGTTGTGCGTTTACTTTTGGTAAGGCTGTAGATACCTAATGGATATATATACATATGAACACTGTAATTTGAAAACATTATAAAAGCCAATTATTTTCAAAAGAGTAACCGTAGAGTTTTTTGCGTGCTCTTTTCCACAGGAAACGACCAATTGGTCCTTTGCACCTAGCTGCTGACGTCTCATAAGTGCCCATGTGTTATGTGAAATAAAATATTTTGATTCTTGAATTTGATTGTGTTATGCTGATTAATAATCTGAGAAAAGAAATGGAAAAAGATTTTTTTTAAAAGTATTTAACATACCACCTATATTGGCCATTTGAACAGGGCTACAAAAATGACGTAAATGGACATACGACATTTCTGCATAAAAAGAGGGTAGTTTTTCGGCACAAATGCATAATATCACTTATTTTATACAATATTATGTCAATAGTAAGCACTTGAAATTTTATTTTCGTTGCTTGCGTTTTGGGTTTTTCCGTAAGATTCATAAAGATAAAATTATTTAATGAAAAATTGATACTGTGACGTATTCCAAGAAACAATTTGTTTTAGTTTCCGTAATAAATCGTTCAGTTGTTTCCCCAATTTAGATAACTAAATAAATACCACATAGCATGAAAATTACACGCAAAATGATAAAGATTAGTAGTTGGTAGGGAAATACCAAAATATCACTATTTTTATTGGCAGTTTAGTTTATTGTGTGATAATTTATAAGTAAATATAGCATAATAAACGGATCACATGACTTTGTATTGATTATGATAATTTTTGGTATTTATTTCATAGACGAGCATTATTTTATTATCATAATATTTATTTACCTGGGTGTAAGTGACTAATACGTTATTTATTTGTTTGTGTGGTTCATAAACATAAAAATTATTTAGTAGATTAACCAATAGCAAAAATGAATCGTGTTAACATAAAAAAAAATAAGCATGTAGTATCTATTCATAATACAAATGAAAACTGTGATTTCGTTTTATTTTGCTGAAAAAGTGTTTAATTTTGCCATAATTTCGTTTCATATTAGTTTTAGTTAAGTTAGCATTTTATGTAAATATTATTTTTGATTAACTAATACGGTATAAATTGTTATTTATGTACATTAAATTTTAATTCTGAATAAACCAAGCAGATATAAAAAAATAGCTTAAATTAGACAAAGCCTATTAACCTCTTAAGCCCATTTATAAGTCTCAGTTAACTTGACATTTCGCAGCTCAAACCCATTTATCATAGTTTATCGGAAACTCAATAGGCAGGAATTCATTAAAAATAAAAACTATGAACTTAACACCAGCTGCGTAATCTATACAAAGCTGCCCGCTTTAATCCGACAAGATTGTAATGTCACATAAATCAATTTAAATTCAAAAGGATTGTCGGCTATATAAATTAGCACGTCTATAGTTGAGACAGACTCGCACGCTTCAACTGTGGCGAAATAATCCAAAGTCATGTTGTCGTGTCCCTAAATTATCGACTGGGATCGTAAATGGAGATAAGTCATTTTATGTGTAATCTGATTTTAGGAAATATTGCATTTTCAGGTTTTCATAATTTTCCACATGAATTATTGTTTTAACTTTTTACATGTAACTTCGTCGCAATAATGTTTTCGTAAGCTTTGTATTATGCTTTCTATGCGTAATGCTTTCTATGTAATCGTATGTCGTTATACGAAAAGCAATCAAATAATAATGTAGAATTTAAAACTTCTGAGATTTTTTTAATTTTTCAGAACAGCTGTTTTCCTTATAGTCTATTGAATTTTGATTAATAGATATAGATTGATTTGCTATAGAAAGGTAAGTAAACAATTGCATAGATGTGAAATAATTTAATCAATACGTATATTTATTATAAACGTATATTATTTTTGTCTAATAAGACAGTTGTTTTAACTTATTAAACATTTTCCAAAGTCCTAACATCGCCACATAAAAAAAGTTATCTACTTTATAGTCTGACGTCTTTTAATAGTGCCTTAGGTGGGTGTGTCAAGTGAAGATAATCAGTCCATAAATGGAGATACTGGTCGATATCACAAATATTTTAATTCACAAATTAGTTTCTTATCTTGTAGACGGTCATTATTGATGCCGTAAATAATTGTAGATACGTTTATTTGTGGAAAATGCCAGAAATGCTGACGAAGTGAAAGATAAGGGTATCTTAGGTCTAGAATGAAAAGTCCCCTCCGGGGCAACTGGACAGATTTGCAACTGAACAGATTTGCAACTGGACAGATTCTCAGCTGGACAGTTTCTCAGCTGGACAGTTTCTCAGCTGGACAGATTAGCAACTGGACAGAACGTGTTCAGTCCATGACATAATTAAAGTGGATGACTTTCTTTTCAGATATCTTACCTACCATCTTACTTTTCATTTAACACTCTTGTTACCATGCATGGTAATAGCGACCTCTGCGCTGCCACCGACGATGCCGTGGAAGTGGCGAAGGTTTGGGCCAAGAAAATTTAATAAACTGTCGTGCCGTCGACACGGCGAACAAGAAGGCCATAAATGGTCAAACTCATACTAATATCACGCATACATCACGTTTACAAAACATCACGCTTGTTTTCCCCATACGGTTAGGCAGAGATGTAGGTACCTATAGTAAACTCACATTTTGCCAGTTATGTTTAAGTCCCATGTAATAGGGGGCGAACCTATTGCCATCAACCGGACACAAATCCGGATTTCGGGCTGCCACTGAGAAATTCCATATAATAAAAAAAAATTACACTTTGCCCGACCCGGGAATCGAACCCAGGACCTCATGTTTAGCAGTAGCGCTTGCGGCCATTAGACCAACGAGGAAGTCCAACTTATGACATCCTATCTATGACTGAAGTTTGTTGAAATAATGGAACATAAGAACATTTCTAATATGTTAGCCGATTATACTGCAGAATTTATTTCCCTAAGATCGATCAGTTTTATCACGAGGACCCAAGAAGACTCCATTACAATGCCTTCTAGGCGCCTTAAATCACCATTTCCCATAATCCTAGGCACCGATCCCTCACTGTTAAGCCGCTGCACACGGTCACGGCCATACATTCGCAATGTATCGGGTGTGACCGCATATCTGCATTTATTGTCGTGTGGGCTTAGTAATAGGATGAGCGGAATTCCGGACGGATTCAGCAAATTGTGTGCGCTTGCGTTGGTGGCGCTTAGGTACGCTAGTCAATATTGTGGGGATTGTATTGTGTGACTGGGGGCGTGTGGTCTCTTAGTTTATGATGTTTATTAGTGATACGCATGTCGATTTAAAGGGGATCAGTAGTTGTAACAGAGCTTCGGATTTGGAGCATCACGCTGTGAATACCTACTTTTTTTAACAGACTTCATAAAACGGAGGAGGTTATCAATTCATCTGTATTTTTTTTAAATGTTTGTTACAACAGAATTTTTGACTGGGTGAACCGATTTTGATGATTATTTTTTTATTTGAATATATATGGGACGCCATATATGCCAAGGGTCCCGGTATCCCTTTCGGACTTTCCCGCAACCCTGGCAGGAATACCACTACCTGCTATGTAAATAACAGTGACGGAGTCAAATAAAATATCGTCTACATAGACTAAGTGGGAAAAATACGCAATTATTGAAGCAAAATCAAAATATTTTATTTCACATAAGCCTACATGGGCACTTATGAAACATCAGAAGCTAGGTGCACGGTTCCAATTGGTCGTTTCCTATGGAGAAGAGCCAAGAAACAAGAAACTCCATGGTTACTCTTTTAAAAGATAATTGGCTTTTACAATATTTTCGAATTACAGTGTTCATAGTTATGGAAGGACAGTGTAGGCCTTTCAAAAAGTTTAATGTAGGTAGTTAAAAAAATAATTGAAATTATTTAAAAAAAAAAGTCTCCAGTCCACTAAGCCTACAACGTTCTCACATTCACAAGGTACAAAAGAATCTATATAAGATAAATAAGATACTACAAATAAAAACCTATTTAAACCAAATGACAAGATTGCCATTACAACTGTAACAAATCTGAATAATTAACATGTCCGCAAAAGCCAGTATAATAGAGTTGAAATTAAATTGTAGGTATATATATAAGCTAAGTCAAAAACTACGCTAGCAAAGCTAATAAAATTTATATGGGACCAATTCTGAAGCATGACCTCCCAAAAAAAAAAAGAATCATCAAAATCGAGTCATAATTGGCGGAGTAATCGCGTAAAATACACACAAAAAAAAAGAAAAAAAAAACATACAGACGACGTAAGAACCTCTTCCTTTTTGAAGAAGTCGGTTAAAAATAAGCCACAGATACACAAGAAACAGAAGGTACACAAGAAACGAGTTTCAAGATTTATATGTAAGCGTTGTTTGTGACAATGGCATTGGCTTTGAGAGTCTACGGCGGCTCTAAGTTGTTGTAGTTCGGACCAGTTTTCACTAGAGCATGTCATTCATACGGACCGACCTCTGGGCCTTGTGTGAAGGGTCAATATCGTGTACTAGTTTAGAATACAGAAAGCAAAAATATCGTAAGATTCATAATGGGTAAATGAAAAAAAAGTGAATGTTGAAATATTGAGAAGGATTTTTTATGAGCGCAAACGTATTTTTAGCGTGCAGATTTGAAATTATATTATACCTAATACATGCTTATTACCTTTTATCTACACTCATGCTATAAATCCTCTATAAAAGTTTCTGAAACAGTTAGCTTAATGCCAACATTAAAACAGCCAGTGTCATAGTGACCATAATATCATCCAAACGGGTGTTATAATGTTGTTCTAAATTTCATAATACAACTCATTTCAAAAAAAGAATATTGTCATGCAGGCGAGTTTCACTAACAAAGTACAGTAATTAAAAAAAAAAAAACTTAATGGTTATTCGAATTCGAAAAATTCGAATTCATGTGAGTCGTATACTCCATTTTTGTTCGATATTAGTATTGTAAACCTTTTATAGAGGATTCATATCATGGGTGTAGATAAAGTCTTGTATGCAACTGTAAATAATTAGGTATTAAAACTTCTATAAATAGGTATTTTAATAACCCTTATTATATAACAGTTGCATAAATAACTAATATTTTATATCTACCGTCCTTTGTTTTTCATAAACCAAACTAACATCGTTCTTCAATGACATAAGTATTTTATTTTCGAAAAAAAGGTTGAAATCGAGAAAATTAGACGAAAGTTACTGAAGTAGATAGGTACCTAAATATTCGCATAATTACCAGATTTCACAGACAGTAAAAGAAAATGGCCAGATGCATCGGATCTTATTATTTTATTAACGAAACAAATCACGTTACTAGGTGAGGAAAATTGGTGGGTTTATTGTAGTTGTTGCCTCTCTAAGGAAAGGATAATTACGTCAATCTCTGGTTAATTATGCCTAATATTGAAAAGAAACAGTGGAAAGCTATGAAGGAGACCTTGGCCTAGCAAGGGACAATATCGGTAAGAAAAAAAAACCTTCATCATTATTCCCCCGTATCCCAATTTACTTGGAGTCGACGAAACATGTCTTTTTCCTCCATACATCTCTATTAGTCGTCATATCACTCGGTAGTCACCCTCTTTCTAACTATGTATTCATTTACACAGTCCATCCATCGTCTGTCTGGTTTACCCCTACTCTTATAGCCACCGACATTCATACTCGTATCTTTCCCAAAAAAATATATGAAAAGAAATATCTGCAGTCTTTCCAATCTTATCTAGCTTTGGACCTCTGTTCTCACAGAGCGTCGCGAACCTTCGATTACTGAAACATTGCTGAAGTTCGCACGAGCTGGCCTATTCTGTAAAAATTAAACTTAGCTGAAGTGAGCGTCACGTCAGCTGTCATGCTATCTAATAAATCAAAAGTCATTTATTCAAATTAGGCTGGGAATTAGCACTTTTTGAACCTCAAAATTACATAAGACAGTCCCCAAAACGGCCGCCCTTCACCACTTCCTAGTGCTTTCTTTCTGATACTAGGGTTTGACACTATTGGCAGCTTACACCTTTTTTTTTTTTTTTTTTGAGGGTGGGAAATCATCCAATGACTTCTCCCGCTCTGGGCGGAGCGGAAGGGCGTGTCAGACTTTTACTGACTAAAACCCACCCGTGTTCCTTCATTTGCCTGTTGCCAAGGTCCCGGTATCCCTTTCGGACTTTCCCGCAACCCTGGCAGGCATCGGTCCTATTGGACCCCGTCATTTTTGCTGACATCTCTTTGAGGCGCGCGTGGAACACGACGCGCCATCGACCCGGGCCTGGTCCTTATCGGACGGCGAGCTGCCCGTTGCTCGCCGTCCGCAAGCCCGCGCCTATGGTGGCCGGAAATCCGCCTGGGATTCCCGACGCCCAGGGCGTCTCCAACGGCGGCGGTTAGGGGCGTGAGGGCGCAAACTTTGCCTTTCCCTCACGCGTTCCGCCTCCTCCTTCGCGAGCATTACTGCTTCGCAGAAGGAGGTGACGGCTTCCCATGCCCTCTCGCTCCGTACCATGGCCTGAACCAGGGCCGGACGCGAGAGGTCACCGCCGCCAATCGCCTCCGCGAGGACACGGCGGTGCTCCGCCCAAGCAGGGCACACCTCAACCGTATGCTCCACCGTGTCCTCCGGGCGATCCACACAGTGGTGACACCCGGGCGTTTCCTCCCGCCTAATCCTACACAGGTACCTCCCGAAGCTGCCATGTCCGGTGAGGACCTGTGTCAGGCGGAAGGTGAGGACGCCGTGGCGCCTCTCTATCCACTCCTCAAAGAGGGGACTTATCGCCGCTATTGTGGCGTGCCCAGCACTGGGTTGCGACAATCGCACTCTCCATGCCGCCATGAGATCTTGCCGGAGCTCTGTCCGCTGTGCCGCGATTTCTCGCGGCAGCGGAGTTACACCCCGGCGCTTCACCTCCTCGCGCCACTCCCAGATGTGCGCGAGGACCTTCGCCTCCAGATCCCATGGCGGTAATCCGGCAAGGAGGCTCGCCGCCTCACGGGAGACCGTGCGGTATCCCCGGGCCAGCCGAATGGGGCAGCTTACACCTAAGTTTTCATGGTGAGATTTATAAAGAATTGATCGGTCAGGATTGCAATACTTTTCTTTTCGACCGGCCTTTTAAAAAAAGAGGAGGGTTTCCTTTTAAAAAAGAACGTCATTTTTAAGTACGTGTGTAAGTAACAAGATAGTATGCAATAAGTCCATCGTAAACAACCACATTGACTACTTCGCAATATGACCTCAAAGTAATAACATGAAGTGATAGGTGGATGGCCCGTTCCCTATCGGAACTGTATCGTAACCCATTTCGGGGTTGATCCCAACTTCATGCCCAGAAATGTACTAAGCTTTTCATTTCATATTGTGTTAAAAGCTTACTTTTAATTGCTTTCGTATTCAAAATAATGGGATGAATCAATGGTGAAAAAAAAATTAAAGTAATAAAAACTAAAACCCAACTACGACTAAAAAGGTATAAACAAGACACAGACAGACGAATAAAAAATCCGGAGTCACACGTGTTATATAATAAAAATCGAATAGATTACGTGTGACTCCGGATTTTTAATTTGTCTGTCTGTGTCTTGTTTATATCTTTTTAGTCGTAGTTGGGTGTTATATGATAAAAATTTTCTTCGCCGTAGTCGGGTAATAAATGAGAATTGCATCCACATTTTGATATCATTGCAGATTTAAATTAAAAACAAGAAAACTGTCGCTTTCGTTTTCTGTCAAAGAAATGTCACTGTCAATTATGTTTTATGATGACCTTGTGTGTCCAATAGAAAAAGAAAATTCAGATTTCGAACACCGTGTCATCATTCTCTTAAGAAAAGCTGCTACTAGAGTTGTTCCGGTGTCACATATTCGTTTATAACCTAGTCGATTAATAATCGTTTTAATGAGAACCTTGTTTTAGAGTTATCGCGTTCTTCCATGACCACAACAATGAGTGCCGATACATTGACCTTTGCTTGCACGCGTAAACTACTGTTAAACTAAGGCATGAAATAGAATTTATCGCTAATAGCTGGTGCTTTTCGTCATAATTTTCTTGGCGTAAAGTAACAATGTAATGTTAATTTATTTTGTAACGTGACTATTTACTTGTCATAATACATGTTTATTGCCACTTGTTGTAGAAGTAATTTTCTTGCTAAAGGAAATTATTTGCTAAGTACATTTTAAAATAACGGGTTTCAGTAGCTGTTGTAAGCTTCTGAAAGCCGTTATTTCGAGAAGAATGTCTTGGAAAGTTTTCCTAGACAATAGTTATGCTGTAAAACAAACAATCTGTTTCTCAGTTGGGCGATAAAAAGAAAAATGCAAATGACAGTTTTTATTGAAAAATAACAAAAGCAGCATAAAAAGGTTTTCTTTTTTGTAAAAGCAGTTTTTTTTAAACTTCCGCATTATGCACTAAACGGGAAAGTAGGAAATTGTTTGATGTTTGTGTTAACTGAGCTCTAGATTTTCGTACGCGTTTTATAGGCGATTGAAACGTTCACACATAAAATGTTTATTGGTTACCGAACGATATTTTTAATTTTATACGATCTTTTTTATTAAGTAGGTTCTACGCGGAACATTAAAAATGAATATAGAAATGCTTGTTCAAAAATATCTTAAATTAAGTATATTTTTACGATTATGGGCGTGTTGGATTGAGCTACTTCATTTATTAATTAATGCTGAGCCGAAGTAAAATATAAATGTCAGATACTATGCGAATTTTATTGCAATACAATCTTAGTTTATGTGAATAATCTCGTAAATGTAATTTAATTTTGCTTTAAAACTGTGAATATCTTTAGGTACTTTTTTTTTCAGACGGTAATCTACTTTTGCTTTAATATAGATTTTTAATATTTACTTACTAAATATCTCTGTTTGTTCTACTTTCGGGGAAGACGATTGTACCACCGCACATCTAATTAATATTTAATTTCCAAAGCAATTAATTCGGCGATAAGACATCTGTTTAAATAACGCACAATCAAAGGAATATTAAGGTCCCTACATGTAAAATGAAACTAAATAAAATTCAAATTTAACTCACCATTTTAATTGCCATCAGCAAAAATAAATTTGTCCAATGTATTGAATAAATCATACATAAAACAAAACGTCACTAAGTTCATTTGAAAACTTTTAACACACTTTGGAACTTTGTTAAATAAATTACACACATCACTAACTTAAGGCTAACTTTTTTTTTAAATTAATTTTGAATCGATTCCATTTTCGAGCGCGTGCTTGGCGGGTTGTGTGCTATAAGCGACTAGTACTGCTCGCGCCTTGCTCCATACTGCACGGGTATCGCCTCCACCGCATAATGAAGCGTCCGATTAGAATGAACCGCTTTATTGGAATTCCATCGAGTTTTCGCTCATCATCGCCTCTACTAATACATATATGAAAAGTGTTTGATAGTTTTATAGATAGATAAGCCTGTTCGTAGAGGATGTTAACTAAATAATTGCGACATAAAGTGTGGTTTACACGTGTTATCATGCCAGACACATTTTGGCGCGAGCATGGAAATTGCAAGGCCAGAGTAAAACTCGGAAAACATGAAACTTTATGGTGTCCAATAATCGTAATTAGTCTGTTTTGAAGTATCAGTTCTCTGAATTATCGAAACATTTTTAATAGGCTCTCTTTTCGTGGAAAATATAATATTATGATGTCGCGAGTTTCTTTTTTTTTTAACACAAGTAATTTTTTTTGAGTTTTTTTCAAGACCTGTAAACTTTTTCGCAAAACAACTTTTTTTGCTATTAAAAATCTGAAATGTTTTAGTTTATTGATCTTCTTATTTTGTACCTACAAGAAGCAATTTCAAATTGGAACTGTCAAAAGTTACGTTCATTTGTTTAAATCATTATTCGCTTTCGCAACCTGCATTTATTTTTGACACGATCACTTGAAATCGAATTGAACGAAATTGACATTACAATTTCACATTTCTTCTTTTTTTTCAACTATTTTTTTTAATGTATCCAGGGCCTCCCTTATCACCACTGAACACATCACATACGCTTGATAGAAAACAATGGTACATTAACACCCACCAGACTGTCGCCAGTGGCTCGACACCCGACACCGATGCCGGCTGATGGCCTGACCTATTAAATACTAATTTACTGACATTGATACACATCACTAGTCCGATTTAGTCGATGTTTCGGGTACTCGATTGTGGGATGAGCTTGGTTTATTGAATGTTTTGGACATTGGGCCCAATGCATTAAAATTGGTCTTACCCTACTTACTGAAAGAAAACTCAACTTACTATAGAAAATTGATCATCTGGTCTCTCTTTGCGCCAGCCAAGGATATCGTAAAAGGCAACTCAGTTATTAAGTACTATCTGTTACACGCGACTCCATCTGCGATCCAGGATGAAAAATAGCTTTTGTCCTTACCCGTTATGTTATCAAATCCGTCCAGCCGTTTTGTGTGATTGATTAACAAACAAACAAATTTTTGCATTTATAATATTAGTTAAGATGTGGGAAGGTTACACAGCGAATTGCGTTTAGGGTACTTTCTCTTTGTTTGAGGGGCGAAATAGTGTATGAGTAGGTAAAGCCAGGCGTCGAGCACAAGTGTCATAAGTGAGAAACGTGAGGGCCGCTTAAGATTATAATAGTGTGACCGCATCTTCGGAGACAAAAGCAGGATCCAGCAGGGAGCTTACGCACAGTCGCATCTCGATGATTACATGGTTGGCACAAAGCCACCTGGGCCAGTTAACGGATCGCATCCGGCATGGGCAGAACATAACTCACTAGCAGATTACTATGTCCTTACCCTTGAAGTTAATGTATCATAGATCGTTTTCTGGATGCATCCGGGTCGAATTCCCGCAACAACAATATTTTTATACTTAATACTCATTTCGGGTCTGGAGGTGAGTCATAATTCTTAGAGTCGATCTGCTTTCGAGCTGAAAACCTGCCCGCTATGGAATACTAGGTCGACGCGCTAGCATCCGTGGAACTCTTGACTGACCGTGACAAGAGCATCTTAGCCACTGATGTAAGGATGTTATGGATCCACGTTAGTTTAGCCACGAGTTCCTGCGCGCCGCTCCACAACAGCCCATGGTTAAGTTACGCACGTGTACTTAGCTTTCTATGAAGCGGGATCTTCTACTGCGACCTGCCACGGGAAACATATTCGTGCACAGTGCATATCCTACGTAGCCGTTGACGATTGTCTTTATTCAATAATATCAGTAACTGACTTACCGCGAGCAGAGTGGCCAGGGCGCTTGCCATGCGCATAGTCGCAGCGCGGCGGGAGCGCGGGCGCCGCTAAGTGACGGAGGCGGCGGGCGGACGGGCGCGCGCGGGCCGCATCCGGCCGCCCTCCGGTCCTCTACCACCGTCGCGACGGCATCGCGCACCTGGGGAAAAAGATAGGGTTATATTAGGATTGTAATTTTTCAGAGTCAATGTCAACGGTAAACGAAAGTGCATTTAATGGCAGAACGGATGGTTTTGTCGTAGATAAAGTGCTACAACGAATTTTTAGCACTTGATTGACATTAACTGGTAAGGATTTGTAATAATGTATTGAAATCAAGAAGGTGGCGATAGTTCCGATTTTAGCCACATGCCAAAAGATCCTTGTACAGATTTATAAATTTTGTTGTTTTTTTTTATCTGAAGTCTGAACCATGTCTCAAATTCTTATATTAAGTGTGTCTTTGTTTATTTTTACAATCAAAAATACTTTTTTTTTTAACTCGATTCTCGTCTTTCCAAATTAGCATGGCGAATTTCTCTTCAGGTTTGAAATAGGGTGGAGCTATAATCAAGGGGTAAACAAAGATGGCGACGATGGTCACAACAGCGCATGTGCAAAACCACGAGCTCCGCCCACGACTTTCTTTATGGCTTTCGCGGCCTCCAATAACATCCTATTGGATTGAATTAATTGACTTTGAAAATTTCTTCTTAAAATTGTTTGCAAACCTACTCGTTTGGAACTTAAATTAAGTAATAGGTAGCAGTTTCAATTAAATTGTATAAGTTGTCTACTCTAGCTGTGGAGAAAACAGTACCTAAGTTAAGGATAATTTCAGCTGAAAAACCTGGACAGCCAAAGTTAATGACAACAGCACAATGACAAAGGCATCATAAGCAAATTCACACTGCTGAAAAAGAGATAGCTTTTTCTTCGAAAACAGAACAATAAACAGGAAATAAAGAAAAAAAATTTGAATCTGAAATCAATTTTCCTCATCCAACAAACAAACGCATTTTTCTCAAGAATTTCACCAAAATGATGTCACTATTTTCGAAATCAGAGTCCCTTATTCTGCTTCTATCTGGTAAATCTAATTTCTGACGTCACATGTCGCGCCTCCGGTCATACGTCACAGGATATGTCTGATTATGATATTGATTACCACGTTATCAGTTATCAGTGGCGCCGCGATTGTGGGGTTAAAATATTTGTTTGATGAATATGTGATTGTAAAGTATTTTCTGATAGCGTAATCTACGAAAGGTATTTACATTTTTCTGTTTAAGTAATGGTTTAAGTTGAATTTTGATACGTCATCCGTCATTTTAACTGCGCGCTGCCTGTACTGTACTTTATCTAAACAGGACATTAGGAAACGTCATCTTGAAAAAATCGGGAACTGAATGAGTGAATAATTTTAGAGAAGATCTACATGACATATCGTCATACCTGTCATCCCCGAAGGGATAGGCTTTTTTTTTCTTGAGGGTGGGAAATCATCAACTGACTTCTCCCACTCTGGGCGGAGCGGAAAGGCGTGTCAGACTTTTACTGACTAAAACCCACCCGTGTTCTTTCAGTTGCCTATTGCCAAGGTCCCGGTATCTCTTTCGGACTTTTCCGCACCGTAGGGTTAGGCTGAAGTGTAACCCACATTTCACCAGTTATCTTTGAGCCCCATGTAATAGGGGCCGAGCCTATTGCAACCGGGCATAAATCCAACACCCATATTGTGTAACATACTTTCTTTAAGTATTCGAAGGAATTTTAAAGAGAATTTTTAATTTTTCTGAAAGTTTTAAAAATTCGTCTTCTCGACAACGTTAATAACGTAATAAATGTTGTCGAATTGTCAACATTTTGCCCATAACTTTTCTTGCCAACAAGAATGGTGGTTCGTGTGACGTGAAAAGCCGAGTCGTGATAAGTAATAGGAACTAGAACGAGTTGCGATGCTCGCATGTAAGCTGCCAGTCTGTGCCAGACGCACCCTGGACAGGCCTGGTAGTGGTACCGGGACTTAAAAAAATTGGTACAGTACGACACAACTTAGATGTAGCATCGGCAAAATTCGTAAAACCGATCACCATCTGAATTGAGTGCGCCTTCAAAATCTACAATCTTTATTACTGCTTTAGGTGAAAATAATCTTTACGCAAACGCAATAACTTGTAATGTCATATAACCAATAACGTTTGTAAAATTGAAATGAATGAATGCAATTTTTTTAAATGCTACATCTAATTTGTTTCGTACTGTAAGAGAGAAAATAATTGCAATCAAGAGTTTACTTACTGCTCTTCAGTTCATGGTCAAGTCTTGAACATGCATTGTAGAACAATGTTAACTGTCCTTGAACTAGACGGTCACGTTGCAAACCTTGCGTTTAGCTCGATAGTCCGAGGAATACAGCAATTTTATACTTCTTCATCTCACATTTTACCGACTTTTACTAATTACACTGCAAGACGAACTTGATCTATCATCATTCAATGTCAATCCTTGAGCGGGGGTAGCTGTAATCGGTATGTGGTAGACCTGACGAAGTGAAAATCGGGTTATATCACGTTTCTAATGAATATTGAATGCCCAAATGCTCTAAATACCCAAATCCATTTTGGACTTCACAAAATAATGAAGATTTTGGATAGTTTGCGCATATTCGGGTTCAGGCCGGATTTGAGAGGCAGTAAGTAAGTACCAGGTTTTTGTATTGTTATCGATTTGTAAGGATCCTTTTTCCAAGTAGAGTTTTATATAATTAATCGTTTAACCATCAGGAATGAAGTTATCCGGAAAAGGACTGGATTAATAACCGACATAACTTGCTGAGTAAGCAAACTGAACAACAGTGGGCTGGCCATGTTTGTCGAAAGACAAACATGGCGTCGATGGCTGGTGGAGCAGTCGATTCCTGGAGTAGAGACCGCGTACCGGCAAGCGTAGTATGGACCGCCCCTCAGCTAGGTGGACCGAAGACCTTAAAGGTGGCTGGGACAGACTGGATGCGGAAGGCGAAGGACAGCGTATTGAGGCGCAGCCTAGGAGAGGCCTATGTCCAGCAATGGATTGCGATAGGCTGATTTGATTGAAGAAGCATTTATACAGCCTTTCCCAGCTTTTCACCTCATGTCATCTCTCAAATGATCTGTCCATAATTTTTTATTGGTTGTTAAGACGTTGTTCATACTATTGCAAGTTTCGAGTTATGAGACCTGAAGACAAGTGACATTCGCTTCGAAAATGTTTCGTATTTCTACAACGACTTTCAACAGGATTGACATATGCTTTTCGATAGCTTATGTCAGTCCTATACATTTCTGCTTTTTCCATCATCGTTATCGCTGATAGAATGTCACATTGTCTAGGGCCTCTGTAGGTTTTGACGACCAATTTATTTTGCTATCGTTTTGATACTAACACTATGGAAAGAGCTGGAAGCTATGTCGTGTAAGCAAGGTTAGCACCGGAACTGCTAAGGGTGCGCCAGACGTACAAGTAGCTAAGGATCGTCATTGAGGTCAGAAGTTGTAGTAAAGACACAAACACGTGTCATAATTAATTTTACAACGTATTTTGTTAACAATTTAGCACATCAGTGACGTATTTCACATGTAACAATAAAGTTATTAGCGTTGTAACAATAAATATGTTCAAATGAACGCGAAAGTTTGCCTGTTTGTCAGTTTCTACTCTCTAAACTGGGCAATAAAATTACTATGTAATTTTTAATGAGTGGAATTCTTGAGAGTGGTCTTTTCAAGATGATTTCCAAGACCTTATCTTTTTGGGATCATAAACAGCGTTGTAGTATTGAATTGACTGGAATCATGGAAGGTTCTTCATGACTGATTGAACCCCTTTGTCTACTATCGAAAATTAAGCTCTGTTGCTGTATTATGAAGTATTGTATGCCACCATTTTTCTAGTGTGAGAGAGAGACGGAGCTAGACAAGGCCGCTAGCACAATCCCGTTTTCGCAGTGGAATAATGATGGCATTAATACTTCATAATACTACCCCAGGTTACTGAAGGATCATACTATATCGTCTAAGAAATCGCGAATCAGTTCAACTGGTTCATCGAATATCTGAAGGCCAATTCTCGTACTTAAAAAACGTTCACATTCAAGTCGCAATCTGTAAAACTTGTCAAAAATTGTGGTAAAGTGGTTGTATTTTTGACAGATTGCAAATGAGATGTGAACGCGAACGTTTTTAAAAATTGCAGGAATTGCCTCTCTGATATTTGATATCTGTGGAAGCTCAGTTTTATGGTTTGATGAAGTGTCTAGAGAAAAAACAGCGCAATGTCTAAACACAAAACGAACAAACCCACGGCTTATAGTTAAAGTACGGTTTATAGTTTGTCAATAGTTATTGGCGAATCAATCGTTTAATTACTGATGATACATGCAAAACAAATGACGGCGATAATTGACAGATATAGACGAGTGACGTAATTACACGACAATGCTACAATGTTTGAGCACAAACGGATCTGGTCAGTGGAGATGAACTGCCACATCCTTGTGACTTACAATATCCTATTATTAGACCGGATCTATTTGAATGTTTAAAGAAAATCTTTGGACCTTAGGTAATGTTCGAGGAGCTTAATGGTACCTAATGCTTTGAGATAAACTTTGCCTTTGACGAGTACATGTGGTAGCTTCTGCAATGGTAGCTCAATTACCCCTAGTATATAGTCTATATATAGTCCTATATATAGTCCTCCAGACCGTATTTGGGCCACGGCGCCTAATCCCAACGGAGACCAGCCTTCGACGCCCTGGATAAGAGGTAGTTGTGTGTTCTTTTAGCTTGCAACCCTCCAAGAGGCCCGAGGTGACATGACACTACATGACAAACATGGGCACTTTTAAGTGTGTATTCATTTTTCTGGATAGTTGAAAAAAGTTTCAATCATACACAAGGGTGCCTATGATTGAAACCTTTGATACTCTGAATATTTACCTACTATCCGCGAAAAATTTCTACGCAGATCACACCTTACTTCTGATACGGAAATCAACAAGTATTTGAATCTGTGTAAGGACAACCGGCCATGCTACATACGACTCGGGATTACGCCCGTAGGGGCGTGGAAAATGCGAAAGCTGCGCCGTTACTTCGGCTTAGTGTGAAGGGCTTTAAATTGTAATAGCCGAATATACTTTTTTGACATATTTTCAAGTTAGTAAGTTAACAGAAAGAAGAATTTCACTGAGTAATGAGTGTTTGGGAAAAATATCTTGCACTATAGTTTGACCGAGACCCCTGTACCGCACCTTAGGTATGTGCTTGGCGAGACTGGGGGGCAGTGCAGGCCGCTCATTCGTCAACGCTCACGCCGTCCCACCGCTCATTTGTCAACGCTGCCCCGCGCCTCGCCGCGCATTCCTAAGGTGTGGTGTAATTTAAACTATAAAGATGTTTGATTATGTATAGATTTTGGCAATAGCAATTTGGCGATCAATAATCAATTCTAAACAATGACTGCATATTTGAGGTCTCCGCATGACACCACACCGCATCCAATCCTTTATCCGCAATCAATGTACACCTAGCCTATACACTATTTGTATTTTAAACGTAACTGTGAAACTACAAACTTCGACATGCGAAAATAGCAAAGTCCGTATATTTAATTAGGCATCTAAAAATAAATTTCCGCAAATAGCGTTGTTGATTTATCGCGTGTGATTAAGCATCAGTATTAATTACGCGCAGGTAATTAATAGCTGGAGTGATGTAGTATTAATTATTTTACTACATTTCATTGTGTACTTACAAATGATGCTATAATTAGATGTCACGACATTTCGTTTGCTTGAGGAAAAGCTTTTTTTATTCAATTTTGAGCGAAAGCATGACCCAATAGTTATCGTTCCTTATAATTTTATCGCTGGTCTTACATTTGGTGTACCTGGCTTGGCCCTTGCTCGAGCCAGCCCGCTGAGCCGGTAACTTTAAATTCGTCCCTAAATAATCACGATCCGATTCTTTACTCCCCCAGCGACGCGACGCCCTAAGTCAAGGTGCGTACGCACCTCGGCTTTAGCGTGTAGTCGCTTAGTTTATAAATGTTATGAATGGAGGCGTTAATTTATAAAGGCATTCAGAAGATATACTAGTTAAGCAGCCGAAAACCTTCGAGATGGCAATCACGAAAAAAAAAAAAACATTTGGTCTACTAATCTGTTTGACTTAAATCTTCTTTCATTTATGATAATTTTTGGCGTCTGTTCAGCATTATCAATAAAAGTGGTTATTAGGTATTATTTATCTACAATGAACATGGAAAAAAAGTTTTAACTTGTTTAATTTTATTAATTATTTTCTCTAACAAAGTCTGTTTTCTTGCCTTTTCACTGTTACAAATATTCTAGCCTCATAAATTGGGACGCAGGATCTTCCATCAAACATAACCTTGCATCACCTGTATGACATGGCTACACTACCTCGGAAACTCCTGGACACCTAGCTCATAAGTTACAAACCTAATTATTTGTGTTCCCAAGTAGTCGATATAATGAGTGAAGCGGTAAATATCGTCAGTTGCGTAAGAAACCGGACTGGTTTCAGCAAGAGTGAAATTGATTGTACATGTACACACCCAACCGGTTAGGGGTCTAGTTGAAAACTAAACGGATTTTTCCATGTTATCACAGTTTTATCTGGGTGCTGTAATACGGATTGAGTTCAACTATCCCTTGGACATATTCGTGGTATTAGGTTGATCTCGATTTCTGATATAAGACATACATAATGAAAACTGGATTAAAATGGAATTAAATCTCTACTATGTTTTTCTCAACAATTACGTTTTTTACTATAAGTTTCTCACTATCATTTGCAGTGAGACTGACAATGACTGCAACTGATAGCCCATAAAGTAATCTAATCTTTCTCAGCACCAGTTTTTTATATGAGTTGCTTTTATTTAAGCTACCCCACCCAACCTACGTACCTATCCTACAAACTTATTCAAAAGCTGCGTTGATAGTTTAATAACCAAAATTTCTTATAACAAGCTTATTATATCTTATTTCTATGAAGCTTCACACATCTTCGACTTTGACCCCCGACCTTTGCAGAGTCATTTCAGTAGTGGTTCCACTAAACCCGTCATACGATACATCTTATTCACTCCCATACCTAACAGTCTTCATTGCTATATTAATTCAATTAAAATCTGACCCAAATGATTCAAATATTCCATTAACTATTAATATTTCACCGAATACCATTAGGCTTCAATGTGTATAAATCTTTGGCAAAATGGCGTGCGCATTATTAATAATACTTATAATAAATCATTCGGAACCCTTCCCTTTTGGGCGCCATATGCGAAATATTTTGACTTAGGAATGAAGTTGAAACATACAACTGACTATTAGGTTTGATTCATGCTATAGTGGGTACCACGTATAATTTCGGTCGCGATACAGAACCATTCGCTACGTATAGAGAAGTAGCGTTCAGTCTAAACAAACATTTATCAAAAGAGCTGTAAGTAGAATTGGCTCTAGATGGGATCAATTTTGGATCCTGATTAGGGCCATTATCTATGCTTCCGTGCTAAAGATATTCAGGATTTATGTGTTTTACGGCATCTTATTTCCGGCAGTAGATAGAAACTTGGCGGTGAACTCAATCTAACTTAAAGGACATAACGGATTATTCGGTTTAGGCCAGATTCTGGTTTGGGCAGATTTTTGTTACGGCAGATTCTTTTTTGGCAGATTCTTGGTATGACAGATATTTTACAGTCATCTTCAGAAGTATTATGTAGGTAAGGATTATATACAAAAGTGTGCATTGATGGGAAAAGTACTTGTTGCGAATAAAAGGTCCTGATCACACACGACCTGATCTGATGCCTGAGATAGCCGGATTTTGAATTTCTTTTCTACGAAACCTTTCAACGACATCTCTATATTGCGATCGCTCTTTTTAGTTACACTAGAAGCTAACTCATACAATTTGGAGACGACGATCTGACAATAATTTAAACTTCGTAAATCTAATGACGATGCCAGTCTGCATACAATAATTCTATCAAATTTATCCAATAGATTAGTCGCTATAGCTAGTCAAAGATCGACTAAACCCATAGTTGGCCCGTCACTAATATTTAATTTGTTTGAAAAATCTTTTTTAGGGTTCCGTACCCAAAGAGTAAAACGGGACCCTATTACTAAGACTCCGCTGTCCGTCCGTCTGTCTGTCTGTCTGTCTATCCGTCTGTCACCAGGCTATATCTCATGAACCGTGATACTTAGACAGTTGAAATTTTCACAGATGATGAACGTCTGTTGCTGCTATAACAACAAATACTAAAAAACACAATAAAATAAATATTTAAAGGGGCTCCCATACAAAAAACGTGATATTTTTGTCATTTTTGTACGGAACCCTTCATGCGCGAATCCCACGCGCACTTGGCCGGTTTTATTTATTTTTCGATGTTAAAATTGATTTTAAAGCTCCAAAAAATACTCCTATGCGCTAGTATTGCCAGTATTATAATTAATTGTCGTATTGTTGTCACCACATTAGGGTAAAGGTGTCTCCAAAGGGTATCAAGGAAAATTCGCGCTGACCAAGGAAACAGCACAAAAGGGAGGCCTTTACTCAGCAGTGGGTGGAATGAAGCTGCCGACAATAATGATGATTCTGAAGGAAATCTTTTCGGATAGTAGTTATTTTTCATGCCCTTCGTTAAGGTTATTTTATCATTTTCCAATGATGTTAAATGATATTCATGGTGCCGATTCTGCTGTTCACAAACTAAACTAAATTTAAGTTCAGTGCATCTTTTTCTTTCTATTTCATTAAGAAAAGTACAGAAGATAAATTTTAATTTAGTCCTGTCAAATTAATCAGCGCCTTACGTAAATTGACGTAATTTTAGTAGGCAAGTTTATAATCATGTCTAAACTTGTATGGATTATTGACAGGCGTTGATTAATTTGACAGGACTAAACTAAAATTTGTGTTCTGTCCTTTTCTTAATGAAATAGAAAGAAAAAGATGCACTGAACTTAAATTTAGTTTAGTTTGTGAACAACAGTATCTTCACCAATGTTTATAAATTGGTTTAAAAACACTTTGACATGTCAAAAAAATGTTTTAAAATTAGATGAGTTCAGTGGTTCTTCCTAAATGCCTACTCTGAGAAGAAAGACCGAAACAAACTCACAGGTCACAGTCTCTTTTAAAGTCCAAACAATCTTGGTCAGCCCATATGAGGACCACGCAGATTAGTGGCTATTAACATCGTGAGGAAACATGCAAGAGAGATATTTTTCGATGGCATGTGAAGCCAAGTCAGAGGCCCTTGGGCGGCATTAAAACTCTGATACTACTAACCACACGAAAAGAAGATGAGTGATGGTCTTTTGAGGAAAGAACCACACAGATTTGACTGGACCTGTCCAGTCAGTGCACGCATTTGTCAGTAATCGTGTAGATCAACTCAGAACTTAATTAGCGCAACGAATCGACGAACAATAACAAAGAAAGGACATTTGGGTAGGCCGTATAAAGTACTCACACAGCCAGACAATCGTAAAATAAAATGGATTTATATATCAGACTGACTGTTCATATAGTTTGTATGCGTGGAAGATTTCATTCCGAAAAGTTATATACGACTTATACCATGTTATAGCCTACTTAAAAGATACAGATTTCGGATTACTCATCTGATCATAGTTTTTAATATCTACCAAACTCTCAATAGTTCACGTTATAATTATAAGCTTTTGGTCATGGATATAAATATTCAAGATTTTATATATTCAATGAAGCAAATCGATTAATATATGATTTATGATTATATTATGGCTATAAATCATGAAGTTTGATGGAAAATTAGGTACATTGGTCTATTAAAAGAAAACAAGTTGTTTTGGTGTTGGCGAATTAGATTTATTTGTGTCATTAATGAGGTATTGGTTAATCTTCGGAACTATAAAAAGCACGTCAGTTTATTATATCATGAGTGTATTTTGCAAGAGACAATAATATCTGGACTAGAGCGGCCTATGTTGATAGACAGAAGGAAACAAGAGCAAGAGTCTTTCCAAGATGAATTTTATTGTTGTAATGTAGATCATTCAAGTTGACGTCAGAGCAGGCAGAAAAATCTGACGGATGATAGAATAGAATGGCAGAAACAAATGACAACTTTGACAGCTTTTATTAATACAGTGTTAAACTTTTCCAAGCAGAGATTTTCATTTGTCTTAGTGGCTAATTAGACTTAAACAAAGCCAATGTGTATTCCTGATAGAAGAAATACATTGAATAAATAACTTCGTATATACCTGATGAAGCTAATATGGCCATTGCTTACTAAATGCAAAATTCAATTAACTTATACAAACAGGGAAAGGACTTAACCGATGACAAATAACCTTCAGTATGAGCAAATCTTCACGCTTATTATATCTTTAGCATGAATAGAAGTGTAATTAATTATCTTATTAGTTACAACGTGTGTTGGCATCAGTCCTATACAGTAGTCAGTGTGTCGGGCCTTTAGATCGTTATCAGGCGTGAGTTGTGGCACTTTGCGAGATTATCTGTGGTTACCATCGTTATTGGGTAAGTTGTTATGTACACCTACTTGTGGGTTATTAATGTGTTGATTAATAAGCCCAAAATCTTCAGTACCACTACCTACTGATTATCCTTGGACGTCATGCAAGACAGATGAATTGGTGATCACAGTTGTTCGGAGTATTCATCCATTTTGTAATACAATTCCGTTAAGGACCGCCTTTTCTGCCCTCAGAACGGAGAGATGGGAGAAAAGGATTTGGTAAGTATAAAGTGATGATTGACGTCCCGCTGTTACTAGGAGGAGCTCATGGCTAAGTAATAACAGCCACACGGGTCGATCCAACAGGTTAAGCCACGCTTTGGTTGATCCATGGATAGGTGACCATCTTTACATACCGAGACTCCTCCGTGCCTCGGAAAGCACGTTAAGCCGTTGGTCCCGGCTGTTATTTGTGGATCTTTGACAGTCGTTACGGGTCGTCAGAAGCCTGAAAGTCTGACAACCAGTCTTGCCAAGGGGTATCGTATTACCCAGTTACTGGGTTGTGGAGATCAGATAGGCAGTCGGTCCAAGTAAAATACTGGTATTCAGCTGCATCCGGTTAGACCGGAAGCCGACCCCAATATAGTTGGAAAAAGGCTAGGCAGAATGAATGACGTCCCGTTGTTACTTATGAAGTTTTATTGGTCGATGTTACTACCTACTCGATACAGATAATTAAATTATATTACACAAGCTATATTTTGTATAGGTACGCGATTACATGAACAGTTTTATTTTTAGTAAAAACGACTACGAGAGAGTGAATTGACTCTTAAATCTTTGATATCAATTAAAAGCTCAATAACAACAACATTCAACAACGTTTCGTTTAATTATTTCTGTTAATTACTATATCGATCTCTACACTTTATCCTTTACAATCAATTAGTCCACCCATCACACGTGTTTTAATTATCCAATTTGTATTGCAGTCATAAGAAATGCCACGCGGTGATTGGTTGTTAGAAAACACTGCACGCGTGCTGTCGCACTTTCCTGATTTATGATTGGTCGTTTTACTAATGAATTATTTAATGGCCGCCGTCATAAAACCAGTGACAAGTTGTATACATTTATTTTAAGTTGTAATAGTGAGGCGTGAGTCAGAATGGACTGTTGGGGGCCCGTAATTGGTTCACGATAATATTTTCCTTAATGGCTACCCAAAAATTTGAATGCATAATTTCCCATCATTAAATAGAAACATTAAGTGGATAGAGGATGTAAAATCTTGTTATCTTTTTATTTGACTTTTATATGACGTGTTTTATTGGGAGGCCAATGTTCTGCAGTTGGTCATTGACGATGCCATGTTACAGCCAAACAGTAATAGTGTCCAAAGATAGAAACATAGATTAATTAATCCTATAGTGAATAATGTGAATCTGGGAAAGTATGGTAAACCCAGAGGTTAAATCTAGTGAGTTAGAAAAATCTTGAAAGCTTGTGTCATTTGTGTCAACATTTATTAACGCAACATTTTGAAAATTAATGACAGTTATTATTTGATTTATGACATGGAAACTATTGTGGATTTTTACCAATATCGACAATCAAAAAAAGAACAGCTAAGTAAGTTTAGGACATTATCCATTGTTTGGATCCTTTTTCCTGCGGAACCCTAAACCGTGTGAATGAAACATAAGACCCAACTGTGTTTTACAGCATTTTTATTTGTACTACAGGACATAAAATTAATGGTGTCAGGTATTTGATTAAAAGTAGCTTTGCATTACATTTTTAGATGTTTTTTATGTCCCTATTAATTTAATTTATAGACTTGCCGATTAATTTGTGGGTTCTTGGTATGTTTCAAAAGTTTATGACGAAATAGTTTTTTTAATATAACTTCCTATTTTTTATAGGTTTTGACGCATTTACAACCTATATAACAAATATAATGATACTGAATTTATTATGTAGAGCACGCGTGCGAAATATTTTTTTGCGTAAGTTTGATAGCGTGATGTTGCAGCGGATTTATAGGATAAGCCTCAGACCAACAAAAAAAGAAAGACGGATCACTACCTATATCAAACGTGTAGCCACAAAACTATGCTCCTGCAAGTAAACACACAGGCTCACGCACACACCTACACAAAAACTATGCTAATGGCTCCTAGTACGTCACGAGTCGTCGTCTAGTAAACTTCAATAAAAAAATAGAATTATGCCTTCTTGTGTAGTGAAAACTTGTAAAAACAATAGCAAATCACATAAAAAGTCTCACGGAATCACTTTTCACATGGAAGTACTTCAAATAACATCGTTTCTTAATTTAGTTAACTATGAATTTTAGGTTACTTGGAACAAAAACCTGAACGAATGAACGAACGAAAACAGTGACATTTAAAGTGCGAGGGTTGCCATAATATGATTTGAAATTTTCCCATTCGATATTTTTTAGTTCGAGTAATTATATGCCTGTTTTTTTATGTATTTAATATTTTAGATTTCCAAGTAATTGAAAATAAAAGTAAATGGATAGTAGCTATAAGAAATATTGGAATGATCCAGAATGGCTGCCATCGAAAACCAGAGTGGTTTGTTCCGATCATTTTGATAATAATGACCTTTATTCAACTAATCGTGGACTTCGCCGTGTGATCAAAACCGGATATAAAATTTGAAAAACAAAAATTAGATTTTATCAAAACAGTAATTAAACACGAGACTGTATTTTTTATTTTATTTTAGTTAGTTTCTCAGCTTAGTCTAGCAAATTTAAATACTACTGTACCAAATTTTATTTTTTAGATGTTATTTCCATCGTCCTACGTAATTGCTGAAAACTCTGGCTGTACGTTTGTTCAAGTATGTCCTAATTCTTCATTTATCTTCCTAAGGTTTTAATCAAAAGCTGCCATTACTCGTGTATTTTTTTTTGTAGGAGTTACCAGACTTGCCTCATGTAGCCATTGACGATAGGGCTGTATGTAAATGCACTTTGTACTTAATTGTTATTTTATTTTATTTTGCGATGTAAAAAAAAATGGTTTTGTTTCGGAATCCTTCCTTACAATTGAGGTACAATACCATACTCAACAATATCTTACTCGTACAATATTATCCTACCCAAAATATTATTCCCCAAATTATAGGGAAAAACTTTAACAAATGACAACCCTTTTTACATACACATAGATAAAAAGGTGGCTTCACTTTTGATGTACGTAATGCTCCGTCTTTCTTATTTTGTTGGTCTGAGGGATAAGCATAGAAAAGTAGACACATTGAAAGAAATTTATAAGATAGAGAAAACATGAAAACCGAGGTCGAAGCTTTCGTCATTTACTTACGGAAAATATTTTAACAAGTGGAAAATAACAATAATTATAAACAACACTTCAACATACATACAAAAATCAATTTTGACGTTTTGTTAGAAGAGATTATATTCTGAAATACCGGTCTTAGGGTTCCGTTGTCAACAAGGAACCCTTATAGTTTCGCCATATCCGTCCGTCTGTCTGTTTACGGCTTAGCTCAGAGACTCTTAGTACTAGAAAGCTGTAATTTGGTATGGATATACATATAAGTCACACCAACAAAGTGGTAAAATAAAACCATGAAAAAATTTGTTTAAAAATATTGGAAGTTTGTAAAACCCTTTCTTGGATTCAGGGATCCGTTTGCGAAAAATTAAGCTTTAAAGTGCTAATTTTTGTTAGAATCAAGTGTCCCCCCCCCTGCCAGATAAATGGTTGTTTTTGGATATGTGAAAAAACTTACGGCAGTAGTATAAATAACTAAACTATAAGGAAAACTATCACAGCTAAGTAGGCTCTACAAGTTACCGAATAATAATCGACCAACTTACATTTGCAGTTGCAAAAACATGTTTTCCCATACATTCCGTATGCGAAGAAAAAGTTTTACAACTACAATGTTAAGAGTGCTTGGGATAAATTCATCCCAACTACGGAACCCTTCACTGTGCGTAGTCCGACACGCATTGGCCGGCTTTATTAAACACAAGATTGCCATGTACTTTTTCGTATTTAAAAAAACATAACTTTGAACAAGTCAATTCTAATTGCTATGCCAGTACCGACAGCACAATCAACTTTACGAACTCGTATACATACACACATACTACGTTATCGAACCTGCCACTTATAGTACTAATCAAAAGTGAGAAACTCCTTCGACACCAATTAGGGACTAGCTGCAGATTACTGTATGTCGACGTCTGAGAGATGCATGTCTATGTCTGAGTGACGTGTGTAGCGGTGCCTACGATCTTTCGTGTTTTAATTTACATTCGATTATCTTTACATATTTGTTTGCTGTTTACAAATTCCCTTCCATAAATAGAGCATAATTATGAATTATTTTACCATGCAAATACTATCTGCGGCATGCAAATATCTAAAGCCCCCTCGTGGCCACGTTGTTCTTCGAAAAGTACGCAATGGTTTGCGATGAGTAAGGTTTATGTGTATTATTAATATTAAACTTAAAAATAATAAAGACATCAAGATGTTTTGTCGAGTCGTATAAATCGTGTGAAGCAGCGTAGGTCGTTAGTACTTAATAACTTAGGAAATACTTATCATACCACAAATGTCATGTCTTGTTTTGTTATTGCTAAGCATGAAAGACCCACTGGTCTACTATGCTGTTAAAATAAGTCTTATTTGAGAGTGGTACCCGACAGTTGTATTTTGACAGTCAGTCGGCAGTATCGTGAAAAAGCAATAATTTCAGTTGCATCTGCTACATTAGAAACGAAAGAATCAGGAAGCCAAAATCCTCACTCAAAATGGAACCCATCTTCATCGCTATGTCTGCTTTACAGAGAAAGGACTTAACTCTTATCAAATAAATCAAGCATTTATGTAAACACTCCGTGAACACAATAAAACATAATACTATTGTTGATAACGTAGCAAAGCGACGCCACTAACGAAGCTGTTGGTTTATGGTCATCTAGATTGGTTGTTCGTTAACCAAATACAGCGGTCTTGGTTGTCCGCTAGTGGACGCACTGGGTTTGAAAGCGGCGCTGGTGATATGCAGAACTTTTTCAATTTTTGAAACTTATTTGTAAAATCATGCAAAGATCATCCAGTGTTCAATGAAATATGATTTAACTCGCGTAGTCTTTACTTTAGTCGCAGTTTACAACTCAACTTTAGCCATTTTATTTCAATTTATTTAAATTTAACTAAAAACGTACCTATTACGAAAAAGAACTCAAATAATATTGCTGTAAATATCAAAGATGTATGACAGTAAGTTGAGTTATAAATCAGTATATCAATAAGTGAAAGAAAGATCGGTTTAGCAATAAAAACATCAATAGAGTGTGAATAAAAATAACTTAATAAATGTCTGATCACAAATTAAGAATCTTATTACAACCATAAGACAATATCCTTAATATGAGAATATTGTTACTGTGGTTACTAGCAATAATATTTTTAATACAAATGGTGTTTAATGAAATGATTTCCGTCGATTGTTTCGATAAAATGCTGGTGTTTATAAAATTATAGTAAACTTGAAATATGTCTCTTTTCCTTTATCATAATTATACGGTTTGATAGGACGTTTCTTAGAGTCGAAGAGAAACGAAACGTTTTTCATCATCACGTTTTATCCTCTCAGTGCGTCAAGGGCTTTTAGTAAAACATGTTTCTTCGCCGAATTTGGTCATTTTTACTTTATTAAATTAGATTGTCACAGTGATAGCACTATCAACTATCAATAAACATTTTATTTTTTGTGTAGCCTTATATGTAGTTCTTTCCTACTTTTGTGCAATGGCCAAGATTCTTCTAGATACTCTTTTCATGCGCTACTATGAACCAGCTGTCGCGGTCGCCGCCCGATCTAATAATTATTAGCTAACTTCAATTATTTTATTTTTTAGTATAAATAACGGTCTCAAAACTGCCGCGTTTTCCATCTGATTACGTAAACTGCGTAGCTTTACAGTGGTTCTGGGCCACTCCCTTATCGCGTCGCGCGTTGTTCCGCCCTCATATATCTGTCGCGCGCTGAGATATGTGCCGGTACTGGCGGTATCCAACATTTTGCTGCTCCATGGCTCTGGGACCTCTTGTTAACACGTTTGTGATACTGTGGTATCTGTTGGAGGTCAAGTCTTACTCTTAGTACGAGGTGTTTGGATGTCGGGTGTTAAGTGAAACGGGTCAATAACGGTCTGTGCGACAGCAGGAGGTCTAGATTTGGAGAAATACAGCAAGCATTTCTAATGGAACAGAATTTGTATAAAACTTTCTACCTGATCTGAGCCAGAACTTCTTCGCCGGTGGAGAAACAGACCCAATTTTTTCAAAAGTAAAAGTATAATTCTTGGATCAAAAAGCACAAAATGAAAGCTTGCTTGCTTGTTTGTGTAAACCCCGCAAAGTTAACCAAAATCATTTAATTTCATAGCTATACGAAATATCTAAATTGTTTATAGGTTACAATGGAATTGGTAGCGGATGACCCATCAATAATCCCTTAAACACCTTATCAGTTAATCAACAAACACTTAAACCTAAAACACCTAGAAATCACTGATCGCAACTAGATCAGTTATTATCATTTAAAATTAATATAATCAGCAATGCAGTTAACAGGACGCCGCGCGCCGCCGCCGTGGTAATTTAGTGTTAGCCACGCTGCACAGATTTGTGGACAAGACAAGGTGCCACAAGGACGGTCGATCAGTTTGAACCATAGACATACATAGTTTGAACGGACGGTATGTTGGCGCCTGCGTCTGTCACGAGTAGGTACAAGGGAGCTAATTGGGCTGGAAATGTTGGTATGCATGTTGGTTCGGTGGTATGTCAATAGAAATTGATTGCACAAATGCACATAGCGGAAGCGCAAGGAGGTTACCTATTATATAACAACTGCGAAATTGAAAAAAAATAGGAAAATAGGCTGACAAGACAGACAAATATTTTCTCGTACTAGTATAGTAATAAAATATAATATTTAATTTAAAAGTTTCAGAAAATCAAAATTGAAAGTCATTTATTCAAACTAGACTGAGAAATAGCACTTTTCGAACGTGAAAATTACATAAGACAGTCCCCCAAAACGCTCACCCTTCACCACTTCCTAGTGCTTTAGCTGGAAACAAAAACTCCCCAGCAGCACAGCTGTCTGTTCAGTTAAAATAATATTGATTCTATAAAATAACGATCGATTCTAAACAAGTGACATTCGATTTCATAAGTGACACTCATGTCTCTATCAGTATAGATTGTTTAATTTTCTTGGGTTATTTCAACAAATGCACATGACTGTATGCTTTTGCCTACACATAAAAAATGCCCCACTGCACAATCCCATGGTCCACTATGCAACAAGGCCGATCAATTCAGAATGAACGACCTATTCTGCCAGCCAGCTATCGCGCTACGTGCCAGGATGATTGCGTGAGGGATAAGGCCAGACCGGATTAAGTAATTCCAGTAGCTGATAAACTAACTTGAATGGAGTCAGAGGCGTTCAATTTGTATCAGAATTGTAAAGGTATTTGTTGTTGCAAGTTCGTTCGCTTTATATTTAACAGCAAACCGTTGGACAGGTTGACAGTGGTATTCTGTAAAATCAGTGGGTAAATTGTTCGGGAGTTTTACTGTCCATGTGCTTTTACCATTTCCAATGTACAGGTGAAAATTTTGTGAGAGAGAAGTGAAATGAGTGTAAGTTTGTTAACAGAATAGAATAGCTGCTGGATAAAATATAGTTTTCACGATATTCGCAAATCTCGGAAAATAAACGCAAAAGCGTTTCGAACAATTCATCATCCCTATCCTAACTAATATTATAAATGCAAAAGTGAGTTTGTTTGTTTGTTACGCTTAATCGCTAAAATGGTTGAACGAATTTAGATGAAATTTGGAACATGGGTAGACCATGACCTGGAATAGGACATAGAATAGGTACATTATATCCCGATATTCCCACGGGACCGAGACTTACGCGGGTGAAACCGCGGGGCGCAGCTAGTCTTTAATAGTCTTATAAGTAAATCATTTGCTTTTTTCGCGGGTAGGTGTAAAAAAAGTTAACACGTAACTTCGTAGATCTATTTTAATTAAAATTATTATTAAGTATTTTTACTTGCTTTTAAGAGCAATATTTGTTGCATATAACATTAAATAAGCAGCACTTACATTGGTGAAACAATCAATGTAACGCAAGCACTCAATACTACACCACCTGCCAGCTACTCACTAGTATTGTTAAAGTCACTACAAGTTACACTGCACACTTCATCATTCATCATGTCATCTCAATTGGATGATATCCAATCGGCCCAGAAGAACCTCGAGGACTGCTTCCTTAAGAAGATGGGTGAGCTTGAGGCACAGATCCAATGTGCTGGACCCGCAAAGGACACCGTAGCAAAGATTGCAGAAGAGTTCCGGTCATTTCGTGAGCTTATGTTCAGCGTGCTGGGACTTCTTAGGAAGCAGATCATGGAGTGCTCTACAGCAGTTGATGGATTGGAGACAAGATCTCGTCGGAAAGCTCTCATTTTCACTGGGTTTGCTGAAGCGGACAAGGAAGATTGCAAGGCTCTTGTATTGGACATTCTGAAGAACAAATTGGCTCTGCCTGACATCACTGCATCTTCCATCAAAGTGTGTCACAGACTCGGAACATCACGCAAAGGATCTACAACTAGCAGACCTATACTGGTAAGGTTCTCCAATGTTGACCTCAAATCCACCGTCTGGAAGGCAAAGTCTGCACTGAAGGGCTCCACAGTCACAGTCAAGGAGTTCTTGACCAGGTCCAGGCAAACTGTTTTCAGTAGGGCGCGTCTGCACTTCGGTATGTCGGCATGCTGGACTCAGGATGGGGTTATTATCATCAGATCCCCAGACGGAACACGGCATAAGATTTCTTCTTTGGAGGAACTCAATCCCTTGTTAGCTAAGCACCCCAAGAAGACCGGGGAATCATCTGTTGGTGCTGGAGGCAAAGCTGATGGTGGAGTGCGAAAAGTCTAAGTGTTTATTCCAATTGGTATGTACCAATTGAATTTGTACCTAATCACTTTGTACTTGTGACGTCAGATCATGTAAATGTTGCTATTGTACATGTACGTCTACCTGCTTACTCTTTTTCTTATTTTCACTTCAAAACTACTTTATAATTATCACATTCTGTTGGTAATTACTATTAACTTGTTTGTGTTAAAATAATTGTTCCGTGTTTGTTGTCACTGTCATAATGTCATTGTCATCTCATCATCTGTCAATTTTGAATTGACGTATGACGTCCCAGTTTCATTGTTCCACCTTTGTGTTGTTTCGTAAATTGCGTTCCGTTTTTGCTCATGTAACTTTGTCATGTATCGTTTTGTTTGTTGATTTCTCATAATATTTTGTGTATATGCTTGTGATGCTGTTTCTTTTCTAAATTGATGTTTTTTTTTTTTATATTACTACTGCTTTGAAGTGGTGCACGGATCTTTTGGCGCTCGATTATCCTTTAATAACGAGTTCTGTTGTAGAACAATACGTCTTAGTTACGATTTTGGCCACGCGCCAAATAATCCGTGTACAACTATACTAGTGCTGCTGGTGGGTGGTGCTCAGATAGTGGTGTTGCACCTAAGGTGAAAGCAATCCTAGCCATAGTTTATTTGCATATTTATTAGTTATTTATATTAATATTTATTAGTTATTTATATTAATATTTTTATTTGTATTTTATGTTATCCGATGATGATTCTTTTTACTCTGCCATTGATTCCTCTAGCTCATCCGCTAATGCAAGTTTCAGCTCCTTAACTGACACCCTTGGTGACTTTGTGCGTCGAAACTTCAGTCAACCGAAAGGTCATCTATTTAATGTCTGCCATATAAATGCCCAAAGTGTTCCAAGTCACTACAGTGATCTGTTAGACACCTTTGCCGACACCAATACCCATGCTGTTCTGGTTTCTGAGAGTTGGCTCAAACCTCAACTTCTTTCCACCACCTTCTCTCTCCCAGGTTTCACTCTTATCCGCAATGATAGAATTGGAAAGGGAGGGGGCGGTGTAGCTATCTATCTTCGTAGCGATTTTCTATTCAAAGTCATTGCCACATCTCCCTCACAATACCATGCTTCTGCTGAGTACCTCTTTTTGGAGGTGTCTGTCAGAGGCGTCAAGACCCTTCTTGGTGTTGTCTATTGTCCACCCGCCGTTGACTATTTTTCCAAACTTGAATTGGCGCTGGAATCCGTAGGGTCTGAGTATGCACATTGCGTCATCATGGGCGATTTCAACACTGACCTTGCTCACCACAACCCCCGATCCCGTAAACTCCTTCACATCATTGAGTCCGTTAGTCTCCATATACTTTCCCTGCAACCTACTCATTTGAATTTCTCAGGCGACGACACTTGGCTGGACTTAATCCTCACATCCACTCCCTCCCTTATTTCCTCTCATGGTCAGTGTCCCGCTCCTGGATTTTCCCATCACGACCTCATTTTCCTCTCGTATATCCTAAAACCGCCTAAACCTGTCCCAAAAGTTCTGCACATGCGTTGTTTTGCTCGAATGGACGTTGAGAAGCTTCGTCAGGATGCGTCAGACCTCAGTTGGGAACACCTGGCAGCGGCGACAACAGGAGACGAAAAATTGCGCATTTTTGATCGTGCGGTCCTTGATCTCTACGACAAGCACGCTCCTGTCAAGCTAATTAAACTACGGCGTCCACCTGCTCCTTGGATGACGACAGGGGTTCGAATGGCGATGAGGCGCAGAGATCGGGCCTTCCGTAAATTTAAAAAGAATCGCAGTGATGAAAATCGGAACTTTTACAAAGCTGCTAGAAATCGGTGTAATCAGATGATACGCAACGCTAAACGCCGCCATATTCACGAGAACATATCCTCTTCTTCACCTGCTGATATCTGGAAGTTCCTTGGTACTCTTGGTATCGGCAGACCACGTCATGTGGATTTTCCTAAAACAATTGGCCTTGATGATATCAACCGTCACTTCACAACCTCTTGCCATTTGGATTCCCAAATGTTGTCCCAGACGGTAGATTACATTACAGGCCTAGCCACCCCAATTATAGAACCATTTCACCTCTCGCCGGTCACCTCGGACGAAATTAAAAAGATCATCCTGTCCATAAAATCCAAGGCTGTGGGCTGTGATGGCATCAGTCGTAGTATGGTCGTTTGGGTTCTTGACATCCTTCTCCCTGTGATTACCCACATTATCAACTTTTCTCTTGACTCCGGACAATTCCCATCCTTGTGGCGTATGGCGTATGTACGTCCACTCCCTAAAATTTCAAATCCCTCTTTACCCAGTCACTTCCGACCCATTTCCATTCTCCCGTTCCTGTCTAAAGTGCTTGAGGCCTGTGTACACAAGCAGTTTGCGGGGTTTGTTCACCAGAACAACCTTGTTAGCTCATTTCAGTCTGGATTCCGGCCTGGGCACAGTACAGCCTCCGCTCTACTTAAAGTGACTGGTGACGTTAGAGAAGCGATGGAGAATACCAAGGTTACCGTTTTAGTATTAATTGATTTCTCCAATGCCTTTAACGCCGTCAGCCACGATATTCTCCTTTCTATTCTCTCTCATCTTATGGTTTCGTCTGAGGCTCTGGAATGGTTCTCTTCTTATCTTCGGGGACGTCAGCAGTCGGTTCGCGTTGATGAGAGCTCTTCGAGTTGGCGCGACCTGGATGCTGGTGTTCCACAAGGCGGTATTCTTTCTCCATTGTTATTTTCCATCTTCATTAATTTCATAACTCACTGTCTTCGGTGTTCGTATCATCTTTATGCCGATGATCTTCAATTATATACAGCTGAGCGGGTTGAAGGTTTATCGGACGCTGTAGCGGATTTAAACCGAGATTTAGATGCCATCAGAAGGTGGTCTGATAGTTTTGGGGTGTCAGTAAACCCCTCAAAGTGTCAGGCCATTGTAATCGGGAGCTCACGCATGATGAGTAGGGTGACGCTTACCTCTCTTCCTCCTCTAATTTTCAATGGCACCGTCATCCCCATTACCTCTACTGTGAAGGATCTCGGTTTGCATCTGGACTCGACACTTTGCTGGCAACGCCAGGTCTCTAGTGTTAGTCAAAGGGTCAGCGGTACTCTTCGATCCCTGTATCGTCTGAGGAACTTTTTGCCCGCTAAGACGAAGACTATGCTTGTGCAGACTTTAATTTTCCCCATCATCGACTATGGTGATGTGTGCTACTTTGACTTGAATGCAGTTTTGCTGGATAAGCTTGACAGACTACTCAACAACTGTATCCGGTTCATATTCAACCTGAGGAAATATGATCATGTGTCGAGCTATAGGTCTGAGCTCAAATGGATGTCCATTCGCCAAAGACGAAATTTGCGTGCTTTGACCACGCTTTTCTCCGTTCTCAATTCTCCCTCTCCTCCTTCTTATCTTGTGTCTCACTTCCAATATCTATGTTCTTCACACACTAGGAATCTGCGTTCTTCTAACAATCTTCTCCTACTCTGTCCTTCTCATACTTCTGACTTCGTTCATTCTTCTTTTCATATTCAGTCCATTCTTCTTTGGAATGCGCTTCCTCTTGATATCAGGATGGCCACCAGTCGGTATGCATTTAAGCGGAAATTGCAGAGTTTTTTTCTGAACAAATAGAGTAGAGTCATATCTACACCTCTCTCCCTAGAATTTGTATATTATTAATGTATATATTTATATATATATATATATATATTATAGGTATATATATGGTGAATCAGTATGTAGGTAAATGTATCATAAGTTTATAGCTTCTTATTCTGTAAAACCTGTCTTATCTATGCATTATGATATAATATTATATTATTATTATTATTATTTTTTCTCTTTGTTCGTCACAGTCAGAGCACCTGCCATCTAATCTCTTCACCACCCTTGGTTGACTGGTAGAGAATGCCTAAGGCATTAAGTCCGCCTTTGTACCTCTTTTTTGAGTGCGAAAAGTTTAAATAAATAAATAAATAAATACATTTGCACACATATAAAACTACATTATAGAATCAAGCTTGCACTATTACATTCGCAAATCCAATAATTCCACAAAAATTAACGTTCAGCATTCACATCCATCTATTTTACTTCTTTACAGATTTTAAAATATAAAGCCAATACCTAATAAAAAATATTATAACCGCCATTAAAAGTTAAACAATATTATTGAGTGTGCTCCAAAAACAAGTCGTAAATATAAAATTTTATACCATATTGAGTACTTACTGATACTCAAAGACTCAAAGCTGAACTGACAGCATAAGAAAAACAGAATGGATGGTAAGTGAGTACCGAGGATATCGTTAAAGTGTATAAGAGGAATCAGTTATACTCCTCTTCAATGTACTGAGGCCCATCGTCTACGATACCAACGAAAAGTAACGTGTTACGAACTCAAAACAGTAATGAGAAGCCGGAATGTCACAGCTACTAGTATTTTAATGGCGGACCGTACACGACACGACATAATTACTCGTTATTAACAAGTTTACGGGCCTTAAAGACAAACGCACATCGATGATGGTAACAATTTGACTGTGGCAACGACTGTTATTTTGCTGCATTCAGGGTTTTTTTTTTAAATTGTTTGTTCTACGTCACCGTTGACCAGTAAACTTTCACTCTAGAAAAGGGTTATTCTGTGCCCGCTACTGTCATTGTCTTTCGAAAGACGTGGATAAGACTCGCACATACCAGGGAAGCATGACACAAATGGATGCATATACTCAGCAGTGGGTGGAATAAGGCTGCTAATCATGATGATGATGATGGATTGTCCTAGATTTACTGCAGAAAGTAGGGGTTTTGGTGTTCAGTGCTAAAGTAAGCATTACTTAATACTAAGGAATTACTTCACATCTGTCGGTTATAGACGATTTCAACAAAGCCTCCCCCAAAAACCGCCAGTTCGACCGGTACAGATGATTTAGTCTTTCTTTAACTATTCGAATAATTAATTATTATCCTAAGTATACTATTACCTTATTCTTACCATATTACCTTGTTTATTACCTTATATTATTACAATGTCACTAGGTTTTGCTCTGAATTAAAAAAAAGACATACCGCAATCACCATTCTACTTACCACGATGGTGGCATTAAATAACAGTGCAGCGTGCATATGCATATGAAATTGTACATAATAGATATTATAATGTATGCGAATAAATATTTCATGTACTACCGACCAATGAACGACGGCGCCAGTCCTTACTTGAAACTAATGAATCATGATAGAACGACTGATGCAATTATAATTATCAGCATTGAATTGATAATCGATTGAAATGGTTTAGGTATTGTACATACTTATGTAAGTACGAAGTACGATTTTGAATTTGGATTAGAAGGCGATTCTTTTTTGTTTTTGCTTGTTTTCTTATCATCGAGGCATACTGCTGAGGTTTGTACATCTGCACTAACAGAGGCATTGCAGATTCATTGCCATCCCAGAGACAAAATTAAAAAGTCTCATTGGCCTGTAATTACACAGGCACTCATACTGCAAGCAATACTTCTACAGACGATAAATCCCCTAGGGATTACGAAGAGGTGTACCTATAGTACACCCACATTTTGCCAGTTATGTTTAAGTCCCATGTAAAGGGGGGCTAGACTATTGCCATCAACCGGGCACGCATCCAGATTCCGGGCTGCTACTGAGAAATTCCTCGTGGAAAAATCCAAATAACACTTTGCCCGATATGGGAATCGAACCCAAGCCTCATGCTCAGTAGTAGCGCTCGCGAGCACTAGACAAACGCCCCAGACGAGTTACTTAATAATTCTTGGGCTAATTTTCCTAATAGTAAAGTAATAAAATAAACCAAACGGAAATTGCTTGTCCTTTTTATGGCCATGGCTTCATAAAAGTCAAAACTTAGCCCACAGTTTTAAATGTTATTCGTCACTTATAAACGACTACGAAAACTCAAGTGGACATGATTAATGTGACAACTTAGTTACTAGTGCAATGTTACACGATTTTAAAACATTGCCTTTAAGTGATTATAAATGCAGTGGAAACCGTGACAAGCGGTAGGTACCCTGGTAGTAACTATATACTCTACTCTACCTATAATTAGTTCTATGTCTGATAAACAGAAACGCTGAGCCAATATTGAAGATAGAAGCAAGTTTGGTGTGGACCAGCAAGCGTAGCATGACTACCGTAGAAACGGGTTTTGTCGACGGAAGAATAGACAAAATGACAGATTGTGATTGTTTATATGTCCTTCTGTCGACAAAACCCGTTTCTAAGGTGGTCAATTGGTCATGCTACGCGTGCTGGAAGAATCGGAAAATAAACTATAAAATTTTGTGCCAATAGGATTTGTTGGAAAGCTTGCAAAAACAACGCGGGTTAGGACGTAGCAAAAACTAGTGAAAGAAAAAAATACGGTTTTAATTAACGTGATAAAGTTATGGGAGAAAATGTAGTAGACTTCAGTTAAGTCCATGATATTAAGGTCTATGAACACTGAGATGCCAAACTGAGCTTCACATAGAGAGCCGATTGCAGAAAGGCAGTTCTAGGGTAGGAACAGAACGGACCCTTCATCACAGAAGCGGCAATTGAAAACTCGTAATTTGATCAATCAATTGGAAGCCCGTTTGACAAAATTGCTCCATCAAAACACCCACTAGGTACAATTATCTTGTTATACCTTTTAAATATGAGCCTAGTCCACTAATCCTCATCTTTATTAAAAGTTCATTATGTCACAGTTTAACTTAAATTAACGTTTCAACCAATTTCCAATCAAAAACCAGGTTAATGGAAGTTGATTTATTTTCTTATAAATAAAACTGAACTAGTTAATATTTTTAATGACGATTTTACTTGCTTAGCGTGACCAATACGTATGCAAATTGCCGTTAATAGAACGCTAACTGAAAAGCAATTTGATACAAATTATAAATGAAATCAATCGATCGATCGATTTGATAAGAGGGACCGATTGACAGGACACCGATCGTATCAACGTGTAAGGGCTTTGGCATAAAGCGGGCGACCCGCGTTAAGCGTCCGTAGTTAGTATGTATGACATACGCCGCACGTACCAACTTAGTACAAAATGATTCGTAAGCCAAATATTAATTAGTATGAAGCGCTGTTCTTGAAAGCAATTTAATGGGAGGTCCTTTTTGAGCGGCGGATGTTAACGGAATTATAATAGTTAATACAAGTCTAGCGCAGGATTCCTTTTGAGTATCTTCTTTTTTACACCACTGAGACTTTAGACGGAGGATCATCATCATAATAAATAAATAAATTATCGTTCATATTCACAAATCTACTGCTAGGTATATGAGCATTTTTTTATTTTGTACCGGTGGCGTCCTCTGTCTCGTGCTTCGCTGATCTAATTTCTTTTAGTAATTTTCTAAAGGTTGCGACCTCTCCCGTTTAAGACAGTCTTCATTCTTCAGGGGCTTGGCAAACATGAGTCATTACTAATAGGCCTTATTATTTTTCTTTAATTTCATAAAGTCACTTAAAAATTACATTTTTAAATATTAGAATATAAAAACATTAAAAAATATAAAAAATATTTGCCCACCGGTATCGGAAACAAGGTATAGGCCTTATTATTATTATGAGTTTCATTACTCGTAAACTTGACCAAAACCCCACTTCTTTCGATTTTCTCATAATTTGAGGTCTATTCTTACCCAAGACCACACATGCAGCTGAAGGCATACCTTTAATAGGTTCGCTGACGCCGTCGCAGGCGCCGCGTGCAAGTGACGCGGCTCGGGCGGCGCCGGCGCATGCTAATCGATTATTTACATTTATAATATTAATAATCGCTTTATCCAATGTCCACCCACGAACGAGATGTTTGTGGGATTACTAGAGTTGCAAATCTGATGGATTGGTGTTCGGGATAAGGGCGGTGACAGTCGGTATTTTGTTCAGGTTAGGAGTAATGTTGCTTGACGTTAGTGTTTAGATATCGAAGGGTTTATGTGACACGGAGGCTTAAGATAGTCCAGTCTGTCTGAATTATATTGAGCTTTAGCTAGAGGTCACTCTATAAGCCGAAAGCGGTTTTTGGACAAGACAACGTTTCTAATTTCTTCAGTTATATCACTAATAAAAGGACTACTGATGCACTTGACAATGATTCCATTCTTTTTATCGTCCGAGCAATATTTATCAATGGAAAAGTTGTTTGATTTTACTACATGTGCGATAATAACTGATTGTATCCTTATCGTAAATGATTACCGTCATAAGTCATATCACAGTTTATTCATATACCTACGGATCTTGCCACTCCTATCGCCTGCGTGAGGACCAACCACAAAAGGACCAGCTTACCCGATGGCGTCATCTCTACCATCAATCCACTCCTGACCAAGAAGATAATCCGCTGCATTCTCAAAGAAGCCATTAATCATATCGTAATATAAACAGAGCGAACTATTTTGCTTCTAGATACGCAAAACATTAGCATTCTTGTTTCTATTAATCAAAGTAAAGGAAAACCTGATAGGCAGATTTTGTGGTTCGCCTTCGAAGGCTGAATATCAAACTATTTAGGAGTTGGTACACGAAATAGTATTGATGGCTATTGCTTCATTGTAGATGAGAGATATCGAAAGTATAATGAAGAGAATAAAACAAGTCAATAATTTTAAAATGGCATGTGTTCGTCTGACAGTCCCTTTAGCAGTTGGTGACGCACTAGGCAACTATGACGTCACATTGAAAGAAGAAGAACTTGATTAGATGCATCTGAATTAAAAGGAATGAATTGACGTATTTTGCATGACTCAAATAATGTAGGTTGACAATCTGTCTCTTTTATCAGCTTTTAACCTATATTTTTACTAAAAGTGTTTCTTATTAAGTTCTAAGTACTGCTTTGGCACTAATGAGTATGACTGTTAAGGCCGTGGCACATCTCTGACACTGTATCGTCTTAAGTAGATGGACAGAATGGTCATCAATTGAAAACGAACTAAGGAGATTAAAAAATAAGCTCAATTGTCAATTTAGGTTGTAACAAAGAGCTCTCCTACTAAAGTTTAATTTACATATTTCCAGCCGCTTGTATCCGGCTATGAAAGTATGTCATCGACTGCCAAAGTTGATGAACTGGCTCCCTGCGGTTATTCACGAGATTTTTGGGCATATTAGGACATGTTTAGCACGTGATTTCATATTTCATTAATTCATTGACTTTGATGATCTTAGGTATCATCAATTATATCATCATCGTCTGATGGCAGGAAGCGTAATTCCTATCGAAAGGACTGGCCGGTACTAGCAAACGACAGAATTGTGTGGAAAGGGAGAGAGAGGCCCAGCAGTGGGACACTACAGGCTAGTTAGATAAGATTAGAATCATCATCAATAGTTGGTTGTTGTTCACCTATCCTAACATTCCTTCTTATAGTTAACTAGCTGATGCCCGCGATTTCGCCCGCGTGGTTGTCGGTTATTATATACTAAAACCTTACTCGAGAACCACTTTATCCATTGGTGAAAACAGCATGAAAATCGGTGCAGTAGTTTTTGAGTTTATCGCGTTCAGGACGACAGACAGACACGGCGGAGGACTTTGTTTTGTAATATGTAAGGATTCATCTCTTGCAATGGAACACAACCGTATTATAATGTTAGTTTTCCTTGCAGCTCTTGATAATGAGTGTTTCTCAAGCTCATTGCATTCAGTTCTGAGGACAAGTGACAATCGCTTCGAAAGCGTTTCGTATTTCTACAACGACTTTCAACAGGATTGACATAAGCTTTTCGATAGCATATGTCAGTCCTATACATTTTTGCCTTTTCAATCATCGTTATCGCTGATAGAATGTCTCTGTGTCTAGGGCCTCTGGACAGTAAGATGCCCATGCTGACTATACTGTTAATCTTTTTATCATTATCTTAGTAGGTCATGGAGTATTTAACCTTAAACACGCTGCCTCAAAACAATATCCGGTTATTTACAAAAGCAAGGTTAAAGAATGTGACATTGAGATAGTTTTCACGTGATCCTGAGCGCAAAGTTGCAGCCGATGTCAATGTTGTTTGGTTGCTTAGCGGGAACCCGATAGATCCGGAGATGGGCGGTGCTATCGACCTACAGGTCGAGGCTACGAAGATGGATCAAAATGGTAGAGTTGAGAATGGATAGAGGGCGAATAGTAGAATAATGTATAATTATATTTTATGTTTTAAAAATGTTCTCAAGTAAGTGAAATCTCTATAAATTTTTATTGAGACATAAATTTCTTTAACCATGAATAGTAAATGGCTTTCCTACTAGATACTAATTGTGTTTGAATTTGCAGCAGTCTAAGAATGTTTTAAGGAAAGCTCAAAGTTGCCTTACAGGAATACTGCATGTTTATTTATTTATTGTTGCATGTTATTTTACTGACCCAAGCCTGATAGCCCTGTCGCTTTTGCGATCATTGAGACTTTCATGTTCAGTAATGGACTTCAAAACATTATTACTAAAACATCCCTCTATTAAATAATTATACGCTGCTGCCATTATCTCACACTCTGTACAGATGTATAGAAAAAGGCCAAATGCCCCAAATAAATTTCTATTACTCTTCATATCATGTAGTATCTCCTTTTCAGCCATATCATCATTCTCACAGTCCATTCATAGTTTTTCCTCTATTCTCTTATTTTTAATAACATTATTTCTTTATTTACATTTTTCATTTTTATCTCCCACTCTATACATTGCACAGTCTACATAGGTCTCCATAACACGGAAGCGCCCAGTTTACGGCTTGACGAGTGGCTAAGCTCGTGACCCACCGTGTGAATCTCTCTGTGACTCATATTGACCTGGTCTGACCTTGACCCTGTTGATATGTCGGTGTGAAATGAGAGGCCGCAGTTTAGGATTTTACGGATATTTTTCTCTAACAGGACAACGGATTGGTTGGATATTACGTGCAAATGCCAGAACCTTATTGGTTTTGAAGAATCTCATCAAATGCAGAAGAATACCTTGTGTAAATAAATGGTTAAAAGTTCTAGATATTAATATTTATAGTCGCCAGATGGAAATTGATGTTTTTTAAATGGATATGTCGAATATATGAGTTTCTTAGAGAAAAATGTACTTATTGCAAATGAATTGTGTTTGGTAGTAGTTTTACCTAAATTATGATTGATTACGATTACTGTCTCATTGCTCTAGTGGTCGAAAGCACTACTGCTGAAAAGAGGTCCTGGGTTCGATTCCCGTGTCGGGAAAAGTGTTATTGGGTTTTACCATCTGGAATTTCTCAGTAGCAGCCCAGAGTCTACATTTGTGCCCGGTTAATGGCAATATACTCGCCCCCATGGGACTTAAACATAACTGGAGAAATGTGGGTGTACAATAGGTAAACTTCTGCCTAACCCTTTGGAAAATACAGGCGTGATGTTATGTAATGTTTTGATTGATTACGAGCATGATAGTTTACCTTATGACATATTTTTTCCATCGGAACTAGAGCTCTAAAACGATTCTATGGCTACGACGGATTCGGTGTAGGCTAAACGATGTCCCTATGATAAGATATATTGATTGTCTCTTATTACTGTAGAATATCAAGATTTCCAAAAGTTTTAATAAACTATCAATTAAATAAAGGATTAAAATCAAAATTAAAGAGTTTTTTTTTTTCTGTAACGAGGATTCAGCGTTTACCAAGAAATTAATTCAGACCTTATAGTATTATCAATTTATCATAGTAGTTTTAAGGTTAGTTTGTTACTAGATTACTTAAAGTATTACTTAATTAATTATCAAGCGTTTCTCGCCATCAAAATAGAAAGAATGGCGAGTAAAATTGTTAGAAAAAAAAGTGTATATTTGTTAATAATAATTTTTAAAAACCTCTATGCAGCATTACTGTTTGCATAAAGCTGCTTGCTCATGTTTAATTATTATTTTCGTTACATTCTTTCTTTAATGTCTAACACTTTAGAAAGGCATTAAAACGATCATTAAAGCATCAGTTAATCGATTTCAAATTAACTTCCCGACCCTACTTAACGGTCTTATTTTAAAAGCGATACATCGTTTTATTGACAAAGTGTAGACTCAAAGATGCAAATTCTTACAAGCACTTACTCAATACCATTCCAATTTCAATTCTACATTCATAATTTTAAAGTTTGAAATTGGTTAGTTCGTTTAACATCAAGAGGCCAACCATGTTTATGATGACAGTCTATCGGAAGGCCTTAGTAATTAGTGTGAATAAAATTATTCTTAACTTCATTAGGGAGTGTTCTAACTACGGCTATATTAAATCAACGTTTCGTAAGAATAATAAAGTTTCTATATTTATTATAATTATTACCTAATAAAGTGTTCTGGTTAGTAAAATAATTTGGTTTGCAGTCAAAATAGGTGGATTTATTTTAATTGTTGGAAAGGAGAACCTACAGATCAACAATTGGCTTCTGAGAAAAGGAGTCATTTTATGCAGTGGTTATTTATTAATAATGACATATATACAATTATTTTTTATCATTCACGAAGGACATAATTATCTGTTTTGTTTTTATTTTTATTATTCAATTTAACATTATCTTTATTTGTATGCTCAATCACAATCAGTTTCATTTTGACAGTTCAACAACATTCATTGCGTTATTTACATTGTTGAGCAGACAAACTTTTCGAACTCATGAAGCAATGGATTAGCAATATCCTTCAAAATGATTTAAATTATGATTGATCGTGTGCTACGCAATTAAGGTGCAGGTCTCCACAATTTTTGTATATTATAAGAAATAATTTTGCTTATAATATTAAAAAAATGCATTCCAAAGAGAAAACTGACATCCCTGTAAAACAACAGCCTTCAAATCCGACATCAATACAAAATATATTACCAAACATAACGGCACCACAAAGAAGTGTAAAATTGCAAAGTAAATTATGGTTTCATATAAAAATTGATTATTCGGTGTTAAAGTGTGAGGTATAAATCTTTGGCTCGCGCCGTCCATACATGCGCAGACGCAGCCTGTGAAAGCAAAGTTATGTGTGCTCCCTTATATGGAGCGGTTTGGGTGATCGCGTACAAAGTGGTTTGTGAGTGTAGGTGTGTATTATCGGGATGTTTTTCTATAAATTGTTAGTTGATAAGAAATGGATTTTGGGTGTAGTTAATGTGTTTTGTATTTTCTTTCTATTGCGCTTTTATTAGAATAAGATGTAACTTTTTAAAATAAATTCTGTATAATTTTTACTCCATTTTGAGTGCCTCTTGGTTAGTCTTGCTTTTTATCAAAGATATTCAGTCAAATATGACTATTTTTTTGTTCAAAAAATATCAATAGCCGAATATCTATTTATAATAAAAACGAAATGCTGTCCGTTGGAAAGCGAATCACTCAATAAAAAAATATATCAATCAAACAATCAATCAGTTTATTTGTGAAACATAGGTGTTTACATAGGTGCACTTGCAAACGATTGGACCGATTTGGCTGTTTTTAACCGACTTCAAAAAAAGGAGGAGGTTATTTTGTTTTAAAATGTTTGTCCGAAAATCACTATATGAAAAGTTGCTGGGAAAATGGGAAAATTCGGGAAAACTGAAAGTGCATTTTCTATGGGTATTTTGTGTGAATTATTGAAATATTGACAGGACAACATCTGTAGGGTCAGCTAGTAAATAATACAATTACTTAATATTATATTCGAGTCGAATCGAAAATATAATATTCCACAGCTCTGCTCTTTCGGTAACCAGTGTCACCGCTAGCAGGTAGTGTTAGTAGTCAAATAATTGACACCAGAATTTAAAATATCCCGAGAAAATTATTCCTCATTCAAACAAGTTCTAAAAACGGTTTATTCCAGAAATCCCCACCGACAAATCCCCACCAGTGGGGATTGTTACTTTTTTTTTCCAGAAATCCCCACTAGTTTAATTAACTCAGCCTAGTGGGGATTTTTGGAAAAATAAGTAACAATCCACACCAGGTGTGGCTGTTTCTAAATTATTAAACAAGCTAAAAAGTAACTTCATTGCATTGCATTGATACCAAATGTGGCTTTCATAATGACATTCTAACTGAAAGAGCTAGTGTCTGCTTACTTTAGGCATACACATCCGTAAATAGATACCTAATACCTACCATAGTTACATATATATAATTTTAATTGTGACTGTGTTTTTTATTCGTTACAGAATACTAATATTGTCAAAGAAAGGCCACATAAATGCACACCAGATTTTGAAAAAAATGAAATAGCGTTAAAAATACAAAACCTAAAGAACACTATATCTACTCCAGACTTACCGAATGTTCCCACAGTATATTATTCGGCAGCAGCATCGTACAACGATACGGGTTTTCAGTTGAGTGGGTCACAATTCCCTCTTTTTAAAAACATAAAGAGTACTTTGTATAATAACCACAGAAATACTACGGCACAAGTTAAAAAAATTGAATTCAAATATCTTGCAGAAGATACAGTTCCTCTAAAATTTAAATCATTTCTCTTAGCATTTTTGTTTAATAATTTAGAAACAACAACACCCGGTGGGGATTAAAGATTTCCAAAAATCCCCACTAGGCTGAGTTAATTAAACTAGTGGGGATTTATGGAAAAAAAGTAACAATCCCCACTGGTGGGGATTAGTCGGTGGGGATTTCTGGAATAAATCCTAAAAACAGCTGCTATTTTAACTGTCAATATTTAGTGAGTTCCTCGTGCTGTGTTCGCCAGTACTTGTCAAGTTTATAATAACGCTTCCGTTTTCGATACATTGAATATGCATAAAACTGTCCGGCTCAGTAATGACGGGTTGTAAACTTTTGTATTGAAGTTTACCGTTACAAGTTTAACAGGGATGTTGTTAGTGTTGCAGTTGGGTTGCCATCTTATGTATTTATTTAAAACAATAAGGAACTTATTCCAGCAGTGGACTGATGATGTCATAATACAATTAAGTACCTTGAGATTTATCTAATCGTATAAATAACATAACATAAAGTCACACTTTCTTCCCATGGGGGTAGGCAGAAACTACAGAACGCCACCTGCTACGATCCTTACATACTCCTTTTGCATCGTTTACGTTGATACACCAGGGGTAGTATTATGAAGTATTAATGCCATTATTAATCCACTGCGAAAACGGGATGGTGCTAGCGGCCTTGTCTAGCTCCGTCTCTCTCTCACACTGGAAAAATGGTGGCAGTAATACCTCATAATTCGGCACCTGGTCATACACGCACGCTGGTTGCGAGTACTACGCACCTGACCAGACCTTTCTGAAGAACTTCACCAAAAAGGTCACTACCATGTCCTCCTAGGGCGTATAAATAAAACACAGCTTTTACGTATATTCAGTTTGATAGAATTGTTATTTACTGCCTAATTGAAACTGTGAAATAAAACTCGGAAAATCTGTACTTCTTATCACTACAAGTACACCTACATGATACTACACTACTACTAAAAATTATGAAAAGAAAAATAAACAATCTTCAAATCAAATGAACTAATCACTTCGTGACAAAGGAACTTTAACAAAAATCACACGGATTTAATTAACTTTCTGCTGACCCCGCCAATTAACCGACACAATAGTCCAACATAGAGGCTGAAATTTTACCGCTAAAACACTGAAATGTAAGCCTTATGATTAATAGATGTAAGTTTTAAAATTAACTGACACAATAATTGGACATACAGGCTGTTACAGTAACGCTAAAACATTGCAATTTCAATCTTAATTCTCGGAGATAAGTTTTAGAATTCCATGTCTTATTTTTCTAGATCTTAGACACATGTATATGCGAGCAAGGCTTCACAGTAAAAGGTTCTGTTTGGTCGTAAAAAAGGTGCATTAAGCGAAGATTATTATTTAAAGGCAACTAATAAACCACAGGTAGGCATGGTGGTAGCAATTACAATTTTACAGCACCATTCTTTCGTCAGTAATAAAGAAGGTTATTGCCAATTGCTTGCAAGCCTTCATGCTCTCTTATGTGAAAAAAAAAAATGTTTTTTTTTTTGTTTTTTTTTCATGAATATTTTTAAAGTGAAACTGTCATGGTTGGTGCTGGCAGCTTTAAAGTTTATGGTTTTTTTAGTGTGATGAAAGTACTAGATGGCACATTTTGATTAGATTACTCTGTAGTTATATTAATTAAAGCCACCCTGCGTTAAAAATCACCTGCCTGGTAGAGTTGAAAAGTACTATGTGCTCAAATAAAAGCTGATCACTACCTACCAACCACCTCTGCCCAACCCTTAGGGGAAAACGAGGCGTAATGTTATGTGTTATAAGCTGAAATTAAAAAAGTATTCTTACTAATCTCAAATAAATAAAATAAAAAAATTGTGTAGTCTTCCTTTTTTTTTAAGAAGAATAATTCGAATTTGTTTATGGCTTAAAAAATAGGCCTAGTTGCTGAGAGCTTTAAAAAAAAAAGGGTGTGTGTTTTCACGTTGTTATAATGAAATTAGCCACTACTACTGATTTATGTGAGTTGACTAAAACTCACATAAATTATCAGCCACGATCAGGCTTTAATGCTACTCACACTAAAACGGGTATCGTTTATAGCCAGCCAATAGTATTAAACAATAACCATCAAATTGTGATGGCCACTAATACTCGTAAATAATAGGCTCCTGGAACTTACTGGTTATCTATTTCATTTCAAGTAACTGTACTTACTTAAGTTCACGCTAGCTAAAGTGCCTGCTACACGGTTGCCAACCGCGTCCCCGACCGAGGTGACCTTGGTTGGCGACCAACAGAGCTGTTTCAAATTTGGTAGTAAACCATCATCTACATGGTTGTAAACCACCAAGGTCGGGACGCGGTTGGTGAGCGTGTAGCAGCCACATATGACAAGATCACACTTGGAACAAATATACCTTTTGCCCGCGGTTTCACCCGCGTGTAGGTCAGCAACTATCCGATGGGAATATAGTACTACTGGGATGAAAAGTATTCTATGTCCAAACATAGGTCTTGACGTGTGTCACATCAAAATCCTTTCAGCCGTTAAACTTGATAAGGTAATGGACAGAAAAAGTTACTGCATTTCTAATAACAAATGATCATCCCTGAAATGTTCTAAAGAATCCTACGAGTCATCTGAATTAAGGGAGCAAGCAGGAATCACTCACTACGTAATTAGTAATTAAATCGATGGCAAATGAAACGTAGGACGCCCTCAGGATAAGTGGGACGAAGATCTTCTCAGGGAAGACTTTAGGCTGACGATGATGTAACGGGTTCGTCCCTGAGGGCCGCAATTCCTGAGGTACAAGTTCCGGAGAGCCACGATTTCTATTTATCTCCATAAAGTCGATTAAAAGTCACTGTCTCCTCTAAATGCATGAACATCCTTATTATTCAATCACATGCGAACATGCTACGTTATTATTGTGTTTTTGGCAAATAAATTATTTTGACTTTTTGATGATGAGAACCGTCGCGGAAGCTGCAAAGAATCCTTCCAGTAGTGATTCTCTACAAAAAAAAGCCTCAAACAACACCTACCGCAGATAGATATTAACAAAAGTGAAGCAAAAAGTCCTAAACACATGTCATGTGTGTGTAGCAACCTGTTAGCTGTGAGCTGTTATTATCTTCGCTGATTACTCGTATTTAACACCACCCAACACGCGGCTAACACAGAACTCTATTAAGTACAACTAAATCTACATACGTAGGTATAGATATGTCTTTGGCTAGATGAGAATTGAGATACAAAACTTATGTAAGGAGCTCGTATCATTGGCCTGCTTTTTGAAAAGTCAGTTTTAGAAGTTTTCCAAATAAGGTCTGTATTTATACGTAAATAGAAGTTGAAAAAAACAGAGGAGAGGAGAACGCCGACATTAAAGGCATAATAAGCCAGTGATATACTTCTGTACCATAGATTAGATTTTTTGACGTCTTTCTTACACAATATTATAATAGTCTCAGGAGAGTAATTTATCGGAGTATCTATGGATCACATAATCTGCCTTCTTCGTTATTCTAACTGTTGGTCTTGTGGTCTTAAATGCGACACTGCTGAGCATGGTGTCCTGGGTTCGATTCTCAGGTCGGGCAAAGTGTTATAAGGATTTACATAAGGAATTTCTTAGTAACAACACGGAGTTTGGAAGTTGGCGTGACTTAGAAAGCACGTTAAGGCGTTGGTCCTGCGCCTGGTCTCTCTCAGGGGTCTTGTCGGATTGCGTGCCGTCCCATTGGACTAAGAGAGTGAGGGAAGAGAGAGTGCACCTGCGTCTGCGCACACAATTGTGCACTTAACTCACCCGTTAAACGCACTACTCCGTTGAAATTGGCCGCCCTGGCCGAAATACGGTCTGGAGGACCATTATTATTATTTTCTTCGTTATTCTAATAATTTAGTGCCGCTTTCAATAGAATAGATTTATGAAACAAAGAAGAAACAAAGCAGATGACGAAGAGTATGGATAAATAAAACGATTTCAAGTGAAAAAGCTATTACAATTTGCCAGTTTACTAGCTAACAAAGTCTGATATGTTTTGCCTATGCTCACAATTTTCAAGACTTTAACACACACAAAAAAACTTCAAGTACCTATGGTTCTAGCACAGCGGTCGGCAACCTTTTAACAGGGGCAAAATGAAGTAGAGGCGGGCCGCACTTGATCATATACATCCTGTATCCGTATGTGTATGCTCTATAATCACATGGGTTTGCAAAAATATTATCTTTTCGAAGCCACCAAACGTTGTCGTTGAACTGATTTTGTAGCTGTAATTAGAATGTCTTTCATTTTATTAATGTTCGCTCGCTTAAACTTTGCGCCCGCATAACGTAATTATTTACTTAGGTAATAAGAATAAGACTTTCATTTACAAAACTCTCGCGGGCCGCAAGGAAGAGAGCAGTGGGCCGCTTGTTGCCGATCGCTGGTCTAGCATAAACTTAAGTTATTTACTATGAATAAACGTCAGCTCAAAGTGATAAGGTCAAATAGTCTATCTGACTTTACAGCCTTGTAAAATATCAGGCCTGTTTGTTAGCTCAGGCTATTGAGGTGTATGGCCAAACGGCCATTAGTTATGGCTGTTTTCATGTTCCACGAGACAGGAAATGGCGATGCTTTGTAATGAGGTGCACCTTTATAGACTTTTGATGCTTTTTTGTTTAGAATTTCATGTTGTCGCGAATTAGGTACTGTTGTTTGTTTTTGGTGTATATGAAAATGTAATGATGGAGTAACATGGGAAATGCTTAGTAAAGTCTATATTAATTTTGTATTATGTGAAGTCTTACTAACGATAGTAATTATTTATAATTAATTTTGTTAAAGTATATACAGGGTTACTGGTAACTCGACGTATTCCTTGCAGGACGTCATAGTAGGGTTAAAATGCAATAAATTAAGCCACCAAATGTTCTACCGAAATTCAGTAGTTTTTGAATTAGTTAAGAGTTTTAGTTTTTTAATGAAAAATCCCAGATTAAACCATTTGAAACCAATTTAAAAATGATTTACGGCGCGACTGTACTGAAATTTAAGTTATTATCATAGTTGACGCCGTAGCAGACCTTTGTTAATAATTAAAAGTTCAATAATGCCTAAAACTTTGGCAAATATCACTAACAAAACATTTAATTTTTTGTAATTTTTAGCTCTAAAACTCTTAACTAATTCAAAAACTACTGAATTTCGGTAGAACATTTGGTGGCTTAATTTGTTGCATTTTAACCCTACTATGACGTCCTGCAAGGAATACGTCGAGTTACCAGTAACCCTGTATATAAGAGACCAATGGGAAAGAAAAACAGCGATTATAAAAGAAAACGTTTTACCAGACTATTGAAAGTATCGCAATACCTACTTACTTACAAAAAATTAAAGTAATAAAAACTAAAACCCAACTACGACTAAAAGTACAAGTAAAGGTTTAAACAAGACACCACAGACAGACAAATAAAAAATCCGGTGTAGTTGGGTTTTAGTTTTTATTTCTTTAATTTTTTTTTAATTCTTTTGGGGTTATTATATATTTTCTTTTGAAATGTGCTCTTTAAGCCCTTTCATTTGTTACCCAACATGGTACGATTAAACTATTTTTTTTTGTTCCTGACTTTACGTCCTCTAGAGGGCGCCATTTTTATGTAATGTGACGTCATATAGTCTATAACTAGCGGACAATCAAGACGCTTCCAACGATACCTCATTTGTCAAATTGTGATGAGTGGTTTAGAAGATAGGAGGGAACAGATGAACATACTTACATACATACATACCGGTCAAAATCATAACCCTCTTTTTTCTTCGCCGTAGTCGGGTAAAAATAAAGGAAATCGTTTCACTTTTGAAGACCATGTGTAAGTAGAGTGCATGTTACGATTTCTTCTTGCAGACTCTTGCGTTACCATGATCAAGTTGCTTACATTTTGTCTAAATAGCAATAACGAACTTTGTACATGAGATGCAATCGTATACTTCTTGCCTGTGTAGCTTGGGGGCCTACCACCACCGCTTACAGCAGTATTATTTTAATATTACTTCAGTGTAGGAAAGAGATGAATCTCTACAGGACGTATAGCTCCATCTCTTTCCCCCACAAAGTAAGATTAAAATAATACTGCTGTCAGTGGTGGTGGTAGGCCCCCTGGGCTCGCAAACTTTGACAGACATAAAAATTAAATCCATGAAAGTAAACTGCCAGATTGGAATGCCAAAACCACAACAAATTATTGCAACTGTTACCTATTTAGTGTAATTTAACGTCTGACATGTCTATTACCATACAAATAGGTGTTTAACTTAGACAAATATAAATTTATTTAGCTCAGTTTAAATGTTATTGTCTAAAATATGGCCATAGGCTGCTACCATGTCTAATTTACACAGGCAGGCGCAAATCCTAGGAAGAATTAATACCTTGACCATTTATTTATATTGCCCTGTTGTCAATGCTATATTGACAGTGCAAGGCTATTCGAGCTAACATTTGTTTTGTTTGAATCAAATTCTGTTCGTTTTTCATACTAGAAAGCTTTAAAAATCGGTGTTATTTGTTGAAGATAGATTTTAGAGTGGTTTTCATTATTCATAATAGTTTTTCGGAGTCTAGATTTGTGCCCGGTAGATGGCAATAGGCTCGCCCCTTAATACATGGGAGTTAAACATAACTGGCGAAATGTGGGTCTTGCCTGGTCTGAAACACAAACAGTCTACTGTTTTACCCAGGTAAATGAAATGCACCAATCAAAAAAATAGGTAATCTCTGCCTACCCCTTCAGGAAATACAGGCGTGATGTTATATTTTTGACCGAAAAGCTTGTACGGTATGTTGGGCTGAGTGCTATATACTCTGCATTCCTTTTTTTTATGTTAGCCTACACTCTCCCACTGCTGAGCAAAGGCCTCCCCCAAATCTTTCCAAACATCCTTTCTCAGGCACCCACCGTGTGGAGACTGTTGCCCAGCGGTCGCTATGCATGCGGCTGACATGACCCGCACTCCTTACTCATGAATAAACTTATGAACAAGAGGGACCTTTGAATATACGGTAGGAATCCGACACAACCCTCCATTCTCCCCACATGGGGAGTATCCACGTTTCAAAAAACAAGAATACTTCGTGCTCCTATGTCGATTACAAAGACTTGGTGCCATCACCAAGACACAAGGAGGAGAGCAACGAAATGGAAAAGAAAAGACTTTTCAGCATCAAAAAAACAACATAACTTCACGCTTGTTCTCTCTGAAGGAAGGTAGAATAAAACGTTTGCGATCGGGAATTTCCTTAAGGTGATCGAGTAATTTGGCACTACAATTTATATATTAGCAGTAGCTATAGTACACCCACGTCTCACCAGTTATGTCGAAAAAGAAGACAAGTAACGTAAATAAATCTTTTCTTAAATATGAACACTCATCATGACAATGACATATTACTACAGAGCTATTAACAGCTATAAAAACATAACCTACATCAATTTAAACCGTATAAAGATTAAAAAGACCGAGATTATAAACGATTGCCATTTTTTTCTCCTGTCGCTGTGTAGCGCAAATTGGCCAATAAAAACGTTTAATTGAGACATCGAGCCGAATACACTCGGACTCGTATCTTGATCTTGTACAAGGTACAGAGGTGCACACAAGGGCTACTGACGAAGTAACTTTTATTCATTATAAAGGTATTCGCGACATTGCTGCGTCACATTGCTGCCGTGCTCGGAATATAATCTCATATATAAACCTATAACAAATAATTGGGGACCTACACGCGTAGCATGACCACTGCTGCGTGTAGCCTTTTTCCTAAATTCTCATTACATTCCTTATATCTGAGAGATTATTATAATTGTGATTTGGAATTCAAGCACTTTATAAGCTTTTGCAATCAAACCAGAGGTTCAATAGATTTAATTCTCTAATAGGCCTTCAGTCAGCAGTCAGCTTTTTAATTAACCCCCAATTGCCACGATTTGTCTAGTTTTCTCCTAATTTATGTCAAGAGATCGCTTTTTGTCTTTAAATAAACTAGACTCACGCTGCACCCCTGTGAAATTTTTAACCAAAATCCCCGGCATTATACGTTTACGGTCAAGCACAGCCCAAATAAAATGACATCTGGGACTGAAAACTTGAGCACTCGCCAGTACGTTATCTAGAACGAAGCGAGAGGAGGCACTCCCCGATGGCTATCGCACGGATTACGAGCGGTTACAGGTGGACCGCCTTGTATAGCCCGTGTATAGCTTTTGTAGAGCCTGTATATAGCCTGTGTATAGCATGTATGCCCGTTTATACGATTTATGGACATGTCTCACAATGCGCAGTTGTGTTATTTGCTTTCAATGAGGTTGGAAAATTTGGGTAGGATATTTTTTAATTGAATGATTCCAAATCCTCCAATTATCCTCCAATTACTAGGAATAATTGGAGGATAATTTTCATCCTTCAGTTTGCATAATTTAATATCCAATTAGACAAATTAGAGGCCTATCCAACAGTCAACGTTCTTTCTGACGTGACTATGAAGTTATTTCATAAGAAATTGTAGTGTTCCTGTTTATTTAAAGAACACTATGAAACTAATTTAGATAATCCAATTAGCAGTGATGAATGATAAAATGAGTGTCAAAGGAAATTTTATTTAGGAAGGGAAGCCGAATGGACTTGATTTATACCTATAACGGTTTTGCTATACGAGTCTGTTGTGTAGCTACATTAGTGCCAAAATAAGGCTATAACATTTTAAGTTAGCCTTTACGTTAGTTGCTTTGAAGCCAGCTGTGTGTTATTCCTTATGTTTCACAAAATATTTTGAACAAAACGTAGTTATAATCTTTAAAAGATGTTTTTTTTCCAATTATAGAATTGGAGAGCTGGTACACAAAACAGGGTTTTTACAACTACGGCTTTGCCACTATTTTGTTGCGAGTGTGAGCACCATCATTATTTTCAAATTGTATTGACAAAGCATGCAGCCCTATTGAAGAGAGGTTAAGGTCCAGCAGTGGAAGGAGACAGTGTTAATTTATTGAAAGTTTACTAATTAAAGAGATAACTTAGAAAAAATAACGTACGGTCACTGTTTTCCGACAAGATTGTTTCATTTGAACAACGTCCTTTATAATGGCCAATAAATCATAGCAAATAGTGAAAATATAACTAATACAAGGTTAACTTTCCTAACCAATTAAAAGCAGCACCATTTCCATAATTATTGTAACTACGACGAAAGTCTCTATAGTCATAGTGAAAATCAGTAGGTACAGCCAACCACACGTGAAACCAACATTTGAACTACGAAAAACCGCGCTTTCTCTTCAGTATAAATTAACTGTCAATGTCAAATAGTTACTATGTACGTGCAGTTGACTTTACTAATACAGTAGTTGTAACCATTTCCCTAAGGTAATTTACGAGGAATACAGAAATACATTGCATATGCTTTCTTGCACCTACATTATAATTTACTTTGGAAGCTTGTTGTAGTTGGAACAATGGGAAGGAATGCTGGTATTTTCGATATATTGGAACCAAATAACCTATAAAGGTTAGCGATAATTTGATGTGTATAGACAAACATAATAAATTGCTTGGTTTAAAATAAAATGGAGATGATTCGGTTTTACTGAGAGTGAATGTGCAAGATAATACCTTAGACCAGGGTAAGTAAAAACTTTGATGAACTAATTGCCTACTTGAAACTTAATACACGCAGAAGACGTGAAGTTGTGCGACAACGACCCGATAAACAAAACAAAACTTGACAAGCTAGCGAGGCTTAACAAGCCTATACTTGAAACGGCTTTATAAAATCCCAGTCATTTTTCTTATCTTGATATTCCATACCCTACAATAGCGCAGGTGTAATATACAACGAGCTAAGGAACGCTTGTTACTACATTAGCATTAACAAGGCGACATTCAATTGCTAAATCAACACAACACCTACACGATCGCGGACTCTAATCGCGTGTTTAAAATTAAACTATATTTTGACTCGTACGACGTAAGCGCAGTTTAAAAATAGCCCAAGCATTGCTCTTGTTGTGTCTAAAACTCTGTTCTCCTAGTTTAGACAGGCAAAGTGTTGATTGTTTGGCCGTTTGCACGTGATTACGACCAGGACTGCATAAGTAGGAAGTCGTGTGGTTTGGTAAACCGTTGTTAGCGGGAAAGTTATGAGGGAAATGAAATGTTTTAAGTTTTCAATGTGAAAATAGATTTGTGTTAAGGTTATGGTTTTGCTGGTGTTATGGTATTTGAAAAGGTTCTGAAATTAGTTGCGGACCCTGATAAAATACCTTCAAGATTACCACGTATATCCTACTAATATTATTATACTAATATTATAAATGTGAAAGTTTGTGTGTTTATGTGTTTGTGTGTTTGGATGTTTGTTACTCAATCACGCAAAAATGGCTGAATGGATTTGGATGAAATTTGGCAAACAGACAGTTTATAACCTGGATTAACACATAGGATACTTTTTATCCCGATATTCCCACGGGATCGAGACTTACGCGGGTGAAACCGCGGGGCGCAGCTAGTCCTAACTAATTCTAATTCTAATTAATATTATAAATGCGAAAGTGAGTTTGTTTGTTTGTTTGTTACGCTTTCACGCGAATACGGCTCAACGGATTAAGATGACATTTAGCACATGGGTAGACCATGACCTGGAATAGGACACAGGATACTTTGTACCCCGATATTCTCACGGGATCGAGACTTACGCGGGTGAAACCGCGGGGCGCAGCTAGTAAATAAAAATAAAAATGTGAGATAACAATAGAATTATAAATAAAGAAATCGATTAACAAGATGTACTGACATTAAATAAAGAGCTCGCAGACGTGTTTAATAAACTCGAGATCAATAAAATACCTCCTAAGAAAATTTATGAACAAGAAACAGCTCATCGACACAATAAATATAAAGAAAACCGCGGTAGTATTCAACAGCTCAAATAAAAAGATCGCGAGGTGATGAATAAAAATGTGGGAGCAGAACTTGACATGTTCGGATTTATCGACAACTGTGCTCAGGCGACCACCGGGCGAGATCTCTACCTACCACCGAATGAACGACGGGTACACTCGGTATACACGTGCTATATTGCAAATCAGATTGAAAATAAAAATGCTGGAGGAACTTTTTGAAAAGTCACGGTTTGGAAAGTTATTTTGATGACAACATGGAATCAGGAACCTTGTTAGAAAACAAATAAGAAAATTGTTTATTTATCCAAATAATACACACAGACACAGTTCAAAGGAAAGTGGCAGAAATACAATGAGCGTAATAATATAGATTTGAGCACAAAAGATTTAAGTCTACAAGAGAAAAGTCTATGTATACAAAATAATAATGAACCCTATCTCTTAAACTAGGAGGCCTGTATCTCTTAGTTTTAAGAGATGTTCATTATTATTTTGTATACATAGACTTTTTTCTGGTAGTCTTAAATTTTTTGTGACAACAAGTGAAATGAAACTCTAAAACTTATGACAGAGTTGAGAAGAACCCTTCTATCATTCAAAAATTCGTCTCGTTCTAAAAATGTAAGTTAATTCTTGCGCCACCCGCACTTTTTCTCTTAAACAGTAACGACCGCATTCGATTTCTTTCATCGCACGCGCTCACAATTTATCGCCAATAAACGTAACGCGGGAATTGGATGCGCGAAGAACTAAACGTCGATAATACCAAGCAAGAAGCTTTTGTATGGAAGATGTTCTGAAGATGTAGGTTAGTGATAAAATAAAGATTATGATGATGCAGAACCGCGGTGGGTCCATACTGAAGGACGAATTTAATAACCGAAAGCTTTTTTCATTTAAATACGTGTGAAATTCGTGATGAAAATTATGATGTCTGCGGTGGGTCGGAATTTATATAGGGTTTATATTTAAAACCTAAAAAGCTTAAAGCGATTTGAATAATGAATCTGTTTTTTGAATGATAAAAACTGTACCAGGCTTAAGTGTATATGAGACGGTAGATTTCAACGCAGTCATATAACGCGATGAATTTGAAGTAGATATATAGAGGTAAAGTTAGTCTCAAAAATTGGCATCTCAGGATTGAACTGTCAGTAAAACAAATTAATAAAGCTCAACTTACTAAGTAAATACCCACTCACCACATTAAAGCTAGGAAAAGAGCTAATCAAATCCTTCACCTAAAGCCTGAAGCTAAGGCTCAATAAATTTAATTGAAAACCAACTCTATGAATCATATGACGGCTGACACGGTTGAGCGGCAATTTTGCCGTGTTTGTGAACTGTCGAGCTATCAATCTTAGTTAATTGCTCGCTAGCGCCTGTTATTCTATTAACTTAGCGAAACATTTAATTATCATGGCTTTATTAGATAGTGGTTTGTTAGTGGCTAGTGCACTTGTATGTTTGATATCTTTTTCTCGGTGTAGCAGTAGATATTTCAAAAGAATAAAGACTTTTTGTCCAATATCGATTTATTTATTTATTCTCAGGCAATGGCGACTTCTTGACTTCTATATCTTTGATTTCTTATCCATGAAAAGAAAAGCGTTTGTATATAGTATCGGAAGATGAAAAAAAAATTGTATTAACATCCGTAACACCTCGTCTATTGCTGCACCGTCTAAATCATCATTTTCATCGTCAAGCTAATACAGACTGACATTTTCATCGCTCATTCATGTCTTTTCATATTTGCCAATAAATAAATTTCACAAAAAATATATCAAACCCAATATTTAATAGATTGCGATTTGCTGGTACTTCTATGAAGTCTTAAATCTGTCAGTCAAAGCACTTATTTACTGAATATATAATCGAAAGGTAAATTCGTAACGAAGCAAATGTCTGTAAATATCATATGACGAAGCATTACTTCAAACCTTTTAATGACAGATCTATGATACAAAGCGCTAATCAGATACAATAACGCGAAACAAACTTACATTTATTTTCAAAAGTAAAACTCAATCAAACTCAACCTTATCTCTTCAAGTTAAAGTTCAAAATTAAAAAGGCATTATTTATCATTCGCAACGTCAAATGTGTTTCATTGATAGAAGATGACAGAATGGTTTGAAACATTGGCGCCAATTTGCACCAATCAAAATAGTTGGTTAAACTTGACCTGTGAATTGGAGAAATGCACTTGACAATGTACAATGAAGTTCAAAGTGTCTATAAATGAACTGGCGACACTATTTCTCTGCATTAAACTGTTGCATATTTTAAATGTATTGCAAAGTCCTTTTAATTGTTGTCAAGAGTGTCATTCCTATATATTCGCGGGGCCACCATACATCTTATCGCGGCGTTCTACCCGCTGACTGCCTGGTTCTGATTTGCATACAGGAACTGTTCAGCGCTCGTTGGTATGCGCATGATCAGTTTATTTACTCACAATTTAATAACATCAAATATGGCTAGATCTCTTTCCTTCCCAATCGGAAAGTAAATTATTATTTTATAATTCACCAAAAAAATTACTTAGTACTTCTTGAGTTTTCTTCAAATTGTGGAAATGTTTATAAGCCGGAATCAACAATGCAATGTTTTTTCTTCAACTAAAAATATTTAAGATTTTTCCCTCGTGTCAATCGTGACACAACTTCACATTTACGAAATGTCAAAACAAATGCCAAAGCCATTGGCAAACTCAACGCAAGCGCAACTCTATCAGTCAATCACAGATCTTATCTGGGCGGCAATAATCATGTCATACATCGGCCATTAGAACAATTAACAATTCATTACGTGCTTTACATGGCAGTATGGCGATCGCAATTTGTTCTGACATTCACTTGATTCGACCCCATATATGGATCAAGTTATCAGTTAGATCGGGTTTACTGAATTAACTATAGGTACGGCTACATCATTCATAACACAGATATCGCGTCTTAGTTCAATAAACTGTTTCACTACAAATGGAATGTTGATTTTATCAAAATCCAACCAATCAACCAATTGTTATGATAGTTTGATAAAATCTAGACTAAGCCATAAGACTTCTTGTAAAGCGTATAATGAAACGAATATGATTAAGACTAACTTTGCCAACCAAATCAAGATAAACTGCTAAATAAATCAAGATAAACAGACAATTTTCTACATAACCAACTAAGTGCAGTTCTAAAGATATATCCGAAAATAAATCACCTAAAAAAGAAAACAACGTAGCCAAAAATCAATCAAGAGCACTCATAATGATCACTTAGAAGCTTCAAAGTGAATCGCCACAATACGTAAAGCCGTTTAAAAATCTAAATTGAGATGAGAAGAAAGCCGTCTGTTTCAATGAAAGTGCTCAAAAGAAAAAAGAAGCGATGACAAATTAACAGCGACGTTTGTCACGACGTTTGTCATGTCGTTTGTCATTGGCTGTTAACAGGTTTAGTCATGGCACTGTTGCTAAAATGGATGTCGAGAATTCCGAAGTCGTAATTGACTTTGATTAGATTGAAGTGTAGTTTTGAATTTCAATGCATTTTTTTATGAATTTTAAAGTGTATAAACGTCTGAGGTGAAAATGATTGACGGCACCTTATTAGCCGTCCACTAAAATCATGCCAGGTGACGTATTATTTCCGAAAAATCTAAGGAGGTAAACACACAACATACTTAGCCAAATTAAAGTAGGTGCTTTTATGATAATTTTGTTCAAATCCTTTGTTCACTGCTCTAACAGCTATTAGATAAGTACTTACAATGACGACAAAAATATTTGTGAAGTTTGTTATCAACAAAAGTATTTTTGTTACTATTCATAAAACACGTTTTGGCACTCAACAGCATCGATTAAAATCAATGCTCCCGAATCGATCTATCTCTAAACTGATGTAACAATGAACAAGTGATCCATAGTTTCATAAACACAATTCTTCCGGCCATTACCATTACTTTTTATTATATTTTTATAGAGATTTATGTTGACGATCTGACATTAGCAATTTTTTATTTTCTGCATTCAATGCCAAAACAATAATTGATAATGACCACAGTAACAAGTAGTTAATGATAGGTACCTTTGTAATTTTGTTCTTCGTAAGAGGTCAAACGTTTGTGATGTATCTGAAACAAGAGAAATAGTTTTAATTAGTAACAATAGGTTTGATTGGAAGCAAATGATGAGTGACGTCATCGAGTTGCTTTACATTTTTTCCTATATTTATTGGTCATCGTCAAGTGCAATGAGAAATCTAGGAGAATGAGGTTATGAGGAAATTATGAAGTGGTCAATGTCGTGTCTGTATTTTTAAAATTCTGCAAATAATTTTAATATCGTATGGTAGAAAAAAGCTGCATATGATAGTCAACATAAAAAATAAAAGATAGCGTTGATAAGGAAGTAGTTTCTGTGGCAATAGTAAATTAAACCGGCATATAACGTCTTTACGAGTTGAAATATGAACTTTCCGACGAACTCATACATTACCACTATCAACAAAATCATAATTTCCGATTGCACCATTAAATCCTTCACATCCCGTTACTCTAATAGCCGCATATTCGTCTTATAAGTCTAAAAGCGAAATCAACACTAGTTCCAACTCCGTAGATGGATATTCTGTTAATCCGAAATCGTGACTCGAGTCCCAGATATAATCGTTTGACACCTAACTAGCTTCCTTGGTTAAGGACGCCAAATAGGCACCTGTTAACCAGCAAATCCGTGATAATACTTATGTTATGAAACAAGAATTATGGTGTTTTCGAGGTAATGATGTAGTTAACTATATAACAAGGTTGTAGTTAAGATAATTCAGATTCCAGACGGTTGTGTGGTGGAAATTAAGTAATCCTTACTTCCTTACTATCCTTAGTAATATTATAAATGCGAAAGTAACTCTGTCTGTCTGTCGCGCTTTCACGCCAAAACTACTGAACCGATTTAAATGAAATTTGGTACACAAATAGTCTAGAGCCTGAGAAAGTACATACTACTACTGCTAGTTATCGACATACCACGCGGGCGGAGCCGCGGGCGGAAGCTAGTAATAAAATAATTATGGTTAAGTGAGAGGTCAGACAACTTTAAAAATAAGAAGAACATAATCGTGGTTTACCTATAAGATGGAATAGGGCTTAAAATTGTCACAGGTAAGTTCAGTTGAAAAGAAGTTTCAGCCAGTATTTAAGAATGTTGGCTTCAAGGAATTTGTGAATTCAGGCCTAAAAAGCTGCTGCATCTTACATAATATCAAGGTAATAATTAGCCTACAACGTTCCTACTGCTGATACATAGGCCTCCTCTCTGTGAGAGGGAGTGGGCCGTAATCCACCATGCGGACCCAGTGCGGGTTGGTAGATATCACATACCTTCAAATTTTCGGCATTAAGACAAGCCGGGTTTCCGCACAATATTTTCCTTCACCTGGTTTGAGAGTAGTGGTAGCTATTAGATTTACTTATGACCGTACCTTAGCTCTTAAGATAAGCATATTATTGAACAGGAAGGTACGATTCTTGGACTTTATTTATTTCTGAGAAAATCTTGACAAATTCGACTACATTCAAAGGAACACCGTTAATATACAACATCATATTATGTGTATAATATAATCAAACCATCTCCACACATTATTACATCCTTTCATAGCATTGCGTATAAAACTGAAATTGAGTTTTGACACTTCGTAAGTGAGTTTACAAACTCGTTGCCAAGTCTTGTAAATAGTGATGTTATGCTGGATTATATTTCCGCAATACACGTGTTGCTAGTTGAAGAATTTGTGCAAGTTATTATTACAGGAACATGTGCCGTTTATTCTGAAATATGAATAGATCAGTTGAATGCTTTTCGAAGGTGTGATCAGAATTACACGTCATATTGACCTTCCATTATTGGACAAGGCGTCTCACTGTTACTTAAGCCCATCTTTTTAAATAACCACCTACTACCAACCATTGTTCTTAAAAGTACCTAAAATACGTAATTTTAACACTAAAAAAGTTTTACCACTCTTCGGAGACTATCAGAAATCTTTGGCCTTTACTAATATCTTTTCAGAATAGTCTTCACCGTATCTACCGTCCGTACCGTCACCGTATTTGCCTAACTGGGCGGGCATCGCACTTCTATCAGCTTATTTAATGCCCATATCAAATGGGAACCAGTTATGTTCCTACATTTCCTTACAACATAATTCTAGTTATTTAATGTTGGGGTCGATCATCCGCCGAGCGATACCGTACCACCATGAAAACCCATTTCGCGAATTCGTCGCTATCAAAATGGGAACCTTCGCGTAACCATAACTGATAAAATTAAATTACTACTCTGACAACTGTAACAAACAACGCAGCAGGAGTTCATGCAATGTTGTACCACCTTTACTTTTCTATTCATAGCAATTTCAGCTTTAATACTAAATTCATAAAGCACATATTATTCCATATGTTTAAGAACATTTACACTATATACAGGAACAGTTTCAAAGGAATAACAACTTTGAAGACGGCGAACATTGGAATCAAAATTGATTGGAGTTTTTGGCGTTGTGCATATAGGTTTATGGAAATCCATATAACAAAATATCACTCCTGAGCCATACAAACTTGTACAGTAAATGCAATTCAAACATTATGATTTGTGATAATTATACTTAAATGCAAACGTCAAGTGCATGGCATTCATAAATCAAAAGGATAAAGTACAAACGATGGATTTAATCTTAGACAAATATACATTAGTTCTCTATGGGAAGTTTGTTGAGAGTATGACGCATTGGCTTTTCGATATAGATGACAATTTGATCGAAATACCAAATCAAATTGCAAATTTTCTATAACACGCTGTATATTGAATGACTTTATTCATGGCTACAAGAAACTGTCATCAATATAACTAGACACATAATTTTTGTATGTGCTTTTTGTAGATACATGTCTAGTTTTTAGGTTTGACAAAACATCGAGATTTCTGAAGTTTATTATTAATACACAAAAGTTTTCTGGAATAAATTCTCTATTGATGGTGAAAATCGCATTAAATTGTGTACTTTACAAGAACTATCTGAACACAGAAAGACAGAAAAATCGTTATCGTTTCTGTCCGCCGCTTGATAATTTCCTAAATAAGCTAGTGAGTAAAAGTCCAACTATGAATCTCATTCAGGGAAGTAGAAAGTGCTAACACTCCGAATTAAGGCAAGGAAATTAAACCATTTGATGACTAGACTCGTACATTAAACGAGAACTAAATCCATATCCAAAAAAACGCACCTCCCAACACGGACCAGTAAAGATGTTAAACAAGGATCAAAAGTGGTCAGCGATTACACAAAAATCCAATTCAATTACCACGTCTTTTGTGATCTAAAAGCCGCCTTTGTAACCCATATCCAGCCGAGTACCCGAATAATCAGATTCAATATTTGTTCTGCAATTTGTTTACCCTTCATATTGGGGAGCAGGCGCCCTCTAGTGTTACATTCAACATTAAAGAAGTTTATTTCATGAGAAATTTCGTCAGGACATCGTGGGAACGCAGGCGTACCGCAAGGGTCAATATTGGGCCATACAATTTCATTGTCAAGTTTTTGGTAGCTTTAGTGTTGTATCCAAACAGAGTTGTTGCTGCTTTCCGCTTTTACACCTACGTTAGCGTGATGTTTATATTTGTGATTAGTCTGTGTGTCGCCCTGCCGATATATAATGGTAAATAATGCATTGTTGTGGGTCAACTTTTATGACTTAGAGCTTGGAATTCGTCATGGGTGGCTTATGGGTTTCAGGCATTCTTTCCAGGTTCGTTTTATATGGTACGTTATAAATTAAAAGATTGAGTTTATGGAAATTTAAATTGCATTTTGATTAAGTTTCTTCTTTATGTGAAAATGGTCTGTAAATGTAGATTTTGCTGATTTTAATTAGACTTGAAGAAACAGCGCGAAAGTTTATCTAAAATCTGTATGACTTTATATAAAATAGTGGCAATACGCTCACTGGAAAAACCACGGTCTATCCAAAAATGCTTAGTTTCCAATCAAAACATTTTGTACACAATATTTTCATTATTTTAATGAAGTGGCTCCAAACGAGGTACTACATAAAGAGGGAGAGCCGTGACACAATATCTACAAATGAACGCAATACTGCCTTCCGACTAGGTGCAAGAACATGACATGTTAAGAATTGATAGAGTCCCTGCTGATTGTGACAAAACACATATTAGCATACCAACATGAAAACTTAAGTCAATGAGCAATAAAATTATAAATATATGATTAATTAACAATTTGGTATTAATTTAATCAATTAGTTCCGAAATTCCGAGCACTATAGAATAAGATATGGTATAATGAGTGTGATTGATAAGCGGATTGCTTAGATTAATATGTTGCGTTTTGTTCGTGTGAATGTGAAGGACTAAAGTAAAGGGCTGGTGAGTGCACAGTAGTCTTGTTTACTGATTGCTAGGAGTTGTACACATGTTGGGATTGTAAACTTGATCAATGCAAAGGCTACAAAATTCACAAAATTTGGAAGAAAATGGAAATTCTAGGACTAATGTTGAGGTTAATGGTAATAGGACACACAGGGTCAGTTGATTTGGCGGCGTTTGGAGGAGATCTAAGTCCAGCAGTGGATGTCTTGAAGCAATGATGATGATGATGAAAACTAAAATATCATTATCATCATCATTTCAGCCGAAAGACGTTCACTTCGACCGGTTCTGTGCTTCTGGCTTAAATCTCGAGAACTAAAATATATTTTAATGAAATTGTTAAAAGTAGGTAAACAAAAAAAAAAAAATTAATCTCTATTAACACTTTCCCTGCTTTGTGACGTATATAATAACTAGCTGATGCCCGAGACTTCGCCTGCGTGGATGTCGGTTATTATCTAAAACCTTCCTCGAGAACCACTCTATCCATTCAATTCAATTCAATTTATTCAGGAACAATTCACATTGTGTTTGAAATCATAAATAAATACGAAAAACACGGTCATTAAAGCTATAAAACTAACAAATTCATAATTACAATAAAATATAATTATAAAATAACAAAATATAACAACTCAATAACATTACAAATTAAACATTTCTTATTTTAATAGGTTGAAGTATTTAAATAATATTTATTCCACAATTTTTCGCTATTGCACCTACCACTGTTTGTCTCTGCATCACCCAAAGGTTGACTGGTAGAAAATGCCTATGGCATTAAGTCCGCCTCTGTACATTTATGTGCTTAAAGTATTAAATAAATAAATAAACATTCAATACAATTTAAAATTCACTAACATTACAAGTCATCGTCATTGGTGAAAAACAGCATGAAAATCGGTGCAGTAGTTTTTGAATTTATTGCGTACAGGATGACAGACAGACGCGGCGAAGGACTTTGTTTTATAATATGTAAGGATTATAATTAACAGCGATTTTTTAACCCTGTTAAGCTTGCTCTGTGGAGTGTAAAAGTGTTAAACTGATCTAAGTAGCTAATAACTAGGCACAAGCTAAAAGACCTGCATGACGTACTTAAGCGTCGTCAAATAACATCACTCCGTGAGTTATCATCTGCAGAACAAGATCGGATTGAAACTGGAAAATCCAAACATGCTATATCGACACATTCAGGCAAATCAGTTGTCACAGACAAGATCCTGCTTTTCAACAACCTAAATACCCAAAATGCCTCGGAGTCTCCCACGGGACTGTCTGAAATGACCTATTTCACTTCGGGCGGCACTTAAAATCAAATACTTGTAACTGATTGCAATGTAGGGCAGAGTGTTGACAGTCTGTCTTACACCAGTCCATTGGATTAGCATTCTTCACGCTTGGGCTAATAGGCTCGCACAAAAACTTCGTTAGCGCCGAGTGACATATCAACTTTGACGGCGACAAGCTATAGATTTATACGTACTAGGTTCGGTCTGGGGTTGCTTGTTTAGAATAATTAGAGTTAATGGAATGTTCTGCCTGTTTGGATTATAATGGAGTTTTATTTGCGAGAGAGTTTTTAGTTAAGATTTAATTTCATGGAAACAACAATTCGACTTCTTGGTTTCGTTGTATGAGTCTAATTATTGCAAATAAGCAAATAAGTCAATGTATAGCTTGCAGAGATTATATTTTTTGCGTAATCTTGCTTGTTTAATGTGTCTATAATTATTACGATAGCTCATCAGAATTATTTGTAATACAAGGACCATTTCCCACTACAGTTCATTTGAAAGGTTCTTGGAAAACCGCGTTTCCAGGAGAGAACAAATTAATGAGGAAGATCCCAGGAAAAATAAATTGAATACAAACAAACTGCCATGCACTCTACATAAAATCAGCATAAAGTTTATACAAAATAATGAATGGTTGCCAATCATAGCATCAATTTATTATACTAATAAGAAAACACTTACAGGCGCCACGTGACGCAAGCGCTCGCAACTAGTTATTAAAGACAGGATTAATCATGAAACGTTCTGGTTAAAGCTTTTGCAATTATGTGGTAAATTAGTTTCCTTACTTCCATGTTAGTCTAGAAGTCATAGGAGTGACAAAGTGTTTTAATGGCTTGTCATCCCATATTTGATATTCAACGAATGGTGCTGCGATGTTGGTTGTGAGTTAAGCACAGTTGCAGCGTTGATAGGTTCTTATTGGTATAAGACGTTTATTGCGCACGCAATTATACCGACAAAGATTCTAAGGTTTAACGATTCAGGGCATAGCTGTCAATATTGTGTATTATCTACCTGCGCATTAGCAATTTCTATCATTCTGATCATCATCGTCTCTGAAGAATATGTTTATCAAGGTTGCATCATTTACTCTAGATTTTGTATTTGAGCTTTTTAATTAACATTTGTATGTATCTGTATTTTAACCATGTTCTGGACTTTTAATATGAATTTTGTATGCCTCAATGGCGGGACATAGCAGACTTACCTGTTACTAACACAACATCTTATGAACCTATGATCCACAATAAATGATTTGATTTAATTTAATTAGTATTTGTAATGTAACGTATACGCGATCAATCGTTCATTGAAATCACTAAAGCAAAGAATAGCTCTTCTTTTCAAACATCATTTTTAAAACAAGGAAGTAAAATTCATAACACAGACCACTGTTAGACCTATGCAACGGACCAGTAGTCATAATATTTACAATAATGCGTTTAAAAGACGTGGGCAGCAAAAACATTACTTATGTTATTCAAGAGCCACTCTTCTAAGCAATACTCGATGATTTGGGACTTAACAGATTGTCGTTGTATCAATACCTACTCGAAATTCCCGGGAATTTCGTTCACTTTAAAACCGTTAATTCTCATTAAAATGTTTCAAAAGAATTCTGTCATAAATGGAATGGTTTATTCTTCTGCGTATACGTAATTGAAATCTGCCAGGAAAAATATATATATTTTACATATTTCATTATTCTCATATTTAATCATATGACTTTGTAATACTACACGTGTAAACCATGGCCATGAAGTATTGCACGTCAATCATTTGCAGCTTCGGTTCCAATAATATGGCTATCGGTTAGTATCCCAGTCTCTAAATCAAGAAGGATTTCAAATTTCAATTTCTCTGTATCCACATTCTAATGCGATCTATCGACTTGGTCATAATCAAATTAAATATTGTGTAGACCAATAAAAATGGTCGCTTCCCTTATTATCGCGTTTCACACTTGACCGTTGAGCTATAATTACTCAAGTTCTCATAGTTCCAAGGGGTTCGTGTTAAAAATGTTATTAGGGTGTTATACATTTGGTAGATGAATAAACGTCCCTTGACACTTGGGATGAATGGAAGACATTTTATTGGTACATGCGTCTATTTTTATGGGCGTGGTGTTTTCATTATCGCCTCTACGCTCTGGGTGTCAAAGTGCAGCAATACTCGTAGAAGTAGCCTTAACTTGGGCGTGGGTTTTAAATAAAATTATTGATAACAGAATTGTCTTGGCAATGGTCGTCGATAACAAGGTCATATGTTTTGCAGTTCTAATCTGTCTAAATCGAAACATAGTCCTTGCCACAAATCTAATATTAAATCAAATATTAAATGTCCAAATAATAGGAGAGCATTTGACAAAAGTTCTGTGAAAGATAAATGTGAGGCTTTCGTTCAACAGACAAACTCTTTATAAATATGTCTCATAGCGCACTCTCCAGTTTTTAACACATTTAATGAAGAATAAGGAACGCTTAGCGCAACAACAATGAAAGAAAGTAAGTAAAAAAATCTCTATAAAATATGCAATCAGCTCAAAAACTGACACACATCCCTACATTCCAACCACTATGAAAACATAATTAAATCCTTAAAAGGATAATTAAGCAATAAAGGAACCTATTTCTAACCATCGGTTTACGATCCCAAATCGTCCGAGAATCGAATCGAATGCAATCGATTGTTTTATCGATTCCCATAATTACGGCGCTTATGGTGATCATGGGTTTATGGTGATATTAACGGGTTTTTCATGTTCTACCGGCTGGTAGTGTTAAGTACTGGTAATATTTTAAAGGATCTCATTTATGGGTTCGTTTTAAAATAAATTTTGCTTTTGAATAAAAATTATTCTCATCTTCATCATTGGCTTCAGTTTTGGGATATGGATGTCCTTATTTCTGAACTTGCAATTAGCTATCGGGTTTTAGTAAAACTTATTGTTTTAGTAATGTAATAGGCAAAGTACGTAGGTACCTACTGCTTAAAATACTTATACACTATCATAATTTGAAGTTGCCTGATTATTATTTTGATGTTCATTTTTTATGTTTTCATCATCACCAGCTTCAATCCTATACTGAACAAATGACCTTATGCCTGTAAGCCCGATCGTCCACGACGTAACACGACGCTACTAATCACAAATTATAGTTAATAACGCGTTAGTATGTGGCCTCGTGTATGGACTGCCATTGAAATACTCTAGTGGTCTGACATTCTGACTACTCACTGATGATTTGAGTTTGTAACTGGTTACTTTCGAATAGCGTCGTGGACGATGCTTTAACATAGTTTTTCAACCAATTCTTCGTTAACCGATTTTATACTCCATAAAAAATCTTTTGGACCATAACATTAAGCACTTCTACATCATCTCAAGTTCCGTTAGGAATCCAACTCACCCTTTTATTTAAATCAGACTAATGATACTTTTCATAATGATGCCCAAACACTTCGAGTGTGATAATAGCTCAATTAGAACTACTAAACTGTTTTAATGTGGATATTAACTTATTTTAATTGTTGACTGCGATTTTTTAGTACTGGTGTGTCGTAATTGTATATATATGTATATTATGCTAATGATTTCGTGGGTATTAGGTTTTTACTTTGTCCGCTTTAATTAATCCAAGATGAGTGTTATTACAGTAACTCCTAGCTTTATTTCTTATTCACCATCAGCATAGCTTTCTAAAGCTACGTAATTTCTAACTGCATTTAGAATCCAATATTCGTTGCTCTAATGAAACATGCTAATGCTAATAGCCCAACTGTTGATTTTCTAGCATGTGAACTAGCCGAAAATAATAAAATAACCGGCCAAATGCGTGTTGGATCACGCACAGTGAAGAGTTCCGTAGTTGGGATGAATATTGAGTCAAGCACAGCGTTTATTTTACGGACCGGAAAAATAAGTATGTATTTAAATTTCAATATTACAATAGTCAAAAGATAAACACAAGAAATAATCGAAATAAGTCAACGTAATCAATCGTGTTGAAGTGTAAATGCAGCAACTTTTACATTACGCAATCAGTGTTCTAAATAAGACCCTAGGGTGCTAGATAGTGACCCAGCATTTGCTAGACTGACAAGACGTACTAAATTGCATAATGTAGATTTAAAGCAAGGTGCAACACGCTCATAAAATATTAAATCCACATGCAGAGCAAAGTACCAACCATTTGTAACAGGTCTTAATTTCTTACATAGAAATCTGTAGATTACATTTACTCTTACTTATTACCCCATGCCCTCGTATAATTTGCGCCGAGCTTTTAACAAGCTATCTGGTCTGTCTGTCTGTTTTCAGACGTGTGAGCAAGACTGTTATTCAAAAATACAGTGAAATAAATTACTTCACGCTATTTAGTTTAGGTTCGGGAGCAGTGATGTATGGTGTTGTTTCTCGGGTATTTTGTAAGGTTTAGAAAGAAAGAAGAAAGAAAGAAAGAAAATACGTTTATTTGCGGTAAACATGACGCAAAAAAAAAAGAAAATAAACACAAAAAAAAAAAAATACAATAGGTTGGGGGAAACATGCGTCACATTCACGCAAAACGGCTATCGCTCAGCATTATGCTGCGACCCTATGCAGGACAGAGCCCCAGCGCTGGTTTTCAGCGACAGCCGGCGCTGACGTAATGACGTCGACCGGTGCGGCACGGGTGAACCATTATTATTACCCAATAGAATAAACAAGTGACGAATATACTATACATAAACTATACATAAAAAAGACAAAAATAAAAATAAATAAAAGAAATTGGCAAACTTATCGGTTAAGATATGAGAATATCATCCTCCGTGTTACGTTTTATGTAGTGGCAACATTTCGAAGCGTCCTCTTTGACGTACACCCAACATGCACCAAAGAATTATGAAATTGATGTAATAATTACAAAATGGCCAGTGACGCAATGTGTTATTGCAAAAGGTATGTGTCATTTATTTAAAATGCGTTTTTAAGTAAATATTAAATGAGATGAGATGGACTCAATGGGAAAACTAAAACTTTGGAAACGAGGATGACCCGGCATGCCAGTTAATAGCAATGACTTAATCGTCATTGATTTACAGAGCTCTGGAGTTCCAAAATCAGGGAGGCCAAAGAGGCGAATGTAAATACAGGAAGGCAGGAAGCTTACGCTATACAAACTCCGCCCCCAGGACGACCCACTGACTGAAGAAATGAGTGACAGTAGAAATGACTTTAGTAAGAGCTTAGGTGTGATTGTGAGCTTGTTAATGTAGATAGGGAATTAGATCGTGGCTGTGTGGTCTCTGGCTGATAAAAGGGGCTTTATTATATGAAATCTTTGGTAATAAGTTTAAACTCGATCCCAACGATGAATTTAAAAAATGCCTGGCCAAGAAGGAAAAAAGTGCAACGCAAAAAGCAATGTAGATTAGATAAAACTGAGTGAATCTTTTACTAAATATGACTGCAAAATACTATATGACAGCATTTAGAATAGCAATAGAAAACAGGTTAGCATTTCGAATAAAGACTTGACAATTAAATAAACTCTAGAGTATGAATCGAATGGATTGAATGGCACAGGTATAGTACATCCTTTTAACCTCAAACCAGTTAGTCAATCATCGCGAGATACTATCGCTTTACGTAATCAAGAAATAACGACAGATTGCCGTCATTTGATTTGATTAAATCCAACAAAACCTTCATTAAAATAATCTCAAGTTAGATCTGAGTATCAGTTACATTATGTCCGTTTATTCACTAGTTCGCCTTTGCACTGTGGTTGGGCCGTAAATTATATAGATATCATCAGAAACTAGAATTAATGTATGTACAGAATATTTTGTTGGTAAAGGATTATGGCAAGTCGTGTTGTTCTTACTGGTTCGTTTCGTGACTGCGCCTGCGTCTTCTTACGACTTTTGTTTGTAAACATACTGGTTTACCTATTCACTTGTCACTATGTGGCCTAGTGTTTGCAAGGTCTTATGTCAGTTGTCAACTAGAGCCAGTTGCATTACGAGTACCTTCCATAATGTAACCCATAATGACAATCAGTCAGCGCCGTGCCTGGTTGCTTGTCTTTCTATGCTATGATAATAGGTAATAGGTACCTATATTTCATTTACTAATGTTATTTTGAGATTTTGTTTGTGATGGAGTGACAAATTCAAAGATTTTTTATCTGGATTATATTGACACCCACTTCTTTCCAGTATTACAAATCACGATAAGACAACCGTTTAGCTTCCGTAATCATTAGGAAAACTAGATTCTCTTATGATGGTATCAGTGACAAGATGAATGCAGCCTACTTGCCTACCTGCATGACATAATCCCCTGATTATCAGCTCTTACAGCACCTACAGCACCTACAGTACGCAAATGCGTAGGATCTGATATGAAGTCGGAAAAGTTTACTCCGACGAATCTAGCACGCTTTGGAAATGTGACATACTTACAAAACATAATCGTACACAGTAATTTCTTTTTCGACACGATATTAAAAGAAAATCGCTGAAGAGTAGGTATATCGACTGTGGAGGGGCAGCTTTTCATCGGTGTCTGGCTTACTAATCGGGCCACCAACTTCCTGCGGTCGGCCAACGCCTAGACCGTGCTTCGGATCTTGCTACACCCCAGAGTGAGTTACCTTGACGAGGTTCACTCCTAAACTGAGACCAGCCTTAGACAATGCAACTGCCAAATTTCTAAAAGAGCATACAAAGCAACAAGCATATAGAAAACTAATAAATCATTCAAATCAGAACTAATCCAATTAGTTATCAACACTAACTGGATGAGGTCCTATCGCCCAATATCCGCAAATGACTAAGAAAGTTACATAAGATAGATAACGAACTTTTGCAACACAATCGTTACAACATTACCTAATTGTCTAGAAGCTATTGTTCTGTAAAATATAAGGTACAAGCTTCTGTTCTAACGAACATTCTTTACGACAGTAAAATACAACAAACAGTTAACCACTGCAGTGACCTACTATAAAAAGCTAAGTGAAGTGAAGAATATCTTCTGAGTGAAGACAACACTGCTACTAGGAGCGCTCAAGGCAATATTAAAAGAAATTCATCACGGTACAGAACACCTTTGCTGTTTAAATTGATGTGTGCCATCGTTCGCCATGTAGGTAAATGTCATCCCACAAAATACAGATTCTGTTTCTACGACTACTGTCTGTACGCGGATGACGAAGACCTTTCAACAATAAAATGCCAGAAAGCCTTTGACCACACTCAATGTCAAGCAATTTTTGACTTCAGTTGTTTGATTTTCGTGAATCTGTATTGTACCAACTCGTAACACTTCGGATTTGCAGTGATTTTCCTCGTGTAAAAACCAACACTGGGTGCAGTGACTGAACAATTTCTTTGACCTTTGCAAAGGTCCCATCCATTAGGATATTTTGCTAATGTCTCAATATTCTTTGTCAATTAAAGTCGATCACATTTTGCATAAACTTATTTCAACTGAAGTAATTTTTTTTTTATTGAAGTTACATTGTACTTTTAGTTTTATATTGTTAGAAGATCTTTGGGCAAAACAATTTTTTGGAAATATCAATAATTACTTACTGGTACTTATTGCATATTATTTCTCAATTTTTTTTGTTTTTGGAAAGAAAGAAGACCCTCACCCACCGACCACACCAACCCAGACCAGACCGTGACCAGACCGTCACCTTTGTATGTTTTTTTCTCCTTGTCTGTATATTATGTGTGTACATAACTAGTTAACTAAATAAATAAGAAAATAAGTAACATTACTTTGTACTATTTTAGATAGCTTAACAACAAGATAATAATAGTTCCCATTAGACAGGCGCGACCCGGCTCCAGTAGAACAATTTCTACGAAGTTTTCTTAGAAATTTTTCCAAGACAGTCGCGTAGCGCCTCTCTGCGGAAGCCTTTACCTAGTTATATACCATGCCACCGATATCTTTGCACCGTTCGGTTGTATGTTGCATCACCTCACAAGTATTTCGGTTGATAGGTATTTCGGTATTTCATAACACTGTATAATTACCAGTGTAACGCATAACAATAGGTACTCGTAACACCACTATCAGCTGACGTATTGAAAGAAAGAATGTGTATAAAACTATTAAACAGCTGATTCATGTTTTTTTTTGTAATTAGGTACTTGGTTTATAAAGTGATAAAAAAAGTATTTGTAACAAGAATTGAGTAATGTCACCACACCCATTAGGTAGACACTGCCACTAGGTACTGGTAGAGTCATTGTTTTAACTGTCATGTTACGCAATATTATTTTAAATCTATTGTTTTTTTGGATTTCGAAGTGTTCTAATACATTCATTTGTTTATGTTGATAGTGGTCAAAGTAAATGACCAGAGGATATCAAATTATATCATCACTAGCGACCCACTCCTGCTTCGCACGGTGTTTACGACTTCACAAAACATCGAGATTTCTTAATTATATGTTACTTTAATATTAACGTATTATACACATAAACCTTCCGGAACACATTCTCTAAACGACGGTGAAAACTTCATCAAAATTTGATGCATGTTTTAGAAGATCAAAGCGGACATACATACAAGTCTGACAATCAGTCTTAGCAAGGGGTATTGTGTTACCAAGTAACTGGATTGTGGAGGTCAGAAAGGCAGTCGCTCCATGTAAAATACTGGTATTCAGCTGCATCCGGTTAGACTGGAAGCCCACCTCAACATAGTTGGGAATAGGCTAGGCAGATTGAGCGATACATAAAGGTACGCTAGGTATACCCTGTGCAGTCTGCAGTCAGTCACCTTCTACTGGATTTAAACCAAACCACGAGCAATTCTTATTTATTTTTTACTAGCTGCTGCCCGCGGCTTCGCCCATCAGGACGCATTTTTTTTTTCTAAAATCGAAGTAGCCTTAATTTCTCCTTACATTAGCTATCTGCCAGTGAAAGTCCCGTCACGATTGGTCTAGCCGTTTCGGGAATTAGCCGAAGCAAACAGACGGACAGAAATGTTAAAAAATCCGTTTTTGTTATAAGTACGCTACCGTATATATTTTCATATGCGTTTAGTAAGAAGCTGTTATTTTGGCATTACAAACTGACACTTAAATTTTATTTATTTGTATGTATATTATATATATATAGAATAAAGATATATTGCACAATGTCCACACAGTTACAGGCTATGACTAGGCTAAACTTATGAGTACATAACTCTGTTAGGGCGCAGCAAGTAGGTAGTAACATTTAACTTAAAGCTAGGTTATAACTTAACATAAAATATTGCATACTATCATACACAGACATACATACACATATTCCATAGTTCGAGATAATACGACAGAATACGATCCTCATTTGGTCAGGCCAACCCTCATGTAGTTTACCAACTAGATTGTCTGTACTTATGATTATCAAAATCATGGTTTTCTATGAATTATTTATTGAACAGATAATTTTAATTAATCCACGCCTATCAATTAACATTTTTGATTTACTAATAATGTTATTAATTCTATTTTGTGCCTTGTCATTCTTATCTATTTCAATATTTTCGCAGTCTAAAGGTCAGTCCACACACGTATCCTACTCATTACACAAAACTTTATCATAACGAAAAAATAAAATGAATACTTATCTGCAATCTGCCAGGTTATCGGTTTACTTAGAATTTCTATTTTTATTGGTTTTTCGGCGCCGTTTAAATCGATTACTGATTTTAGGACTACAGAAATTCTTTTGTTACTACTCATGCGCTAAGTCAGTTTGCAGAATGCCTAAACTATATATAACTAGCTGTTGCCCGTGACTTCATCTGCAATTCAGGATAAAAAGTAGCCTATGTCCTATTCCAGATCATGGTCTACCCATGTTGCAAATTTAATCCAAATCCGTTCAGCCGTTTTAGCGTGAAAACGTAACAAACAAACAAACTCACTTTCGCATTTATAATAATAATAATTTTATTTTTATATTTTTAAATCAAACTCAAACTCAAAGCATTTATTTCAAATAAACCAATTACAGGCACTTTTGAATTGTCAAGGGGTCGGTCAGTCAGAAAGATGAAGCTAGTTGCTATGTTTTTATATTCTAATATTTAAAAATGTAATTTATAAGTGACTTTATGAAATAAAGGAAATCATTATTATTAAAAGTTAGGATCAGTTAAATTAGTTAGCATAGGATATTTGAGTTGATTAGTTTACCTTGACAGCTAAGATTGAAAATATTGAAATTATGAGTTATTTTTTCATTAGCATAAGACTCATAGGAATTCAATAACGCTCAAGGTTGTAATTGGGTAAAAAGAATCCGTCTGCTGAAAAATAAATCAAGCAGGGTAACTAGAATATAAATAGATATATAAATAGATAGTTTGTGACAAATAAAAATAAAAATCATTTTAATTATTTAAAAATAGGGTCACCAACAGCATAATAATACTTATTGTACATAAAGAAAACACAAAAAAGTGAACAGGTATAGTTTTTTAAAGATGTACCAATTACAGATGTACACGAACATCGCAGTAAACAAAACCACAGACGTCAACGTAAACAGTCCTCATGAATGGGCGTGTAGCTGTAGTACTCGTAGAGTTTTCTAGTTTCCACTAGCTGTGAGCCACTTTTTGATTATTCTCGTGGCTTGCACTCTAGCACGTGGAGATGGGTGCAATGAGTGTAGGACATAAGTCTAGGAGTTTCTTACGACGATTGATTGGTGTCATCGAGGATTCGGTCACACTTTTTGCATGAAACTTTTTGGGCATACATTGAGTTGCCTTGTTCTACTGTCTTGTCTTCTTAATGAGGTTATTGGTAATTTCGTGATCAAGTTTAACCCGATACATAATCAGCGTATATTGTTCCCACTGTTGGGACACAGGCCTCCTCTCAGTGAGAGGGAGTGGGCCGTAATCCACCACGCGGGCCCAGTGGATCCCGATACGCGGAATCAGAATTCTGGCATTCGAATTATTCTGACAATAAGCAAATGATGGGATTCCATAGCCATTAAATGAAAGCGACTATTATCGTCAAAAAAAGAAGTTTCCATGAAGAAAAGAAACTTGAAAAGTCATTCATGATAACATTCAAAAATGATAAATGGCGTTTGTTGTCTCCATGCAAAAATGTCCATTTCAATATTTCTTACATTCAACCACGAAACAAATGAAAAACACAAGTGACCACTCCTGCACCTGTTACAATAATATCTGGAAGAGCCTCTGTAACAGGCACCTATTGTCTAATAAACATGCACATACATCTGCCGTCATGCATTGTCGTCAGAGCGCAGTACTTCAAATCGTTAACGCCTCTATTAAGGAGACGCATGGTAACACATCCATCAATTGACGTTTACTTCCGCGGTACAATAACCAGTTGACACAATATCTTTTTACAATTCATCATTGTATTATAGAACAGAAGGACCAGTCGGAAAAATGTTGGATGGCATGGTAACAAGATGTCCATTTGTGGCACCACTTCAGTCGTCAGTCACGTGAAGTAAGCAGTTTGAATGCCCGTGATTATGAAAATTGCCACAGAGCACGCAGACGCCTCGGCAGCCACTGCTGAAGGCGGCACTGTCAACACTTTCCATAAAAAAACCAAGCGTAGTGTTTTTGTCATATAGAAATTGGCTTTGGATGGCGAAGATAATAAAAGGGCGATTCCGTGCTCTGTGAAATTATCTTACTTCATATGCAATCAACCAAGTGGACGTCTCTGCTCGCTTACATATTCTCCGTGCATGTTCGTTGCAAGCCGATGATACAATATGGCACCATTTATTTATTTTATTTTAAATAGAACGGCCGCAGCCAATTACACTATTTAAACATATAATTTAATTAACACAGACATGCATTCTTCTCACAAAAATTCAGACATTCTGACAGTATCATTTTCCATTCATTCGCAAACATATCCAAATCTGTGTTTGAGTTCAGGAGAGCGTTAACAGCGGCTAATGTGCGAGGAATAGGTGACTTGGAGTGTGCAACAGTACGGCAAGTTGGGACAGTCAGTAACCGGTGTTTTCTGCCACGACAGTAATTGTCTGGGACAAATAGTTTGCAGATTTCATTATGCAGATCAGGAACGTCTATAATCCCCCTAAGAATTTTTATTATTCCCATAAGCAGGTATAGTTATTTCGTTGCAATATTACCCAATGTAGTTATGGGTAGCATTTTTATTGCACGTTATATGTTTAGCTTATAGTATTTATCGCAGCCATCGATTATTGTAGTTGTTTTATTTTTATCGATACGATGCATGGTAGTTTCGCGATTTTTTGTATGGCACTTGATTTTGAATACACTTGTGTGAATGTCTGATGGTAAGTGAATCTAGGAATCAAAACTTCACCCTCTTCTACTGGTCGTATTCATTTGAAACTGCTAATTTATGTACTTTCATCTGCCTAGCCTTTTCCCAACTACGTTGGGGTCGGCTTCCAGTCTAACCGGATGCAGCTGAATACCAGTATTTTACATGAAGCGATTGCCTATCTGACCTCCACAACCCAGTAACCGGGTAATACGATACCCCTTGGTAAGGCTGGTTGTCAGACTTTCTGGCTTCTGACGACCCGTAACGACTGTCAAAGATCCACAAATGACAGCCGGGACCAACGGCTTAACGTGCTTTCCGAGGCACGGAGGAGTCTCGATATGTAAAGATGGTCACCCATCCACGGACCAACCCCGGCAAGCGTAGCTTAACCTGAGGGATCGACCCGTGCGGCTGTTATTACATAGCCACGAGCTCCTCGCTAATTTATGTACTTTATATGTCAAAATTTACACGGTCAGATGATGGAATTGGAAGGTTTGTAACCGACTTCTGTATGTATAGTAGTAAATCCATCGAGTTTAGGCTCATAAGATTTGTCTTAATGATAAATTTTTACCCTTCTACGGTAAAGTTGAAAAGCAAGGTAGTGTTTTGAGTGCACTTATTAAAAGCAAAAATGTGTTCCTTAAATTTTAAAACTAGAAAGAAAGGAAGAATATCATTTATTTGGACACAGTTCGTGAAACACAAAATACAAATAACAAAAAAACAAAAAGTGAAAATAATGTTTTAACAACAATGTGTGCCTCACCCAAACTAGGTATAATTTGACGATTGATAAGTGGAACTTCTGAACGAACCTATCCCATAAATATAGTGTCACTCTGAAAACATTCAGTGGTTTCATACTTAAGACATGCAGATACCCAGAGAAAAACAAATCGGCTGTATTTGTTGGACGTGCAAACTCCCACTGCAGGTTATTTATATGCAAATCAGCCGGGAACAAAGTGACATACGGATAGACAGATGTTACCTGTCAGAGTATTAACATTACATAAGAAGGGGTTAAGGACCTCAGGCCAGGTCAGGTGGAGTGTAAATAGTATCGAGGTATTGTAACGAGGGAATGAGCAGAACGGAAGGTGATTCATACAAATGCAAGTACCTACATATATGTTGCCCCTGACTTTGTTTCAAGGAATTTCTAGGGATAATAATGGAAAAGGAATTTTAGCCAATAAACGGTCATGCATATAGCATAAGCATAGCATAATCAGCCTATAATGTTCCCACTGTTGGGACACAGGCCACCTCTGTTCGAGAGGGAGTGGGCTATAATCTACCACGCGGGCACAGTACGGGTTGATAGATGTCACATGTCTTTGAATTTTGGTTCTAGGACATGCCGGTTTCCTCACAATGGTTTCGTTCACCGTTTGGAGAGCTGTGGTGGTAAAATTATCTATACAAAGTAAAGCTCCTGACTGGGTTCGAACCCACGACCTGCAACTCGTATGTCAGGGCCTTTGCCACTGCGCCACCTCTGCTTTCGTTTTGAGTAGCAAGGTCAAGCGTCTTCGCAAGGTGGCTGGTAGTAGTTGTATTAGAGAAGCAGACCATCGAGTTAAATGGCGTGCGACTGGAGAGGCCTATGTCCAGCAGTGAACTTTTATTGGTTCATTATGATGATAGGCATAAGGTCACAAACCGAACGCAGTCGAACGAAGCTCTTGACCTGGTCTGGTTTCACTCTAGCCCAATCTCCTAATAGAAAGTGTATTTATTTTTCTTTTCTTCTTGTCTGTCTTTAGTGTGTACATAAACTGATAAATAAATAAAGTGATTAGGATGACGCTTTGAATTTGGAAAATATTCGACACCGTTCCGTCGCGGTTTCGTATGAATAAAATTCGTGTGAAATGCGACGTTGTCGCTCTCTATTAGGGTCTAATACCAACAGCCTAACACCAAAGCTCAAGGTACCAAGTGGAGTACCAGATAAAATATTATTACGTCATAACACCCAACATGATAATCAACACTTCCTCATCACTATAACTCCTAAAACATAATGGTACAATCAGTAACAGAGGTGAAAGCCTTGGTAATAACTCATAAGTCATAGAAACTTATGCCTACAACGACCTACTCTACGAGGCCTTGATTTATGTCTTCATGAGTTAATAATGCATATTTGCGATATTGCACGTGAGTGCAGATTATAGATTTGAATTTTATAGGTTCGAGGGAGAAATACCTAATAAGTCAGACCCAGTCTGAGTGTAGCTAGAGTAACTGCTATATTTACTTAAAGCATTAAAAAAGTCAGTTCTACATTTTAGCTAAAAACTCATCATCATCATGATAACATCACCCCTGTTATCCCCGATAGGTCGCCAGTTATGTTTAAGTCCCATGCATAATTGCCATCAACTGGGCACAAATCCGGAGTCCGAGCTGCTACTCAGAACGTCCTGTTGGAAAAAACAAATAACACTTTGCCCGACCTGGGAATCGAATCGCTTAGTAGTAACGACTTGCGACCACAAGAGCAACGAGGAAGAACCGGGTTTGCAGAGTATAATGTGCGACGAGAAACCTGTATTGAAATCATCAAGGAGGAGTAATCAAGCATGATAGAGCCTGTGCCATAAACCTCTAACTGTCTCTAACGAGACACAATACAATTTTAATTGTTATCACCTTCTAAAGGTAAATCGACAATTGAGCGACTATTTGTTTTAATTGGACTCCACTATGTCAAAAAATATGGCCTCAGACAAGCACCTACATAATTATGTGTGCAAAATCTTACTTCGATTAGTGGTGTCACATGCAGTCTCCAAAATGCGGTATGTATTTTTTTGCTTACTTTATCAACAAATAGCAAAGCATAGCCCCTTATAAAGAAAGAACAAGCAGTGACCACCTTACAAACAAAACACGGTCGCCATAGCATTATAAGACTACCTACCTCACTGAGACAAATCAATGTTAAAGATCCATAAAGACTAGTTTACACATCGTGAGCAAACACATCTACTTAACAATTTACTCTACAACAATAATCATAATTTCCGTAAGTTTTGTTGTCACAAATACGTAGGACAGGCGTGAGAGGGACGTGACAAAGTGACAAAGGTGTCGTGACACTGTGCGATACTAAGTGTCAATGTCAATACACACATTGTATGAACATTAGCGTGGGAATCCTTACGACAGTTAGCTTTGTTTGACTTGTTTTTACTACTGAATATTGACGCTGAAAGGATGGGTCAATACAGCGAATATTTATACTTATGCCTATTGAAAGTGGGTGCGTCATAAATTCATAATACAATATTGTTCTACTAAAGGCGCCTCGTAACCTGTTGCTAGTTGCAAGCTGTATTGTAATTTGATTCAGCCTATTATCAGTGTGATATTATTTCACACTCCAAGTCCCTAATTCACTTATAATTACCTAAGTTTTTCGGTCAAATTTAAATGGCAAAGCTCCTATGTGCAGTAGAACAAGTTTTTATGATGACATGGCGTAGGTCCAGATCGCCCCGATACCATCAAGTTTAACCTTCGCACACACGTGTCAGAGGCTCAATAAAGAGCAAACGCTACTTATCACCCGTCTGCTAAGAGGACCGCCCCGGAACTTGCTTGGAATGGCCTAAAAACTGTGGTGAAATGTTTGTGGGATCGATGAAGTGGGTCAAGATGTTACGCTATGTAGTCACGTTATTTATATATTTGTTCCACCCACTACTGAGTATAGATCAACCAGGGTCTTCCCCGCGATCTTTTTAGTCTGTGCGAGTATCAACCAGGGTCTTCTCCACGATCTTGTGGAGGTCATCCACCCATCACATTCATTACTTTTAAATATCATTACTATTAGGCTTTAAATATTCATCCCTATCCTCCTTGAACGTGCATAAAAATATTCGCAAGAAAATAGTGTTCATGAAAAACTTCGAAAATTGAAAATCTAAAAGGTTGTAGCAAGTAAGCAGAACAGAACGAAACAAACTTGCCGCGAAAAATGTTTACGAAAATTGTACTCATCTTAGACGATTGCCATTAAAAAGCTAAACGCTTACATAGAGCTTCGGAATTATCATCCTACCTACCCACTTATTTATTACGAGTATCTGACCTGAAAACCAGAAACTGCTTAGACGGCCACTGTATTCAAGAGGCGGTGTCACCTTTGTCACCTGATTACTAAAGAATTTGAACGTCTGTATTAAGCACCTTAATACTACCTACCTGATGTAGTAATGTTATGTCTACGAACATGAGATATGACGAAAAACTTCTCGGAAACCGTCCTTTGGTCGCTTGCAACCTTGATTTGTGCTGATACCCGTGGTATGCACGGGGATTTACTTTTAATTAAATTGAGGCTTGTTGTAACTTTGTTTACAATAGGTGTTAGTTATGAACTACAATAATTTAAACTAAGGTATTTTTTTACCCGATAACATTTTGACCGAATGTTATTAAAATCACAGTTAAATTAAGTTAGTGTTGATCGGAAAAAGGCTTGATTCAGGAACAATAGTGAATGGACCGGAGTATAGATTGCTGCAGAGCTGATCCACCTCGCAAAAGATAAGGAAGCATGTTCAATATTGATGGCAGTACTTAATTGAAGAGACTAAAAGTTTTAATTAAGAATAAGAATAATTTATTGGTCCATTGTTACAAAGTAAATTTCAAAAATAATAATATTGCATGCTTACTGTAACTAGAATATTTAACATAGTAATTAAAACAGTGGTCCTCAAACTAGCCAGCGCCTGTATCTAGGGGGGCCTGAGTTGCATTATCTTAAATTTTTAAATCGAGACATGTTTGCGTTACCTTAAATTTTAAAACTAGACATGTTTGCGTTTAGTTGCGTCAATTACCTATAATAAAAAATATTCTGCAAGTTATTCCAGTAAATATATACGATTACGGTTATATGTACCATTATTCAGCCGCACGATGCTGCATTTCGTGCTAGCATTAGTGTTTTACTACTAATTGTGATTTTGCTAATCCTTCCGGTTACAGTAAAGCTGGACATTCACAAGCCAAGACCTAGTAAGTGCCTTTGTAACTTTAAAACAGTGGGCAATAAATAAGTTGTGTTTCAATATTTACATTTGCTACATAGTGTTATTTTCCAAGTTTAATTGATTGGCTCTGAGAAATAAATATTTCTGAGTTCCAAGATTCTGTTGTATGATGGTAATGATACCCAACACAGTTTTGTCTTCATCTGATATTTAGAACTTTATTTCACAAGACTAGACCAACAATAAAACTTTTTTGACTTCTAGCAACCCATGTGGAGTGTCAAACTGGGGCCGGTGACAGTTAATCTTGGCCTCCCAGACATAGGTCTCGATGAGTACAGAATGGCCAACCATTAACCAAGCGTTGATAGGTCCCCACGCTTTTAGCCACGAGGCTTCCCTAAAAAGGCTAACTAACATAATACTAAATTGTTAACCATAATTGTCCTACAACTGCCTGCAAGTAGGTTAATAATTATCTGGACATAAAATTACCGGTCGTGATGTTATTATTCAGTTAACCCAACGATAAGGACAGTGCTGTGATTAATACTGCCAATTATAAACGTTTGTTTCGCAATAATGTTAACAAAGTAACAGATGGAGATGAAATCATTAACTGTAATGGCGTCGGTAATAAAGCCAATGGTATAACAAGATGTATTTGTTATGGTAATTATTGAGATATTGACTACTGTCTTAGAATAGAAATTAATCAACGATGCGTTTAAGTGGCTTCGTAAAATCTCTAATAAAATCTAAAAACTAATCAATTTTTCTTGTCAGTCGTACTCAGACAAAGTAAGATACAGGAATTGGGTATAGGTCTAACAAAATCATCATTTGAACAGATCAGTAAGAGATATGTGGTGGGTTAGATGATATATATATATGATTATGTATGATAGGTTTTGTGATTATGAGATTGACGGTCCTAAGGATGCTATAAGGTTTAAAAAAAAAATTGCTCAAGCCGAGCAGAATTGCTGTGAACAGAATAAGCCAAACAGCAACAAAGACAACTCAGAAGCAAATTAACATTCGAAATAAGACATCAGTTCTAGATTTCCTCCTTGCAACACTCACGAAGAGACCCGTCGGGTTATTCATTGCTTGTTACTTTGAAATTAAAGGACTCGAAGCAAAACTTGTAGTTGTATTAGAAGCTTACCTCACAATATCTTACTTTCCCCAAGTCTTGTACTTGTCACCGCGGAAGGTAGAATAAAGGTTATCGATTGTCCGATAACAGACAATGTTACGAAATATCGATACTTAAACGATATCGATAATGTAATCTGGATAATAGTGTTGTGAAATGTCACCGCACTATCTTTGAAGGAAGCTTGGACGGTTTAGAGTTACGAATTAGTTAAAAGTTGTGTACGGTAAGAGGTTAATGATAAAAACGATATGATAGCTAGTTGTTAACTTGTAAAATGTAAATATGTGATGCGATACGGGAACCCGGATAGCATTTGAGATTGAGACGATGTTGAAATGTTTAAATAAATTGATCTAGACGCTGGTGGGAATCAAGAAGTTGTTGAAATGAAAAAGAGGTTCTGCGTTAATGTGATTACTTTAATGTGAACATAAGACAATAGACTGTAATTTTTTAAATTTACATGGGAATAATTTCTCAGCCATATTTTATGTAAAGAGCTAGACTCCCAAACAACAATATTGTCGTCCTAATAAAGATAGTAAGTAGGCCCATTTAAACCTCCGACAGAATAGAAGAAAGTGTAAAAAGCAAAGGAGCATTATTATCAGAAACAACATATCCTAAGTATAGTCAAGTTGACGAATGACGATATTATATTAAAGAAAATTACTATAAATGCTTTTAAAAAGATAAAGGTCCTATCTCACGCGTCCTGTAAATTATAATGGTGGGAAATAGGCCAATGTGGTGCTCGCTGAACACGACCTTATTGAAATTAATAGCACACACACTACGCGAATGAGAATAATATTTGCACATTTTAAAGCTAATGAAATCTGCATCTGAAAGATATAGCTGATCTCTATTTCTATAAGTACTACGGCTATGTATTATATGAAAATATAATCACTAAAATATAAAATATATAATCTACTCAGGTTATCGCAGGGCACTGATGGTCATTGACATATTCCAAGTTCACCAACTGTCTTCATTTCTGCATTTAAATTCTCACAGCTTCTCGATAATGATGAAAACCAACTTATCGGTTACTTTACTGCTGGATGTAGTTATAGCAAATATAGATCTCATAACTTACCAAAAACCTAAAATTTTCTGAATAAACATCGCCTCTTGAAAGGTCAACGAAGAATGATGAGTAAATTGAACAATAACGTTTCCCATAACAGAGATGTATGGGATTTATATTGGGCAAGCATTTATCACTTGTACGACAGTGTATCCAATGCGTGTATACAAACACTTAATGAGGCGAAAACTCAAAGAAAACAAGCTACGAGCACCCACGCAAATTCCTCCGATGATCGGAGAAACACCAATTTAAATTGACCCACTTGACATTTAAATTTCAACTCTAAATTCAGCATTATGAAATTCAAGAAAGTAAGTGATGGAGGTTCAGTTATGCTGGTTAATAACTTAGTTCCATATACTGAAGTTATCGGTTTGATGAATAAAAAAGTAGATACAATTCATGACTTAGATAGTATTATTGAGTAACAAATGTAAAGAAGAAATGGTTGGAAGCTTGAAAAAAAAAAGGAAAAATGGATACACTAGTGATTTTAATTAATGATGAGTAATAATACCTAATCTAATGCAAAAGACTTGAATATAATCGTGAAAAACAAATCAAGTACTGCAACTTGAAATACAAAATCCTAAGCGGTGAAATAAGGCCATATATGTACGAATGTAACATACATAAATTACTCTAGGAATGTCAAACAAAGTAGCATTTAGTTCTTGAACTTTTAACAATTTATTTCTGATCCCAACTACGATTACATGTACATGCGAATAAATATCAGAGCCACACATTTAGCCTCGCATGATAGCAGTTAAGATAACTGTACATTTACTCGTAATATCAATAATTCTGACAAAGGCTATGTCGAAATACCGATAAGCCTAAATGAAATCTAAGGACAAAGACCTGTTATAGACAAAACATTAACTCAATAATTTCTCAGAAGAGGAAATCCAATTCAAATTGACAAACCAAATAAATTATGACCCAATTAAAATTAAATGGGATCCAATAAAGATGATAATTTTGCTATCTACATTTAAATCGTACCTTATTACTTGAAAAGACACACCATTAGTAATTAATAGCAAAGAATTCTATGTTATTTTTGTGGCTACTTCTACCTCTTACGTATTTCTCCGGCCCATTCAAGGGCTATCGAGTATTGCCACCGACTCAAGGACTCTTGGAGGCGCCAACGGGCAAACCTTGAGAATTTTTACCATAGCACATTTAACGACCTAGTCACACTACATGAACACTTACTCTTTTGTCATAAGCGCCATTATTGAACGCTTCCTAAATACAGACAAGATCCTATTTATGCAAATCTCCAAGAAAAGCTTTCGATTTCATAGCTATGTTGTTGTATCCAGTTAATTGCTTGGAAACTAGTAATCTTGCTTCATAACTTATGTAGGTATGGAAAATCAGTTATAGAACTCGTTACGTCGATTGTGGATGGGAGACGGGGAATCTAACCTATTTCATTATAATATCCATGGTTATAAGCAGTAAATTAATACTTCAAGTTGTAATTGAATTCTTGAGCAGTTTTATTACCTTAACGCTTATTGGTGAGTTCTCGTTAATTAAATCGTATTAAAAGTGAAATCTATTCGTGTCTTATTTTCCCAGCACAGATGAGGTAGAAGTGTGCGTTAGACAAAATATTGCTTGTCCAAAAAATTTAATTACTGTTACTCAAACGGCCAAAAAGGCTTACAAAGACAATGCCTCAGTTGCAAGAACGACCACCGACCATTATTTCAGAACGTCCTCTCACACTAAAAATTACATTCTAAACGGAGACATTTAAAATACACGCAACGCGGTCTTCTTTGATACAGCTCACTTTTTAACACAAAGCGATCACTCAATTGCTGTCAACAAAAGATAAGACACCATTTAATTTTTACTTACAACATTTAGAGGGATGCTAAAGAATTGTCGACTGTATGTCTTTGATGTTAAACGTGTCGTCTTCTTTGGTCGCTGTCTGAAGAAGTTAATGTGAGAATGACAGATCGAGGGCGTGAAGACAGTGTCTCAAGTGGCAAATATTGTGATCCTTTGTACGAAGCACAGAAAAACACTTTAGTCGAGATAGAAACAAGGAGGAACTGTATAAATGTTAAAGTGGTCGGTTACAAATGGATGATTCAAACATTTTCAGAAGAATTTTGTTTTTTACTTGACGAAAAAAAAAACCGTTGCATTACTCCTAGTTTTTTATGCGGCACATGGTGATGAGATTATCAGCTACGGGATGTCAATTCCACTTTATACTTATCAGTTTTATTAATAGCTTAAAAAATTCATGACTTAACAGCAGAACAACTTAAACTATGAGTAATAACCTCCCACGAACACCCTATAAATACGAGTAAATACAAAATTATGACAAAGGTATTGAATGACTAATATTGACAGGACATTGAATTGACATCTTAATAACTCGGGTAACAGCTTTACTTTGAAAAAAATGAATTTTGGAAACCATTGATACCTAACTTAGCTTAGCGTGCGGCACTGTGCTTATCAGAATCTTAGTAAAGAATTTAACACCTGATATTTGCATAGACTACAGATATTGGTATGATAAAGTAGCCGGATACAATATTAAATAGTGTACTAGCTTATATCCGCGGCTTCGCCCACGTGGACTTCAGAAAATATCCCGCGGAACGTAATACCGGGATCAAAAGTATTCCATGTCCTAACCCAGGTCATGATCAATCCGTGTGCCACATTTGATACTAATCCGTTCTGCCATTATGGTGTAAAAATTTATTTATTTATTTAGGTTAACCAACAATTGCTTACACCAGTACATTAGCAGTGTATTATTTATAATAGGATACAATTACGGGTGCAACAATTAATTATAGGTTAACACCGCTAGCACAAAAAACAGTGGTAAAACCATTAAGTATTAAATTGCGACATTAAATTACGACAGAATCATATAGGTGAGAAAACTAAATTAATAAATTAGATCATAAACGAATAACCAAGATATAAATTGAATAATAATTGATATTAATTGATATTAAAATTAGATTATAAATTAGACTAAAATAAAATAAATTAAGTACATTGATCATTTACGAAGAAATTAAAACAGCAACAATCCAAATACTGACTGTGGTAGGTAAAAAATATAAAAATATCTAACTCCACAACAACACAAGAAAAATCATTCAGGCGTCACCGTTAATAAAAAATAAAAATAAAACAATTAAAAAAGAACAATGGAAACAAAAATAAACAACCGAATTCAATAAGCAGAATGAAACAATAAAATGATACAATTATAATTAAACTAACAATTGCAATGAGATTTGAGTATCGATTAGAAGAAAATTACTGTACAAATATAAATAAAGATTATAAAAACAAAAAAGTAACAAAATGTAAACAGCAATATGATAAAAAGGTAGCAGACGATGATGATAAAAAGGTAGCAGACAGACAGAGTTATTTTCGCATTTTAATAATATTAAGTACTAGCTGATGCCTGCGGCTTCGCCCGCGTGGATGTCGATTAATATATACTAAAACTTTTCTCGAGAACCACTCGATCTATTGGTGAAAACAGCATGCATATCGGTGCAGTCGTTTTTGAGTTTATCGCGAACAGGACGACAGACAGATGCGGCGGACGACTTTGTTTTATAATAATGCAAGGTAGGATGGATATTTGGATATCATAGTTTAGAAACTGTCAAAGCAAATTTCACCCATATTAAACAGAAAAAATGAAGATCACAATAAAAATCATTACATTTCTTCGAACATGTTCTTGACAAAAAATATCGTACGTAACTGTGTCACGTGCAGCATCCCTTTGGTGTCATGTTACTGTCATGTATTGTTTGAACTCCGTGTCTCAGGGATACACCAATTGGCAAGTTTTTTTCCACGTACAAGATCATTCACGCTTACAAGGACCACTTGGAGATGTGATACGAATGGACAATGTTCGAGAACTTTTTTCTCTCTCTTTGTTCAGTGGCGCCAAGGTTTTTTGAAAAACTCTGTTTTTTTTTGGGTGGTGAATAGAAGGGTGTGTGTGATTCTTTTATTCACTGTTGTTTTAAATGTTATTTGGTGATTTTTTGGGCTTGTAGTAAATATATTATATGGCGCCATCATAAAAGTGGCAAAAAAGTCTTTATAGATAATATATGGCGCAAATGACTTGGACAATTAACCAATCATTGTTTGGCGAAGACATTGTTTATACTACACAAGAGAAAGTTTTGGTAAACCAATCCTACTTCAGTAAAAATATTTATTCCTAATAGTGATCATTTTACCACGTCCTAACTTAATTCCACAATCTCACAACAAAATAAATTCTCAGATAATAATAATATATCACCAAAACAGAGGCCTCTTTGTAACCCATTGAAACAATTTCAATTGAAATTGAAACCAAAACAGAACAATTAGAAACAGAAATTGATAGTGACAAATCTAGTGCACTAAGTGACAAAACAAATGTAAAGCATGTTGGACTTAACAATATTCATATAGATAAAGTTAATTACGCCACTTTAGAATAGAAACCTTTGGACAAATTAGGCAACGCAGCAAGGGTTTTCAATACAAATGAGGTTAAATGTCGGCCCCTTTTAAGCAAACGTTTCGAAGGAGCATTGGGTTACTTTCTAGCTCTGACGGTACAAGTAATGAGGGCTAAAATGGGTGGATTACGATTACCATATTGATGCATAGGTAATTTGAATTTCTCTTTTTGATATCTTTATATGATAACGCTATCTTATGATTGCTTGTTAGGCTTTTAGTATAAGTTCATTAGACAACATTAATATTAGAAGAATGCGCTTGATGTTACTTTGTTATTTGTTTGGATAATTAGATTTTCTTTTCTAATGTTTTGAAAGTATTTATATTAAATAATGTTTGTATTTGAACGCTGAGTTCCGTAACCGAAAAACTTCTAATATCATAACTTACATTTTGGACACTGAGAATTGTAATTAGGAACTTGTTCAAGAAGTCACGTCCATCAAAAGACTTTCGCACATAAATTGGAGTAATGCCCATTCAAATCAAATTCTGCCGCTATTGGAACAAAGTGTCGTATTCAAAAACCGCACCTTTCTCAGAAAACCCGAATGTTTTGGGTCTTATATCGATTTCTTAGAAACGGGGGGCTACGGGCACAACAATGGGAACGTAAAGTGAATTGCGACCAACTAGCTAGTGCTGCGGTGGTGGTTTATTGATGGTAAAACTGCTAAAACACTATTGTTTTCATATTGAAAAGTTTAAAAAGGTAAATTGGATGAAATGATAGATTGAAATATAGTTGTGATTGTGAAAATATTTCTGTGATATAATTTTTTTGACAGACATTCTTTTCCACCATACCATCTTGGTTCACACCGAATGCACACCGTAACAAACAAGTCAAAACGGCTCGAATTTAGCCTAAACGACACAAAACTTTACGATGATTTCGAAACTCATCGTCGTGTCACGAGATATTAATCCAAATAAATGGTAACCCACTACCCAAAGCCGGCGGCTAATTGAAAATTTATTCGATTTATAAACCCAATCGGTTGGTTTTGATATTTGATTTATAAACCTAATCGATTGGACCTCACGAGTCGTATCGATTAGTACTGTTATGGTAACACTCATTTGTTCCTCTGTCACTTTATGTGCATAGAGAAATTTTATGATTTGTTTGTGCCACTTTTTATTCTTTGTAGCATGCTCGTAATAGCCGTTGGCGCGTTTGATACTTAATAGTCAGATGATAGTTGTATTGCAAATTGAGTAATCATTTTCGAATACATCAGTGAATAAAATACTGTAAGAGAATTGTGTTTCATTCATCAAAGAGTCATGCATCTTGTGATTACTTTCAGTAAATTACCTCTTGGATAAAAAGTGCATCTGAAAGTTACACGTAATATCGTTCATAATATGATTTGAATATAGGTAATACAATTCCACATAATACGTCCTAGCACTTCTTACGTGGTATGTTATTTCGAATACAGATCAATGATAGCAGACTACAATCGATAAATTATAATCGACGTATGTTAACAGACGCCTACTAGGTTAATCGGGTGTTACCATCAGAGGTGTATTAAATATCCAGCTACCTTCTCTTTTAAATGATTACTCCAATAATTTGTATACAAACACCGATGACAGAAACTATTCCAAGCTATTAGTACAAGGCGTTCTCTGTAGGAAGATCGATGGTGGAAGAAATGTAGCATTTAATAGAGGCACGAAAAAGGCGGGCAAGTGTATCACAAACGCATATAAATATTTGATCAAAAGTCTATCTCGTAAAATCGTTTTATCAGCTTAAGGTTGAATGTCACTCGCAGTTCATAAAACGTTAAGGTCTATTTTAGCTTGAAGAACAATATGACAGTTTAGTTTAGTTTTAACGTACTGGTAGTTTTTGACAAGTGTTAAAGCAATTACGATATTTCTACAACTATTTTTAGAAACGTTTACTTTCTTTTGTAAACCATAAGTAAGCTTTGATTTGAGTGAATAAAAATCCTTTTTACAACAGATTGTTAACCATTCATACCGATATTGGAGACGAAAAAAGTAGTTCTAATTCGGTCGATGGATACAAAGAACTGTAGCGTGCAAATATACGAAGGGACCCCACACGCGCCCTGCGGCACGCCCGCTCTGTTACTAAGTAAACAATTATGGAATGAAGTGAAAATAAAAAAGTTATTTATTGTTCCGGCCATAGGTTGAAGGTAGAGGAGGAAGGGACTTTATGGCAGCGAGTGGTGAGGGATTTATTGTTTATTTGCAGTTACAGTTGCACGTGTCAATTTTGAGTCAGAGGTTTTTTTTGACAGATCCTTTAATTTATCAAGAATCAAAAAAAAAATTGGTACTTAATTGTTTCGTTTAACATTTGCATTACTTATATTGCGTGAATCTTCACTAAGCTTTAACCTTTGTAAGACTTGTAGTAATTTTGTGGTCACTCTAAAATCTAATCGAGCAATCGTCATTTAAATGTATTCCATCATATATTAAGGGAAATATCATTATATCTGTTCGATAATTGTACAGATTAAGTGTTTATGACGTTCCGTAAATCTAATATCGAGGTATTATCCACTACAATATTTAGGTCAAGCGTTGTTTAGAAGTGTCATAACATAAAATTATATTGGGTCTTAAATATGTACTTATTGGTTAAATAGCTGATTAATTCAGTCATAAACCTTATGAATGCCAAAAGTGGAAGGATGTAAGGATTAAAATTAACCTTCGCGGCATATGAATAGTTACGAACCACTTACAGAAAGCAAAGAATGTTTGAAACACAGTGTCACCTGTGTCAAGCCAAAACATCTAGAAGATATAGAAATGCTTCGTTATCTGCTACAACTATCATCACATTTATGTAAAAAAGCACGTGGTAAGTTTTTGAGGTAGAGCCAAGTGAGAAAAATGAGCAAAACGATAGCGAAGCTGCTATTGGAGATAAAGCTATCACGAAAAGAAAAGAAAATATCTAATCTAATATATATAATCTGACTAAAGAATTGCATGCTAGAATGAAGGCATAAAAAATGAATAAGCAAGATCATAAAACCGACGTCGTTTTTTAGATTAGTAACATGAAATGTCTCTGAACAGCAACGGGCAATTGATACGAAATATTAAAGTAGCTTAGGAAAATATAATAGTAAATTAGTCAGTGAGATACTAAATACCTTAGGGTTGATGAGTTTGAGAGAAATTATACAAATTAGTAATGCACAAGGTTGTGGGATCAAATCCAGGCAAGTACTACATGGACTTACTAAGTTTTTCTTGGACATCGGTGAAGAAAAACAACGTGAGGCAACCTGGGCTCATAAAATTAATATATGTCTCAAATCGCCAATCTGCCTTAAGCAAGGGTGGTGAACAATGCTCATGCCTTCTCTAAATATGAGGCCTGTGCCCTGCTCTAGGCAAATAATAGGCTGGTATATATAAGGCATTTGCAATATAGGATTAACGGAAACGTAGAATGTGCAGTACGTAGGTACTGGCTCTCAACTTGTGCTTTACACAAAGAGACATAGATTACAAATAATTTAACAAACTAGTATATTTTAATTAATGACACAGTGATAACGGAACATTAATTGCGTGAATGTGACGCATATTTTCCCGCAATTTGTTATTTTCGTATATTTTATTTGTCCTTTGTTAGCGTCATGTTTGCCGCAAATAAACGTATTTTCTTTTTTCTTATTCTTCTTCTAATTAGGAGTAGTGTTCTGGTTGTATTAGAGAAACTATTTAATTCCAATATAGATACAATTAAATATAAAGATCACACACATACATACCACATTATCATTTAGTCAACGTTCATTATAATAAGGGTTACTGCAAAACATTAATTGTGTGGACCACTGGTCATTCCACAAAGTTATGAGAGTCAACTAAAGGGTTACTGTGATAATTATAACCGACATGATGCCATCCAGTTAAGTAGTATTTATAAACTTGATTGCAGTGATTTTCAAATAATGCACGTGGCTGCTAAATGTTTTAAGTGATATTAGAAATGCAATATGTGACTATGACATCATGTTAAACAGTTGCAATTTGTCTTGATCATTCAAGAAAGTACATTTCAATAGTCTAAATGTATTCGTAGAAACGGCTTGGACTGTCACTATCAGTTAACGGGACAATCATGGTAACATAAATTTTCCTAAACAATCAGGCCATAGATTGAATGTAAAACTAGAAATTAGTCCTCTGCAGATGATACAAACAATGCAATCAGGATGCCTTATTACTACAAAAGGAGACAGATATGAAAGCATCTGTATTATAACGGATACTAACACCAAACAAACCAATAGAGTGAAACTTATTCTCAGTAATGAACCACACAATTCAACATTTGAGTTTCCGAACCAAAACAATTAAGCATTACACCAACCAGGAATTGTACAATTCTTGTGTCAGCCCTGTCCCTTCACTGGTTGATTTAAAAGCTTTTACAATGAAAATATTACGCGATGTCACATAACTTAGTCGCAGGCGCGTGGCTTAAATAGCCTGCAGTAAGTAAATATGGAAGATGTTGTTTTCCACTATTTCTGATAGGAATTACTGGAAATATTTGCTGTTGGTTCAGGATTTCGGACTATGTATTTGGTTGTTGCAGCAATGTTTTATTTTGTACGCACATTTATCAATATTGGATTTGTGCACATTGGGTTGGTGGCAACATCTGTATACAACATGTAACAAAAACCCTGTTCGATCCGAAAGGGGCACCTAGGTACGTCAATAACATTACCAGAAAAAAATAAGAAATATTTGTTTTATTGAAAATAAAAAAGTTATTGCGATTTGAAATTCACATATTTTTTTACAAAATTACCCCAATTTCATTATAAATTAGCAAATTTTCTGCAGAGGTCATATATTATGACTTGTAGACACCCGCTAGACGACGGCCACCCGCGCCCCATGTAATAAACCGTTAAATTTCCCATTGAAAAAAAGCAGATTTTTTTTTTTCTTTACAAAAAACCCTCATAAATAGACTCTCAGTATGATTCTTAACAACACCCTCACGGATCGAACAGGGTTTTTGTTACACACTGCATTTTGCTACAATATCTCAGTTAACTGGTCGTCTGCCTTTCGCTGTTCAATATTTTTGATTTGAACAAGGTGACATTGAATGTTTTTTTAATATTTTTAACTTATAATATTTTCGAATTTACATTATTATTGAAGTGCACTATTAACAGAAGCGGCTTTTAAACTTTTGATCTTGATCATTAAAAACATGAGGAAATTGAGAAATATAGATAAAAGGCTTAAGTGAGTCTCAAATTAAATTATGCATAATATACTTTTAATAAAATACATAGAGAGCTACTTTTAGAGCAAGATGTTCCCAATTTGTTATCAAAGCATACTTAAAGAACCGTTCAAGTTTATAGTTAGGCTGTGTATTCAGAGGTCAAAACAGTCCATTTTCCCCGAATGTTGCACAGAAAGTTTATATTTTAAACCAGATTTTTGATACCAGTTTGCCAAAGAGCGCCATATTCTATAAGAAGCGAAAACGAAACGCTAATAAATTGGCACTACCACTAAAATAAGAGTCACACAGATATTTGTATACTCTAGAGTAGTTTTCAATGTTTTTGTTGGTATATTAGCGTGTGCTAGCTGACATAATGGCAAATAATTTAATTTAATGTTTTTTTGTTTTGTAATGTTAATTACTTTGCGTACTATACTGTATTGAATCAAGAACTTCTATCTGAACAGCTGCGCTGCTGGGGAATTTGTTGCGAAACTTCTTGTTCCCAGCTAAAGCACTAGGAGGTGGTGAAGATCGGGCGTTTTGCGGACTGTCTTCTGTAATGTTTACGTTCAACAAGCGTAATTGGAATAAATGATTTCTGTTTTTGGTTTTAACACTCCCCTACTCCTTCCTTTTCTCGTAAATTGAAGAAAACAACATAATAGAACTGAAACCGAAGTGTCAATAACTAAAAAGCTGCTAATTATACAAAATTAGATAGCCAAATGGCTATAAATTTTATTGTCTATGCATTCTATGCGGCTCCCGTCGTCGATTTCCATAGTTCCCGATTGTGAGCATAAAATGCATCCGGTCGATCTAAGTGACATTCCATTGGACACGCGGGTTCCATACGAGAGCGTAGAAAGTGTCTCGTCTGTATGTTTGTCTGTTGGATGAATGAATATCGATTGGATTTATAAGGGTTGATAGCTTTCTTGGATGGGTCTTTAAGGTTGGTGGTGGGAAGGTTAAATGAAAGCCTACGGGCAAAATATTGGAAAAAATGTTTAGTATCTGAAAACGTAAATTGATGAAAAAGGAATCGCACAAATTCTAGAAGACATGATGAAGAAAAGAAGACAAAAAATTCGAAAGGACTTACCCAGTGGCTATAAAAGCTGAAGTGAATAAGAGAAGTCGCTCTGTTCATAGAATATAAGCAATATGATTATGTAGAACTTAAATAATGAAAAGCAAGTATTGCTAAAGACGATTACCTAAACATAGACAAACCACTGAGACATAACTAGTCCTTCATCAAAAGTCAATCTTAATCAACTACGTTGTGACACCAGCCATTTAACAGTAAAATTAATTGACCGTTCTTCCGTTATTACAAGAATTATCATATCAAGTAGCTTTCGGCGTGAAATACCGCCTTTTACTTAATTTTAAAACCATTGGTTTCACAAAGCTACGAGTACACCCGGTGAATTCCAATGGCTGGAATATGCTCTTCAGTCAATATTGAATATTTAGTTTTGTATAAATATAATTTTATTGATTGTGTTTGAGGCTTATCATGATAGTTATGATGCTACTGCGATATTAATGATAGTATGTATGTTTATAAAAATAAATAAACTTACTTACTTACTTACTTATAAAATGTCAATTGCAAAAGTGTGATGCAATTTGCATTTATATAAGAGTTAAAGACTGCTGAAGAAAAATATACCACTCATACTGTTTTAGGATTTTTATTTTTATTTATAAAACAATATTGACCAACTACAGTTTCTAACTGAAATCATAAAAATCAATAGAAAAGCGAAAATATTAAGAGGGCTCAGTATTCAAACAAGTGTGCGCGGAGACCCTACTCACAAACAATTTTAATATGAATGCTAAAAATATTAATAAATAAATTAAAATATTAATAGGAATGCTAAAAATCAGTATCCTACAACGTAACCATGATTATGTGTAAGTTTAACAAACTGTATTCAATTGTTGATCGCTTTGCAATGAAACTGCAGAATGTAAAGCTTACAGATATGACGAAACGGAACATCAACAAGAGACGGTACAAAAAATCTATGGAAACTCCAAAAAAAAATGCACGGAAGCGGAATTTGTACGAATATTAGTCAACTCATTCATCTGTCAACATTTATCAGTTTCGAGAACTGATAGGGGAAACAAAGTGATTGTTATTATCCTGATATGACTACACAAATATCTTTGGGCAACTGTTATGCAAAGTAATGGAATTGGCCACTTCACCAGTATGCCTCGGCTTTGTTCGTTAGAATTTAAGACTTACATAGATTTCGTTAGCAGGACATTGCGGTGCAAATTCAATTTCTAAAACGTCGTATAAATTGTTTGTTGCATTTATTTGTACACGTTGTTTAGATCTGAGTAAAATTATTGCTTGTACTATTAGTCCTATGTCTCCCTCAAAAGGTTACAGCTAAGATGAGGTACCCACTAGAGATAATGTTGCTGATTATATTCTATGTTTGATAAAAGATGATTCTTTGGAAAATCATGAAAATTTTATTAATAATCATAATCGCATCAAGGAGCTCGTGGCTAAGTAATAACAGCTGCACGGTTCGATTCATCAGGTTAAGCTACGCTTGCTGGGGTTGGTGCGTGGATGGATGACCATCTTTACGTATCGAGACTCCTCCGTGCCTCGGAAAGCACGTTAAACCGTTGGTCCCGGCTGTCATTTGTGTATCTTCGGCAGTCGTTACAAGTCGTCAGAAGCCCGAAAGTCTGACAACCAGTCTTGCCAACGGGTATCGTATTACCTAGTTACTGGGTTGTGGAGGTCAGATAAGCAGTAGCTCCATGTAAAATACTGGTATTCAGCTGCATCCGGTTGGACTGAAGCCGACCCCAACATGGTTGGGAAAAGGCTAGGCAGATGATGAATCGAATCGATCATTGTGCCGATAGTCGTATCAGCAAATGGCTTAATCGCCAAGAGCCTCGACCAACACCTATGGAGGCTCTCGCTGGGTAGCTGGATTAAGGGCTTGATTCAGAAAGCGGTACTCCTGGATTGGGCTCGGCTACGGAGGTTCCTCTCTCTGGAGCCTTGACCGCCGCGCCGGTAGCTTGGACCCTGCTCCCGATACCGGTGTGCTACTATTTTATTGTCTTATTATTTTTTTAAATTCTAATATTTAAAAATGTAATTTATATGTAGTTAATGAATTAAGGAAATAATAGTCGTTTATTTATAAAAGGAGTACATTTACAATAAGTACCCTAACGATTAAAATAGAGCACAGTTTCTTTTTTGCCTGAACTAGGTTGAACCTGTGAGCCTTTAGGCTAGAAAGTGCAAAGTATAAAATCCTAACGAAATTAAAACTTAAGTAAAAAATATCATGTTAGCGGTTCTATTTGCAGACAACAAGTAGATCTTCTGTCTGTACATAATCGATGGTTCGTAAATATTGCATCGTGTGTAGGCTGTCTGAAGAGCGAGTTTTCCTAAAGGCGTTTTCGCACGAACGAACAAGAACATGGTGAGCACGAACATCAAACGCTGTGTTCGTCAAAAATGTTTGTGGCGATCCAATTTTGAATCCATTGCTACTAAATAGAGCGCGGCGGTTGAGCACGCACTGTGTTCATAATGTGATTATCGTGTCGCCTTGCTAATTTACGTCCACACATACGAACCAAAAGTTTCGTGTTCGATGTTTTTGTTGGCACGGGTTGTTCGTTCATCCGTACAGGCCTTAATGGTTAATTTTTATCCCTTGCCAACCAGTCTTACCAAGGGATATCGTGTACCCAGTAACTGGGTTGTGGAATTCAGATAGGCAGTAGCTCCATGTAAAACACTGGTATTCAGCTGCATCCGGTTAGATTGGAAGCCGACCCCAACATAGATAGGAAAAGGCTAGGGAGATTGATAACGGATGATTCCAGAAATACTTATATGATTTTATTTGTGGTATTCTATTTTGACATTGAATCCATAATAACATCAGTGGTTAGTAAAATCTTACTAGTGTTAACGGTAATTGCTTAAGATTTGTCAAAGTGCACATAACTTTGTCGTTACGTCAAACTAAGTTGGTTTTGTAACGACTGTTTCAAAGCATAAGTGATAGCGATTTAAAAAATAAAAGTTTATTGTTTCATCTGAATTATTGTTTCCGTTACGTTGGTTTTAATATGATTATAGGATTGTAGGTAAATAAGTTCTCGTAAAATTAGGTTATATTTTAACTAACTATTTTTAGATTGTTTGTGAGTCTAGTGGCCGCAAGTATTACTGCAGAGCGTGAGGTCCTGGGTTCGGTTCCCAGGTCGGGCAATGTATCATTGGGTTTTGCCATCTGGAATTTCTCAGTAGAAGTTAGGAGTCTGAATCTGTACCCAGTTGATGGGATAAGGCTAGCCTCTGTTACATGGTACTTAAACATAACTGGCGCACTGTGGATGTGCTTTAGGTTCACCTCTGTCTAACCCTTCAGGGATTACAGGCGTGATGTTATGTTATGTTATGATGTTAAACTAACTACCAAGAATATTTTTCGAAAGTTGACATAATCGCCATGCGGTCATTAGTATGCTCCTATTATCATAATAAATTGAAATCTGTCCGCCAGACAACGGTAAAAGTAAAACAAAATGACAACTTACGAAATTAGAATAATTTAAATGAAATTATAAATCTTAGTATTTAATAGGTTTTCATTTACATAATTTGTAGCACTTTAATATGCTTTAAATTAGTTTTAATAATATTATGGTCAGACCATATGCAATAATGTAGTATTTTTAATTTCGTATTTCTTTTGAAATTCTTTATGTCTTAAAAAAAAACATAGTCGTAATGGACTTTGTCTGAAAATAAATGAATGAATAAAGCACACACGTAGCTAGAAACATTTTGAGAACTTGTGTCACACAAAATCTTTATTTGTTTGTTCAGTACAACTTAATTCAGAGTAATCTATGACATTGAAATATATTTATATTGTTTCACCACACTCCCCGCTACAAGTTTCTCCCTCGAACCACACCCGAAGTGCCCCCAGTACAAAGTCATCAACATTTCAGCGCTGGGCGGCTGCGCTTGCACACACTACTGATTTATAGTTATTTTGCTCTTGAAACTATCTCGCGCCTCAGTCTATTTGAGGGTGCCACTGAATGTGTACCGGCCTTAATAATCATAGAAACTTAGCTGCAGTCCATTTTATTGTTTGTCTGGGAAATTAAGTTTAAAATAGATTTCGTTGAGTTATTATTATGTTCAATTACAATTATTGATACGTGTAAATCATTTATAACCAGTGTACAACATTAAAATCTGTATTATATTTGTAGTTTTGGAAATGTGAAGATTATGGAAAAAAAATCCTATATCGTACTTACACAGTACTAGCTGATGCCCGCAGCTTCGCCCGCGTGGATGTCGGTTATTATATACTAAAACCTTCCTCAAGAACCACTCTATCCATTGGTGAAAACAGCATGAAAATCGGTACAGTTTTTTTGAGTTTATCGCGAACAGACAGACAGACAGCCGCAGTGGAGGACTGTTTCTTATGTAGTGATGATAACTGAAGTTTTTTTCTTAGTATTTTCTCTACTATGTTGGGGTCAGCTTCCAGTCTAACCAAATGCAGCTGAATACCAGTATTTTACATGGAGCAACTGCCTATGTGACCTCCTCCACAACCCAGTTACTGGGTAACACGATACCAAGTGTAAGACTGTTTGTCAAACTTTTAGGCTTCTGACTACCCGTAACGACTGTCAAAGATCTACGAATGACAGCTGGCAGTGCTTTCAGAGGCACGGAGGAGTCTCGGTATGTAATGGATGTCCGTGAAAATTGATTCGATGTTACATTGTATAAGTAGTAGCATATGTGCGAAAATTAAGGTTTAATACGAGGCTTAAGAAACTGAAAGCAAATAGGTTATTTAAACAAAAAGGTTTTATATAAGTCATGATTACATGAAACTACGTCATGGCGCCTCGGAAAGTTAATGTTAACGTCAGAAATTTTCCATTCGGTTTTGATTATGTAGGGTTCGCAATTGACTTCGGTTAGTGACATTAATAAAATCCAGGGGTTATTTGAGGTCTTACCAAAGGGGTATCGTGCTACCCAATAAGTGGGCTGTGGAGGTCAAATAGGTAGTCGCTCCATGTAAAATACTAGTATTCAGCTGAATCCGGTTAGATTGGAAACCGACCCTAACGTAGTTGGGAAAAGGCTAGGCAGATGATGATTTGAGTAGGTATCACAAAGATTTTAAATAATGACTCAATTCCAAATGATTATGGCGAACTTCATAAAAGATTATACTAAGTTACCTTATTCAAAGCTTTATCTCAGGATTAAAATAACCGACGACAAATTGTAGGATTACAATGTAGAAATAGGCTTTACAATCGATATACTCAATAAAACCTGAAAAACCTGAATCTGTAATACAGATGACAGTTGCCCCATTGACACAGCAACACAACTCCATTGACACAGTAACACAACTCCATTGACACAGCAACACAACTCCATTGACACAGCAACACAGTTCCATTGACCGTCTGTGGTACTGCGCTTGCTTTTACTAGAGCTGACTAATCTATAGGCATTGAGTAATAGCAATCATTATATAAAATTATTACAGATTTTCATTGTGTTGGTTTTATTTTTACAGATAGCTTATAGACTAATTACATGATTAAAATACATTCTTAGGTAGTAAAAATGGCTAATTACAAGCTTCCACATGTGTACATTTTGTTACAAATACTTTGCGTTGACTAAATGTACAGTCAATAGCGATTTACAAACCAAGAGAAAAACGAAAAAGAGCCAAAAAGTTTGTGAGGTCATGCAACATCAAAACAGTTAAATTCTATATGAGCACGAAGATTTAAATTGAAGTAATTTCCGAGCGCTGGACGCAGAGCAACACGCTACGCGCGCGTTGTGACAACACGTCGTGTTCTGGTTTGAGACTAGTCAATCGTAATCCTGAGGATGCCTCGTTGAGAGTTGAAACACGTGTCGATTTCTTACAGGGTTTTTTATGACTCTTGAAGAATAGTTAAGCGGAATAGGTTTCTAAATATATCTACGTCTCTTGTATTTTATCATGGATTTCCGCAAAGTCACGCCTGAATCAATTAACTATATCGAGCCAACCCCCAATGTAGTTGGGAAAAGGCTAGGTAGATTGGGTGACGAGAATATGGGTGTACCCATATAAGTTACAACTAAAAGTTCAGACTACATAACTTTATACATACTTAGAAACGTGTCTCTCGCCTTGGATTCCTATCAATTTTCTTACTGGCTTGGTTTCAAATCTACACAAATGGCGTTATGATAATTTGGATGTTTTCTGTCTGTTGGATAAACGGATAATCTGTGTATACTTAAAACGTGGCTAGATCGAAAGTTCCTTTCTGAAAATGTCTTGTTGGATGTTTCAGTTAGATTTACCCAACAGTATTTACGCACTTGGATAGGATAACAAGAGTACGCACTTTACATATCAGCACATAAACGTGGAAATGGGATTCTCAGTGTCTGCTACAAGCGATGTTTCCAGCGAAAAGTATCAACTACTACGCATGATGGTAGATAAAGAAATTGTTAGATGGATTAATTTAGTTTGAATAAGCAGAGACTCATGTCCATGTCCAATGAGTACATATAGTTCTCGTTTTTTTATTTATTTTAATTTTTTTTGGGTGGGTTTTTGGCGTGTGCTAGCTAACATATAGCTAATAATTAGATTTATATTTTATGTTGCGTAATGTAAATGATTTTGCACGCTTTTGTATAGAATCAATTGTTTCTAACTGAACAGACAGCTGTGCTGCTGGGGAGTTTGTTGCGCCACTTCTTCTTCCCAGCTAAAGCACTAGGAAGTGGTGAAAAGTGGGCGTTTTGGGGGACTGTCTTATGTAATTTTGACGTTCGAAAAGTGCTGATTCTCAGCCTAGTTTGAATAAATGACTTTTAATTTTATTTGATTTGATTCAATCCATCCAAAGTCCAAGAAGAATCGTACAGTTTCAGTTAAATTACACATTATAGTTACTTCACTGGTTACTGAATAATCCTAGTCTATGTATTCTTATCCGTTCTTCTCCAAAGGAACGACTACGCTTTGAGAAGGGCAACTAGCTACATCTTTCTGACTGACTCTTTGAAAATTGAAAAGTGTCTTTAAATGGTTTAATTGAAATAAATGCTTAAGTTTGAGTTAAGTAAGATTACATACGTAAAGTTTAAGTAACTCAGGTAGGTTCTCACAGAACGCTAGTGGCAATATGTTATGCGGTTAACTAGGGCGTTATATATTTATAATTTACGAGCCGTATCGAGCAAATTATATGTATTTTATAGTATATAACACCCTGTGTTCGGTCGTTCTTGCGTGTGTTATGACTTTGACATATGAGATTCGGATTTGCTTAAGTATTTCGTTGGCGAAGTGTTAGTTTTATTTAATGTTTATTTAGTTTTAAAGTAGAGCGATGACGCAATTTTACGGTTAGTAATTATTTTACTCAGGTAGAGTTTTTTAACAATTTTTTTTCTAGCTCTTAGGTATTTATTTTCTTTAAAATTTAAATTAAATATTTAGATTAATTACAAATAATAAAAACAGAAGTTAGCTTGCGTGAAAATGTCACGCCAAAAAAACATGCCTTATACACACGCATAGGCACAATAACGTAACATTATCACGTAAATATTTTCCCACTACTTTTCACAAGTAACCACTCACCTGTCAATTTTAATGACGTCAGCCGACACTTAACACACATAAACAATAATTTTCACTCAACACTTTTCACTGGCACTCGATAAAAAAAAAGAATTCAAAAATTCGAAAATATTCCCGAACACTAGTCAATCCTCATGTAAACTGCAAATAAAAAAAATTACACATTAATCGATTAAGAATATCGATGTTTGTTATTGAATCGATTTGTATCGATGGTAGATGGGTGCGTGTTTGCGGGCTGCGTGTGCGTCGGATACTGGCGTATCGGTGCGCCGGCGCACGCCTATTGCGCTTGAACTTGGCAAAGCTCGCTGAAAAGATTTTTGCATTTGACTGATGAAGCTGCGTTTCTTATCGACTGTGATGTATTGCTATCGATGTTGAAGTGCGATTTTAATCGATTAGAATGTTTATCATAGATCTGAATGCACATCTATCATAGTTTTGGATACCTATCGTGTTATTTATGTGTGTTGCACTTCAACATTATCTTGTATGGTTGTCAAAATAATATGTATTTGTTTGCATAATCAAATGTAAATCATTAATAATTTAGAACATAATCGAAAGTGTCTGCGTGAAATTATTTTATGATAGGTATTATTTTACTTAATACAATTTCAGTTTAGAGTGTTTTTTTTTAAGTCGATTTATTATTTTTAATTGCCTAACTGCTATTAACCTCCATAGGTACGCTAACATACCTGTACCGTAATTTTTAGTACAATGCGAGCGAGTAAGAAAACGAAATGTAGGCCAAAAAAATTTTTTTCACAAAATTAGTCATAAAGCATTACTAATAATTATTTTTTCTTTCCTCACTATGCACTTAAAATTTTATTTACGTTTTTTTTAAGTATTTAAATGTGCGGTCAAATATTATGGTCGAACGTGTAATGCAAAAACGCATGCAGTGTCGCTAAACAATCAGCGTTTAAACCCAAGTACCTGCGCAGAGGCACCTACCTAATTAGTATTATTGTTATCTCTAGTGAAAGCTTTCAGTCACACCATTTTGAACTTAGTTTTGAAGTAATAGAGTCGTCTTTACGATGGGGAGAGAAAAGGACAATTTGTTGTAGATCATTTCAGAATATTTTTAACGCATTTTGTTGGCAGGTTATTATTATTATTCGGGTAAGTACATTCAATATTTACTTGTGTAAAGGATTCTAGGGTTGCGTTTAAAAGCTGTTTATAATATTTTGGCATAATAAATATTGTCTAATCTGTACCGGTTGGTAGGCTAGTTCAAGACTATTGATATATTGTCATCTATTTCGACAAACTTAGGATAAAAATATATCGATTACGATACATGTTACATCTCTATAGATCTAAGTGGTGACTTTGTCAAGTTTAGAACCTTAACTATAAAGTTTTACAATATAAACCAAGTCATAAAATGTAACGCTCTACAAAATAAATGTAGGTTACAATTTAATTTTAAAACAGACTATTGTAAATATTTGTCAAGTAAGTAATTAACCAAACATAATATAACATCACGCCTGTATTCCCCGAAGGGTTAGGCAGAGGTGCACATTGCCCCACCCGGCAATCGATGCCAGGACCTCGTTTTCAGCAATACCACTGGCGACTACTAGATGAACGGGGCAGTAACTAACCAATTGTACACAATAACAGAATAATGGTTATTAGTTATTATCTATTTATTTATTTAATACTTTAAGCACACAAATGTACAGAGGCGGCCTTAATGCCATAGGCATTTTCTACCAGTCAACCTTTGGGTGATGCAGAGACAAACGTTGGTAGGTGCAATATCGAAAATTGTGAAATAAATATTTATTTAAATACGTCATATATCCATTAAAACAGTATATATAATATACGTACGGTTTGTAGTTGGTTTACGTTTAGTGAAACTGTCAATTAAACTAAGCGTAAAATAACTACATACAATGGTTTACAAAGGTTTAACCACAACTAGTTCAACAGGGCGGGTATGAACATGCGCACGGGTAACAGTTGCGTCTTCGACCCACACACATTGTAAGTTAATACGCCAACTTGCACGTGGTCCACACACAGACATTGTTGATAACAAAGTACTCTATCTAGTATCTACACGAAGAAATTGAGTGGTTTTGTTAAACCACAACATATATTTTAGACATTAGCCGTAGTTAGCACACGATACTCGTAGAAGATCATGATGGTACCTTTTGCATGATTTAGAAGAACATATAACTACTACAGATCAAATCTAGTGTTTTTTTTTCCAATGTATTAATTAGAAAAACTTTGTTTTTTAAAATTCTAAATGAAATCTAGATGGTGGTACGAGCTGGACTCCTTTAATAATATTTAAAAATAATTTTGTCTTATAAAGTTTGCTTCTAAACTTCTAACACATGACCAAGCCGGAGAGGCCAAATTGGGTTTAATTCCTATTGGGGCCTAATTGGGCCATTCCTATTGGACACTACAGACTGGTATTACGGTATTGAGTATGGAACCTATAAACCCATACGTATTTTGAATAATTAATCATTTTGTATAGATTTTTTTTTTTCTAACTGAACAGATAGCCGTGCTTCTAGGGAGTTTTCTCAAACATGCTTGGAAATTCGAGCATTATTTTGACAACCTTCTTCGAGATAAATCGAAATTGCTGTACTGGTCAAAAACAAGTGACGATGCGGCCAGCAAAGTTACTATGAAAATCCATATTTGGCGTGTTTAGCGGCCAAATAAATTACTATGAAAGCTCATATCTGTCGTGTTATTTAAAAATGGAAGGAACTTTTTACTTCAGCACACGGCAACCAAGTATGTAACTTATCAAAGATCTTATTTAAATTTCGAATTGGCTTGCAAATAGAACAAAGAAGAAACAAATGAACATAATATTGGCGCATGAAAAATTTGAGTTGTTCGTCATTGATTCTGGAATTTTTATTTAATTTACTCAGTTTTAATTTCCGCGCATTATTTGAGAAAAGTACTATACAAGCCTTGGCCGCAATCAGGAATTGATGGACTCCCGTATGTGTGCCTCGGCTTCGCCTCGGCCCACATTTTCACGATCGTCCATCAATTTCCTTATTGCAGGCCGCGACAGTAATGTACTATTGATTTTGATTTACAATAGACGAATCCAATCTACGGCCTGCAAATTTTCCTTAACGACAACAACGAATTGACAACCAACAACAAAACTGAAATACCTAAAAACCACACGTCCTAAGCAAGAGTTGTAGTAAATACAGACGTAACACACAAATACGTGGCACAGACACAAACATATAACCCATAGCTACAAACACACACACACACACAAGCCCTTCCACGTTTAGATGACTGTATCGCCTTAGCAACGCATGTTATTGAAACTGTAGCAATCACCTCTTGAATTACATAACAGTGTTTTCATATATGTTAACAACTGAACAAGTCCGTACATGTTTCTCTTAGTCATAGGAACTGGGACCACCAGGTTTTCCCTAGCGAATCTATACGAGGTGGCATGGAAGCCCAGTTGTATGTATTTTAATCATAACGGTTGGGATTTCGTGTTTGGTACAAGTGTCAGAGATGAGCGTTGGACAAAAAGCTTTAGATGGTTTAATTTTATTAAAAGTAAGTATAAAGTAAGAGATAGGGGAATCAGTGGAATTAACATGCATGCTATGATACTTAACATGACATAAACTTTCTTAAAAATAGATATGTGTATGTATTGCCACCAGGCAGTAACAATTCACATGGGCTACTACGGTAGCCAAATTAATTCATCATCAGAATAATTTATCAGCTTGTGAAAGTTTTCTCTGCCTAGCCTTTTCCAAACTATGTTGGGGTCGGCTTCCAGTCTAACCAGATGCAGCGGAATACCAATATTTTACCTTGAGCAACTGCCTATCTGACCTCCACAACCTAGTAACTGGGTAATACGATACCCCGTGGTAAAACTGATTGTCAGACTTTCGGGCTTCTGACGACCCGTAACAACTGTCAAAGATCTACGAATGACAGCCGAAACCAACGGCTTTACGTGCTTTCCGAGGCACGGAGGAGTCTCGGTATGTAAAGATGGTCACCCATCTACGGACCAACCCTGGCAAGCGTAGCTTAACCTGATGGATCGACCCGTGCGGCTGTTATTACTTAGCCACATGCTCCTCCTCCTTTCTACTGATGATGGGCTTCGAAATTCAATTCGAAGTTAAGTAATGAACTTATGGCAAGTAAAAGTACACCATGTGCCATGTGCCATGTGCACTTGGTGCACATGCTTTGTCATAGGTATCCGATGCTTACCTTGTATGGATCGTTCTACGCTTTCCGCTAATAGCTTGTGACAAAACCGCTTCAATTTTGATATCCACCCGATGAATTTGTCACGGGTTTTATGACAAAGCTGAGTTCAGCTGCGTCGCTACTCACAACATGAATATTTATTGCGTGTGCGCTGTTGAGTAGAATTGATGTGGTTGAAATCCAAGCAGTTAAAATGTGGTGGCACATTCGAAAATCGTGTTTGACGAAGAGAATAAAGTTTGTTTAAAAATAGCTACAATAGTAACAGAAATGGTTTCAAAATAAGTGCAAAACGATTTACTTGTTGCTACACATTTAAAATAATGCAGAGAGACAGAATGAATAAAAGTTAGTTAATTTTCAAGTAGAAAATAAGTTTATTATGCAGTAGAGTACGGTCGCGGTCTGAGAATGTTTCAACTTTAAAATTAAGATGTAGCATTTTAGACTTTACTGCACACAGTGTGGTAAAGAATCTAATTTGAAAACTGATAACCATTTTTAGACCGCGATAGTACCTACCTAGACATTGTAATAGGACTCCGATATAATCTCCCGTCTTTCCCAGGGTGGAATATATTCATGAAAGTAGAAAAGATGTAGGAAATATTGCTTTTGTTGCATGTCGCATGCGGTATTCAGTCAGACCAGCCGTTCGATTCTGTAAAAATCTCACCGTGAAAACTTAGGTGAAGTGAGCTGTCAATAATGTCAATAACTACCGTCCGATTCTATAAAAATGTCACCGTGGAAACTTATGTGAAGTGAGCGGTCAAAATAGTGTCAATCCCTAAGTATCAGGTGGAATGTCAGCTCACTTCACCTAAGTTTTCACGGTGAGATTTTTACAGAATTGACCGGCTGATCTTGGATTAAACTGATGGAATCCGTGAATCATACCTGTAAGGAAAGGATAAAACTCTTTGATGTATTTATAGATAGCAACCCGAAGTTAACGATTCGTTTCCGAATCGATAAGAAATCGAAACTGCTCGAGGTATATCGATGCTAATCAGATGCCAGTATTGAATGGGCCATATATTTTAAGCTGGTTACACACGATACGCAAAGCAAATTTTCGTATACATCGAGCACTGTTAAACACGCAGATTCTTGTTGCGTAGATGATGTCTGTACCAACCTTTAGCAAGTACCGAGGTAGGGTCGCACGTATTAACATTAGGTACATGTGTCCATATGATTTATGTTATAGTTCAACTTTTGCTCGTACCATGTTCTGACCTCGTTTTGATTCAGAACTTAGCTATTTTATATTTATTATACAGCATATTATTTAACGAAGGGCGTTCCCGGTACCCTGAAATAGTATAGCGTCTATACATGCAAAAAAAAATTTTTTTATAGTAATTTATTACTATACAAAAATTAAAAAAACTTTCGCAAAAAATATTAAATTGATACGGAAAAGAAACACTGTACACTCACAATTGTACACTTGTCTTTCTAACCGTGCGTTTGCACTGGCGAAACATTACAACGAAACATGTTTAAATCTCTAGTTCCTGTCAAAAATTGTATGGAACATTGACAGAAAATAGAGATTTCAACATGTTTTGTCGTAAAAGTTTCGCTAGTGCAAACGCACGGTAAGGTGAAATACAAGCGTGCGTGTACATAGTGTTTCTTTTACGTATCATTTTAATAGTTTTGTGAAAATACTTTCCTACAACCATTAAAAAAAAAAAAAATTTTTTTTTTTGCATGTATGGATGCTTCAATATTGGGGGTTATATATGATATTAGATAATATAGGTGGCATAGTTTTCGAGAGTAGATACCTAATAATGCGAAGTTCATTGGATTTATTGAGTGATGTGAAGAATTAGGTAGGCTGGTGATATGGCTATTAGAAAGGGGGTGACTACCGAGATGGTGACTAATAGAGTAGTATAGATAGAAGAAAAAGACCAATGTTGGCCCGACCCCAAATAAAATGGGACACAAACAAGAAAATGATGATGAAGGATCAGCATCCTAATTGCGGAACACACGATCAGTCACAATCTGAATCATCGTGAAGGAGAGCGCTAATCCATTGCTTCGTATGTTCGAAAAATTTATTTGCTCTACAACGTAAATAACGCAATGCATGCTGTGGAACTGTCTAAATGAAAAATATTGTTATTGGTTTAATAAATGGTAAGCGGCCTGCAGTCACCAGTTGCGAAAATTATAATTAACTAGCTGATGCCCGCGACTTCGCCCGCGTGGATGTCGGTTATTATCAGTGATCGGAATAGGTAGAGCTAATCTACCTAAAGTTCAAAGAACAGAGACAAAAAAAGTGGAGACTTTCCTTACGACTAAAATATTTTTTCGGGACTAATGTCGGGATTTCGGGACATCACATAAATTATTATTAAAACTGTTATGTAAATAACATTAGCTTCTGCGCTTACTTACATCGTTCAAACGAATATTACATTATTAGGAGATTACCTTAATTTTTTTTAAACAATAGAAATCGTGCATACTTTTTTTTTTAAACAGAAACAGGAAATTAATTCGATAGTTGTTTTACTTTATTAATTTTAGTTGTACTTAAGTAATGTTCTGAAACCCCGGGACATTAGTCCCGAAAAAATATTTTGTCGTAAGGCGTCTCCACTTTGTCTCTGTTCTTTTTCGAACTTTAGGTAAATTAGCTCTACCTATTCCGATCACTGGTTATTATATACTAAAAACTTACTCTAAAACCACTCTATCCATTGGTGAAAACAGCATTAAAATATGTGCTGTCGTTTTTGAGTTTATCGCGTACAGGACGACAGACAGACGCGGCGGAGGACTTTGTTTTATAATATGTAAGGATGATAATACGATGGTGATTACTACCTAATCGATTTTTTAAGAAATAATTTCAGCCGTTTTGCTTAAAATTAAAAGTACCTGCATTATGGTTAATTTTTTTGACACCTTCCGAAGACATTGCTCATTATTCAATGAACTGATCTCCAAAGCACAAACAAAAATATTGAGCAAGCTTCGAAGGATTTCTTTGAATGAATTATTCTTTACTTTAATTTTATGAAAATCGTAAAACACCTTGAAACGCTTTTTATTGTTCAAAAGAGTTACTGCTCGCGTTTTGCTTTGCAAAATGGCGCCTGACTTGAATATTCAATTTTTAACAAGAAAAACTTGTTTGATTTTATAGATATTCGTCGTTTCTGTAATAAAACTGTGAATGGGCTGCTGCGGTTTCATTTTATGAATAAAATTTACGATAAAATGGTAGCTTGCCTTCCTATTGTACCTATTTATTATTGGGTTGTCATAACTGTTTATTATAGGTTCGAATTATTGCAATAAATACCCATTGGAATTTAAACTGGATAACTAACACTACAATAACTATTAAACTATGAATTATGATGTAATTGTGTCCACACTGATCTATTTATAATAATAAACTAGAACAATTAGATAGTAGCACTTACAGATTAACCACAACAAGTGATGCAGCAAGTGGCGCCGTTTGGTTTTGTTATGAAGTTACTGGAATCACCAAAAAGGTCGGATATGAGTGAAACTGGCTGGTGACTGTCACTCTAGCAGAGCGTTGTATCGATTGTTGCGTGACGGCTGTCTTCTGATGACAGATGATGTCAGGAGAGCCACTGTCGTACCACCAAGGAGTATAATAAGTAAGCACGGAACATAATACTCACATAAGGCGAGCGTACCACCTCCACGACAAACTGCTATAAACTGGCACGATTTTCCAGGCTATGAGCCTGGAAAATTGCGGTGGAAAAACACGACGGCACTAGGACATCCCCAATCAAAAAAAATATAAAAATCTAACATAACATCACGCCTGTAATCCCGAAAGGGTTAGGCAGAAATGAAAGTATGGATGGAGCATGAGAGTAAATATATCTGCTACCAATCCACAATACTTCATACCTATATTTTCTTGAAGAAATAAATAATTTAGTACTTATCTACGTTTCAACTTAATTCCTCATCGATTCTGAGAAGAACACTGCAATTATGCATTCTATATCGGTAAAACAGTTTAATTTTAGCTCATAAGTCGTCGATTGATTGACACAAACGGCTGGAATTTTGCATTTTTGTAAAACAAATAGCTGTACCCGGTAAGGTGAACGCTCAGTCAAAGCGTGCGACGTGTGGCGCCTACGCACGTCTGTCCGTCTGTCTGTCACACTCGAGTAGGGCTGTACCACTGAAATACTACTAACAGTAAAAAAAATGCCGGTTTTCTTAAACACTTATGTTTTTGAGTATGTACTTTCAGACTTTTTTTAAACAAAAAAAAAGTCAAATAAACAGGCGTGTGAGAAATATACCTAGTAGGTACTTACAATATTCTTACATATTATAAAAAAATTCCTCCACTGCGTCTGTCTGTCGTCCTCTACGCGATAAACTCAAAAACGACTGCACCGATTTTAATGCTGTTTTCACCAATAGATAGCACTCTATCCTTACCTAAAACCTTGCTCGAGAACCACTGTTCTCGAATAAGGTTTTAGTATCTAATATAACCGACATCCACGCGGGCGAAGCCGGCATCAGCTAGTTTTAAAATAAAATATATTTTACTTATTTTATGTATGACCTTTGCTGGAGTTTCATTTTCGTTATATAGTTATCGTACTCATGTACTTAAATATGTTAGGTCTTTCATAAATTTTCCGTTGTCTTTTCTTAGTCGACTCATATTTGAATAATTTCAATGACAAAACAATGCTTCATTCACCTTTCAATAGACGTTAAGCTAAATTTGTGCTACAGGAACAGAATGCTATAGGCAACCAAAGTACACCGAAAATGTAACTAGCCTAACAAATGATTATAGTTACTAGCTCCCATTTCACGGTTAAACTTAACCATTAAACTTCGACAGTTATCTAGTTGTTTTAACTGAAGTAAGCTACTGGGTTTGAGGTGTGAAATTATAACTAGGTGTCAAGTTTTGGAATGTCGAACGAATTCTCCGATACAGGTTTAAATCGAGAAACAGTATCGAGATTGAGGCAATTGTATTGGTAATTATTATGAGTGCTAATTCACCTCCTAATTTAAATGGATTTTGCGAAGATATATTGAGTTGACCCGAGTTATTCGAAGATAATAGAAATGTGTATTTAATATCTGGCATATCTTTTACAATCGATTTACATTTATGTAGGTAGTAGCTACTTAATGTGGCCGAAGTTAGGAGCACCTAAATTGTTTATTTTTATATAAACAACATGCTTTTCAAATATCTTTTCATCCCACAAAAAGGCGCGATATCGCGGGCGCGACAAGGGTAGCGCTGCCTGTCACGCCCACGATATTGCGCCAGTATGTACGAGCCTTACATTGAAATAGTTCAAATTAACCTTCTTTTTAAGCTTTTCCAGTACATATTCTTTTTTTTCATATTTTTCTGATAACAATGATGGTATTTCTTTTTACATACCTAATGCAATTATAGCTGGTATGATGAAATCTTATGAAGCTTTTAATGTTAGATGTTGCATTAAAAGCTTCATATCATCACGCTTGTTTACCCCGGAGGATTAGGCAGCGGTGTTTCTTAGTACACCCACATTTCGCCAGTTATTTCAAGTCCTATGTGTGGCGAGCCTAATGCCATATACCGGGCACAATCCAGAAACACATAAGTATTAAAAAATAAGGGCAACATATTTTTGCTAACCCTATCACCATTACATATTTGTTCGCGCCTTTATAAATACATATTGTCAACATCAATAGTATTAACATAAATTATTTGTCAAACATTAAAAATAATGTAAAACTCGGTATAACTAGATTTTCTGAGCGAGTGACTAACTGGCGAAATATTCCAAATAGCCAGTATATTTGTTTGTTATTAACAGTTTGGACACGCGACCACTTTCACGCTTAATTTTGATTTTAAATTATGTAGTTTTGGAATTGATGTAGGAATTATGAGATAGAGAAATCGACGTTTAAAATTAAACTGGATCTCAGTCTCAGGTGTACTGCAGTCCACTGCTGGACATAGGACTCTCGCAGGCTATGCCACACGTTCCGACGACCTTAAGAAGGGGTTTTTAAGGTTGTCGGTCCATAAGCTAGGGGGCGTTCGAGGATGGGTGGTCATCCATTACATATGAGACCCCTACCGACAGCCATAACGGCTTAACGTGCGTGTGAAAGGACGTTAGGCCGTTGTTCCCGGCTGTCATTTGAGATCTTTGACAGTTGCTACGGGTAGTCAGAAGCCCAAAAGACTGACAACCAGTCTTGCCAAGGGATATCGTGTGTTACCCAGTAACTGGGTTGTGGCGGTTAGATAGGCAGTCGCTCCACGTAAAATACTGGTAACTATTCAGCTGCATTCAGTTAGACTGAAAGCCGACCCGAACATAGTTGGGAGAAGGCTAGGCAGATTGAATGACTGTAGTATGCCAAAAGACAGTAGAATTAAAAAAAAATCTACCATGCCCCTCGACTGTACCACCGACTCAATGAATTGGATTTCTTATGACGTACGGGAGAAAGGAGGGGAGAAAATAATGTAGGTACCTTCCTACCAGTGTCATGAAATCGGAACAAACCAATAAAACTGAACCTGTGGTACATTAATAATGCCCTTCAATAACTGAACCGTATCGTCATATATTTCCAAATAGATGCTATCAGTAATGATACGATAGATGAATGGACTGTAATCAAAGTTTGTCACTACAATATATGACATCATTGTTACAGTGTTTACAACGTTACGCTACAGTGAATCACGGGCTTAACTTTTCTTTGTTTACAATTTTACAATGCAAGTCATGTAATGAAAATAGTATAAGAATTAATTAGTAGCAGTCAGTGTGCCAGACTATACCAGCCTCATTCTGTTTGGAGTGATGCCTACCCTTAAGTTACTCTGTTTAATTTACCATATTAAATTGGCATAGAAACATGTTATTTACATAGTTAAGTAATTGTTATTACTCCAACAACGTTAAGTATTTACTCAAATTATAATTAAAACAACGTTCCAGCAAATTGTTTTACATAATTAGGTAAGATTGTTTTCATAACTTTGAAATTCTTAAAAGGGTCAATGACTTTCACTGTTTATTGTAAATAAAGTAAATTTTGTCAGGAGTTGGTCACACATGCATTTCATGCTAAGCTTTTTTCATTCAATACATTGAATAAATTTTGATTTGGTAGACGAAAACGTGAAATAATTTTTATAAGAATAAAAAAAAAAAAAAAAAACAAAAAAAAGTTTTATTATAAAAATTAAATTAGTTTTTTGTTTTTTTTTGTTGTTTTTATAAGAATCGACTTATTTTACATCTAGACGTGCGCTATCAGCTCTCCAAGCTGACTCTATTACTTTCTTCCAATTTTCTAAATAAGAAATGTGTTTAACCTATTATACATGCCATCAACTCATAAAATGCCTGTGGAGATTGCATGGCAACGCCATGCAGGCTAAAACATCTACAGTACCTATCTCACTCTTAGGCGTCGATTCACATCCTATCATAACTAATACCTATAAAAAAAAACTATACTATATACTTATACTTGATATTAAAAAAGCTCACTTTATATATTACCCGATATTACCACGGAATCGATACTCACGCGGGTGAAACCACGGGGCACAGCTAGTTATAAATACTTTCGAAGATAGTCCAATGATTTGAGATTCAATGTTTAAATCAATTGAACTGCTGTATAGTTCTCCATCTCATACTTAATCTAGCAATAAGATAATATTACGCACAAACCGTGTACCTTCGTTCGTACGGCCCAAAGTTTTCACCTCAAGACATTATCTTATAACAACAAAATGTTGAACACATCTGTGGCATGCGCCGGCGCTGGTGGCGCCGGCTTATTGTGGATACAGCTACAACTACATAATATAGACTACAACACAAACACCTGCTATTTAGTTTTACTCGCAATAATAATATTTGTCGAGGGTGTTTACATTGTAGTGCCATTTTCTACAATGAACTTGACTGGAATCAGAACATCAATAGATTTGCTATTTCAAAGATCTGTTCGGTATTATAAAGTAACAATGCCACCATTTTTCCAGTGTGAGTGGGAAACGGAGCTAGACAAGGCCGCTAGCCGCATCCCGTTTTTGCAGTGGAATAAATACTTCATAAACCCCTATACGATGAGTGTTTGACGTCCAATTTTTGTCTACCTATATTGAAATCCCCATCAATACTTTGCATTTGGAAAGTATTGATGGGGATACAAATATCAAAAGGGAAGTCATAATTAAGAAGCGTCTTCAAGATCCTGGACACCTTCCTGTAGCATTGTCTTTGGCACAATCCCGAGCAAGGAATCAGTCTTCTCCAGAGCTAATACATTCATAGACACACAGTTCTAGAACTGGACCATGCTAAAATTTGTGCTAAATTATGCACAATTTCGTGCTTCACGATTCTCAAAGCTCACTCTTTGTAATTACCTACGTCATAGTTTAGTACCTACTTATCTATGATACATACCTAATAAAGCGGACTAATATAAAACAAACTTAATCAACGCCTCAACGCTCCGTTCCCACGAAAAAACCGATTACAACACAAAAAAATATTCCAAATTACAAAATTAAATCAACATTACTAATAAAGCATTAATTTTTATCGTTTACGTAACAAAGAAAGTAAACATAACGTTGGTCTACTGATCAGTAATTTGTCACTTACGATTTATGTGCGGCCACCGTGCGAGATCAAAGGGCCGCCATACCAACCCGTGAGCTATATCAAAAGGTTTGGGCCCGAAATACCCGTAAAAATAGAATTATTTGAACGTGACCGCTGCTCGGTTGAACGATGAGATGAATGGTGCCTTTTGGTAGGTGATAATAATATAATAGAGAAATCTTTTGTTTCATTCTTGTGAAGTTGTCGATATGTAGATTCTAGGTTTGAATTTTCACAAAAGATGTTGAATGATGTGTTTTTGTCAACGATGATACATGTAGTTATACTCAGCAGTTGCAATCTCACTGCTGATTGTCATCTTTTGCATTCCATCCACCTCAAGTCTGTTTTTAGGGTTCAGTACCCAAAGGGTAAAACGGGACCCTATTACTGACTCCGCTGCCTGTCCGTCTGTCACCAGGCTGTATCTCATGAACCGTGATAGTTAGGCAGTTGAAATTTTCACAGATGATGTATTTCTATTGCCGCTATAACAGCAAATACCATAAAACAAAATAAAATAAATAATTAAGGGGGCTCCCATACAACAAACGTGATTTTTTGCTCGTTTTTGCTCGATATTGATAACGGCAACAGGTAGACGTTTGAAATATTCACTGAATATTTAGTTATATATTCAATTAAAGAATAAATAATTTAATTAAAACAAAACAAAAATTTAGGGGGGCTCCCATACAACAAACGTGATTTTTTTGCCGTTTTTATGGACCCGCACTTGGCCGGTTTTTTAATCTCGTAGATTAATTTGACATTTCAAATGATTGTTGTTTGTTTTCTCAATTTGGAGTTTGACATTTGCATCTGTCAAATTAGTCTACGAGATTAAAAACAGATTTTAGATTCTTTGTGTATCCTATCTATAGTTAACCCATATTGCTTTTGGTCGTTTAGGGCAGTAGAGCAGTGGTCGCCTAGTGGTAATAGCCGTGGCTTACGAGTTATAAGTTAAAGGTTCGAATTCTATCAGGCGCTTTACTTTGGTTAAATGATTTCATCATCTCTGCTCTCAAAACGGTGAAAGAAAACATCGTGAGAAAACCGAAATGTCCTAAGACCAAATATGACACGCGTAGTGGATTACGGCGCACTCCCTCTCTCTAGACGGGGCCTGTTTCCCATCAGTGAGAACATTATAGGTTGATTAAAGTGATTATGATTTTGGTCGTCTACAAGACTATTGGTCATTTTCAACGCTTCCTTGAGAGATAAAAAAAAAGAATGACAATCGATATATTCCGAAAATGAGAGCCTACAAACGAAGTTGCCTGTTAAGTTTAAAAAAGGTTCAGACCCTAACTGAATTCATATCGGTAAGTAATAATTTACATGGAGAACTTTATTACCTATATAAACAAAAAACATCAATGTATTATACCCATGTTTGCAAATAAATAAATGATTACTGATAAAGCCAATAAAAGTAGCTGACACGTTGATGTCAATCAAATATTGTGTCGCAGCGCTAAACCAGAAAATAACCACTAAACGTTCATTATTCCATAATTTGAGCATGCAATAAAACAGCCTGATTGAAATTAAGAGACATTAGCATGCGTTCATGTTTCAAATTGGTTGTAAAAGTACCAATTACTGGAATTAATAACGTATTTAGAAGAGAATTCCTGTCATAAGCAACACGTATTAGATTTTAGTAATTACTGTGTAATCATTTTAATTACCTGAATATTTTACGATAAGCACTTAGCCGTTTAGCTTACCGTATACGGGTAAAACTAATATGTAATTACAGATACAATTTTCACTGAGGATTGAAAGAAAAATAAGAGATGTGATTATGATTAGTAATTTTTCGAAGAATTATATCCTACTGTGGTATTTTGTACGAAGTAACAGAAGGTTATGGGGCCGATCTCGTTGGAGAAGACGACTATCCACGTGACAGCTAGGTGCCTTTTTTTTTTTAAAGGGTGGGAATCATCAAACGACTTCTCCCGCTCTGGGCGGAGCGGAAGGGCGTGTCAGACTTTTACTGACTAAAACTCACCCGTGTTCCTTCAGTCGCCTGTTGCCAAGGTCCCGGTATCCCTTTCGGACTTTCCTGCAACACAGTTAGGTGCCTGAAGCAGTCATATTAGTATCCTTTGCAAACCATTGCTAGGTGTCCGACTTGTCCCCGCTTTGTATTACACATTGCACTACGATTTTATTCCATTCACATGCTTACAAGCTACAAGCTCAAGTTACAATCATTTAAACAATCAAACCTGCAAGTCTGACTTGGATTCCCAAACCCACATCCATCGTCCTAACAAGAGTACTTATTTAACTTTAACTACGTTTCAAAACCAAACAAGTTATAATACTTAATTAAACCAGTTAATAATTCAGTTCTAAGACTGCCGTAACGTAAATATTTGCTATCAACGAATGCCATAGCCGACAATGCCTAGAGTCCTTGATCTAACGTTTGGAAACTCGACACCAAACTGCAGTGTATCTTGATAGTAGATCGATCGCGGAATATAAATTAATTAGCTTTGTTTGTTTCTATTATGATAATTATTGTATTGTTTTGGCAAGGTGCTGGAAATTAACTGAAAGATTTGGTATAGCAGTTTATTATCTCTTATCTGATAACCTTTACCAACGCCATAGCCTTTTAAATCGTTTATCTCATAAAACGTATTTCTGTAATTTTTCTCTTCGACGACGATTAGCATTCTAAGGCTTATGGGAAAAGATAAAACTGATTTTTTTTTAAACATTTAGTTATTTCTCTTATTATTATTCAGACCATTTAGGTAAGTACTCTTAGTTATGCTGTGAGATTCGAATAAGAAGTGTCATAAGCTCAAAGGAAAATTACAAAATCAAAACTTAATTGTATCCATAAATTAACTATAGTTTTGGTAACTAATCTGAACAAAATTAGCAAAAGTAACAACTATATATCGTGACAATGTCAGAACATTCGCGAAGGACAGCGGGTAACATGTGGTGAATAACACGAAATAGCAACAAACGTGGCCCGACACCTGAGTCCAAACAACTATTATGTCAATCATTCAGAGGCTCGTCCGATTTGTACGCGGGGTGACAGTGATGGCGATTGTAATGATGTTGAAAGTATAAAACATGACAATAAAGCTCAGAAGCTAATAACCCTTGATAAAGTCACAGACGATGATGAATGACTAGTAATAGTCAAAGGGCTATCATACATATGTTTTAGAAGCATCGTCGATGACAATAGAGATCATTCTAACAAGAAATGAAGAGCCAATACCAAATCAGAATCACTGGCTTATTGGAAAAGGGTTTAAAATACCAACAAATAAAAAAGATAATTGCAATGAAAAACACCCTTAATGGTTGAAGTGAATCGTATTAGAATACCACACAGCACGGAGATGCCTCGCCCCGGCGCTGCGATCAGAAAAGAAATTTCCTGAACTCTTTTTTTAATAATTATTACGAGTATTATATATTTTATTAAGAGTTTTCACCTTATCCGACATACGTTTAGCTAAAACACTATTACAGGTACCAATTCCAAACGCTTTGTGGGAACCAAAAAGGTTTCCTCTTAGGCTTTGTCTCGCTCACACTCCATCAGGACATGATGTACGTCCTCGATTTTTACACACTCTCGCAATTAGTTGCGGGTATGAAACCCATAAGCAAAGCAAACTCCTTTTATCGCTAGAACTGCCACCGTACCTCAGGCCACATGATTCGCGTTACAAACTCGTCGGTGTATCGCGTGCACTCAGATCTTAATATGTTATAATTTGCGACGCCCGAACGCTAATCATACGAATTATATCCATTTTGTAAAAATTATAGCTTTCACTTTTTAAATGTCAATGCACGCTATTGTGGACTATTTGGAGCAAGGTTAATGAACTACAAGGAAATACTAGAACTTTTTATATGATTTTTTTTTGGAGAACACCTTTTTCCACTTCTAGTTAGTGGTACCTATCATGAACTAAATAAAATACTAAACTAATTGTTGATATAAATATATGAAAAAAAAAACAAAAGGACTTATACCGACTACTAGAGACCAAGAAGATGCTGAGGAGCTTCGTAAAAATATCACTCGATTCACAGGTTACCTTTCCACCTAACTGTTATCTTCTATGTACTGACATAACATAATAATATACCGGGCTAGTGCAAATCTTGGGGTTCATTCGATTTATCGAGTTTGGTTAAACCACGCTGTGGTCGGTGCGATTCATTCATTCATTTTATTAGCATATAATATGTTACCAGATGCACTTTAATTTATCTCAGAAACTGGAAGATCAAATCTTCTCACGTACACACTACATTTTATTGAATGGATTTTCCCTTACAAGCCGAACTCTTTGGCGCCACTCTGTGGTAAAGTTCGCGTGGATTTGAGCCAACACCGTTTCTACCAGGGATTATACAATATTTATTAATAATAACTATACTGAAAATATAGTTCTCTGTTGATCTGTTCTTAACACTATCTTAGTTATTCCGCATAGTATATTACTGCGTGCGTCACTATTTTGTACTAGTTAGAATTCAACTAGTTGTTGTTGCTCTTATTCAAATTTATTTGTACAATTGTGTTCTTATTCCAAAAATCTTTCTCTATCAGTCGTCATCGAAGTATTCATCTCTTTTCTGATATAACATCTTTCACAAAATTCATCCATAATTTGTCTGCCTGTCGTTGCCATGGAAAATCGGACAACGAAGGATACTCAAAAACGAACGAGGAAATTGATTGGACCAGCTTTAATGGAGTCAGCAAATGTATGAACAAAGCACCAATCAGAAAATAATAACCATGATGATTACTTTTTGACTTTGAAAATGAACAAGCATCATAGAAAACTAAAGCTACTTCGCTGCTATGAAAGTTTAATATGAAATTTTGATCAGTTGCTCTATTTATTGGAGTATATTTGTTTTGTCGACCTTTATAGGGATTTGAGAAACTTGGATCGTTCCCAATTCTATTAGGAATAGCAATAAAATTTTGATGTTCATGTTTTTGTAACCTGTTCTTAAAATGGTTAGACCTAGTTTCCCGGTTTTGAGTGTCAATGAAACAATTTCTCGGATCGTTGCCCAAAAAGGTGCGGATTTTTCTGGATGTACCTCTGTTGAGTCATGAGAAGGAAAGTTTATTAGATAATGATCCACGGTCCTATACAAAATATTGTTTGAGTCAGCCTATATTCGCACTCCGTTCAGTTTACATCTCTTATAAAACATGGCTAGAGATAGACGAAAAAAACCCGGTTATATTTCAATCAATTTATTGAGAAACGCCTGGAAGCTTCTCTTTTCACAATTTAAGCTGATGATATATATGCTACTTCTCTCGAGCTGGTAAGAAAGAACATCAAAACACAGGATCATAAACCATACAAAATTAACATATTTTGCGAACCCAGCAATTAGCACACAACCAAAGGATAACACAGACAACACATTAATTAAAACAAGAACTGTCGAAACTAAAAGTAAAATCACTTAATTATTACTCAAGTGGTATTGTTATCGAGAGGCGGTCGATAGCCTTGCAGGTAGTGAGAACTTAGTGCTACAATTAACTACTATCGGCTCTGGCCTGTTATGGCACAATATACACATCTTGATAACGACAACTGGGCGGTTTGGCTGGGCTTTAGACTTTGACATGAGTATTTGGAGGCTCGATAAGATATTGTATTAAGGTGTGCTGTGAATATTTTGTAAGGTGCATTATGGTGCTCAGATTTAGCTAAGTGAATTTGGAGTTTGATCAAAATCCGACTGAATAAGAAAGATGATCATCAAGGATGATGTCTTAACTGTATGCTTTGAGTGTGTGGGATAATTCTAGGTTATTCTAAATGCAATGATACAAATGTCTCTGGGTGTGATCGTCGAAAAGTTTTGTCAGTTAATATAACAAAAATGGATCTAGTAGCCAATACGAACGAACTCGATGAGGATGTGCCATAATAATTAGAAATGAGGTAAATAGAGAGTGCAACGTGTAACTCTAATGTATGTATACTATCCGCTCTTATTACCTACCCATCTACCTGATAATCACTAGCCGACACCCACAGCAATATACAGCACATTCCCTCAAACACCTTACAAAGATAAGCAAATACAGGCAGTAGGTTAAATCACACCATACTTATCTTCGTCCAATCTTCATAACACAATTATCGTTGAAACTTGACTGGCGCCAATACCAACCAGATCATGCGCATAATGAGCTGAGAATCGATAGCGGACCAAAATAAATCAAAACTTTGTCGGTGTTTATCGTGATAGTTATTATGAGCAGCCATGATAAGCGGCTTAACTGTGGGTTAGGTAACCTTAGGTGTGAAAACCACTGCTCTTAAATTAGCTAAGTGGCTTTATCGAGTGGTCCTAATGCTGAGATAAATGGTGCCCCATTATGGTTTGTTGACGTAGAAGTCTTGAGATTGGTTAGCGTGCTTGGTGATATGTTGGGATTCATTACGTCATTATTGTATGATGAGTAAACTCGATCTTTAAATTGTTACTGTTCTTGGTTTTTGTACAGTTATTCTGACAATGCTTTTGCGATTTCTATTAAACATACAATAATACATTATTCAGATGGTCATTACATATAGATTTTGTACGGTAATAGCAATGGTTGTACACAATATATATTTACACATATATATCATTATGACTTATTAAAGTTATTACATAAGTTAGGATTTATGACTTGATTACTTTTTGCATTTACCTAGAACTCTCATTTCTTTACCACAATGAGCGAGGATCAGTATTTTTGAAACTTTGCGATTTAGAAAGATGGCTACTATTGGTTTAATATTATGTACACCGTAAAATTTTGATAGACTTCATAAATATTCGCCACAGTTGAAGTCCGTGTGTATACGCAGGAATTTGCATTTGTCATAAGGGCACAATATGATATGAGGTCAGTTATGTCTTTACGGCGGCCGCTGCCGGTACTGTTAATAGTGTAAATATCTGTACCTTGTTGAGAATATTTATGATATCCTTACGATACCTGTTGCCTCCCGTTATCTATATTTGTTATTTTAAGCAGGATATTAACTGTTTTATCGTTATAGGTGCCGTTGATACATGAAGATTTTAAATCAGTCTTATCCAATTAATTTACAAACCCAACATTGCTAAAAATGGTCATAATTATGTTTCGGATTTCCCGTGCCATCGTTGCTTAAAATGGTTATATAAATATTTATCTTAATGATATGCAGGACAATTATGCCAAAGGTCTAGTTGTAGGTGAAGCGGCTTCAGACTGACCTTCACTACATATTATAAAACAAAGTCCTCCGCCGGGTCTGTCTGTCTATCTGTCTGTTAGCGATAAACTCAAAAACGACTGCACCGATTTTCATGCTGTTTTCACCAATGGATAGAATGGTTCTCGAGGAAGGTTTTATTATATAATAACCAATATTCACGTGGGCGAAGCCGCGGGCATCAGCTCGTTTATGTATAAAATAAAACAGAAGTCCTAATTTACTGTCTGGAAATGTTAAAACTTGTAGGAATGATAAGATAATTAATTTAATTTAATGCATTAGTATAGTGTTATGGTTATTAGGATTGTTGGCAAGGGCTCAAGTATCACAAGTAGCTACATGTATGTACAATTGATGCTCATATCTTCTAAATATACTGATTCAATGATTGTATCGCCATTTGTACAATAATATGCATTCAGAGAAGCAATTTTCCTGTAATCTGCTGTTGTCTGGGAGATTGGTGGCCACTGAGGCTATTTAAAATAAATACATTGTTAAATTATAAAATGGCAGCTAACTTTACTTCAGGCATTGCGACGAAAAAGTCTATAAGCGCAGGCTGGTCTTTCTAAACAGCATCCTAGAGTAAACCTATCACCACTACAGTAACGATATTTTTATACTTTGAATTTTCAAACTAAAGTTTTTTTTCTTTCGAAATATTCATACCATGAGTAGCTTAGAAAATAAGAGCAAGCACTTTCTCATCATGTGTGTTTATTATATCGAAATCCCACGTTTTATCACTGCACGGAAATTCTTTGATCTCATGTTTTACATAATTTTTATTAACGCCACAAGATTTCTTGGCTATCTAGTTTACGACTTTTTGAAATCATCAGATTTCAATGTTGTGAAATATGAATCTGTAAATCTTAATTTGTTCGGCCCCAGATGTAACTGTGACAGCAATTTTTTTTTTTTAATTAATACTGTACACTTTGAACAGAACTCTTGGAGCAAAGAAGACCTAAGACCATTGCTAAAGGTAGGTGTAAGACAGACGATTACATTGCAAAGCATTGACGGAACTTGTTGTTAAACAAAATTACTCAATCAAACCTAAAACTTTCTAGCTCATTATACATTAATCTTCTTTAATCTCTTTGTCATAGTCTATTTGCTACAGGTACCAGACAGTCAACCACTCAATAGCTGTTCCTGGTAGCGGCCACTCCATCAAAACGTCACAACATTTCACTTCCACCAGACATCAGCACATCGAAACTCGAGCTGAAGTTCTGCGAACTCAATAATCGAGATAAATACTGTCGATTTATATCTATCATTCGAATCGCGATGATTTGTTAGCACTTCGTAATATTTCCGCTGAAGTTATGAGCGATCGCGAATCGATTGAGCTAATCAAGACAAATCGTGTTGTCTCTGTTGTTTTAAGATAAGCAGGGTCCAATTCCATTAGGTGGCTATTTTGTTTTTCAATTTCTGTCTAGGTAGTAGGATGTTATTTTTGAACATTGTGTTTTGTGTCTGTTGCAAAATTATATCAAAGCAAATGGAGGGTAATGGGCAATTTCAAAGAATTCAGGTGTGTAGACAAAAGATGAATGCAAAAAAACTGTGACCATGGGAGACCACCGGGTGATTTAAAAAAAGGAACGAAGAAGTATAATAAGATTGTAGATAGCATTTAAAACACTACTAGCTCAATACGGCATGATAAAAATAACATCATACACAAATAGTACGCCATAACATATTCCAGTTTACGACAAGCAGCCACTAATTTATGAACCCACTTGCAATAACGTATGTTTAACTAAGATACGCCACATTTCACTACACACTCTTTAATAATTCCTTCTTCACACTTCGTAAAACATACCGACATGCAATACAAACCTATTTGTTCTATTTGTCGCCAGCATCAAAGGAGTTTAAAACTAATTAATTAAAGAATCTAGATCAACGGACTATACCAAAAACAAGCAAAATTATACCCTAATCTATACTATAATGTGTCGATAGAGCACAAATTTGCTTGCGCATACTCTAAATACAGACAATTACAGAACATTACATAACATAACAAAACAAGAAAATGCGAAAACAAAAGATACGATTGAATGTATCAAAGAGGATAACATTATGCAGTTTAATGTCTACGGCACGATTGCGATACGACGTTTAAATGATAACAAAATAAAATCCATTGTATTCCTTTTCATTCTCATTCAGCATTGCTGAAAAGAAAAGCGCGGAAGAAGAAAAGCGTTTAGATACGAAAATAGAATTGAGAACTATTCACTTAATTGGTTAACATTTGCAGAAGTCGTATGCAACTGTCTGACATTCATGGATATACCAGCGAGAAGATGACTGTTCATTTAACACCCACTAACTAACTCTAATTAATAACTTAATAATAGAATTATGAATCGGTTCCGCGTTGTGACTGATGAAAGCTTGAATCTTCCTTTAAACCCACTTATACTATTTTAAAACAAGGCTCAAAATACGTCAACCTGTAACTTTGGACATATTTATCCATAATTCTAATATTAAAACAGACAAGAACGAATGTCGGGCATTATAAACGTCGCCACGTGAAACAAATTGCTTAAATCGGCCATACCGCACACGGCTCGTTGGACACTCCTGAAATAAACTAGACACAAAACGATGAAGCGTCTATTGTCCTACACATTTGTCTACAGCGGCTGGGTGTAACTACGGCTTGATATATGAACATTGACGAAATTTCGTATGCACTTCCGATCTGCATGTGTGGCTACGGTTATGGGAGTGTCTCGTGATTTGTTTCTCATGGGATGGTTTATGTTTGCTGTTATAGTTTGAATTCATTCTTAATGAGCATTGTTCTTTTCTTTTGATGTATTCTCATCGATACGTCGGAATTGGCTTTAAGCAAATAGTAGGTGCTTTGGTAGTAGTAGGCATTTGCTTGGAAAGTTCATTTCTGCTATGATGACGTTATTAAGGTACATCTGCTCTAATGTTAAAGCAAAGGAGTATATAAACTTGCGGGTTTTTGTATAGAGACCTGTCGGATTTAAATAATAATATAAGTAATATCATAATTGCATTAGAGTAACATATTCCTAACAGCGGAGTACACGGCAACAAAGTTAATGGTTTGCAAATGTGGCTATTAAAATCTAGTCACCTAATAAATATACTTACAATGTTTGTATGGAGACCATTAATTTGCCAATAAACCCACAATCCCTGCCAAAATAGGAATCCATCAATTCATAAATGAAATCCTAATTAAAAGAAACGAATTGAAAGATACAACTTTGTCATGTGGGAGTATAAACAACATGAATGTAATAAAAGACGCCGTACAAAGGTTTAATGAAGCGCATAACGATGTAATTAAGCTAATCAATCATGTGTCTATGGTTGATGATGAAGACACTAAAGATAAAAGCGAAACTAATCGCGCTTTGTTTATGGTAATCATTGATTAAGTGGCTGTGGTTGAAGTGACAACTGATTTTGATTTCAGCAGCATGGCACATGCGGAATTTCTTTTGAAGCACGCTAAATAATATAATCATAATTTGTTGGTGTACTTATCTGAGAAATATCTTGACAAATAGGTACTCTTAGAATAGTATTGAAGATAGTCGCCACAAAATTACAAATCGTTAAAACTGCTTTTAACTTTGGAAATAATAGCTATCCAATATCAACTATTTCAAGCACTCAATAATGGGGTAAATTCTTAACTGAATTATTTAAACTATAAAAATACCTGTTTTGAAGCTTATAAAATTCTGTCTCGCCGTGAACTCATCACTTGGGCCAAGTTCCGACCACAAATAGTGTCGTATTGGAATTGATCCGTTCCTTATTGGACAATTTCCAAATGATATAAATTATGATACATGTGAGTGATGAAAGCTGTCATTTGAATTAATTAACATGGATCTTACATTTGCAAATAGGAATAGAATGTCAATTTCAACCGTAATTTAATAGTGTTTAAAATAGCCAATCCTGTTTCGGTTCCAGACGGAATACTAAGAATAAGAATATTCTGTTTGGAAGGGACGGCACATATTTCGACGGTATTTTACTCAAGGTTGAATATGAATTGACTACATGCTTGTGTATTTGAACAAGTCAAACGTTATTTGACATGCTGTAATAGATTTTTGGTAGGTAATATGTAACGCAGTTTTTAACAATGAACTTTCGGTTAATACAAAAATTCATACTTCGGTTACTTCTTGCTTTCGTTTGTACTCTTGGTCGTCTTAATTACGATCTTATTATCACAATCCATCGTCATCATCACTACAAAGAAAATGATAAGTTACAACAATCATTCACTTTCAATCCAAGATTATGTAAATAGTCTTATTGTGATATTTGAAGTGGGCGATCAATTCAGCTTTCTAACAATTTCACCATCAAGTTTGCAATTGTAATGTACACTGAAATTAACGATAACTGCCTGAGGTCTACTTAGAATAAGGCCCAAAGTGTCGCCGACTTAATTTAAAATACATAAAATCAATTAGTTGTTGTCATTTGCTGTCAGCAAAGTGTCTGCTTTTAGAGTTAGGGTCGCGATTTTGATTCGTGAGTCGAGACCACACGTTGTGCGGCCAAAAAGCTAATGTAAACTTTTTCGTACATTGCTCTACAATCATTTCAGTACGTCATTTGATGTGTATCACCACTTGAGACCCAGACAGCTATTTAACAAACAAAATAGTGAGTTGCAAAAACTGATTTTACTTTTCCTGACAGTGATAAATGACAGTTGCCGAATTTTATTTCATGATTATTCTAATTTGAGTACATGATAAAAACATAAAGTCCCATTAAGCTGGTACAAGAAAGTCGTCAACCCGAAGATTTAATTTTATCCACAAGTAGATCAAGTCATAAAACTTAATTAAATCCTATTAGCTTCCATTTAAACTACATAAAAATAAAGCAGCGCCTACAAAGAAATTTTTAACATAAAATTAACCGCTCTAACAAATCAAAAACACTTATAAAGCCACTGAAACGTAAGCACTATTTGAACACGCTCATAAATTTAAAGAGATGTATTCAAAAATAGTGACAGCATAAATCAAATGGCTTCAACGCCGTGATAATAAACGACGTCCCACGCCGCTGTGCCGTCCACTAAACGTTATGTACAATCGTAAAACACTTAATAGTCACTTGTATCACACCACCAGCTCCTAAATATACTTTTTGTCTATTGTCTACGTTTCTATATTTATTGTCTAACGTTTGAGTTATTTAATTTGGAATTTTACGGTTGTTAAATTCTCTTTTTTACAGTTGTCCTTTGGCAATAAAAATCTTTATTTTCTTTTAAGTAGCTTGTTAGGAACTTAATAAAAATTTATCTCTCCACGAAATGTGCTCCAATTCTAAATTTTATGTTAAAAGCAGTAGTGTCTATTTTTTTATTTGTACTAGCATGCCTCCGTAAGTTTACTTCAAAAACAAGGATTACGTTCATAAGCTAGGGATGCACCAACAAAGTGTGTATAGACAATTGCGGGCCTTGCACTAGTTTCTCTAAAGATGCTTTGCGTAATATATTTAAAATGTATGTTATACGCATTGCCATATTAATACGCTGTAAGTTACTTGTTCCTTAAAAATCAAGTGGATGATTTCATACTCTCTTTTAGTTTAATCGGCCTTCTGAACAAATACTAATCTCAAACGTTAGACACTGTTGCCTTAGGCAGTGCCTCTAAATATGTTTTGTTTTATTTAACAGCTACCGGATTTCGCTTAAGGTAAACCCACACCTAAAGTAAAGTGAGGTAGTCGGTCAATATTTTGCTAAACATCACTTGAATCTTTGTGCAAATACGTAAACGTAAAGTGGACATATCCTCCTTATTCACACCGTAATCGCAGAAATAATAACATTTATCATACAAGTTAAATATTAATTGCAATAAAAGGATGATTACGAAATACATTCAACTTATCTCAAGCCACATACAGCATCAAGCACCAAATGAATTGACTTTATAAAGAAAACTTCCTTATAAGACAGCCTCATTTAAAGCCAGATGAATATTGTTCTCTTGATAATTACATCCCTCGTTTTGAGATGACTTTAGTAAGAATTCAGAAGTTGTTTCCTATAAAGGAGTCCCGCTACTGGTTTGGAGTGCCGCAAGGAACTGACTTGGCCCACGCGTGCTCCTTATATTCCACCTGATTTACGACGCTACATTCGGATAGGCGGTGCTCGTATAGTGTAGGAAATATTGATTGTAACCTATTTTAAAATATTTTATATAGGACTAGCATTATTTTATTGTCCAACTTAATTTATTTTATGAAGATTATTTAGTTCAACTTTATGACGTTTACAAAAGTTTGGAATCTAGTCATTTGAAGTTTAACTGAAAGTATGTCTATGGATACCGGTTCAGATACTAATAAAGACAAAAATATTATATTTTAATATATTATTTTTAATAAACCTATAAGATTAGCGCCACTTCATCACCGCTAAAACTAACAGTATCGATGAAAAAATGTTTTACTACTTCATTGAGTCCAACCGTCCAGTTAGACCGGTTCCTTATTACAAAGCAATATATCAAAATGCGAGGGAGGACATCTGTTAAGGCTGTGTGTGGTCTACAGGCTTACAGTGATAATTATTAAGTTGTTAAACCAAGATTTAAGTTGGTTCTGTAAGATAAGATCGTACCGCCTCAGGGTTTAATAGTAATTTTGTTCGGGATTTGCATTTCAGTCATGTTTATTGTTAGATCTTTATCCATTTCTAAATTTTATTTTAATGTTGAAAATTTGCTGTTTTTTATACAAATATGAATAAGGTCGATTTTTTATTTTAATGTCATTTTAATGAGGATGTAAAGCAGCATTTATTTTAATTTTGGTCGTATCATGTTGTCATCTCTAATATCCTGTCGTAAAATATAAGCGGCAAAAGAAATTCAAAAGTTTAAACTTAATTATTTCGAGAGAGGCCTAAATTATTATGCAAAATTATAATTTTATATTGATGAGACATTGATGAATTTTATATACAAAAAGACATAAATATGTATTTTGTATTAATTATGTGGGTCATTTTTTTTATTCCCAGTTAGTTTCAATGATGGTCTGACAGTTTGAATATTTTTGTCGTTTCTTTGGTATTGTTCGTCGTTGAGCTCCTTAAATCTGAGTTGAGCTACACGATTACTGACAAATGCTTGCACTGATTGAAATGGTCCACTTAAACCTGTGTGGGTCTTTATCCAAAAGGCCATTTCAGACACTAATCGACATGGTCCTTACATGATCTGACCAAGATTATGTGTGGACTTTATAAGAGACCCCAAATTTTGTTTCGCCATTTCTTCTTAGGGGTAGTCAGATAGGAAATGTCGACTCAATGTAGCTTATTTTTACTTATGTCGTGATTCCGATAACCTATTTACAGAAAAAACAATTTCCTTTCTTTTCAAATATGTTTACAATATAGACTGTTGTATTGTATACTAGACCTTTTGTTTGTTTTTTGGTGTAAGTACTTATACGTATGTGTCACATAAAATTACAATATGAATCTTAGAATCAATGTTGATTACAGGATAGTGATTCTTTCATAAAAGAAAATAAAAACATTTAATGTCAGCTTAAAGAACCATGTACAATAAGCAATAATCTGCCAAGATTATTGCCCATAGCGTTTCTAATTTTCTAGTATCGACACAAATCAATTCTCAACAAGTAATGACTCCACCATTTTCGACTTTATTACTTAAAAGTTATTTACTCTTTCTATTTTTATTGTTAAGTACTTACATATTTTTGTTTGCTGAAATACTATAAAATCCATGTCATAAACATTGACGTTCATAGAATATTCTATATTCTCAATCCTTACTCATGCAAAGGCGACTGCCTAAAGCTGTCACTAGTGTAAAGTTATGTCAGACACAGGGACACTCAAAATGCCTCCCATAAGTTTTACAGTCGCCATAAGGAACTGGACATTCCCTTTATCTCTGGCTAGACTGGTTGTGAGTGACTCATGAGGTACTTGATCATAAATTCGATGGAAAATTTTCCTTTCAATATTATCGTTAATGGTTTGCGAATTATGTTCGGTGACTTTGGCTATAGTGTTCCCTGTATTAATGTTTAGGGATTGTTTGAGAGCTGGGGTAAGTGCTTTCATGGGTTATGTTTTATTATATTAGGAATGTAAAAGATACATTTTATTTCCGGATTGTCTTTTATTGACATTTTTCATATTCCTAGTGTAGTCTATTGTGCACAAGGCTACACATCAAGCTATACATTTCCAGTATAAGCTGACCTCGCATTGTACGGAAAACCTATATGTACAATGCGAGATCAGCATAAACTGGAAATCTATAGCTTGATGTGTAGCCGTGTGTACTACTTAGAAATATTTGCATATTAAAAGGGCCAAATTTTTCAAGAGAGAAAAATTGGTTGTTTTGCTTCCTACTAAAATTAAAACCACATCAATCATGAAAAAAATATATGACAAAAATCTTCGCTAAAAGCTGCAATAATAATTTTAATTAACGCAACTAGACAAGTCTAGTTGTCTAACTAGACAAGTCATGTTAATTAAAATTGAAGTCAAGCTTCTTCGTCCCTCTACATTGTAACTACAATTTTTATAAATAAACAACGGTACAGTTTCATAAAATCCATGAAACATTTAAAACAGGACTTCCTTTAACAGTTATTCCTATAAAGTCCTATCTGTATTGTCAGTTAGTGACTTTCAACTTTCAATATTTGTAACAATTGTCAATTTTAAGTTAATCGAGAACCAGATTGTAACAGCTGTTTATCATATCGCACAAACGCCGGAGGGAAAGTATTATTTGTAGGTGTTATTTCGTGTCGATAAATAGGCTTCGAGTTGGCAATCAGTCGGTATAATAATGGCATTTGTCATCATGTGGCCAAAAGAAGTTTTCCGTTGTTTGAAGCAGTCCGCAGCTACCAAATCAGTAAGACGATCAGTAATTTTCCTACAATTATTTAATAGAAACAGTTAACCAAATATAACGGCTGTAAATAACGAAGCTGAAAGTCACTTGTTATTCCCATATTTTTGTGCAATGTTACACTGATGTACAAAATGCGTATTTAACGGCTATGTGATGGGTATTTTTACACCCTGTATAGGCTGGCCCAACATGGCTTCATGGCAATCAGAGCTGTGACCAACTCTATGTAAACTAGAGATGAGCAAAATAGAGATTTCTTGGAAGTGAATCTCCCAATACTGAAACGTTAACAACCAACATTTTAATCTATGAGTCAGCCATAAAGTCTAATAAAATCGATCCAGATTTATCAGAATATAAAGCTGAACAGTATCCCACATGCGAACGAACTACCGCACACTACACATTAAGATCTAGACAATGGCTAGGTCATTGGTTGTTTGACGTCCTAGTATGATAGCACTCTCTACCTGGATCTTAGAAACAAAGGATATGGCACGGGAGGGTTATAATTTTGCTCCGATTTATGCCTGAAAATAAATGAGATAATAGTATCTTATTAATTTTGGGTCATATAAAATAACTTAAGCATGGCCTGTTATAGACCAGGACAGGTATATAGGGCAAATCGATTGATAGCTATGAGTGACAAAGGCGATGATAGAGTCTAGGTTTTTTTAAGTTTAGCTTTGTAGATAATAATTTTAATAATATTATTTGCCTCATGCATTTATGTTAATGCCAAACACCGGTGACATGGCCAGCAACAAAATACTTTCAAACTGTAACTTTCTCATACTCCCAGTCCACTTCTCCAAATTCCAAAACTACTGCCTGTGTCACGCACACAAGATGATAAGGTGGTACAACTGGCAAAACCTTAGGATTTTTACTAGTCAAGTTCATAGAATTCCATAAGAAAATAGAGAAAATAAAGTTTCCTTAAGCACTTAAACTGATGTGCCATCGAATATTCAGAAGGAGTGTCAAGTCGTTTCCAAGATCAGAGACACAGAACGTAAAATACTACGCTTGCTCCGAACCGGTCGGGGATATGAACTGTATGGTAATGCTAATCTTTAGGGAGCCAGCCCACTAAACATGTTACACCCTACAGTTCTGATGTACCGTATTTGTTCTATATGCCTGGACGTTTATAGGCAATTGAAATGATTGTAAACCTAGTTTGAAAGATTCAATTAAGAATAATATTTATATTTCACCATTCACTTGGCAGAATGGACGGTACTTGCGTTTTGCTGGCTGTTTATCAAATTCATAGGAAAATGTAACTGGGTTTCTAGAAAAACTTCCGTGTAAACGCTAGATGCATTATCTTTGTCATTCTAGACGCATTCATCCGTTTAACGATTATGAGTCCAATTATAGTTGGTTTTTTTCACTTGTCGGTGTAGCAATCCTTATCCTACTCTATTCAATTTCAATTCTTTCCGCTGCTTATATACTTCTTTACATTTATTTCCTTTTATCCTTTAATTGATCCATTTCAATTCTCCACGTTTCGAGGTTTGTTCGGCCCTTAAATCTGCCATTGGAAAATTCTATTACGGAAAATATCATAATTTTATTGTAAAAAAACAATCATGTTTTCTTGGTTTCGTGTTAGTGTACAGCGATGTAAACATAGCCGCTATATATGTGATTTTTACGCGAGTCATGAATCACGGAGTAAGTGCGTAGGTACTATCCGTTCACTACTGCATAAACTTTACTATGGTAGTTAACTGTTAATGAGACGTCTGGTAAACTCATAATATTGTTTAATTGAAAGGGTAACTTTTTTTTTGAGTGCGGGATATCATCAAATGACTTCTCCCGCTCTGAACGGAAGGGCGTGTCAGACTTTTACTGACTAAAACCCACCCGTGTTCCTTAAGTTGCCTGTTGCCAAGGTCGGGGTATCCCTTTCGGAAGAAAGGGTTATCTTGGAATAAGATTTCTTTATATATAGAGTATACATCCATAAACCTTCCCAAGAGGGTAATCAAAAACTACAGAACGCCATACGCCAACGTATATAGAATAATATGTCATTAAATAAATAAATAATTTAAAAAATGAATCTAAATGGCAGTAGGCTCGCCCTCTATTACATGGGACTTAAACATAACTGGCGAAAGGTGGGCGTTCTGTATCTAAATGTCGAATCTAGCTTCAATTCCAGCAAAAAGCACCACAGAACGTGACATACAAATTAATTTTAGCCTATCCTATTATGGTAGAAGGCGTGAGCGATTCATTTAATTAATGATGACTATCAATATCAGTAAAAATCCGTTACGGATCGTACGATATGTCAATAAATAATACAATATTTGAAAGCAAAAACAATTAGGAAACGATGCAATAACATGGCTGGTCAACATCAATAGAATGTGTCCATTGCTTGACTATAAGAACAACAAATATGTACTTTTCGTCAGAAATGAGCAATGGATGGGTTTCTACAAATTTGTTTCGGTTTGGCGGGATTATTGGGGCTTTTGAGCGCTACAAATAAAGAAATACGATCGTAAAATTAATCATTTGTATATTCATTCATTTCGAACTTTACAAAATCTCTTTTAGGTAATCAATTAGGCAACCATAATGACAGATTTACATATTAATCATTAATTAAAATACAATCAAGTATTCGTCCGACATCCTTTCGTTCGTAGCGATGCGTCTAAACTGTATTATTTCCTTACTTTACGCACATTCGAATTATTAAGCTTATCAATATTCTCATAAAATTCTTAAGAGGTTTTAGAAACAAAAATGTCCCCGGAATCCTAAACCATAACCAGCGACATTTTAACGGCCCCGGGCCAATAAAATTTTGTTTGCCATCGAACGACCGAAGCTGATTGGGCGACAGATTACTTAGTTATCAATAAATATTTATTGGGTTTATGTCTTTATTTGACAAATCTTACAAATTGTGGTCAATGTTTCGTATAATCCGCATCGTAAACGCGCACGGTTGGGCTAGACGGGCATTTGGTATGTAAATGTATGATCTACCTACCTACTTCTGATACAATATTGGACAAAAGGTTGGGTGGCAACAGGCTGTTGAATATTATTGCTGCTCTAAACAAAGCCCACGTCACGCTTCAATATTTGAATGTCGTTTGACCGCCATTGAGAAGAAAGTCTGATGAACCAAATTCTTCACAAATCACAACGGATTCTGAAGTTACCAAAAACAAAAAGTGCATTGCAAAACTTTTGCATTTGTTTTTCACGAAAAACTAGATTTTGAACAAACTATAAATATATAATCTAGTGTTGCCCAAATTCAGTCTTGGTCTTGCAGTCTTGGTCTTGTTCTTGCGTTTTTGCAAGACCAAGACCAAGAACAAGACCGCGTATTTTTAGCAAGACCAAGACCAAGACTGACCGTGCAAGACTTGAGCAAGAACAAGACATAGCCTGCAAGACTCTTGCGTCTTGCAGCTAGGACTTAGCGCTATTTCACTGAGTAGTTAGGTGTAACAGTTCGGTGTATAGGTAGGTACGCTTAGGAATTCTATGAGACGCAAAAAACTGTATCAAAGAATATGAAAAACTGGACCTATGCGCATTACGACTAATACCATAAACATAACGAATAAAAAAATATCTATTAAAATCAAACTGAGTGCATGCATAGTTATGTTTTAACCATCGGCACTTTGATAATGCGGCATCAAAGGTTTTGTACTTACTTCTCAAAGAAATTTGCCGCTTTTCGGAAGTACATGGTTATGATACACGCGCCGGCGGCTTCTTTTGAAATCTAAAACAATCGTTGCCGCCACGCCGAAATCATAACATTTGTGACACTATTTGATTGCCGCCATAGGGCGTAGGTATACTCATGCAAAATAATTTCGAATTTTTTGAAGAGTACCTACAGGTGTTCCAAAGAATAAATAAGTTTCAGAGTGCTTAGAATGAAAATGAATACATTATACTGATCACGCAAGTAGTATTATGATTAGGATAAAATGGTAAGGATAGGTAGTAGATGTCATATTAATTCATTCTAGTAAGTATATATTATAATATTGATTACTTATATGGTTTTAAACTAATTACTTAGGTACTATTATTGTACATTTAGTCATTATATTTCTTAAGTTTTTACAAGAAAAAATAGCAAAAAAGTGTTCAAATATCACCCGTTTAATAAATATTGTAGCCACTTTTAAATATACTTGAAACGTGTAAAAAAATTCTACAAAACTAATAAAATAATATAAAAAGCGTAGGTACTTACCTACTAATAAAATAAAAAGCCTGCGATAAGAGTTTTGTATTACTTACCAGCCCGAATATCTCTGAGAGAGATGATGAGAGTAAGTATTTACTAGCTGTGCCCGCGACTTCGTCCACGAGGAATAGTAACTTTGGAGGTATAGTGACGTTCAGGACTTATTTATTTATTTTAAAACTTCTGTCATCAAACATACAAACGAACTCTTCAGCTTTATAATATTAGTATAGATATACGCCAAAACATTCACTTATATGTAAAGAATAGTGATTGGCACTAATTCTATTTTATTCACGCGTCGCGTCTGTACAAGTAGGTAATATTTAGTGTGTGTTTGTACGCCGCACGCGGCATTGTTTGATTTGCGGCGGCATCCTTTTCATAGAGCCGGCACGTGGCGAGGCGGCGCGGTAGAAAGCAAGGAAACGTACTATAAATAAAGGAATTATTTTAATTCCAGTCATTTCCAATTGAGCTGTGCTTCGAGTCTAACTTAATAATTGTTTTTACTAATTCTCGTTGTTTTCTAAAAACGTATCACGTGTACAATTTAATATGAGTGACGAAGATTCAAATTATTCTAGTCCGAGTAACGAGAGTTTGAGTCACAGATCTAAAAGACCCAAAAGTAAATTTGAGGAGTTTTTCGAAATAATTCATGCATCCCAAACTGCCTTCTGTAAATTGTGCCAACATAAAAAGATTGAAATAAAAATGAAAAACAGAAACACTTCAGGCTTAAGGAAACATCTAATATCTTTCCACAAAAAGGAATCAGAAATATTTCTTCCTGTTAAACCAAAATTAAGTGGAGATATCACAAGCTTTTTAGTAACCGCTGGAAGAAGTGGACAGGTAAGAATATTTTTTTAACAGTTAAAAGAATTTTAACTCCGCGTAGCTATTCATGCGATACTTTCAAAAACGCCATTAACTTACGTAAGTATTTTTGAGTTAGTGGTGTTTTCATCTAGGGGTGCGACATATTAAGTATATAATTATCATCTTAAATATTTTTTATAAACACCCATATTTTCATTTAATCGGCCAGTAACAACTAAGTACTTTATTTTGGTAAATTACAGTACAGTGCAACCTTAATATAACAAATATCAATTTAACGATTTTCTCGATTTAACAACAACAAACCTCCTCCTCTTATACGCTCAAACCTAGTATGTTTTAAATAATAACACAAGATTTATTGTTTTGTTTCAGTCGGAAAACAGCAGTGACAACATCACGACAGCTACAGTTGATTGGGTGGTGAAAAAATATCTTCCCTTCTCATTTTTCGATGACGAAGCTACACAAGTATATTTTCGACGTATTTGCCCTAATATGGTGTTTCCTAAAAGGTCTACACTTAGAAGGAAAGTCAAAGAGCGATTTGAAGAGCTCCAATTGAATCTCAAGGAACGACTTCAACAATTATCATCTAAAATGTCTTTTACCATTGATGGGTGGACGTCAATTGCTGGTAGGAGTTACTACGGGGTTACTATTCATTATATAGACAACGAATGGAAGTATCAATCTGTAGTTCTTGATTTTATACCATCACGCGGTCGACATACTGGGGAAGATATTGCAACGATTTTCCATGAATGTTTATTGGAATATGGCATAATTGATAAAATACAAGGTATCACGGTCGACAACGCAACTGCAAATACCAAATTTATGTATGAACTGGGCAAACAGCTGCCGCCACACTTTGATTCAGACAATCAACATTTCCGGTGCTTTGCTCACATTTTAAACCTTGGTGTACAAGATTTATTAAAGACCTTAGCATTACACTGTGAGTCTGACACTAACGCGCAAGATCAGCAGTACGAAGACTATGCAGACGAAACTGAGGATGAGGAAGATGAAGAATCTGCACCAAATATTGCTGACTCGCGTACATCTGTAACAAAGTTACGCAGTATTTCCAGTAAAATAAAAAGAAGTGAGATAGTGAAGAAGAAGTTTCAGTCTGCTTGTGAAGCAGCTGGCGTGCCATCAAATCTAAATGCCATTCTTGACTGTCCAACGAGATGGAATTCCACACATGATATGATTGGATTTGGTTTAAAAGTGAGAGCGGGCATTGACATATTGTGCAGTTCTGTCACCGAATTAAATGATTTTCAAATCACAGCTAATGAATGGCAGGTACTCGAAAAATTACATAAATTTCTAATAAACTTTAAACTTTTAAGTACAAAACTTGGTGGAGACAAATATGTTACATTACCGCTAGTCATTGTATCATTCAATCTCTTGCTAGATAAAATTGAATCCATGGTAAAACAGTTAGATGAGAAACCTAATCGATCTGAAGTGGATGAAAGGCTCATTCTAGCTTTCCAAGCAGCTCGAGACAAAATGCTTAAACATTACAAGAAGAGCAACTGGATTTATTGTACTTCTTTAATTTTAGACCCAAGGCATAAGGCTCAGACTTTTGACCTGACAATGTGGGGGAAGCAACTTAAAACAGAAAGTCTGCGCAAGTTCAATGAACTTTATGAAGAATATAAAAGTCTACACTCACTGAACAAATCTCTGGAATTACCAGAAAAAGAAAATAAAGTATGTGATGAAGATGAAGACGTAATAGACTTTGATAAACTCTATGAATGTCCCTCGACGTCATCTGGATCTTGTCTTCAAGGCTTAGTGATAGACGAGTTGGAGGAGTACCTGAGAAAACCAAGAACTGCCAGCTCGGAAGACATTTTAGATTGGTGGAGGACGCATGAGACAGAGTATCCGATTTTATCGAAAATGGCCCGTGATTTTCTCTCAATACCTGCAACTTCAGTACCTGCTGAGAGGTTATTTTCTAAAGCATCATTAGTAATTAGAAAACATAGAAATAGGTTAAGTGATGAGTCAGCCAGATGGTTACTTTGTATTAATTCTTGGTCAAAAAAATTGATATAAAGTATCATAACCTAATGATAAAGCTGTTGATTTGTGTTGTATTTTATTTTTTATTCAAATAAATGATAAATCGTAAAACTCTTTTATTAAATTTCTTATAAGTTGAGGGTTCAATCTCTTTCTAGACCGATAAGTATTGTTCTTTAAAATACAGTCAAGTTATTGTAATTAATTTGTTTTTTTACATGTTTTAGCAAATGTAAGCTTATAAATCATAAATGTTTATTAAGAAACAGTTACTTCCATGGAAAACGACATATAGGTCAGTTGATTTTTCGAATTTCTTATCAAATCTTCAGTTATTTATTAATCTGCTTGATCTTTACTATGGCTATGTTAATTCAAGCTCACAATGTTCCAATTCTAATACGTTTTTCTAAGATTTAAAGTAAACTTTAATAAATAGTAATAGACTAATAGGTAATTGCAAGACTTGCAAGACTCTTGCTGCAAGACCAAGACCAAGACCAAGACTGGGAGCGCAAGACCAAGACCAAGACCAAGACCAGGTGTATTGGCGCAAGACCAAGACCAAGACTGGCTAAGTCTCGTCTTGTTCTTGCATTTGGGCAACACTAATATAATCCACACACAAACACACCCGATACAACATAGCTAACCATACAACATGACCTGTCTAGTCTCCACTGTGGAATTCTGACCCCGAGCCAGTATGGGGCTCACTGGTAAATAATTTTGTAACCTAGCTATAGGTCATATTTTAAACTACTCATGTCGTCTCAAGTAGGTGTTAACCTGTTAACTTGCTTACTATATTACCTGGAAAATAAGTTATTTTCTATTTCTATTTTTTATATAGTTTGAGCTAGGATAATGTCAAGCATATGGTACATACTATACGCCTTTATTCCAGTAAATACTTCCTTCCCGCACCCAGACATTAAATACAAACTTTTCCTATACATAACTGCAAAATTCCACCAGCAAAACAAAGCAAACGGAACATTTTCAATTATGCCAAGAATTCGCCTATCAAAAAATCGTAAAGCGCTGGTCAATGATGATAAATCTCGCTTTTTCTCACACTTTACGTCGCGAACGTCACCATGCAGCCGTAAACTTGTCCCAACACGACCTTATATGGTGTCCAATCTATCAAAAAACCGGACTATCTAAGGAAATGCTTTCAATGTGTAAATCATACGGAATTCTGTCGTAAAAGTTTTACGAAGCGAATCTTGTGTTATTTTGATGGGCGTGCGAATAGGAATATTTTTTATTGATCCTTGAACGATAAATACGTGGGAAATTTTCGACTAATGTAAGTGATTTTGCATGACTATTAATATACCTATCTACCAACGAATACTTTTAGTATGTCGAATAATAATAGCCATTATATTGGCATATAAGATCTATGGGTTGTATGCCCGCTTTATTCTGACACATTGTCTCGTGAATTTCCACATAAAAAACGCCCCCGAATACGTAATTAAAAACCACTAATTTCTTAATTTGTCGGAATACGACTATTCAATTAAATCAACTCCAACTTTGTGCCACCTGAGAAGTTAACAAACCAGCTAAAGCCAGCAGATAACCGCTTCCACACTGACACAGCCGTAAACTGAGATCGTCTAAGCATTGCTACATAAAATCACAAACGAGATAATCATATGAAAATGGAGTATCTGTGGCGCCTGCGTCTTGGACGTGAAATAGTCTCTGGTATTTATTTGACATCTAGCCTTAACGACTAGTACCTACCTAGAATTGAATCAACTGGAATTGTCAACTGCTTATTCCTGGTTCCTAAGTAACGAAAGGTCGAGAATAATTCTAACGTCATGCACCAGCAAGTTGATTTGTCCCATTATTTTATTTGAGTTTATTTTGACTTTATTGCTTTCTAAGCAGTAGGTACTAAAGTTTGAAACATGATATTTAACGCAAAGAAAAGTGAATGGAATTGCTATAAGTACAGTAATAATATCATCAAGCAGATTCTCTTCACCGTTTTCTCCAGGTTCAATACTTTAAAGATTTATTATTATAGAAGTAGTAGTAATTGTATACACATCTGATGCCTGCATTGTCTGCTAGCAGTTCATTTATACTGACTCTGTTATCTCTGATTCTCTCGCGGATACAATAGCATAGGATAAAAATAAAGATTTTTACGACAATCTAACGAGGTGACTGACACGGGGCGTCACATATTACTGTAAATCACATATTTTATTGTTATTTCTTAGTTTTGACTCCTGTTCTGTTGTCGTCTGCAAGCTTTTGCGGTATTTTTGGATTATCTACGAGAGTAAACGAAAGTGTGTGGTGGTCATAACATTCTGGTTTGTGTAACATATTTTGCATTATATTTTATATATTGACTATCTTGTTATTTCAGTCATAACATTTTATAATGCCTAGTTATAACAGTAACAATAAGATCAGTTAATTATTTTGTTTGAAATGATAATAATCTGAGCATTTTATTCGGATAACAATATTGGAAGATGGCTTTACTTCATACTTTATTAAATTGATTTCGGTAAAAGTGCAAATGGGTGATAGGAAAAAGCGTATAATTGTAATTTAAGGCGATGTCAAGTTATGCCGTGTCATAAATTAACCGAGTAAACTATTGTCATTGGTAAAAAACACAAAAAAAATACACTTTCTAAAGAATATCCATTCAAAATTAACAGTGCTTCAACCTACCACTTGACTAGAATGAACAAGTCTATTGTTGCAATAGATTAGCAAACCGCCATGACACTTGACGGAGTTCAAAACCATTTCAGCAAAGAATCTGATGATCCTTCATAACAAAGGACTCATTTTTTTAATTTCAAATAAACTAATCACGGGGACTTTTGAAATGCCAAGGTATCGGTCGTTCAGAAAGATGTCCCTATGGAGAAGAATAGGCAAGAAACTGATTATGGAAGAAAAAAAATCATGTGACAACAGCGTGTTAGATCTCAAACTCAAATAAAGCATTAGTAACAGCTAATCCATCTCCTTACAACAATGATAACCCGAATGATTCAGTTGATGGTAAGCTCATCTAAGTATGCGAGATAAATCCTGGACTTAACACTTTAATGCAGTTTTACAAAGCAAACTCCTTGATCCGCAGCCTACTTCCAGGTTCCGTTTTATATGAAGAATAATGGATAGCTTTAGTCGCTGATAGTAAACAATTGTGATATTGTTTTGATAAAATGTATTGAAAAATCAAGATGGCGGCGTTTATTCTGATTTTGGCTACACGAAACAAAATCCTTGCTATACATTAAAGTGGCTTTTCATGTCTGCCCGTGTGACAGAGTTGTGCTCCTAAATTCTGAAAGGGATTATGATGCGATTTTCATCATCATTTACAGAATTTATTCCAAAAGGTTTATGTTTATCATACATTTAATTGTATTAATATATTTAATTGTATTAATATATTTAATTGTATTAATATATTTAATTGTATTAATATATTTAATTGTATTAATATATTTAATACAAATAAATAGTGAAGTTAATAATCAGCAAGGCAAATTAGTGGTCAATAGTCAGTTGGTCCAGTCGTTAAGACCGTAAGAATCAAGGGTGGGACGCTAGATTCAACAAGTGGCTTTTCTTGTTGAAGTGACTGTTGACCTCCTCTTTCAGTCAGATTGACTCTGATTACACTGATCTATGTATTTGATAGAAGTACGTGGCCTTCTTTATCATTATTTATTTCACGTTTACCTACTACTATACTATTACTTATTGCTTTAAATTATTCTGGCTGTAACTTAGTAACTGATTTTTGCGTTATATATTTTTCTCCCAACAAACCTTTTTCTCTTCCTAATTCTAAATTTTACCTGTTTTAATTACGGGCAATGATAATACGGTTTTCAAACCTGGTTCATTCGAATCCATGAATTGAAACATAATACCACAAAAATATATAATGACTTAATTACATATTCAAAAAAGTTATATATCACGTAAATTACACTCTAATCGCCTTATCAAATAAAATTTCGGGTGACATTCTCTATCTAAGATGGGATCTGAAAAAATCTGCGATAATATATGATACCTACCTAATAGTGCATCATAAAATGGTCATAGTTAGCGGCATTTTATGAATAATTCTCATAAGATTATTATTTATTCATAGAGCTAGCTACTCACAAAAATATGTTTGTTTGCATTATAAGTCACTTTTACGATTCTTATGGCTGGTGTATTTAATGGGTTTTATAACTCGTTGGAATGATGAGTTGACACACACTTCATGTTTATGCACCAATTAATAGCATGAGAAAATGAATACCTTAATATACATTATAGATAAAAGAAAAGATTTGATCATTCATATTCCTGATCTGCTATATTACCTTCTTAAATCTAACTTCACAACCTTCACCTTGATTTACGCTTATATTCTTAGAAGTTTTTGGAAAACGTTCTCGACTTTGGCGCAACCTCACTAGGATATACATCCAAGAAAAACACAAGACGTTGTAATTATATCGCTGATCGAGTAGTATTCTCACATCTGAACGACTCATTAAACTTTTTGCTAAACAATCATTAAAAATAATATAATTCACAAAACACCACGATTTAATTCCATGTTAGTTTTAATGAGAATCCTAACATGGACTAAGAAGAGCATGCTGTACGAAATTCAAAAGAAGTGAACGTCCAACAGTTGAAAATGGGGCAGAAGAGCGAATCCAACTCGTAACTGCCCGTAATTGCCCGTAGCAACACAAGCAACATGGGCTAAAAGAACTAGTAAAACAGATCTTTTTATCAGTCGAAATGCCTGTCTTTGCTAGTATCGAGTTTTACGACAATTTTATGATACAGATAAATTCGGTTAAACCGGGCGTTTGTACAAATTAGAACTTTGATATAAAATGTCAATGAACCGACATACTTAAATAATTAATTACATAGTTTTTTTAATTGCGTGTTAGTTTTGTAATAAAATTTAATGAGGTCAATTGATTCTGTATACAGTCTTGGGTATTTATGATCGCCTACATGGAGTGTCTAACATTTGTAATACGCTTCTCAATAATCCTAACTGACAGCTAAAGGATATGATTGCTGTTATTAAGCTCAATAATGTCTGTTTATTATGATTAAAACTATAAACAATAATTGTTATAACACTCTTGTCTTGAGTAGTTTTGAATAATTTATGAAGTGTGTTCGTAAATAAATAACAATAATTAGGTTAATTTTAAGTCTCATTGTCTGTATCCGTTTTATTTCTAGGCATGCTTTGTTTAAATTTCGGAATCACATAAATCAATACCCCGGATTGTTTTTTCTTTATACCAATTTTGTCATCAAGCTTTTCAGGTTATTTCAAACAATTTATTATCAATTCGTCTTAAAAAAATTATGGCGCAATTATTACTGCGTCGCTCGTACTCAATAAATACTTCCTTAATGTCTAAATTTCAAAAGTCAGAACAAATTGGAGTAAAGAATAATCGTCGATAATAACCCGCCATTCAACTTACTTCAAAAGAAAGTGAATGTTGGATTTTTAACCATTCAGCAGAGTGCAGAACGTTTTGTAACCTCATACTGAGTTCATTCACTTCAGACCCTTAGGCTATCCACAAACTGACTATTAGTACTCCTCAATTTATGATTACCGAAATCCTTCGCGACCACGACGTGTGAGACCGCCTTGCGTATACAGCAAAAGAAAATTAGACTGAACGTACCAACTACAAAATTGAACCTTAAATTCAAGCATCAGAATTCAATATAGATCTAAAAAGAGCTAAATTGGAATACCGGCAAGTGATAAAGGATCCCAAAATGATGAATTTACATAAGCAAGTTCAAAGAATAATGAATCTAATTTAAATGGAATTAAAGAAGACATCCTTTTGATTGCATTGGAGGAGAGAATCGCCAAAAATCCTGATATCTCAATCGGTATCGATTATTCTCGCGAAATTTATGAGCATATAACTACCAAGATCGGTGTTTGTTAAACTTTTAACTGCGCTCTTGTTTAGCGATTGTTCGTTTTGCGAAGGTAAATACATCTCTGCACGTCCGGGCTATCGATCAGCATTGTCTTATTGCTTTTGTTTTAAATCTGGATGGTCCTCCATTATTTCAGTGCTTGCTTTGAGTCTTTATATATATTTAGGGTTTGATCTTGACGTATGCTGATGTATTATTATTTTCTTTTGGGACTTTATCATCCAAATTAATGTGTCACTTATTTTTATTTGTGAACTCAATTTGCGCTGTGTGGTCGTTAAAACTACCTTTCAACTTCGGTTTTGCATTTGCAAACGTAGTAATTTTGAAAAGGTTTTCCACGAATTGACTGTGGCGATAAATAGAGAAGGTTCATTCAGAAGCGGACATTAACGGGCTAATATTATGACGTTTCCTGCATTCAGGGAGTAGTCTATAAGTTAGAAGCATCGCAATAAGGTGTGTTAGACAATTTTATTACTCATTTGGCTCAAAGCTCACAATATTTATGTAACCAGTGGTAACATTTAGCATCTAATTAAATTCATCAAGTTCGTTATTAACGATGCAATAAATATAAACAAGTTCATTATTTATACTATCTTGTGTATCCGCCGCGCCTGCGCAATGAACATTGTTTAATGTTTTGCAATTAAAGTTTTGCTGGATTATCAGGTAATTGTTTGCGTCTTACTAATCAGCATCTCCACATAAGTTATTAATGAGATACTGAAAGTTATTATTTAAAAGTTTATCTAGGGCCAGATGTTATCTAAATCTAGAATCTAATACCGTATGAATTTATTCCGAACATAGAAAGCGTTTTAGGCGAATATTATTCGTTAATTGTTATATAAACTGTTATAAAATAGACAAATCCAAAAACAACACTTTTCCTCTAAAAAGTTGTTATGTTAAAGAATTAAAACGGCTTGGCAAATCCGTGGGAAGTGAACAGTTGGTCTGCCAATAATATTATCAGTAGGGAAGCATTTAATGGTGACCCCCGTGGTCTTAAAGCCATCGAATGTTTTAGTTGACGATGTTATATTTCCCGCACCACGAAATCAATAAAACAGTTGATCATAAAATCTAAATTGGCGTTGTAGAAATAAAAGTACAGGTAGCTGATAGTTAAAGAAGTCAAACAAGCACTGGTGATAAACAAAACCATTTACTTGAGTATAAAACTGCTATACATGAAAGAGACGATGTCGCAGAAGCTAATAAAAATGAAGATGCTGATACATTACCCAGAGTGTATGATGTGGTTTTAGCGAAAAGGATCGACGTGTTAAGTGAGAGCAATTTTAACATCAATATAAGCTTCCAACGTGCAATAGCATCGATAGTTGATGATATGTTAGGTTCAAAGATCACAGGTGTTTATAACACAGTGTGAATGTATCCATGTACTCACTACTATTTACAGAGAACATTTAGCTCCCCCGGGAGCAATAAGGGGAGAGGAAGAAACTTTACTTCCTTTTAGAGATATCTTAGATGAAGAAATTGAGCTACATATTATAATCTTCTTACAACATAATCTTATGTCGAAAATCAATGTTTAAGCATCCGAATTTATTGCTTTGAAGTCAAGAATAATCAATTGAAAGCGAAGAACTTAGTTTGCATCATTATGTATACGATTTAAATGTAGGTAGGCGTCACGACAAAATTACTCCAATAAACATAAGAATGAAATTGGAGTAAGTAATAATGGAACAATATACGGCGATAGACCATTTTAATAGACCATTTGGATTGATTTATTCTAATAAAAGTTATGTTTGGTAGTAATAAAGGTCTTCGAAATGTGATAATGGTAAAAACTTTGTTGCATAAGCAAGTGTGCACGCTTTTCTGTTAGAAGATAGCGTTTTTGACTACATCGAAATAAATGATGGGCTTTTGTGATTCTGCTAAAACAACTTTAGATAATTGTAAGGGTTTGCGAAAAAACATAATTATTTATTAACTACTAATTTATATGAGGAAACATAATAATTTGGCTATACACATATTATACAGACGACACTTTTTTGCACGGCGGTAAGCACAAACTACAAAACACCACCTGCTACAATCTTTACATACTTATTGGTTTGCAATGGGTTTCGCAGATGTTAAAATAAAATTTAATGACCAATAAAATGTTAATCCCAATCAGATCATTATGTAAAATAATACATTAGAAGGGTACCTGCTATAAAAGTTTATGATCATGTAGAACAATGTAAAGCTAATAATTACCTACATCTGATAGTTTATTATTTTAGCTAATGATATTCAAACCAATGCAAAGTAAAATGTTTGTATGTGCATATATTTAGAAAGGCTTATCATTGAGATGACCTGATGTTATCTCAAGTTTGATTACGACCGGTCGTCTAGATTCATTAGTGTTTTAGTTATTTTTCTTAGATTGAGGTATAGTCTCATTGCTAGCAGAAAATTGCCCTTGTTTTATTTCAATACAGTTCAAATCATATGTACGTTTGTCATTTTAGTGAGATTCAAGTAAACTATTACAATGAGCTCATAAGTAGCAGCTGAATACATGCCACATGCATGATGCATGCGTGCCATTTGAATATGTAACGAATTAGGAAACCCGGACCAAAAACGTTAGTAGAGCTGTAAACTTTAAAATTATAAAATCTGTAGAACTTAGAATTTACTACTGAAATTGGAATTACTGTGGAATTATTTAGGAAAATACTAGTCGAAACGAAAATAACAAATAAATTCTACATGACATATGTTTCCAAGTCAGGTACAATGAAAAATTACTGGCTGTAGCAAAACTACAAGCACAGTAGTAAATCTCAGCTGTTTCTTTACGACTTGCGTAGGTCGTACGTACACCAGAAACAACCCATTAAAATCTCCATCGTCTTGATCAAATTGTATTCTAGACAAATTCCTGGAATCTCTCTTTACATGCGTCAACTAGTCATGCGCTAATGCATAATCATAATGTAGGTCGAATGTGTAGTCGGTAGACATTCAATAAAATGATCTTTCTAGCCTTTCTCCAACTACTTCGGGGTCGGTTACCTCTTTATCCAGATGCAGTTTGCCTATCAATATAGGACATAGATTGTCTGACATCTCTCCACAATCCAATATTACTGGGAAATAACAATATTATAAAATTTTATCAGGAACTACTTAGAACGGCTGCACTGGATTTGACCAAATTTTGTCGTGTTGTCTGAGACTGCATTAGACTGAGTTGATTTATTGATTGATGGTGTAAGCTATAATATAATACCAACATATTTTGTCTGATTACAGTTTTTACCTACATACTATATACAAAATAAATTGTTCTTAATCTCCGTCACTTGCACCCCACTCACTACGTAAAACGCGGCGCCAAGTGTGGTCATTATGAATGAGCGGACTAAATAAAAGGAAATGATAAACTTTATTATATATTCAAATTCACCAAACGGGATCCACTCGACGTTATTTTCCTCTACAATACAATAATTAACTTAATTAAGTAGACTACCAACTGTTTGTATCGTGACATTTCTGTAGTAATTAAAATATTGTATTTCTTTTTCATTAATAAATGAAATTGTTTATGTGACAAAAATACGGGTTTTTGGAGTAAGTTTTGGTATTCATTTGAATGTTATTTTTTTAATAATTATGTTTTTTACTAGACTAGGTCAAATGAAGGGCGGTTAGATCCTGGATCTTTGACTGAAGGCTTTCCAAAATTGTTGTATTCTGATTTTAGACAGTTTGCAAGATTTTTGTAAGCTAAGCTACGTTTTTATTGTGTTAATATATATAAATCTTTACTTCGTATTTATTTCCCTTCTATGTTTTTTTTTTCCCAACTACTTAATAGGTATTCAACAGGAATTCAAATATTATTTTTGACGTCAAGGTTTTCACACATTCTTTTCGAGTATTTTTGATGATAATTATAAAAAAAAAAAAATTAATAGTTAATAATCCGAGAAATGAAAGGAATCTTAATGTTGCCAACCCTAGCACTAACAGAAGCTTTCGAACCAAAAATAAAGTCATTTAGAAGTTATCAATGTCTATCAACGGTCATCAAACCAAATTAGACAGAGACAAACGACACCCAAACGATCCTTTGACACAATTCTTTCAACTCTTTAATTCTCTGCTGCAAAATCTTCAACTTTATTTCCAAAGCCATAAGACAGTATAAATTAAGAGTCTTTAAGAATGTCAATCTTTATTGAGATTTCCCAAAAATGTTTGAAGGAACACTTCATTGAAGTGTGGTTAATATAGGATTGAGAAGAGAATGATTTTCGAATGTTTTTGTATGGTGACCACGAAATAGACGTCTCTAGAGATAAGAGTGTTACAATTTGTTGTTTTAGGGGTACTTATATCTTTACTTATCTTTTCCTTAATTTTGATTAATTCTTAAAGTTCGCCAAAATGCCGTTTTTTAATATATATTTTTTTCTGTTAGAACCTACTACGCTATGGTTGCCTCTTTATCGGAATCCTTAAGTCTCTGAAGTTCATCTCTTGGGTGTTCTAAAAATAATTCGATAGTCTTATCCACTTACTTCTCAGATTGTTACCCTTTCTATCGCCTATCGTTCAATATCAGTAAATCAGCGACTGCGGGAGCATAACGAGCCAGTCTGAAGCCACTTATTTCACCACGTTGAGTTTATTAACTAGACATTAGTTAGTAATTGACTGGCGAAGGAATTTGTTGAAGGAAGTCTTTAGTTTTAACTACTTATGCTATTATTAGACTATCCGAGATTAGCAGACTAGAGACTTTATCTGATTCTTTTATTCTATTGTTTTCTGATAACACAAGTCACCGCACAAGTCACCTTCAGGTTAAGTTACGCTTGCCGGGGCTGGTTGGGTTGCCATCTGTACATACCGAGACTCCTCCGTGCTTCGGAAAGCACGTTAAGCTATTGGTCCCGGCTGTCATTCGTGGATCTTTGTCATCAGATGCACGAAAGTCTGACCAACCAGTTTTATTAAAGAGTATCGTATTACTCAGTAGGAGGTGGAGGTGGAGGTTCGATAGGCAGGCATTCCCTGTAAGAGGCTGGTATTCAGCTGCATCCGGTTAGACTGGAAGCCGAACCCAAAAAGTGGGGAAAAAGCTACGCGGAAGATGAGTTACAATTAGTTCGCCAATCGTCACTAACTGTTAATTATAGAGCAAATTCAACGCAAATATTAAAACATGTTGCTACATTTGTTTTATGATGTCGCTGGGTAATAATTTTTGTTCCAGTGTAAAATAAGTTTGTAAAAACAAAGTAATTGCGTGAGATAGAAGTAAATATTCAAACTAATTTCATCACAGCACCGGTCTATAGTTAGGTAGGAATATTAAATTTTAACGAGCGTGTCCCATTCAACAAATGGTTTGTAGCTTTTAGAGTTCGTCAACGTATTTAAAAACACTTAAGCCGTAGAATAATTACCACTTCAATGTAGAAGTTTGAAGAATTTTATTTTTGTAGCTCGCCTGATGGAAACACTCGGTATATACCAGTCTAAAATCATCTAGATGCATACGGCGGAGAATTCAGGGTAGTGATATTAACGGTCAAACATGAAACTTGACATAGAATGAGAGATGTATTTCTATGGGAGGAATAGGTCAGTACCCTACAATGAACTGTTTTAATTTAAAAATTATAGTGTCTCTTCTTTATTCTTTATCTCCTTAGCTCAACGGAAATAAAGAAGAGACACTATATTTTTACTACTACACTATAAGCATTAAAACAAAGTCATACCTATTTGTAGTTAAGGGGGCAGCTTGCCTTGTTCATGCTTTAGATGATTTCTGCCGCACGTCATATGGAAAGTAGAACATTATTTATTTCTAATAATTATATCGAATCTGTACGCGATATGTTAAAAATTCGGATCAATATACGGAATCAACCCAAAAATTCGTCTACCTACGTTCCCCATGCTTATAAAATAAACGGATTTTATAATAATATCCTAACTACTAGTATCGCTCATATATCACCCGAATCACAGAAGATCAAAGACAAGCGTTTGTCATTGTACGCTAGTAGGGGACGCCCGCGCCGGTGATTAACCAAAATAAATAACATATCAATGTTGTCTGGCGAAGAAAATAGCACTTCTAATTCGTCTGGGAGACAGTATTAAAAAATTATGAGGTAATTCGGCTGAAAATGTTATCACGTCTGGCTTAAGTCTTGAGAACTCTATCATGTAAAGGGATGAATTAAATATGAATAAATTGATATTTAGTGATGAATTATTTATGATATTAAAAACCCTGAATAAATGAAATGCCATGAACACTACATATTATTACCCCCTATAGTAGGGACTATTGAAAATATATTATGAACTACATAACTAGGATCCAAAGAAAAAACAAGGGATATTCATTTGAGTATTAGGTGAGTTTAGTTTTATTCAAAACTTGCAAAAATATGCTACCTTGAATTCCAAACACTGCATCATTTGGAATAAAAGACGAACACGAAAACATACTTCAATGATAATAGTAAATTCTTGTAAAGTCACGAAGTTGCCTTAGTAAAAGCGACTTTGATGAATGTGATCCAGCACTCGAGAGTAAAGGTCAAAAAAAAGGTCAACGTTACTAACATATTTCAAAATTAGTGCGATGTTTCCGATTCAACTGCACTAAAAGCAAGATAAACAATTTTATCTCCCTCTTTCTGGTTTTTCATCCTCGATTAGCATTCCTTAACTAGTAATAAACTCATTAGTAAATGTACTTGTTTAATGACAAAATCATAGCAGGATAGCGAAGTTTCCCAAAAGGTTTCACAGGTCAGGTGGCAGACATTTCACGTAAAATTGAAGACTTGATAACCAAGATAATCAATAAACATATTACTTGCTTAGGACCTAATTAGCTTGGTAAAAGCCTACCGCTCTTTGAAAAAAAAAAAAAAGATCCTAATAAATTAATATAAACCTACTTAGACAAAGATGATGAAGTAAAACATAGAATTTGTGTAATCGTGGTGTGTCATGCTCATGCTGTAAGTTCAAATACTTACATACCTATCCTTTCCTTCATTTCAGCTTTGATTTAATCTGAAAAGAACAAAACAATAATTAATATTCATTCAAGACAGTTACAGTAAATATGGAAGATAATTCAAAAGCATGGAAAATACATAATGGTAGAAACTATAGAAATCGAGAATTTATTGAATCTTAAATCTCTCTGCAAGTAAGTTCATTATGTTAAAGTGTTGCTTTTATCTGCTTTATGTTATAACTACATGTAATAAGTCTCTAATATTCATATATTAGGATACTCGTTTGCCGGTGCGTCGGCGCCTTCTGTGCCCACTAAACTTTTCCACTTTATTGTCTTGGACAGTTTTCGTGCTAACTACCTCTAGGGCTGGCAGACCATCAAACATTTTTATTATTACGACTTCTTCTTAGGTTTAGTCAAAGGCTCTTTTCTCAGACGTAACATTCTAATGTCTTTTTTTCTGAAATTCTCTATCCGAGCGTAATTCTCTTAACCCATAACTACTTATTTATTTTAGGGGTAACCTTTTAGCGCATATTTTCATTGAATTTATTGTAAATCTTAGCTAAAATAGTCTCATTAGGTAAAGTTGACGTTGTCTGATATTTAATTTCCAATAAAACTGTTAACTTGTAAGAAAGCAATCTTGTATAAACAGTGGATTTTATTTTATTTAGCTACTCATTCCTGCTAATTAATACGTAATTATGCTTATACTCGTAGTGTAATTATCATCATAAGTAAATAAGTCATTTGTACCTTTCTCTGTATGCAGTCATTAGCCATACCTGACTGAAAATTTAAATTTTCTGCTGAAACTTGACAGGATTATTAACATAAAGTTTTCTAGAATGGCTAATTATTAATATCAAAATATTCTGTAGATTTCTGCTATTTTAAATAGTGGTGACCATAGCCAAATTCTTAAGGTATATCATGTAGTACAATGCGTATTTTCCAGGCAATTTGCGTCTCATCTGACATACCAGACACGGACAAATCGCGTCATAAGCGTCGACACGTCACGGACAACTTGCTCAAAGTTCTTATGCTAAGCAATACGTTTAACAAGTGACTTGTGAATATGAGTGATAGTGATGGAAACTGGCATATAATAGACAAGACAAAGCAAATATTAGTAACGCCACAGTTGGCTTATAGTGTCGATGACATTACACCATCCGGATGTGAATATTACCTCAGAATAGCCAAGATTAATATAAGCATTGACTCATCAGCGGCAGAATTTACAAACCAAAAAAAAAACAAAAATCAACATATTTACGGTCAATAAACAACAAAAAGCAACTATCAAATAAATCTATTAAATAAAAAATAAGGCATTCTACACACGTGCGTATGAGCAAATAAAGCGTCGCGGCGGCTAGACGGACGCGGTATTATCGCAATATGTATGCGACTGGTTGCGTCGATTGCCGTGTCAATATTGGACCACCGCAAGTCGGCACGCTCCGCTCAATAGCTCAGTTTGCAGATGATCTAAATACCGTATGATTATGTGCTTAGTTTGTTAATGTGGGAAATTAGGAAGTCTTTAAGTAATTTGTGTTTGTTCAGGTCAGGCAGTATCATCATAACACCAGTTCCAGGGCATCTACCGAGAATTGTAGATAAAGGAGCATTATTTTATTCTACTTGATGCTGCTAGATAAAGATTTCTTAATAAGCGCATCTATGCTTTATGCTTCCATGGTGAAACCACAATCTATATCGTAGACATTCGTATAGGTCCCTTTAATACCAAGCCTGATTCATACTACTGAAGTAAATATACAAAGATTTGTACATTATATCCCTCTTTCTATTGAGCTATTTACGTTTAATTGATCGAAAGCTTTGGTAGGACATGTTCTTTCGAAATCAGTGACATTTTCTATGACTGGCGAAATGTGGCTGTACTATAGAGCATTCTATATTTTGGCGTCATTCGTCTCTTCAGATAGTTTTGCTGTTCCTTCCATGTCACATATTTGCGCTGCCACTAGCACGTATATGACTTCCTCAAATGATTACATATTGTTATTTGCCATCATAGATCAATGGATGAAACATGAAATAAGATATTATTGCCGAACTGTCCATAGTAATTATATATTTGTGCTCGTGACTGTAACGACATAATTAAATAATGTAAAGTAATTCAGTTGCGGCAAAAAAACATTTAACTAAAATCAAAGACAATCTCCCTCCAGTTAAAGAGCACTAATATACTAGAATGTCTTACTAACAAGTACCTAACAATGAAATAAATTAAACGTAAACTAACGAGTTGTACGTACATACCTGCAATGTCAATAAAGTTAAGATATCGGCTGGAGACACGACTATCGCATTAGCTTCAGATGAAGCAATTATATCGGATTGTTAAGATAAAACTAAACGACTAGCTCGTTAGAATCCCTTCAAATAGAAGGTCTTACTAAATGGACATTGGCAAACGTGAATTTGCAAAAAGACTAACTATAACACTATAGAGGATAATACCATAAATAGTCACAAGTCAAAAACAACAGTAGAAACAAAGAAAAGTTAAATGGGTTTGAATTGGTAGAAGCAAGACGAAAGATATGGCAAAAATTACAATTTATTTTTCCAATGCATTGTATACGAGTCAGAAGCTGGCTAGTGAAATTCAAGAGACTTCTTTTACAGTGGAATTTAGTAACTGATAAATCAAAAACATCTTACATAAACTTCAAATCATCGACGACAATGTATTTCGTCTCTAGTTCTAACCTATAGCCCATTGAGACTCCTTTACGACACCTTTATTGCCTATTTATCAGGAGTGCTTAATAAGAAGCAATGTAGAATTACATCCGCGTGTCATTGCATGTCATAAAGATGATTCGATTATAACCGTTTAAACGTGATGAGCGCTCGTTGCATGCAACGCCTCGCGACTCTAGTGGCGCCAACAACGTGAAATTACCAACTTGATTTCATCAGCCATTCATCGTAGATCAATAAAATTTGAATCTTATGACGATAAACACATCATTCAGTTTTGTAAATACTGTAGTTTAGCAACAGCAAAGTTATGATGGCTTGAGTTTACGCGAGCTGACTCCGCCGTTGGATCCGCACAAAGTGTTGGCTCATTTCAAAGCGACCAGTCATACAAATTGCACATTAAACGACGATTTAAACCGTGCCTTTCCTTTTACAATTCGTCATTCCGTCTCGTGTGCTTTACAACGGGATGGCGCGAATTGAACTCAGTTTTGCAAATTGTTTTTGTACGTGTATCGAGAGCTGATCAATCGATTTAAATCGATTCCGTATTGGTATCGATGCACGTCTTTGATGTTAGAGCTGCAACTTTGATTCCTTATTCGATAAATTATAAAGTGAAAACTATGTTGGGTTTGTGCGCTGTTTAAAGCGTGCGATGAATTTGATGGATGTTCGATTCTTGCACGTAAAGGAGATTGATATGAACATTTTATTTGACTGAGGTTTGTTTTTGGACATAACTCTTCGTACTGAGTAGTCTCTCCAACAAGTGTGATATGTACGTAATTTCTAAACGCACATACGTAACCACTTTATCATACCTAACTGTATGGGCCAAAAGCTGCGAAGGTTGTATCGTCTGATTTATAGCGAGAACTCTCCGTGACAAGATGAGACATAACTTACTGCTTAACGACCGCACAGATTGACAAGTCTTTACGTCATTAGCACAGAGTATGCTAAAGATTTCTCAAATTGTTGGACATTATTTTCGTTTTCTTTACTATTTTGGTGATACAACAGACTATTCTTCAACGAAACTACATATTAAGTATCTAAAAATGAATGAATGTAAATGCACGTAAAGTTAAGTTTCTCCTTTTATCCGTATTCTTAATTATCTTAGTTCTAATGAAGTTGTGCTTTCATTGTCGTCGCCATCTTGAAATTATCGATAAAATTTATTAAATTAACACTTTGGAAAGTCTGTCACTGCGGAAGTACTCGTAAGCTAAAGTTTTCACTTTAGCTTACACTTGAACCGCTGCGTTTTTGATATTTTCTCGCTTTATAACATTGTATATACGACACGTTTAAGTTTTTAAACACACCGACCTACCTACGAAAGTATGTATCAATCAATATCGATTTTGTAACCAAAGTGGATTCACTACTGAATCAAACCAAGAGGATCAACAAAGATATAAATCCTTTCAGTCATCTGGCTTGTCTGAGATATGTAACTGTTTCAGTGCATAGACAAATAGTAGCTCTACATCAATGTTTTGCTTGTACCAACGTTCAGAATTCAGATGTAGCACCTCAAAATCAGCCATTCACCTCACTCTTACCATAACTCACAAAGCACTTAACGAGATTTTGTCTCCAACATGCTAATTCTACGACCTACTTCAAATCAGTACCGATATAATTCCGTTTTATTATCGATATGCAGGGATAATCCCTTCTTGATACTTTACTACCAACTTACATTTACAGTCGATAAAGTTCTTCGTTCGTTTTATTGTTCTCAATTTTCAGGTCATAAAATTGAAATTCGTTATTCAAAATATTTTGACAACAGAAATTATTATTTAGTTTTCGAGGAACGGTCAACGGTGCGTCAAAATAAAGGTGTGTTTATACAGTACTTTACGGCTACTGTTGATCGATTTAGTATTGGGATTATTTAATTTTATTTATAGCCTTGGCGACATATCGCATGTGGGAATCGATAGTCAAAATATTTCGTGCGAGGCCGATAAATGTATCGTTTACAAAATCAAAATAAATAAAGTCATAAAAAGTATTTTATATATGCAGATGAATGAAGCAGTAAAATTAACATTTACTGTGACGCTGTAGGCGTAACTTGCAACCATTCAGTAGGTACATACATATTAAGTTAATGCATAGAAATGGAACTAATCAAGCTGAATAATTAAATAAGATTAAATTTTCTTCGGAATATGTTTTCCAAAACCGCAGAGGCACACAGAACTAAGAGACGTATTGTAAACTACTGAAAAATACCACAATGCAATGATGTTCAGAATAAAAAGGGCTTATCATTAAATTTTCTTCCCTGTAGAAGCAGATGTATAACGTCAATAATCATTAAAAATATATTGTAATTGCATTTCGGTTCGATTGACGAAGTCTGCGAAACAAAATCCTTTCAATACATTGCTTCAAAGAATTGATTCTTCTTTGATACAAACTTATTAGCACTCAACACATGATTGTAAGAAATTCAAACCTTCCTATAATCATTATTTACGATATCCTCTTCCTTTAACACTTTGAATCCTAAAGCTTCCCCTCAATTTCTTAGTTCTTAGTGTAACAATTATCAACAGCTGATAGGACTAATTCTCCGTATCCATTGTTATGTCTAGATGACACCCGTTATTTGTAATAGATATCTGTATTGTATTACCACCGCGCGTAGATAGATACTGTTGTTACGTAAAATGTGTTGTCGTGGATAAAAATCATCTGAAATTGCAGACATCAGCACCAAGTATGTTACATATGTAACTACATAAGTTGTTTATAGGAGGTCTATTTTCAATGATGTGCCTGCACACTACTGCACAGGTACCCCATGTATTTATTTCCTGAGTATGTAATGACAATAATGACAAATGAAAGAGGTGAAGGCCTTTAAAAAAAAAGACACTATATTTAATAAATAATATTACAGAGACAACACGACAACAGTGATGGTCCTCCTGCAGATAATGATTCAGTGGTCTTTGGTGAGAGTCATTCGGTAACTTGATTATTTACTAGGTTATTATAATCTCGACACCAAATGTAATTTTAGTCTAGCAAATTAAAAATCAGTAAGTCCTTCCAGCAGTAAACAGAGTAGGAACCCGGTGATTGAATGATTCATTTAAAATGTATCGAAGACCGGTGAAGACATTCGTTTTGCGTTTAGATTTAGATGCTTCAGCTGTGGGTGGCGGGTGTAAACTTAGTGCTTGAACTAATAAGTTGGAGCTACAAATGGCTAAGTAGTGAGTTTGGTTCTAATTTAAGATGATAGTTATGTTGTTATCTTAGATCCATCTGATCTACTCCAGTCCGTAGATGTTTGATGTACAATAACTTAAGATTTCTGTTTTCATAGATTTTCATCAAACAAGTATTCAATTCAATTCAATTTCATGCCTGCAGGCGTAGCATGGCGCTTTTTCTTTCTACGAATAATAGACATAGCTTTTTCTATACAAAGTGACATTTCGTTTCTTCATTTTTGACATCGCACCGTAGAAATCCTTCTACAATCTGTCATTTTGTCTTTCATTTATATCGATCTTTGTCTAGGTCTTTTAATATGTAGACTATTTCGGAAGAAAGTTTTCTATCCTTACTGTTAAAATCATACTGACAACTGAGTGAAGACAATTTGAAACAAAACAAATAATTCTGAGTCGAATTATGTAAAAGAGTGAATTTCGTTAAAAGTGCAGTTGACTCTTTTTACTTAGCTGCCGTCGTACTGTCTACACGGAATGTCATTTTTATCTACTCTTCCGTCGACAAAAAGGTGCTTATGCTACGCCTGCTGGTCTTCGTAGGGAACATCGAATAACTTTTCGGTTAAGCTGTCTGAGGAACGATATAAAAAGTACATAAATGATTTGTCATATCAGTCACCTCCAAAAATAATCTAAAAATAATATAATTTATCACAATATTAATAAAATCCATCCATCGTCTGTTAAAACCACACAATAAAGCAACTAATAAAACCGTCAAACGTTTCGCGAATAAAAAGAATAATAATTCAATAACATCTTCAAAAAACTACAATAAACATGAAACAAAAAAAAACGTATAAAACTGATTTATTAGTTCGCAACTAAAAAGTAGCTTTATTACCACTATTTTTACACTTCCAAGAAGTATCTACGTACTATCATAGATTTTTCTACGTTGTTTACGATATCACAATACGTAAATCTTACAAGTACTTTATTATATTCGCGTTGTAAGAGGATCAAAAGAAATAATTCATAACGCTGTAAAGACTAGTCTTCACTGAACAGTATCCCGGGATCCGGGATTAGGAATCTTGTAGGCAACTCGTAAAAGGGGATATAACGTGGCCGTGTGTTGGGAATCCGATATTTGTTTATCCTTTTATTGCACTTTATTGCTATTTAAGGATTATTCCAATGGAAGAGTATTTTAGTATCATCTGTACGCGATTTGGTTGAGCTTGTAATATTTTTATAGCTATAGTGTTGGTTACAATAACAGACAAAGGCGTGTAATTTATTCTGGAATATCATTTTATGATAGCAGCAGTTTTACTGACCCGAACCAATATGTACTTGGGAAACATATTTCATGAATGGATATTATTGCGAGCTTAACGATTCTATTACCGAGCTTTACATTATAAACCATGTTATTTAAATAAACTTAAGCATAGTTCATTAAATTTATTATAACATACTTTATGTAAGTTAATAATACCAGCGTATTATTGTCTCATACAGAGCAGGCACGAGCATTGATCACAGCGCTTGCTCATCATGTCCAGGTTTCCGATGTTTTTCCTTCACCAATGTCAGTAATGTCCAAAATAAACTCAGAAAGTACATAAGAATTGAAAAAAAAACAACATTGGTACTAGCCCGGAAAAATGAAAAATCGTTTTATTTAAATTATTTGTATAAAATAATAAATTAAACATTAAATGCTGTTTGTTGGTAACCGCATCACTTGAGAACGACTGGACCGACATGTTTGTTTTAAAATGTTCGTATTAGTCCGAATGAAATTTTATGAAAAACGGAAAATTTTCAAATTCGGCGTCTACCTTTTCTATGGGTTTTTATGGACTTTTGGAATTTGGACAGGACCATGTCGGCTAGTAGCTAGTGATTAATAACTATCCCGGGGTAAGAAATTTAACCCAACAAGTGTGTACCAAGCCTTTCTTCTACTCCATTTATTTGTTTGTTTACAAAATGGTCTCTTTCGTTTCATGTCGCTTTCGCAATTTATTCTGAAAGTTCATTCATGGAAGAGCAATGTGTATTAAATGTGGGAAAAGATTTATTTTGTTTACACATTATGCTCGTCTGATTTATAAGTTTGTATCTCAATTCCGATGAAAGATGTGTTCGTATACCTTTCTGCAAAATAGAGGAAAAAAGAAGGAATTAGGATGGTCCATATCCTTTCTCTGGTAATGTCAGTACATAATTAATGTCCTGATCAATATGGATTTCCTATTCTAGTTACTATTACTTACTATTATTTTATAGTTCCAGTTTGATTTTCTTCCATTCATCTAAAAGAAGGCATCATCCTTGTATTCTACTTTCTTTTCTCATGTTCAACAAAGCCCATCGATTTTCTCATTTCATTTATTTCTTCGTAAAACTATTGGACGTAGTTCTGCCACATAATGTACCAATCCACATCACTATGCTTACGAGAAAATGACGTATTAAGTTCAAAATTACGATTGCTTTGTGTCCACTATCTAAATGTTGCAGTTGTGAATGCAAGTTTAGAACCAATAAGTAGAATAGATCAGTTTCTTTTGTAACAAAAAACACATTCGCACATATAATTATAAAGGCTCCCGCAGGCAGGCGCGATGTGACAGCGTGACGCGACTCTAGTATGTGCATTTTTTGTAATATTGTTTGTCTCAAGATTGACTGCGAATTCTCCGTCGTAGATGGAAAGATCTGTAGTTAAAAGAGTTATAAGTTTGTCGTCGTGTCAGTGAAACATTTAGTAGCTGGAAAGAGCTGTCGTCGAAAGTGACGCATATGAAAGGTTCTGTCGGCGAAATGTCCATAGGTGAAAGACCCTGCTGGGGAAATAGAAATAAATGAATCATCCTGTCGACGAACAGTCCAATGGCGAATCGGTCTTAGAAGAACGGTTGCTGAATCCTTAATGGAAATTGTTCAAAATCGCGTCGTACCGTCGCGTAGCGCCTGTCTGCGGGAGCTTTTATGAAGATAGTAAAAGGAAAGATAAGGGATCACGGTGTGAAAATCCCCATAAGAATCCTATACATGGATCATTAGACGCACCCACGTACTAAACATAAGGGTGGTCTATTTACAGACAAGGCTATAGTCGCTCGATGTAAAATACTGGTATTCAACTGCATCCAGTTAAGACTGGAAACCGACCCCAACATAGTTGGGAAAAAGGCTAGGCAGATGATAATGACTTTAGTAAATAGTGAAGTGACTTAAGTCAAATAGTATATTTTTTAAACACGATGGCCATAATTTAGTAAAATTATAACTGTATGAAGCAATTAAATGCTTAGTTTAAATTCAGAAGTGATACTAGCAGACGCAGAGTGACAAGAAAACACAGCATAACAACTGCATGATTGTGAGGAATCACTTATTCTGCTTAACTATTAGCGCCAAGGGAAAGTTTGTGAGCCTGTAACCAAAGGTGATTATGTTTTTGTGCTTGTAAAACGGGGTGAAGAAATCCGGTCAGGAGGATAATATTGTATTAAGCATGTGACGATGTCTCTCGCAAGTGACAATGTCTCCCGTAAAACTTTTTATCTTTGAGTTATTTTAGTGTCAAAGACGAATCATGATGAATACTTTGCTTTATTTTACGATAAGCGAATTCAGTGTCAAATCACTGGTTTCTGAAATCCTATTTGATACCATGGGTTGCCACATGTCGATCAATTTATTTGGCGTCTGAGATTTCGCTTTCAAATTCAAATCACTGAATGTCAAAATTCGAAATTTTTGAATTTTCAAGTGTTTGGTCAGTCACAAAGATAAAGCTAGTAGGTTCGTATGGAGAAGAACGGGTAAGAAACTCCATGGACACACTTGTAGAATACGTATAGAGTAAAGAATAGAGCCAAAATATACACCGTTTGACAGCAGACTTACCGAACAGAGCTGTAGCTAGCATAAGTAGATCAATTGTAATATGTATTTCCAAAACCGTCTGAATGGTTCCCATAAGTATTCTAAAATTGAACTTTATTCAATTCACAGTTACGACCACCCGATATTCCTAAACAATGGAACCCAGCAAGTGCTAATTTTTATACGATAGAAATTCAGAAATCCATTATGTAAGAAAATGCTGATATTGACACAACAAACAAAACATCATCAATAGAACAAATACCGAAGCTCGGAGTCATGACTGACTCGGGTTCGATTTGATTAAGAGATTTAACACAGTCAATATTAACTAATAAATTTCATAACACTGACTTCATTGAGAATGCAAATGATAATGAACCTTATACCGTTGATATCAAAGTTAACAATGATGAAGATGAAGAATTAAGAGGCGAGGTGCCAATAGAAAAGTTTCATAATGTTTACGAAAAGGGAGTGATGGTGAGTGAGGATCGATTAGTTAGTGAGTTCTCTAAGTAGCAATCAAAATGGATGGCGATTAGATAGCATGTGGTATTTGGAACTTGGGAACAGATGTTGGATTCTGATAAGTTAACTGTTAATCCAAAATCTTGGGTCTTCTTGGGAAACTGATTCCAGGCAGCATTATTGCATAATTTTTGTAATTAAATCTTTGGTATTTTTCTTGTTACATTAAGAATTATTTTCAACGCATTCTAGTGTAGGATCTAAGTGTGAATTATGGAATGTTATTCACCAGATGCATTCTACTATGTAACAGTATTCACATTTATAAAAAAGTAGTCAGGCTTTTCAAAAACTCTTAAGTTTTGACTACGAATCATAAGACACGTAACTAAACCGAGTACAATATGGTATATTGACTCGTAGTATGCAGTTAGAACTTGCTTCAAAAACTCAAATCTGTAGGTAGGGGTGTACCAAGAGGTGGGATATAAGTACCTATAATATGCATCATACATCTCAATATTTTCACTATTGTTAAAGCTGTACGTGAAGACAATATGGAGTGATCTGTTAGCAACTCTTACCTGTTAGTAAACATGTCTTTCAGTAGAACCATTAAGAGGCGAGCGGAACTGACAGAGTCCAAACAAAGAGGCAGAACAAGATACAAGAGATGATTGAAATACACATACGTTTCTTTGCGTACAATTGGCCTTTAATAGAGAACAAATGTGGGATAGTGATAGTACTTTCATACAGTTTGATCTTCCGTTGACGTCAACTTACAAACTTGTGACGTTTCAAATGATACAAGATAAAAGTTAGTCATCATTGAAATTGTTGGTGGACCAACCATTTCAAAGTTTGATAATTGCAAACTTTTGTAAAAACACATATTTGACAAGTCCCATATAAGTTAAACTGTATCATTTGTTCCAGATTTTAAAATCCCGCACTTCTCTAAAATCGTTATTTGTACGTTTAGCCACGGGAACCTCTAAGTTTCTCATAAACCTTTGTTTATGCATTACTGCTTTAATTTCCCTAAGTCAGCTATATTTTCTTACATCAAGTCAAAATCAAAAGTGTTTTATTATCTGTGTCAAGTTTTACAACTTGTCTGCTGGAAGTTTCAATAATCCTCAAAATGAAGAAACCATGATTTGTTACAATAATAGGATAAACGTCAATGACTCACTAACTTTTAAATCTATTACGAAATCCGTTAAATATTTTTATGGTTAACGTTAAATATAAACAAGCTGAACTTCAAGATCTTAATACTGAACATTTGCATTTCTATAATCTTCTATTTGAATATTTGGGACAAAAATGTTACTTTCAAAGTCAAATTTATTTTTATTTGTATCAATAAAATTAATTTTATTAATTTGGTGGAGTTCAAAATTGCTTAATTTGAGATCACGGGTAACACAAACATAAGAGTTGAGTTCGATGGTGAGAACTTTATAATCCGAAAAACTTAAATTATTTGCTCCCAATATACCTCAACTTACAAAGGATTAGAACTGATCGAATGACTTCCTCAAATCTGCGAGATAGGTTTAAATAATTTATTCTCATAAAAAACAAAAAAGCCACTTGAGAACTCACAAAATACATTGAGTAAACTTATTTTAGGTAACATAGACATATTACACTTTGGTGACGGTTACCTAAAATAAGTACACAGAATATTATTATTACACAAAATTATTCTATAATCATTCAACAGTTCAATTCTCAACCATTAAAGTACACTGGAGGACGCTAGTCAAGGCAGTTTTCAATTATGTGTTTGGTTAGCCGAGATTTAAAACTGCTGAGAGAGCTAACACTTTTTATATGTGGGTAGATTATTAAACAGTTGTGCTCCTTCATATGTAATACTTATTCTAGCGTAATTAGTGCGCATTCTTCGCAAAACAAGTAGACTTGGTCGACGAAGACTGCGTTTAGTAGTTTGAGATTTTTTAATAAATGATAAGTCATTGTGGATGGTTTTGTCTATATTTTTTTCTAATCAGAACACAAGTATTATTTGTGTAGTGGTTTGATATTCATTAGTTTTGTTTCTAATAAAGACAATAACCTGTCACTATATCTGAATTACAAAAGCTCCTAGCTAATGTTTATTATAGTTATTACCACCTATAACTTCATTCAGTCTTAGTACCTATAAGATTTACTGGTGCAAAGACCTTCGACCTTTATGTGAATTATGACCAGCTGTTACTTAATAACTTAATCAAAACAATGTCCATGCAATCCACGTATTGCATTTGCGTGATATTTATTTAATAACATATGTTAGTTATTATGATCGTATCCGGCAGTGGCTGTCAATGATTTATTGATTTCGTAATCTGTTTATGTTTTGAATTCACACTGCAACAGGGAAACGTGCTTCCGTGGCGCATGGCGCACTAGCTGTCAGTTTGGAACGCAAGACTATGAATTGTGGTTGATTCTTCAATGGACCGTATTATTGAATATTTACCTAAGAGATTTATCAAACTCATTATGTCTTGTTCATGAGTTTCATCTATTATTTCTTTGATAATATCAATTAACTGTTTATCAAAAATTGGTTACGCAGCATTAAATCATTCCTCAATTTAGTCAAAGTAGTTCCTCAGTTTACCGTCAAATCCATCGAAACTAGCTTTAACGCTCCTGAGATCCATCCCGCAATATCCCTACCAATAAATCAGAAGTCGTGTACTGATCTGAGAATGACCCACAATCGTATCGCACAAACTTCCTCGGAATGACAGGCCGACACACTGTTTTTCATCCTACCGAAATCGGCACGGTAATAAATGATAGAAATAATTTATTACATCATTGGGATAAGATTTATATTAACGTTAGACCACCAACAAACACATAAACATTAATTACATGTGTCGTGGCTAGATTTATTGCAGCGTTCTCGTTCTAAGAAACAATATGTACAACAATAGATTTGGTACTAAACGCGTATCATGTGTTTGGGGATGCAGATGCCATTAATTAGAAGAAGTGGATAGTCGATCAGTTGGCAAGATGTCATTAAAGTTACAAGAATTTTCAATAACCGCAAAGTAAAATGCTGATGATGTGATTGTGACAGATGCACTATTTGAGGTTGTGATCAGCAAAGACCAGTAAACCAAAACATAACCGTATACCAACTAAGAAAACTAGAGGCGAAAACTCGTTCTACGTGCAAGAATGGGTCATGACGTCGACCATTCATTGTTTCGTGTAATAATTTCATGAAAAAATTAGGGGAGGTAAAATATATCCACTAGTTTGACTACTAAAGAATCTTCAACGCGTTATTGAAATATTAATAAAGCAGTAATTGCATAATTAGCCTACAATGTTGCCACTGGTGGGACACAGGCCTCATCTCTGTGAAAGGGAGTGGGCCTGTGGGCTATATTCACCACGCGGGCCCAGTGCGAGTTGGTGCTAATAAAGACATTTTGTCAATAGTATATCTACGTCATCAATTATTCCAGTAATATACATCAGTAATATTATCATAACAGTACACCTAATAGAGTCATTAAAATGTTATCGCGTTAAAATAATGTTCTTCAGAGCAGTTAATTATCTAATTATTACGTCACAGGACGGTTGCTTTATGACCGAATAAATATGACAATGCTTGTCATTTACCGGTGAATACTAACAAATCCTTGACATGACGATAAACATTTTATGGATTTATAATGGAGGAAACAAGAAATATTACTTGTTTGAGTGTAAAACATTTGTAGTGCCGTTTTGTATTTTCCTGGGTGAATAAAAAGGACAGTTTGGAGAGGTTAATGTCAGAGTTTCTTGCGTTGGAATTCCCTCTTCATAATTAACTGAAAGGAAAGAAAGAAAATATGTTTATTTGCGGTAAACATGACTCAAAAAAAAGAAAATAAATACAAGGAAAAAATAAGACAAGGTTGGGGGAAACATGCGTCACATCCACGCAAAACGGCTATCGCTCAGCATTATGTTGCGACCCTATGCAAGACAGAGCCCCAGCGCTGGTTTTCAGCGACAGCTGGCGCTGACGTAATGACGTCGACCGGTGCGGCACGGGTAAACTATTATTAGGACGCTGTATCTGTACAGCGCACTAAAATAAAAAATATGTTATATTATTATCTAATAGAATATACTATAAATAAACTATACATAAAAAAGATATAAATAAAAATAAATAAAAGAAATGGGCAAACTTATCGGTTAAGTTATGAGAATATCATCCTCCGTGTTACGTTTTGTGTAGTACTGTAAAGGGTACCGTTGAATTTGATGTCTTATAACTAGTTCTTTTTTTTTTTTAACAGTGCTTTTAGGTCTTCCTGATTCGTGTAGTCTACGTAAGTTTTTTTATATGTTAATTTGTTATATGTTATCTGGCATCGTTTTATGTCACAATAACACGCTAGACAACTTGCTGAATTACAACGTCGTCATTAGCACCTTTCCACCCAGTGTCATGAACTTTTTATGATATATCAAAGAAAGAAAGAAAATAAATATATTCAGCACAGACTAAAAGGCACACAATATACATAATATATAGCAGATAACAAAATAAAATAAAGAAACAAATAAAAAGTGTAAAACAGTATTAAACAGTATCTATAAAAGTTTATCATGCTTTCAACTGTTTCCTCAAGATCCTAAACTGTTGTTAAACTTGACCTTGACTCAGGACTAGGCTTGAACTCAGGTTAGCAATGTTAGCGGTTGTTGACTGAAACATAAAATGTTTACTGCCATTGCGTCAAATTACAACAATCGTAAAGTAAAGAATTCCATCTTATCTAACGTTACCGTTAACCGTTTATCGTATCGTTGCCATATTGATTTTCATGCAAATCAATCACTATGAGTTTATATAAATCGTTTGTCGGTAACTGTTAACTGTTCATGTAGTGTAAGAATACTAAGTAACTGTGGGTGTTCCCAGAAAGGAAGGAATTTCACATAAAACAAGATGCCGCTAAGTCTTACGAGTTCATTTCTGGATACAATGAAAAATTTGCCTTTTCTAGCTGGTCACAAAATTGATTGAATGGCTACATCATCTGCCTAGCCTTTTTCCCAACTGTGTTAAGTCGGCTTCCAGTCTAACCGAATGCATTTGAATACCAGTATTTTACAAGGAGCGACTGTCTATCCGAACTCCACAACCCAATTACTGGGTACTACGATACCTCTTGGCTAACTATTTAATAAATCAATTAAGTGGAGTATTTAGTGAAGTAATTATATTGCTTTGCATCCTGGAGAACCTAATATTTTAGGTTCTCATTTCACCACATGAACCCAGTAGGGTCCAGTTCCCTTTATAACGAACTCTAGTTGGGTTAGAAATCCTTGGGGTAATCCCATAGACGTACTTATAGACAGAAAAAAGGAAAGTTGAATTATTCCTAAACATGTGAAAGCTAAAAAATAGCGCGCTTCTTTCACGAGTAACTGAACTAAATCAAGAAGTAACTAATAACTCTAGAACTAAACCACCACAGTACATAAATGGTACAGAATTACAGATCACTGTTTCCCAATATGAAAACAAACAGGACCAAATAAGCACACGGATTGAACATGTCCAAAATAGAGCGGGCTTTAAAACGTGTTGTAAATACATGTCGGTAGATCGGGCCTGATTGAAATATGGATGCAATGCGCCCGCGGTGTTTGAGGAAAGATGGATTCGGGGAAGAGATGCGGTGTCGTGTTTGAGGGTTTGTGCCTACGTGATGAAGGTCCTTGGGGGCTTTGGGTATCTAGAACTTTTAAATATCATCATCATCATCATCATCATTTCAGCCAAAAGACGTCCACTGCTGGGCATAGGCCTACATCAAGCACCGCCACTTAAAAATATTGAAAACTAAATTGTAGGAATAATTCCATTAGTCTTTGAGAGAACATCAAGGGTACACGTGAAACACATGGGTGATAACTCGAATAAAATCAAATAATTTTTTAATCAGAAAGCTTTATATATTTGCTTCTAGCTTTATATATCAGGTACCCTAAGGTAAGCTTTTAGTATAAGTAGCTACCTATATATAATAATATCTTTCTCAATGACTCATTATAAAACTAGGAACTCATTTGAAATATCACAACTTGTAACTAACTTACTATATTTGTTTACCTACCTATTTTTAAACTCATGAAGTTTTATATTATATTATATTCAAACAGAAAGCATAAACACTGTTACGTCATCATTTGAAACAAGTATGCAACACTTGTTTCCAATGACGCGTCTGCGGGTTTTAATCTTTGTTGAAAGAAAGATGGACTTTCAATGAACGCGGAGAGTTTGTGTTACCGCTGCCGTATTTATTCATTTACCTAATTCCGTAATCAGCTACTATTACACGTGTTTTTACGAACGAGGTTACTACTGATTCTTATACTGTCTTTATGTTAACGGTGCAGTCTCGTTCTAGGCTATTCTTTTTTTCTAACACTGTGGAGAGACCGGTTTAAAACCGTATAACTAAGGGTTTAGTGTTTAGCTCATTTATATCAAAACAAAAATGTATCAATTCAACGAATAGAAGTAGCTAAATAGAAAAACTTCTAAATATTTTCTAAATTAACAGTGTAAAGGGGTAACCCTTTTACGACTTCAACGACCATTTTCACTTTATCATCACATAAAGCAATTTCCTTACAAACCACTTCATTTCTAATGGGCTCATGTCCCTTTTATAGCCCTTGTCAACAGTAAAAATGTTATTACCAATGTATTCCGAATCGACAATAACCAATAGGGCACTAAAGCACCAATAATCTTTACACGTCCTATCAAAAACGACAGTGAAAGGGCTTCAACAAATCTCATCGATACAGTTCCTTATTAGAACATCATAAATTCTATTACATCGCTAGTATTATTTTCATTGCGAAGGTTTAGCCTTAAGGTCGTAAAGGGGGTTATTATGTTCTAGTTCGCATTTACTTTCATTGATTTGTATGTGAATGTTTACGTTTTCTGTAATAACGATTTATTTGCGGAAGTAGCTCAGGTCTACGAGCAAAGCCGGTAGGATTCGAAATGTACTATAAATTCTATTGTATTGGAAATTTGGATTGAGCTTTAGCTATTTGTATCGATGTTAATGTTAGTGGCTATTGTGATGGTTTATGGGAAATGTTTTCCTTTATATGAATATGAAGATGTTTTAAAATCAATCGTAAATAAAAGCTATAGTAGTGTCATTTTCCATATTGAAGAGATTTTCTCTTCTCTTAATTAAGACATTGTGGTTACCAAACAACTTGTCGATGTAAAAGATATAAGCAATAAAATATACTTCAGAATATTCTCCAATAAAGATCGTACCGATATCGGATCAGTTTAGGAAATGCTGTTTAAATTGGAACTTATTAATAAATTCTCCGGATACCTACTTTCAAACTACAGCCAACGAAATCAGAAGTATTGCCAATAGTTACCAATTACGGGCCTCATAAATATAACAAAAGCGACTGCTACCAATTACCGTCGAGACAATGTCACCACACGGATTCGAACATGTTTCGTTATGGAACAGAACCTATAGTTGACAGCCTTTAATGTTCCGTTACCAAGGAACATGATTTATTGGACACTTTGATTATTTGAATTAAATCTTTGTTAATAATGCTTTGTGATGATGTTAGCTTTTGTTTCTAGCAGGATGAGAAAACAAAACAAATATTATTTAGTTCCTAGCAGCGTAAACAAGTGAGAGTTAAGACAGACAAGACGAGAATTTAGATGAGGAAGTAAGCAAAATCTGACAGTGCAGTTTTCAAACCTAATGGCTGAGCATTGTGTAGCTCTTAATAGCTACTTATAAGTTCAAATGAGCATAGGATAATAGTAACCAGAAGAATTGTAATGGAGATGATGATCTTCGTTAAGATAATGCTATAGATTAGACAGCTGCAGCATTAAATTAAATATTCTAACAGAACGAAGTTTAACAGTGTTATTCAAATTTCCAAACACATAAATACAATGATGCTATTACTCAAGCGGTGACTATTGAAAATTCCTAATAAAGCATTGGAACTGACAATCCTAAAGATAAATCACTTGCTCTTGCAGGAATCGGATACTAATTATTCAAAATTAGGGCTTAACAAACCAAATACGGAGATCACATCATTTGACATTCACGAAGCCGTTCAATTATCAAATTATGCACCAAGTGACGGTGCATACATACAATCTATAAACAGATCTGATTTTGCTGACTTATGCAAATTTTACAGTTGTACGATAATTTTGCAATAAAGTTAATAGTGAACAAGCTATGAATGTTAATTTGTGGCATGTAATAGGATTTCCTTTATGCATCAAGTTTGCAGCAAGAACTTTGAGACCGCCCTGATTTGATCATTCAAAAGGACGTAAACACTTATGTAACTTTGAACAGGATAATGATTTACGTTTGTATTCAATGGTTAGAGCAATACAACAAGCGAATTAATGCGATCAATAATAATTTCATCTAGATAGAACATGATGAAAACCTCAATATTACAAAAGTGTATACGAATGTTATCAACATTTCAAACTCATGAAACGTAATAAGTTTAGCAGCCTTCTTAAGACCTGTCAAAGGAACATTTTCCAATGAATAGGCAAAGGTGAACCCACATACTTAAGATATTGAAGGAATCATTAATATCAACATTTGCAACATACTTACTAATTATCGAGGTGCCAATAGGAAAATTAAGCTTTAAGTTTTAAATTAGCCAGTAACACCAGTTATTGCACATAACCGTTTATAAGTTGTAATCAAACACTTAACAAAGCAATCAGTTAGAGAAATTAATTATACAGGAATCTTGTTAATAGAATTCAATGTAATTAACATTATAATAAATGTTAATTTTATAGGGACGTTGCGTGAGCATTATGACAGTTCGCATTATCGGATTAGATACCTTACATATATGACTTGCTAAAGTTATTACATATTGCATCAATTTCCTGTGAGAAGATCTAGCAGTTTTCAGGAAAACTATTTAATAAAATATTTACAACGTAGAACATGGAAATGTAACTATACAAAAGTAAGAAACAATCATATTTCTCAGCACGGTCAATCTGAAACTCTCCGTATAAAATGAAATCAAAACGTTTTCAGAAATGTTTACGTCCAGAGGAAAAGATCTTGCGAATAGTATGTAAATATGGCCTCAAAAATATGTTCTTGCAACATTAGAATTACGTTGTCACATTTCTTTACGAGATTGTATTATGCAAAATGCACCAGCAACATTTTTGCCAATATTTCTTCAATATTATGGCAGTGCCTTTCCAAAAATGAAACCATTAATTATAAGGCCGTGAGAAACAAAACTGACAAATAGTAATTTACTACTAATAAAGCACATAATATACTGACGTTTGCAGAGTTACTTGCGCGAAGGCAGACCAGTATTCTTCACCGCTGCAAATATTATGCCAGGACGTAGCGTAAACTATGTAAATTCTTACGTAATCGGTATTACTACAATATTGTGGGTGTCCACGTGGCATAAACGATACAAATAATGATACAGGACTAAGTTCAGATTGGAAAATTGAAAACCAGGTAATAACCAACACAAGTAAATGATAAGGACAGCTGTGAGAAGACATTTAGCTCCAAATGATTTCCATTTCAGGTTCAAAGCAAATGTTTCCCCAGTGTTATGCTATTTCTGTTCCAAATTACCTGCATATATTATTTTGATATTAAATTCGTATTTATAAAACATACATCTTATATTATTCAAATACGATAATTTAACTTTCTCTTTCTAAGTGAAACGTTATGAGTGGAAACATGCATTTTACCTGTTTAAAGTTATACAAATTCAAACACTGCAATAATTTATTTGGCGTAAAGTAAAATTGCACAAGTATTAAATCTGCAAACGTTTTCTGTACTAACACCCTACGAAGATACATTTGTTTAAAACACCAACTTCAATTTCAGTAATCCAATTAAAATTCCGTTCGCCAGACAAAGCACGTCATTAAAACGCTCATGAGTTACTACAATTTAATTAGTACACTCAGTAGTGCTAATCTGGTAGCGGTGACAAACGCAAATTAAAACTAAACACGAGAAAAAAGGCCTAAGAATCGTCTTGCTGCAAGATCTCTCTATTTGAGAATGAAGAAAATTAAGGGAATTAATTTAAAATTATGGTTCATCATCTTGTTATCACCCCTTTACTTATTCACTTTGCACAAGTTTAATTTTGATCCTTATACTAACTACCTTAACTACGGCATGCAAACAGTTTTGGGCTATAATAATAAATGTATTATAAGCAACTAAATAACTATAAAAAAATATCAAATCTATTACTATTATTATAAGTAACATTTATAATAAGTATGTAGCCTCTTACATAATTAGTACTCTCAGGAGTAGCATTTGGCTTTGGCTCATGTTCCCCAAAAAAACGGTCAGACCAGTGCCGAGATACAAAAATGTATACCAATAAATAATAATAACATACTTTCGCTTGGGTTCCAAGTATCCAACAATAAACTCGCGAATACTGCTACAGAAAGATTCTTATCAATTTATTCAAACGTATGGTGTCCCTCATTCGGCGCATATCATTAATTAGAAGAACCAATCTATGTGCGTCGAACTTGAGACACCATGCGTGAGTCTCATTCCCATTTCTATTCTATAATTATGGTACGTCTGCACGCAACTAAATACAAATGATAACCATACTTAAAATTATTACTGGGCCAGTAAATGATATCTCCGCATAAGAATTAGTGAATAAAATCCTGTTATTAATATTTATTAGCACGACAAAGGTTAATTGGTAATTTGCACTGCCCTCGTGGTATAACTGCAAATTAACATTTCATTTTCTTGGAATATAAATTGGCGATCATTTGTAGAATGTTAGATAACCGAAACTTATTAGAATACCTATTTGAATGAGACGACAAATAAAAAAAAGAAAATTGTCAAACAACTTCAGGATGTAACCAGACTTCTGAACACCTTATTAAATATAAATATCTTTGCCAGAAAAACAGGCTCCGGTGTACGAGTCACCTTATTTTTTACACAGTAAATCAAAAGGCGTGTTAAAACATTTTTATTTCATAGCATTTAAACTTTTGTCATAAACCAATTTTAATACTGTACCTTCAGGGTTGCGTATTAGGGTGGGCACAGACCGAGAAAAACCTTTGCCAATCGACTGACTCCTTGATTCGCCATTTGAAATTAAGGCCGTCCTATCTTATCTTTCCATATCCTGCCAATTCTTTGTCTGCCAAGGATCTATGATGAAATAAATGCCTTACGTGAAATGTCATTATGTAATGCCTCTGATTTTAAACCCACTTCATTGATTCGATATAGCCAATCAACCAAAAAAGTCATTAGTTTAAGGAAAATGTACTTTGCTTTCCGATTAATTTTACGCTAGCTTCTAGTGAGTACCCAGCCTGAAACGGCCATAACTTCTAATTACGCCGACAATATGTCAAAACGATCCGCAGTTCTTTTGAATCTAGATATCATGCCATATAATACAGCAAAAACGTTCTGTATTACTTATGTCGGTTGAAAGCATTTTTCGCGGGCAGTTTATTTCAATTAGTCGGTAAAGACGGCATTTACTCTCGTTGTGGAAGACGATTTATGCCTGTTTATTATTTTGGTAAGCGCCGTCGTCTGGCTTCAGAAATAACTTTTCTTCAGATACAGTCGCGTTAATAAACAACAGGAAGTTTTTATTATAAATGACTAACAAAATGACTTAATAAGCTAGTAAAATTATATAATGGCAATCATAATTCACTTAAGGTTCTCTCAAGAGCTTCCGATACAGTCAAGTTATATTTTATGAAATTTTTAATGTGTTGATCAAAGATAACTTTTATTAAAATTGCTTTATGATTTTAAGATAAAGAGATTATTATAATTGAATGTCGAATTGAAAGTTTCAGAATAATATTCGTGTTTCGAAATTAATAAGGTGTGCTACAAGGGACTATTCTAGGTGTACTATTATTTATGAGATAAAGTGCAAGGCACGCTTTCAACATGTTGCAGACATAAAAGATTCAACATCTTGTTTTATATCTCCACAAAATATTTGATTAATTGGATCTTTTATTTTGTTTTGTCTACTCGACTCAAAACGTCACTCGGAGATAGCGTGACTCTTACAACAAAAAAATATCATCGCGATATTTTTTTTGTGCACTTGCACCATGCACCAGACAAAGGTGAACGCGAATGTAACATATTGACGTTAAAGTCTGCCAAATCGTATCGTACGCGAAAAATACCGCGGGGCCGGTGGCGACGGGGATATTTCTGTATCATGAGATATTTGGTTGTTTGACATCTCGGATCAAAGTGGATCAAAACACGAAAGCATCTTAATCCATAATGTGGAGTCGCAAATAAGGAAATCTGGCTATCCTTGACTTATATTGAAGAGGAAGTGATATTGACTTGTCTAGGTGAAGTGACTTTTAACAAAGATGATTTTATTGATAAAGTTACTAATCGTAGCCTTTGAAAATTATACCAAAACATGTGATCTTTGTTTGGTTAGCAGAGCACTGAAGGTTTAAGGGCTGATTTTGGAATAAATAAATAATAAAATAAAATAAAATTTATACAAGTTAAAAACAAAAAGGTAAAATTATGATTAACATTAATTACAAACGAGGTAACTTTAATTCTAGCTGTAATATAGACCTGCCTGATCTAGGTTTGTGAGAACCTATGTTTCGGCCATCAATTTACATCAAAAATTTAAAATGAAGACAATAATTTTATTAGAAGCTAAATCAAAAATAAGACATAATATTTTCAATGATTTAAATAGTAACTGTTTCGGTACATTATTTTTAAACTAGATTAAGTAATATATATTATTTTTAAATAAATTAACGAATAATATCAAAGTAGATAAAGTGGAGACTATTATTAATTATGTAAAGGAAGAGACTTATATTAGAGTAGGTAGATGGAATTTTTATTTTAATATTTCTAGTAGTTTTTCCGTGTCTGCATAATTGAGTTTTGCCAAATATTCCTGTACTAGTAAGTTACACCTATTATAGCTTAAACTATAAATCTTTAGCACTCTGTTAAACTGGTTATACAAGTAGGGTCCCAAAAATAAATAAAATCGACGAGCAAAAGCATGTTTAGTCTGAGTGTTAGCACAAAATGAGGAATATACATCAATTAAAACTACAGCGGTCAATACAGGCCATGGTACGGAGCGAGAGGGCATGGGAAGCCGTCACCTCCTTCTGCGAAGCAGTAATGCTCGCGAAGGAGGAGGCGGAACGCGTGAGGGAAAGGCAAAGTTTGCGCCCTCACGCCCCTAACCGCCGCCGTTGGAGACGCCTTGGGCGTCGGGAATCCCAGGCGGATTCCCGGCCACCATAGGCGCGGGCTTGCGGACGGCGAGCAACGGGCAGCTCGCCGTCCGATAAGGACCAGGCCCGGGTCGAGTTTGAGGCGCGTCGTGTTCCACGCGCGCCTCAAAGAGATGTCAGCACAATTGACGGGGTCCGGTAGGACCGATGCCTGTCAGGGTTGCGGGAAAGTCCGAAAGGGCAAATGCAGGAACACGGGTGGGTTTTAGTCAGTAAAAGTCTGACACTCCGCCCAGAGCGGGAGAAACCATTGGATGATTTCACAACCTCAAAAAAAAAAAAAAAGCGGTCAATACAAATATAGCTATTGTTTCCAAACTGTCTTTTTTAAATTGTTTACATTGACTGAAACTAAAATGGCACTTAAGATTTTGTTCTTTCACTGAACAGGTCAAAAACACTGACTTAATTATTGAACCAGACAGATATGTAGACTAATGAAACGATTCTGGTTACTTGAGCGTGAAATGGCACCACCAACGCCCCATTTAATTTTATTTCACGTGAAAAATCTTTTACAACACAATCATGTGTAAGACATCTCTGCGATTTCAACACATAATATGTATTTTTAATGTCAGAAAACGACTTAATTGATGATCCGTATACAAATTATGAAATGTCTAATGTATCATTGGAAAGTCCTCCAGACATTCTGTGCAAAAAAACTGTAGACTGCAGAGGCGGTGAAAGTTTAAGAATTCAAAATATAATTTGATGAAAAATTTATCGTTACGCTTTGTAATTTAAAGGTTTTTTGTAACATTAATTTTGAACTTTATGTTGGATTTCTTAGAATTATAACTTCGGCGGGTTTTGTTGTTTAAATTATGATTTCTGATGACATGTTGCAAATGCATGGACAGGTTCAGTGATGGTATTGTTTTAATTTTATTCTTATTGTTGTGTAGATCAACATTCTGTTAACCAAAATGACTTCATTGTGTCACAAATAACTGAACATGAAACAAAAGAATATTATATAACACATTGTGTGCATCTTGAAAGTTGTTAATCTTTTCACGCCTATTTAATTAGACGCAGAGAATAAAGAATTCTTTGTCGGTTTCCACGCTGTCCTTTTAATTAGAGTCTGATGTATCACTTAATAAGGCTCGCAAGCTCTTTGTGTTTCATAAAAATTCTTTCTCAGAGTAATTTCGTTTCAAATTAATCAAAGTCAAAGTCATGGTCGATATAAATTATTGCGCATTAAAACATCGCATTAAGATTGGTATGGAAAACACGGAAGCTCAAGTACGAATTCCACATCCACATAAAACTGTATACACATAGCAATTGCAAAAAGATTTTCCTCATATGTTTTTCGACCTGTATAAAACCAGCATAGAAACAAAAAAATGGCAATAATTCAATTATCTCTTTCAAACTTCATTACCTCAATAATGTTGACACTGCCTACATAGCATGTCATGTAGTAATATAGTAAGGTGCGAGACTGGATGTGGCGACGGCTCTCAGACGCTATAATGAGCTCGTAAAGTGTCGCGAAACAGTCGAAGACCACCGACATCGAAACTGTGCCAACAAATCGACGTGTACTTACCGCTTTATCTGTGTTTGGGTCTTCGGCAATAGGACGGGTTTCCCCGCACTACGATAATTAGTTTTTCGTTTAATTTTAGAATTGCATTTAAGATTCTAGATGATACGCTGTTTACGGGAAAGTGTCATGTTGCATATCGTTACGAATATATTTTTACGAAGTGAATACTAGGTTATGAAGATATCAGAGAAGCCTTGCACAGCGTGGAAACTTGACTACGTTATTTAATCAGCATATTTTTAATTGATATTGGATAGTTTATTAAGTAAACTATGAGTCCCAAATACTGTCATACGGAACGTTACTATGTTACTTGCTATGCCCATTAATCATTCTTTATATTGACCAAAATATTTCCTGAAATTAAACAGCCATTACTTACAACAATCTCGTAGCGTGTGACCGCCACCGAACTAATTTCATGGTCGATGTAGGTCACAATTAGTGTTGCCCAAATGCAAGAACAAGACGAGACTTAGCCAGTCTTGGTCTTGGTCTTGCGCCAATACACCTGGTCTTGGTCTTGGTCTTGGTCTTGCGCTCCCAGTCTTGGTCTTGGTCTTGGTCTTGCAGCAAGAGTCTTGCAAGTCTTGCAATTACCTATTAGTCTATTACTATTTATTAAAGTTTACTTTAAATCTTAGAAAAACGTATTAGAATTGGAACATTGTGAGCTTGAATTAACATAGCCATAGTAAAGATCAAGCAGATTAATAAATAACTGAAGATTTGATAAGAAATTCGAAAAATCAACTGACCTATATGTCGTTTTCCATGGAAGTAACTGTTTCTTAATAAACATTTATGATTTATAAGCTTACATTTGCTAAAACATGTAAAAAAACAAATTAATTACAATAACTTGACTGTATTTTAAAGAACAATACTTATCTGTCTAGAAAGAGATTGAACCCTCAACTTATAAGAAATTTAATAAAAGAGTTTTACGATTTATCATTTATTTGAATAAAAAATAAAATACAACACAAATCAACAGCTTTATCATTAGGTTATGATACTTTATATCAATTTTTTTGACCAAGAATTAATACAAAGTAACCATCTGGCTGACTCATCACTTAACCTATTTCTATGTTTTCTAATTACTAATGATGCTTTAGAAAATAGAAAATTAGTTTTGTAGAATTTTTTTACACGTTTCAAGTATATTTAAAAGTGGCTACAATATTTATTAAACGGGTGATATTTGAACACTTTTTTGCTATTTTTTCTTGTAAAAACTTAAGAAATATAATGACTAAATGTACAATAATAGTACCTAAGTAATTAGTTTAAAACCATATAAGTAATCAATATTATAATATATACTTACTAGAATGAATTAATATGACATCTACTACCTATCCTTACCATTTTATCCTAATCATAATACTACTTGCGTGATCAGTATAATGTATTCATTTTCATTCTAAGCACAAAACTTATTTATTCTTTGGAACACCTGTAGGTACTCTTAAAAAAATTCGAAATTATTTTGCATGAGTATACCTACGCCCTATGGCGGCAATCAAATAGTGTCACAAATGTTATGATTTCGGCGTGGCGGCAACGATTGTTTTAGATTTCAAAAGAAGCCGCCGGCGCGTGTATCATAACCATGTACTTCCGAAAAGCGGCAAATTTCTTTGAGAAGTAAGTACAAAACCTTTGATGCCGCATTATCAAAGTGCCGATGGTTAAAACATAACTATGCATGCACTCAGTTTGATTTTAATAGATATTTTTTTATTCGTTATGTTTATGGTATTAGTCGTAATGCGCATAGGTCCAGTTTTTCATATTCTTTGATACAGTTTTTTGCGTCTCATAGAATTCCTAAGCGTACCTACCTATACACCGAACTGTTACACCTAACTACTCAGTGAAATAGCGCTAAATCCTAGCTGCAAGACGCAAGAGTCTTGCAGGCTATGTCTTGTTCTTGCTCAAGTCTTGCACGGTCAGTCTTGGTCTTGGTCTTGCTAAAAATACGCGGTCTTGTTCTTGGTCTTGGTCTTGCAAAAACGCAAGAACAAGACCAAGACTGCAAGACCAAGACTGAATTTGGGCAACACTAGTCACAATTATTGTTGTTTCGTGGTCTAAGTCTAGGCTCAAACTAGTTCTATACTAAGCGGCGCTAATGATTTATTTTATGGGACAGCAAAGTTTGCCGTGTGGTCCACGACTAAAATAGAACAGCCGCTTTTGTAGTGATTTAGTTGACTCCGTTATTGTTATAAGATAAATGAGCATTTAATGTACTCTTCCGAACATTGTGCTAATAAGCACCTTAACAAGCTTGATGAACATGTGCAATGAAAATGTAATGACTGTGCCTTCTCAGTATATTTTTGAAAATCTTTTATATGCCCACAAAAATATTAAATTGTTTAAAAAATACAGTGATATCCATAATATAAATACTAGGAACAAACACAAATTTGTTATACCTACAACAAGGCTCAAGAAAATAGGTGGCTCCTTTAGATGTCAATGTATACGCTTTTACAATAAGCTTCCAAGCCACGTACAAGATCTAAGCCTTAATAAATTTAAAACATTTATTAAACGTAAGTTGTGCCAAAAAGCGTATTATACCATTAAAGATTACGTTGAGGACAAAAAGGCTTGGGATTGAGCTGCTTCAATTTCTCCAATTTTGTTATTTTTTAACTTATTGAATTCTGTTATTTTTAGTGACTTTTTATTTTATTATTAACTTATACAGTGACATGAATGTTTACTTTCTAAAGTATTATATTATTTTAATTATTGTGAATGTGAAGACTATGTGGATCTTTGTTTCTTTTCTTTTTTAGTATTAATTTTTCCTTAGTTTTAATTAATCATGGTCTGGCAGTTTGAGCAATTTATGCGGCCTAACCAAATGTCCTTTCTTTGGTACTGTTCGTCAAATCGTTGAGCTCCTTAAAATTGGAGTTGAGCTGCACGATTATTGACAAATGCTTGCACTGACTGGACAGGTCCACTCAATCTGTGTGGTTCTTTCCTCAAAAGTCCATTTCAGACACCAATCTACATGGTCTTCACATGATCTGACCAAGATTATGTCTGGACTTTAAAAGAGACTGTGACCTCTGAGTTTGTTTCGGCCTTTCTTCTCAGAGTAGTCAGATAGGAAACGCCGACCTCATCTAGTTTTAAAAATGTGATTGACGTGTAAAAGTGTTTCTACAAACCTACTTACAGAAATAAAAATCATTTATCATTTATCAAGAGTCGTCCAAAACTATGCTAGCCTTACAAAAATGCAAAAGGAAACAAGAAAATAGATTTTTGGCAGATATGGTATAATACAAAAATTAAAAATAACAAAAACAAAAACGACAGCTAGCGGGCTAATCTATTAAACATTTAAGCATTAGATATAACTTCTAATGTTTATTATCTGGGAAAAAGGTTACGCTACCGTAATCTTTTAAGATTCAGTGATATTTTATAAGGAGTTACTACCGCGAAAAATGCTTAATCAACTCTTAAAACAATAAAAGTGTTAAAACCAACCTTGTCAACACCTGGCAGTTACAAGAATGTCACAAAACAGGAAACAATATTTAATAAACCAATTAATACTACACAAAATAAATTAATTATCAGTCAACCATCGCGTGATCATCAACCACAAATCAGAAACCACACGTTAAGAGGTTTACTAAAGAAATATACACATTTAAATAGAATATCATAATTTATAATACACTTAGCTGGATTACCGACTCTTATCTCATTAGTGATCTTGATTGTAGTTTATGTTGTCTCAGGACAAATAATGTAGAAATATGATACGAAACGGCTTCAGGTGATGAAGTGAAAAACGATCGAATTGATAAATGGTATTTGGAGATATTATCAGTTAGAAATAATAAGTTGGTTAAAGAAGAATTAGTTATTTATGGAAATTGGTTAAATATGGAAATCATAAAAAATAGGAATGCATACAATGAAGTTATTAATAAATAAAAAGTAGGTCAAAGAGACAAAGAGACTGATTAATGTGATAAATTCTGTTGAGAGAAATCAAAAGCTTTGTTTCTCAGTTTCTTCCATGAAATGTATTACAGTCTCAAGAAGTTTGACACGTGTTATTATTTCAATAACAAATATAAGTGTACACTAATTTGTTTTGTGCAAGGGCCAGCTTTCATTGCACTGTATATCAATTCATCAAATGCACCACTGAGTTCTTGGCATCAGTTATGATCATTCATCTTTCTCATTGAATGTTTGTGAACGTATATTTGTCAATTATCTTATATTTGAAATTTATAGCTTGTGAACGTATATATTGTTTCTTTTGATTTCCAGTTGAATTATCTTCTTTATCATAATCTGCTACATACTTTTAAAGAAAACCTTATACGCAACAGCTTTGAAGCTCCATGGATTAGCGTTCTGTATAATCCTCTTTTTATATTTTTTGAGGACTCCATTGTTCGTATGTATACTACCAACTCTTATTATTTTTTCCTGTTCCCGAATTAAGTTTCCGGTCTACTGCGGTCAGTTCGCTTAAAACAATAGCAAATTCATTATTAAAATCGAAACAATGACTGCCAGGTTATAAAACACTTCGGCAAAAATCTTACAAATTGGAAAAAAAAAAACGTTTTGCCAATTTGCTTTTACTTCACTCTTTTTAATTTTATTTACGCTGAACACGTCAAGAGGCTGGGAAAGTTTGTTGTCCCTTTCTGTGGTGGGTTAAAAGAAAAAGATGGATGATTCCTCAATGAGAGGTCTAATGAGAAATGCAAAGGGCAAAAACACTGACTCGTGTTACCTCACCAGTGTGAGTATTTAAGGAAAAGATTTTTAACTGCACTTTGTAAAAACAAGTTGTACCATCAGTTATACACCAAGTGCTTCCTATATTTTTATTTTTAGTAAATGTTTTCATTTTTATAAAAGGGTTCTTGTTCTTCTTTTTAATACATTTAATTCGACAAATATGTTAGACAGAAGTTCAAATTGACCATCTGAATTCAATATCAAATGGAACATATTTAATACTTTGACAATGACATTGTACCTACTTAAACCCTTGCCTACAAATGCATATTTAAGGGATTACACATTGATTTCCGCTTTGTGCCCCTTTGATGTCATTGTATGCCTAACTGAATATCTTATTCACGCTTCATTAAAAACCTATACAGCTAATGTAATCTTATGTTCCCCGAGTATTTCACATGCTCCCGACACCATTGTGTATTGAAATCTTCAATTTTTCCACTTTTATAATCTCTCAACAAGTTTCCAAAACATGATTCTGTTACTTGACACCATATTTATGGTATTCAAAACAGACTTTTGAATAATTTGGTCATCTATCATGATACCAGAAAGATCTAGAAATGGATTTTGATTTGTAGTAAGTTTTAAGAGATTCTATTGTAGATTGATTTGAGTCTCAAAGCAAAACTAGAGCAGTTTAGAAGAAACAGTAAGTAGTACCGAAAGTAAGCAGAAAGAAAGAAAGTAAGTACCTTAAGTAGTAACGTTTTCATGAATAAATTCAAAGTAATCCGTAACACATTTACAACTAAAATTGGGTCAGAATGAAATTTCAAACACACAGTTAAAGAAATTCTAAACACACTACTAATCGCAAGTTTGTAAACAAACCATTGTTTCCGATTATTCTTTTGATTGCAATGTTTGAAAAAACAGTATCAATGCATCGATTCAACAATCGATCTGTCGGATATTTCTGTTATGATTGGATCGGATATTGTGGCTGTTGCTGAAAATTTTAATAATAATAAACATGATTTGATTTGTTCACCTCGGAGGAAACACGTTATGGTGTGCATTTCAAATAGGTAGATTAATATTGAACATCCATACCAGAATCTATACTTTTAGTATAATTTAAACAATCCACGTGGGAGTTCAACATTGATGTAATTATAATTTGGCAGAGCTCTCCGTATAATATTTTATGAATATCATCTGAAAGCCTCTTTTTCCGATGCAACGGATTTCAATATTAACACGAATAAAATTAATTATCTGCATCGGCAGATTCAATTTGTTATTTTGCGGCATAAAATATATTTTATTAACAACATTGGAACTTCATTCCAGTGCCCCCAAGGCCTGGACTCTTCAACAATGTTCCGAATACATTTGCAACTTAATATACCGACAATTTCCGTGACAAACTCCCATAAGCTCCCATGGAAACACCATAATTCTTACTTTCTCCGCTTGATCGCGATAAGACACTAATAACCGAGCAATATGCTAATAACTCAATAAGTAACGTGTATATAACATATTGCTCTTAAAACCTGGGAATGGGAGAAAAGTATAGCTTGTCAGTTGTTTATCACGTGTGTTGTAAGCTTCAATTGAGACGATACCATCAATTCTCACCGTGCTGTTGATTTGGGTTCTCTCACTGTAATTTCTCGATAAAAGTCATCGGTAAAGGGCCTCTTAATTGCGCGAAAGAAATAGGAAAAACAGAGGCCCGGAATCATTGGAATGACGAGTCCATGATGAAAGAACTAGGCGTGTCTAATGTTAACGAAGTTTTACAAGTGTATCATAGATTAGAAAAGCCAATTTCCACCGAAATTAAAGAAAATAAAAAGAGGAATGATGAGAATAGTAATATGAATATTTGGCGTACTCATGCGAGAAGCCGTCATCAAGTGAGCATACTGTTTCACCTCCACTAGTGTGACGCATTAACCTCATACGAAACATAAACATGAACCAGTCATCACGAATATCAATCAGCACCATCCTTCCACCATCCTACCGCCACGGCATCCGTTACACCAACCAATCGATATCTCCCAAGTGAATGGCGTCAACAATGTCTCGTCTACAATACCTGATTGGCCAGTTTCAACGTCAGACAACCAGTTAAATATGGTCAGCCTCGTTAATATGGATTATTATTTTATGGTCCACTAATTTATGTGGCGGTAGCAGCGGTAAATAGTCAAGATGTCGGCTTTAAAAAGTGTAAATCTGATGTGATGTGGGAATGGGAGTTAATTTTACACTTGTATTATGGATTCCAATGCATGTCAAAATTAATAGGACTAGAGCTCAAAATCGACTAACATTTGGTAATGTCAATAATGCTTGTATTTAGTGGCAAGAAACGATTTATTAATATGTGAAAATACTTAGAAGATTTGAACAGGAATACGATTGTATAATGAGTACTTAAGAATAGTTTGCATATACAGTAGTGTTTGTAATCAATAAATTGAACCATACCAATAGCAAAAATACGATATTTTTACTATAAATGACAATGATTTTTAAATCTCGAAGAATCCTTAAAGAAGCCTTAAAACATTTAGTGAATGTTTAAATTATTAGTTATATTTGAATTCAAGATCCTGCTTATAATATCAATATACAAGGACCCCTGTCCTTTTACAGCACCTCATAAATTAGTATTAATGCTTACGAGTAATTAAATATATGCATCACATATGCGAGACCTAATCAAGGTGGTCATAGATCAGTTAATTATAAGGAAATGCCATTCCATTATTGGGATTTGAAATATGATAAATAAATACCTATTTTATCATTTCCCACTCATTAATCACCAGAGTTTAAAATTTGGCCTGCTCCTTTTATCCATAGGGTCGAACAAAATAATCCCCTTATCAAAGACATCATACTCCTGTCTTTTGCTCAAATTATTTTGGGCAGCATCTCCTCCATATCAGCCATCATCTCAGTATTCATTCCCTTTTCTAGCCATAATATCATCTTTCACTCAATTCATTCATAGCTTCTTAACGAAGACCATGACCAAACTATATAAATGTTTATAAACAATATACTGGAATGGTCACAAAAATCTAAGTAATACATTTCTATTGCCCAGTGCTAGTTGTTCCAGTCCAACTGGAACTTGTGCCCGTCAACAGCAGTCCTAAGTTTGGAACGTTATTGTCTTGCATAAACGTTCATATTAGTAGTACTGACAGCCTATCTGATCTGAGTTATACTCAAAATAATAAATGTACATTGTACGGGACAATTCAATTTAGGAAATGCATTTCACATAGACGCCACATAGACGGCTATTGTTAAAATTGGTGGAGTCTGGAGAGCTATAAGTAAAAATTGCAATATTTAAAATCATATATTATTACGCTTCGAAACGTTTTTGTGCGGTCAAGGACTTTCTAATTAAATACGACTTTTTTGGCCCGCGCGCGGCCCCCGTGAGTTTGAGAGCTTTTGTATAGAAAATTGTATTTATGGGGAAACGTCATTTTTTTTATTTAAAAACTTTTTAAATTCCGGCCATTAGATGAGAGTTCAAAGAAAGTCTTAAGAATTGAAGTCACAACCACCTTTTACGACGTTAAAGAAAAATAACAGGAGTGAGATGAAAGAGGCTTCAAAAGGATATGTCATGTCACTTACAATTTTTGCAAAATAATCGTCCTTTATCAATCAGGAAGCAATAAAACCTACAATTTCTATTTTCATTATTCTTGTCACATCTACATCTTAATCTACACCCAGCATATTATGTTAATGGATCAATTATTTAATACCAGTTTAGGTCGCGACGCGACGCTGCGCCCGCGCCGGTCTTGTTGTATCGAGCCAGTCGCTATCTCTATGTATTTTACTGTGTGTACATAAATAATAAAATAAATAAAAATAAATAAATAAGATTATCCGTTTATTAAACATGCATGCAGATTATGTGGCCTCTAATAATAGTTACATAAACTTGTGATAACCAGGTGACATGCATGCTGGGTCATTATGGAAAGATAGACTTCGGTACAGGTTTTTGAAAGTTAAGAGGAATAGAACGGTTAATGTGGGTTTTATTTGTATTACAGTACAGAAGATTCGTCAACAGAAAGAGAGCTTTTATTAAAGTTTATTGAAAGGACTATTTATTATGAGATTGATGTGGCCGAAAAACTATACCTGATGTGTTCATAAAAATACAAGCTTTGGCAAAAGAAATTAAGACTAGCGAAACTACAGATGACAAAAATTAAAACTTGGGTATATTCAATCTAATATCCCATATTCAATTCGAAGCATACCGGGTGAAATTGAATTCATAGACATCCTATTAAGGGGTCATTGTACTCATCATTATGAACAACTTTCACTAAGGGACCAGACATGAAATCGCGAAAAAAAATCAGCTGTTCCCTACATTTATGTTCGCATAAATATAAATAATGCCCATAAATTCAATTTCACTAAATAATAATTGCGTCTGCTGCCATTTCTTTGGCAGCAGACCGAGGAGAGACAGAAACTAGGTTCATCCTAAAACTTCAAACTCGTAAACATCTTAATAAAATCAACTATTACCCCAGCCACGTCTAAAAATCTTCTAATAAATATAACACTTTATTAATGGATGCTGTATCTTCGTAATTAGTATTTGGAGAAAGTCCCGTGTACCTATGCGTTGTAGTTAATGCGTTAGATTTGTGAGATAACTTTTTAGTGATAGAAAACGAGTTGATTAGTACAAGTTGTAGAGAGGTGAATGAACTTTGACATGAGAGGACTGTTTCGATTTGTTCCTTGGAAGGAATGGAACACTCATTTTGAAAGCGATTATATCAAGCAAGATGTCAGAAGACCAGGAGCTAAGGGAAGTGTGTGCTAGGAACAACAAACTGTTTACACCAACAGTTTGCCAAAGCAAGGAAAACCCGCTTCCATTTCCATCCTGGAGTGAAAATGTGGTAGAATTCCGCAAAATATAGGACACTTATGTCCTGCGTGCCCTGATACCTGCACGTTGGTGTAACTTATGGATGCTACTGATAATAAATTAGTCTTAGCTAATTTCTGAACTGATATTATTTATATTACCATCGAAGTACGGTAAATATGCAATTTCCCTTTGATCGTTTTATTGGTAAATAAGAGACCAATTTTCAACAGTTAAAGGTTCATGGTTTATATAACGACAATTTGAATTACAGTTTTGATTGAAAATTGAAATATAGTATCATGATTCATGACACTATTCATATTTTGAAATCTCAAGTAGCTAGCATACATGTCGAAACTGTAGAAGTGTATACCCATAGCCCTTTTATAGACAACATGGCTGATTGCCACAAAACAAGACAAGCACTAATAACGCTACTGCCCACAACAGACTTTGCTGGGATATATCGGCTAGCAAGTTACCATGTTATACTTACAATGTTTACGCCACCATTTGTCGGTCCACAGAGCCTCATTAATCAGAACCAAACTACTTACAAGTAACGTTGACGATTAGGAACACTAAACCTAAACAAACAAATGAAAGTTTCAATTTCACAAAAGGAATTAGGACATTTAAAGATAATATTTATTGTAAAGGAATAATATTTAAGGGCGAAACTAATAACCGAACGGTAGTAAAAGGAATGATTGTTTGTCTTCATAATACGGAAACTATAAATTCTCAGAAACAGCTCAGACACCTGGGGATGTTCTGGAAAATAAACGATGTAGACTGAACCTAGGTTAGCGTTGGTAGCAGACGTTATACACGTGGTCGTGGCTGCAGGCAGTGTAGTCACAATAAGAGCAAACGCATTTCTACTAGTGGTAGACTTGGAACTAGCTGTCGATTGCCCAGATATCTTATTACGGTTAGAGAGGGTACATGTACGGGAATAGATAAGCGAATAGCTGCTACCGGTGGCAACAGAAATTATTTGACAATTTCAAACAATTTTAGAGCAATGGTCAAGCTTGAGTTTAAAAAACGTATGCATATTGTTCAATGATGGCAAAATCAATGAGTAAGTTTTATAAAGTACCTAAAAATAATGCCTGCCTTTAATTAAAAGATTTGACAAAAAGGCTTTTGTAAATGATTTATGATGAGGAGAACAGAGGGCCTAGACAAGTGACAATCGCTTCGAAAGCCATTCGTATTTCTACGACTTTCAACAGGATTGATATAAGCTTTTTGATAGCTTATGTCAGTCCTATACATTTTTGCCTTTTCCGTCATCGTTATCGCTGATAGAATGTCACTTTTTCTAGGGCCTCTGATCACTTCAAGCTTGGGAAAACCTCATAAACAAGAGCAGAGAGCACATCGTCTTTGATAAACAAATAAAACCGTCATGCTTACGAGAGAACAAAAATCTCGCTTCGTTATAAAAGAAATCGAGTGCAAAGATGACTAAATAAAGTCAACACAGCGCTATATCAACGCAGCCTGCCACATAAACAGCACATGGTGACGTTATGAAATACGATTATGAGCGAAACGTAAGCCCGATTCGATTGTTTCAAAATCGTTAGTTTCCGCGACTGTGTTGCCGATCACAATACCACTGTTGATCGTGTACTGATGTATTTCTTTCTTAGGAACAGAATCGATTCTTGTTACCCCGTAGACCGTACATAAGTTGGCCATGTTTTGTCGTGCACGTCGTACGGTCGACAAGTCAATAATTTTGTCTTGTTTTGCAAACCGTTTACCGGTAATTGGGTGAAAGAATGTAATAGAGTTGGTGATCTATAAATAATTGTAGTAATTGAAGTGGAAGCTGGGTAATTTGAATCTGCGTTTATGGAGTGATTACAGGCTGTGTAATTGAACATAATCAAGCTTGAACGAGGTGATTGTGCGACTGATACTGAACACAACACTTAATTTGTGACAACATCATAATAATTGACCAAAACTGACTTTTAAATATTGATGAATCGACTAAATGTTTCGGTCATTTTTGTCAAACTCGTACCTGTCTTGCTTCGAGTCGCATAGTAATAACTAACCTCGCTTAATAATAACACCATTATTATATTTAAACAACTACACGTTTGTATACATAGTAGTACGATTATAATCTAGAAATTACAAAAATATTTACATTCCCTGCCACATTTAATGAAAAGTCTCGCTCTCATCTCCACATAGTTTTATAAATACGACATAAATCAGCTTTAACTTCGCTCTACAGCTGATCTTCTGAACTCCAACGTGTCAGACTAACAGTAATCTTTGACCCACTATTCATATGCCAACATATCTTTCTTCCATAAAAATAACATTTAAGAAAACACTACTAATAAAACCTCCTTACGTAGCCAAGCCGATACTATCATAAGTATCAAAATGGTTATTAAACAGATTAACATCGGCTAACACCTTATGAATTTTGATACTTTACCTTACAAACTGGAATATGGCTGCATCTACATTGAAATGACTTGATTTTCAACGATTGAGTTGTCCGATAAGGTTCATAGGTTCGGCAATGCAGTAGGTGCGTAAGATATGGGCAGGTGGAGTCGTATATCAGAGAAACTTGTGCGGTGAGGTGTACCTGACTGTTGTAACACAGTGTGGTAAGGCTTGACTAATTCCGATATGTGAGGCTGTTAGAAAATTTGAAAGACCTTAATGAGCTGCTGGTGTGGGGTAAGAAGAAGCTTTGGATCATAAATAGCCGCCAGTTCATTTATTGGAAGGGAAACCGTTCATTTCACATAATAATTTTATAAACCTTTACTATATTATGTACAAAACTGATGTTATTTAGCATAGACTTGTTCAGTTTTTCAGATTAGAATATTAAGAAAATTATAAAAGTAGATCAAAAACAACAATTTTATAATTTTTGTTACAAGAATAATTTGGCACAATGAACGAAGCTGCTACAGTAATATACAGATATTCAAACCATTTCAAATCAATAAACATATACAACTTATTATAATAGCTGATATTATATAAATATGTGCATAATTAAGGAAACAGTGGCGATTATCATAATTCCATATCGACAGATTCTGAGAACCAGGGGCTATTGGTAGCTCATTCTTTACAATTAATTATAAAACTATGTTCGTTATACATATATCTTAAAGAGTAGGTATGTATACTATATTTTACTATGTGTATGGAAATTTGTGAAAAAGAGAACATAATTTGCTGGCACAGACTGATCAAATGATTGGTCTTCAGAGAATGATGCTGTAATCTGGTGGTGTAAAGAAATTATGGAGCCTTCTTTTCAACCATACAGAAATAATGCAACAAAATAACATGATATAATATAGTTAAAGCAACCATGGTTTAGAAATTAAATATCTGAGGGCGTATACATATAACGGGCTATCAGAAGACCTTCAGTTCGATAGAGAATCTATATCATATTATCAGTTTCAATATCGTGAACCTCGCTGTTTGTAGAGTCTATATGAGCATCTTAGAACTATGAAATACGTCCGAGAGTCACGACGTTACTACATAAGAATTAAATTGAAGCCAGTATAGACCAGAGTAAAAAGAATCAGAAAAAAAATGTTTTCATCATAATTTTCTAAGTTTCTCAAGCCTGTAATGTCATGTTAAACATTGAAAACGCGACATTACTAAACGCAATAATTTAGGAGAGTGGGTTTAAAGAAGCTCAGCTTCAAAGGAAGCATATTATGATAAATGTGGACATGTGTAAAACTACAAAAACAAAAAAAAACTAAATTGATATGTATATCCTACGTCAGACTACTACATCAATTTACTTGTTTAATTTTTCTGGAGCCCTTAAAGACATTTGTTACGTACTAAAATCCCAAATCGTTCATTATCCAAATTAATTAAGTATATTAATTTATACCAATTGAGCTGGTCGAAATGTTGGGTATTATTTTTGGTCCATTGGTTCTAACTCAATTTACTCTATGACTGTCCACTGCCAGGCAAGAAATTCTCCTTGTGAATCATCATAATGATTAGCGCAATACGTTCCCACCACCGGTGAGAGACAGGTTTCGTCTCTGTGAGAGGAAGCCAGTATACGCAGGCCCGGCGCGGAATGGTGGATGTCACATGCAAAAGTATAATCGATCCTAATGGGTTGCAGTAAACACGGAGTCATATCTCCCAATTTGAACCAATCGTTACGAATAATAAGAGTTTAATAAAACCACTGGAAGGTCAAATACCGGAGTATTATCACAGATCTCCGTTATTGGCGATTCTTTGAAACTGCCTCTTGTTTATGAAACCGCTATAATTTTTAATAACGACATGAATTCCTCCTGTATCTTGATCGCGCGTGAATATATTTGCAATATGACGAAATTAATTTATTATATCAACCTACCGCGGCAACTATTTCGGATTGCTTGTTAAAAATGTTTTACGTTTCTTTATCCGATGCTTACAAATATTAAAAGTTAAGCTAGCCTACAGAATAAATATCATAGACAAGACATAAGGATAGTATATATAATTAGTTGTGCCTATAATTTCACCGCATTCTTCAAACCTTTGAGTAATGTAGTATGTTTTAAAAACTGCAAATTAATTAACACACTAAGATTAAAATAAGAAAAAACCAATCAGAAATGATTTCTTGTCTTATTTTCAGGTCAGCACAAGCTAAAATAGAAGGTTACCTATTTAATCTATACCAATACCTATTTGAAAAAGTATTCCTGAAAATATTAATTAACTATTTACTCAAAACACTTATTCACAAATCACATGTCGAGTAACTAGATTACGGATGTCATCGTGATGTCATTCATTCCTAATCTTGACGTTAATTTTCTCTTAATACTGCATTATGCCGAGATCCGACGATCGGCGATTTTGCGGACGGACACGGACGAGCCCGGACGATGGACCGTGAGAAGGTGTACGTGCGGGGTATCGCAGACATCGGAAGCGCTTCGGAGCGCGGTGCGTGGCGGTCTGTGGTCGTCTGCCGTTACGCGGACGAACCACTTGTCAATAAGATTATAGATAAGACAGGTCTTCAGCAAGCGACGAGACGAAAAGTCATTTTCGTCATTTTATACTTCAATGGAAAGAATGCAGTGAACAAAAGGGACACAATACAGACCAAAATAAAGAACTCATGCCGGAAAAAGAAATAAAATTCCCCAGCAGACATTATTAGAACCATTGTCACAGACATCACTAGGTCCTAATACCGAGACAGATAAAATCAAGTTATTTCTAGTCACACACGTAAAACAGAAATTCCACGTCCGATGTCACTATTTTTATAATTACAACACTATTTCCTAGAAATCGTCCGAACACAGTTAATTTATTCAAACGAAGCGATCTTGATACTTGCAAAATATATTATTTAGTATATATTTTTTGTATATCTTAAGCTTCTTGAGTTCATTTGGACTTGTGCCAGCTCTTTAGCGGTTGGAAATGGGACCAGGTTTGTTAGAGCTCCCTTGTCTCTCTGATTTGTCGTGTGAATGATGGAAAAAGGGGGTTTTAGAAGGGATTTGAGGATCAAGACCAATTGGTCCGTTTACGTAGTTTGACATTGCGCTTGGGTTGATTGTCTCAATGTTTTGGTTTAAATCGACTGCTAGTACGGATTAGGTTTTAAACGTGGTTTTGCAAATGAAGTGTTGTCGGTTTTACTTTGACGTAGGAATATCAATGTTTATTTTATAATCTGTGGTGCTAGTTGGTCCATTTATGCAAAACTCGGTGAGTTAATCGGGCACTTGACTTGTACATTTAACTTGTTTATTTTAATTCTGGAAACATTAAAAGATAGTGTAGATTTATATTATCTATCTATGGGCACTTTCGATTCGTATTACAGATAACATAGGTATTTAATATAGATTGCATTTGTCGGAAGTGGTTTTCTTAGAAAAACTGGATCTTACGAAGCAAAATGTTGGTATTAAAGTCACCAATCACCAGCTAAAGTTAAGTACTTCCTCAGTTAGGTACCACACTTAAGTAAAATCGCCATCATACACGACCTTCTCTGCAAGAGAAGAAACCTTTACTTAAACCCACGCTTGCAATACATGATAAACAATCAGAACAGGGTTACCAATATAGGTAGACTACGGACGCAGACAAGTCCCACAAACTGTACTTAATAAGCCTATCTCAACTGCCTTTATCCCACACCTCGTAACCGATAAGATACCTAAATATAGTGCGAATGATCGCCTTGTATGAAACCGGCTTTATTTTACTTTTTTTTAAATAAAACAGCCTGCATAATAAGCTAACTAAGCGAAAACAAACTGTCGGTTCCGCGCCCTCCAATTCGGTGCAAGCGGCTCACTATGTAATTATTAGGTTGATAGGAATTGGTTATAAAGAAAGCGGAGAGCGAGAATGTTGAAAATAATTAAATAGATGAGTATGAAATACTTTAAGGTGCTCGTGGCTAAGTAATAATATCCGCACGGATCGATCGAAGGTTAAGCTTATAGAGGTCAGTCCGTGAAGGGGTAACCACCCATTACATACCGAGATCGCTCCGTGTCTCAGAAAGCACGGGGTCCCGGCTGTCATTCATAGACCTTTGGCAATCGTTACGGGTAGTCAGACGCCAGAAAGTCTGACAACAGTTGCACAGAATAAAAATGTCTTAATTTTTTTTTCTTGTTCTGATCCATACTATTGTTTATTATTTTCAACAAAGGCTACTTCTTTTTAATTTCTCATGCCAATGTCGTCTTTTATTACTTGGTCTGGGCAGCTATGTCCATTCCATTTTCCTGTTAATATGGTAATTAATCGCGAATCGCTTTCAATAACACAGCGCTTCATTGCAGCCACCCGCAATTATGCCGTGATAATGGCCGACGACGCGTTTAATGCTGTTTAGTAAGGGCTGCCACGAAAACTTATTTATTATTTTATGAAATTATAAAAATACAGGGTCAAATTCAAGGTGGACCGAAGACTTGGTGAAGGCCGCGGGGTTCCGCTGAATGCGAGAAGCACAGAACCGGTCGAAGTGCCGGTGCTTGGAGGAGGCCTATGGCCAGCAGTGGACGTCTATCGGCTGAAATGATGAATTTTTTTATGAATTTGCAATGTGTGTACTTACTGTGAGTTTTTACTGATTTTATGGTAATTCTAATGGTTTCTGTTACCATCTCCGCTGATTTGACTCTATGTCTAGCATGTTATCATCATCGTAATTCTCCGGTTGTTGGGGTTAAAGCTGACTGTCCACTGGAGCGGAGAGGAGAGGAGCGGAGCTGTGCTAATATTAACCAATGGAATTGCATAAAATCTCCGTTCCTCTCCAGAGTTTAGATTATATTGGTTAATATTGTCTCCGCTCCTCTCCTCTCGTCTCCACTCCAGTGGACAGGCAGACAGTCTAAACCGCAACTAGAGAACCATATAATAGTCTCAAGGTTTCGAAAGCCTAGTTAATACCTAATTGACAACTGACTGGAATACATGTGAATTTTATAAATCAATTAATCTAATTCAATATTCATTCCAATAAATTGAGTAATTCCATTAAATTATCGTACTTTACCTAAAGCTCGTAAATCTACAAATCGTGGATGGCTACCGTTTCATCAGTAATGTGCCGACCACATTCATAACTCCTCCTTAAATCGTCATCAATTACTTTAATGTTCCTTCATAAATTATTATTGTCATACATACAGGCGACACGGTGTATCACCTATGTTTATAAAGCTGCTCTAATATGAATACAGCCCAACTTAGATTAAACTCTACTGCACTAACAATAGCGTCTAAATTTCAAATAATCGTGCCCCTATCATGCAAAACGCATTCAAAATTTAAACTTTATTCTCTAAAATCAAAATTCGAACACACCTATCATTACAGCAAAGGATTAAGGCGTAATGTCAAACACAATTGCATTTCGAAGCCGCAACATTAATTTTGTATAAAATAATGTTTTGCGCAAACGCAACCCGCCGACAGTAGTCGGACGTATTCGGATAAAGTCGCCACTTATACAATGTCCACTGAGTGTTGCGAAAATAGGAAACCTATGTAGGTCTAATTTCGTAACGAAGACACTCGATGAATCATTGATTTGTGAATAAATTAAAAGGGCATGCAAGTGTGTGGATTTATCAACGTTGCGAAAATAAACTTGATGTGAGAATGTGAATATAATGGAAGTGTCGAGACTCTTTACGTGGTCCATTGGTTTGCTTGAGTGTTGCCAGTGTTGTCGCTTGACTCGAGTTCCTTATAAGGAGTATGGCAACATTGTATCTTTTGTTGACAATGGTGTGTAATATTGTCGATTTGTTCTCGAGTCTTGTAATGAGATTTTCGTACAAGATCTCGTGGGCTTTCTTGTACAACAGAACTTTATTGATGAAATGGTTATGTATTTTATCACAGAAACCACTACTATTTCAATGGACTGAAGATAGTTGGTAGACTAGGTATAGTTTCTGTCAGAACAAGAATAATTTCCAGAAAATACAGGTGACAGTGGAAAAGTAGTTATATAATAGAAACCAATATCTATCTACGAGTACCTCTTAACACCTTTCCTAGGTAATGTATTCCAGACGACAATCCAATATTTATAGAAGTCCTATTACTGATTTTTTATAAGACCAAATGTATGTACCTATCATTCATTCATTCATTCATTCATTCATATAAAAAAAAATATTTTCAAGGAAAACAATGTTTTTCTGACTTTAGCTAAACATGGTTGAAAATAAAGCATTGGCAATCACTTTACACGAATGTACATTAATAAGAAAATTATTGTATCTTTATCCAATAAAGTTGATTACATTTCTACAAAAAAAATTAACTGAGCAATGCAAACTAACTTGTGCAAATGTGCATTGCCAATAAAAATACCATAACAAGCCAACAGTTTAATTCAAGCAGGCTGCAAAAGAACATAAAAACTATCGGCTTTTATCAATTCGCAAATATATCCAGAGGACTGTTAAAATAATGATGTTTTTCTTACCTGCATCGGCACGAAGATTTATTCCATTCTAATCACAAAAACTAATACCACTGGTATTTGTTTCAACTTATATTTAATTTCTATTCCGAACGGATATCATTGTTTCGACTAATACCAAAACAACTTCAAAGATATAAGGTACAGTCAGTATAAATATGAGTTTTAACAAATACTAATACCAGTGGTATTAGTTTTTGGTATTAAAATGGAATAAATCGGCACGATTATCTTATTATTTATTTACTTGCTAAAAGTAAATGCATGTTTACTGTTTAACTATGTCCGAAAATAAATACGTCACTTGTTGGAGGACAGTACATATGCCTTTGTTGAAAATGTTCCATTTTGTTAATTAACTACCTGGTACTTATTGAAAGGATTATGAACTGTCCTCCCATACCTTATTTGAAAATATTGTAAAAGACAATAATTTTTAAAAGAGTAGTCGTAGTTTCTTCCCGCCTCTTCTCCATAGGAAACGACCGATTGGAACCTAGCTTCTAATCTGACGTTTCATAACTGCCCAATGTAGGTTTATCCTTACATATTATAAAACAAAGTCCTCCGCCGCACGGTGGGCTGAAAATCGGCTTTCATAGACTTAGGGATTTCAATTTGCAAGTGCTTGTTTTTATGCTGGATATCGCTTCTATTACTCATTACTACGAGTATGTACAAAAATGACACCCAAGTTAATTCTGCCCAAAAACGAAGGAAATATAATTTTTTTACGAAAAATTTGTATGAAGCTAGTATGAAAAATCGAATTATCTCCTAAACGGCATGTTTAACCGTAATTTCCTTGGAGGAGGTCATAGTGCTAATTATTTATGATTTTTTGGTTGCCGATTTGACGAAAAATTTAATGCCGTTTTTTTTTTAAAAATCGTCAAAATATTTTTATTTATTTTTACATGTAAAACGATCCCTTTTAGTGTCCAAGTTAAAAAGTTCGATATGTTATTACCCAAATATTAAGAACAAAAAAACAAGAAAAATTAAATAAAAAAATTGCTGTTTTTTGACACATTTTTATTAATTTATATAAAAAAAGATTATCAAACTCTTATTTAAGTAACATATAAAGTTATATTATATACGAAAGCCGATTTTCAGCCCACCGTTCGCCGCGTCTGTCTGTCGTCCTGTACGCGATAAACTCAAAAACTGCTGCACCGATTTTCATGCTGTTTTCACCAATTGATAGAGTGGTTCTTGAAGGTTTTAGTATATAATAACCGACATCCACGAGGGCGAAGCCACGAGCATCAGCTAGTGTGAAATAAAATATTTTGATTTTGACCTCTAAAATAGCGAAAATAAGCATCTGATTCATTCATTATTTTCAATAGATAATTTTTGTATAAAACAGCAGAGGTTTTTCAATATTTCAGAGTAAAAGTTGTTTATAATATAGTCGAGAATCTTTCACACTGAAACAGCGTCAATAGTCATCAGATACAATTATTGCTCATGCGCACACGTTCTCGCAAAACAACTAATCAAACTCTACCAATACTTACGGCAAACTGAGCAAGTTAAGAAAACAATCAATTAAATGCCTATTCAGTTTATCAGCCGGAAATAAGGACTGTGAACGAGAACCGTTTACTATTATACCAATCAGTTAATAAAACCGTAATATAAATTGAACCCGCTTTCAAGAACTTACGGTAAAAACTGACGATACAATATCGTTAAACTCTAGTAGATACCCCACCATCGCACCATGTCGCTTATTAAGACCTTATTTTAGTACCTTAAACCATTAAAACAGTGTCAACGACTCAACTCGTCTAATAAACTTTCTTGAGGACCAAAGAGATCTCTATCTATGTTCTATTAAAAATACATAAAATTTATATCTGAGAAAGGAAGTCTGAGAAAATTATGATCAGTTTTCTTGACATGTCAAGAGGCTTGAAGTAATTATCAGATAAAGACCGGTTTGGTTACCATAAACACACTAGGCAGATTAGCAGTATTCACACAACGTGGTAGAAATATAATTATAGCAAAACTAACATCCATTTTCTGAAAGCTTATTTAATTTAATCAGTGGTTACTTATGTTTGATGCTGTGATAGGTTAGCTAAGATAATCATAGACGTTAACATAAGTAAAAAAAATCAGTAATGAAAACTATAACCCAACTACGACTAAAAAGGTATAAACAAGACACCACAGACAGACAAATTAAAAATCCGGAGTCACACGTGTTAGGGCATAAATCGAATAGATTACGTGTGACTCCGGATTTTTAATTTGTCTGTCGGTGGTGTCTTGTTTATACCTTTTTAATGTGACACCACATAGCCTATAACCAGCGGACAATCAATATGCTTCTAACGATACCTCATTTGTCAAATTGTGATGAGTGGTTTAGAAGATATAGGGAACAGATGAACATACTTACATACATACCGGTCAAAATCATAACCCTCCTTTTTTCTTCGCCGTAGTCGGGTAAAAATAGACGTTGACATAAGTTTTGACAACGGGTTAGAGTTCGATTTCACCAAAATCTGTTACACACACAAAATGTCCAATGAAAGAAATTCCTAATCCATTGCTTCATACGTTTGAGCAATTCGTTTGCTCTACAACGTAAATAACGCAACGAATTAAAACGCAAGGCGTTCCAATTGTTATTGTGATACGCGATTACCTCGTTGTCTGACTATGAAGACTCCATCCTCCATCAAATTAATTTGAAACAGACCTTGGCGAAATGGGAAAAGAATTTAAAAAAAAACAAATCATCATCTGCCTAGCCTTTTCCCAACCATGTTGGGGTCGGCTTCCAGTCTAACCGGATGCAGCTGAATACCAGTATTTTACATGGAGCGACTGCCTATCTGACCTCCACAACCCAGTAACTGGGTAATACGATACAAAAAAACAAGTAATAATAAAATAAAATAATAAATGTCAATAATAATCACGTCAATAATGGGGGAGATTCGCCACACAATTAGTAATCATTTAGAAAGACCGTGCAATTTACAAAACTTACAATTTATACTCTAAAAACTCATGCAGGTACACTAAATAATAAAACCTCTCCACTATAAAAACCTTCAACATTGTTCTAAGTTTTAAAATGTAAAGTAAGGTATATAGTGGTAATTCTGTAATGTCCTTCCAACCCTTTAATTCACGGTCTGATATAAATGATTAACCATTTCTCTTTTACCAGGACCATCCCTGATTAAAGACTTCCTCGTTAGTCTAGTTGTCGCAAGCGATATTGCATGAGCACGATTGTATTCCGAGATTTCCAAGATTGAGATCCTGGGTACGATTCCCAGAGCGGGCTAAGTGTTATTGGGTTTTCCATTTGGAATTACTCAGTAGCAGGCCGGAGTTTGGTTGCTGGCAATAGGCTCACCCCCTTTTACATGGTACTTAAACATAACTGGTGAAATGTGGGTTTACTATAGGTACACCTCTGCCTAACCCTTCGGGGAATACAAGCGCTATGTTATGTTAAGAACATAGCAGAAACTATTTTATGTCTAAGCATTAAAGCTAGCCTCAATCAGGTACAGATAGGTATAGCAATATGAACCAAGTCTGCCAATAAGCGTATAATTTTAGAAATCAAAGGTACGTGTAAATTATGTTCTCCGTATAATTGAGGTCGCGCAGTTATTAACGAAACTGGATTAATCTAATGGGTACCTATTGGTATTAATAAACATTGGTATTAAGCTAAGGACGACTTCGTTTGGTTATGTCTGTGACGCAATCATTATCATTGTAAACTAGCACTTATCGAAAACTAGCTGCATCCCGCTGTTTCAGCCGCGTAAGTCGCGATCCCGTGGGAACATCGAGATTAAAAGAATCTTATGTCCTATTCCAGGTCATGGTCTAACCCAGTGCCAAATTTCATCGAAATCCGTTCAGCCATTTTTGCGTGAAAGCGTAACAAACAAACCCACTTTCGTATTTATAATATTAGTTAGGAAGTTAGGATATTACAGAGATCTGTACATAACTGATTTATTGCTTTAGGGCGATAAAAGCCTCCACATATTACGATACCCACCTATAAATACTGGGTCACATTAAATTAGCAAGCAAAACTCTGCAGTCGGGTCTACATTTAACTAAACATGATAAAACAAAAACTAAAAAAAGATTTTTTTTATGGGGTCCGACCGCTGTTATTGTACTGCACTTGAAATATCAGTTTAGAAAATTATAATTTTTTGGCGTAAACTTCATATGCGTGATAGGTATATATCTAAACAAGATAAAACAAAAGAAAACAGATTTTCTCAACTTATAAACAAAAACAATCAAAACGATTCAATCTTTTTCAATTTATTTTATCGTGTTTAATTAGGATAATTTAGGAGGAGCTCGTGGCTAAGTAATGACAGCCGTACGGGTCGATCCATCAGGTTAAGCTACGCTTGCCGGGGTTGGTCAGTGGATGGGAGACCATCTTTACATACCCAGACTCCTCCGTGCCCCGGAAAGCACGTTAAGCCGTTGGTTCCGGCTGACATTCGTGTATCTTTGACAGTCGTTACGGGTCGTCAGGAGCCCAGGTCTGACAACCAGTCTTACGACGGGCTATCGTATTAACCTTACTAGGTTATGCAGGTCAGATAAGCAGTCGCTCCATGTAAAATACTGGTATTCAGCTGCATCCGGTTAGACTGGAAGTCGACCCCAACATAGTTGGGAAAAGGCTAGGCAGATAGATTGAACTACGATAGTTTAGGTTTAATTAGGATTACAGCAGACTCCCTCCTTACACGGAGGAGACCTGTGTCCCAGCACTGGGAATGTTGTATGTTGATTATGTTCAATGCAGGACAAGACCCTTGACCACTAGCAATAAAGATTGCCATACGAGAATAATGATAATAATAATCAAGAGAATTCGTAAACTCTTTGGTCTTCTTCTTTTCGTGTGGATAGTGACTAACCTGGTGTCGGAGTTTTAGAACCCCCCAATGGCCTCTGACTTGGCTTCACATGCCGTCGAAAAATATCTCTCTGGCATACCGGTTTTCTCACGATGTTTTCCTTTACCGTTTTTAAAGCAAGTGATAATTATGCAATACGCACATGAATCCGAAAAGTCAAAGGTATGTATGTCTTTGGTTCGAACTCGAGACCGACTTGGACTTAGAGCCATGACTTGGCAGTCCGACGGTCAAGCCACTAGGCTATCACTGCTTAACTTAACGGCTTAACTTTTTGGTGATCGCAATACATTATGATTCGGGCAAGGATGCAGTAAAGTCCTTTTCCCTGTAATCGATTTATGAATGCACCAATTGCTAAATCGATATCTTAAAACATGTTCAAATCGATTGATTCCAAATTCTGTTATCAACTTCATTTATAATTCGTTAGCATATAAATCAAATCTGAAATTATTGAATGTTTTAATAGTGAACGCCCTTAAGGTGTGGAACTTATACAAATTGTTCTAAAATTACAATAAATGGTGGTAAACATTAATAATAGTATTGATAGAACATTTTTCAATTATGAATTAATTAACTGGTTACATTTATAAAGCGTTATGATCGGTTCCATTACATTTGAAATCTGATTTGAATAGAGAACTATTTAAAATAAATTCTTATTCCGGAACTCAGCGCAATCTGGACACGCAAGGTCCAAAGAGTTTATGATTAAAGAGTCCTGTCAAACGGCAAGAGCAGCTCTGAGGGAATAAACCATACATAGGGTTCATGGCCAGGATCACAATAAAATGTTGGTTTCGATGCGTTTTTTTTAGAAATATCCCAGAGGCCGTTAGCATGGTCATTGATTGATAAAATGTAAAATTACAGAAGCTTGCTTTCCACGAGGTAAAGGGACAATAGAGCGGGCCCATTTATTAATTAAATAATTTTTTTACAAAAAAAAAAAAACTGACTCCCAAAAAAAAAAGTTAAAAATTCGGGTCGGTTGTTTTATTTTGTAAAAAGTTTTTATTTTTCACTTTTTAGTTGTGGTACCTACTACACACAAATTTCAATATCACTGCCTGCGATGTAAATAACAGTGACGGAGTCAAATAAGATGTCGTCTACATAAACAAAGTGGGAAAAATACGTAATTATTGAAAGTAACTCAAAAACTACGTTAGCAATTTTAATAAAAAAAATATGGGACCACTTCTGAAGCATGACCTACCAAACAAAAAAAAGAATCATCACAATCGATTCCTAATTGGCGGAGTAATCGCATAACATACACAAATAAAAAAATAAAACATACAGATGAATTGAGAACCTCTTCCTTTTTGAAGAAGTCGGTTAAAAATAAATAAACAGTCTTCCCTGGATAAATACGAATGGATCCTTTTTCCCACAAATTCATTTGACCCCATCTCTACAAAATCACGACCACGGGAAGCATGGAGATGGTACGGTATTAAGTAGTAGCCAAATCCAAATGGGCCGAGTCTTACGTTTATCTCTTGTCATACCTTACAAGCACCTATTTCGATACTAAAAAAAAAGAGGTGAAAGTAACAAAAATTGCATCAAAAAATTCGCCTCTCCGTGCAAACCCTATATAAATTATGCCGGTTATGGAGTACCTTCGTGATTACATACATCCTCTGGGAGTCGGCCCATGAATATTACATGAGCTTGTCTTGTTAAAAATGCGTCAATCTCACATACCATTATTGTTTATTTTATCGACGCCAAATGATAGCGTCATGATGCTATCTTCTAGTGTCAACACGTTTGCTTGAATAATTAAGTGAGTGCATTTTTCCTTGTATTTGGTATAGTATGGCAAAATGAGAGACATGTATCGAATTTTGTATTAGAGGGTCGATAAACTTGTGTCATTTACTGAACAGCCCTTGTATCATTCACTGTACTGAGTCCCGTTGCAACAGAGCTGCGCTGTATAATCATTAATAGTAGGTACTTACTAATTCCATGGAATTAGAAGAAGAGAATTATCAACAATACTGGCCAATTTAGTCGACACTCGAAACAAATAAAGCAAAGCCTTTTTCTTGAGAAAGAAAAATTTAATGGCTTTTCAAAATGTTTTCGACCTCATGTGGCCAGTGTTGCTTCTTGCATATCTTTAGAAGATGACATGAAGGTTTTATTACAATAAAATCTTTCTATTATTTAATGGCTTTATGCACAGAGTTTTCGCTTCATACTGTAAAAACGGCTTCAGCTTCTAGCCAGCTTTGGAAAGCCATGCTTAATTGGTCAGTTCTCCTTGCTATGACTTCTAATACAATATGGAAGATATGAGTTTATAAACTTACGTAACATTATGTAAGGAGGTTTCTTTCCGAAATGCAAGTTACCTCGGCAAAACATCAACATTTATATACGATTCACAACATCAAAATCTTGTACAGCCTGGAGTTCCTGTTTGGAAGTGTCTTATATCCAGCAGTTAGCTTCCTAAGTATTATTAAAACACGAAAGACATTATACAAATCTAGCAATTCAAATGCAAGCTAAGCAAACACTAGATCAATGAATCAATAAATATTATTACATTTACTACCCTCTAAGCACTTAAAAATATACGCAGCCATTTCAAATGCCCTACACCTTCAAGAGCATTCAATTTCCTATAAAATATTAATATTATTGTAATATTTCATTCAAGTAAACTGGCCATTTCTAAGCTTCGCGTGTCCACCATTTTAATACCGTATTGTAATAGGCTAGTCAATACATAAGTGTGAATAAGTGCCCGTGTAGACGGTTCTGTAGACTTCAAAGTTCAGAGTAGAAGCAATGAACTTAAGTTATGTTGTTGTCTATGAATTTTTAGGAAATATTTTTTTTTATGATTTTATGTACTGGCAGAAACTACAGAACGCCAGCTGCTACGGTGCCTGAAGCGATTTTATTGACACAAAATTAAATCAAGTTAGCTGTGGGCTGTTTTTTTTGCCAAAAACATGGCCCAATAGTTACACTCCAAACTGAAGAACATTTTAAACCTGAATGGTGAAGATAAAGACATAAAAAAAGGAAGTCTATGCTGTTTGTTTACCTACGTTTGTGGGTAATGGTCACAAACAACGACATCGTGCCTATTTAAAGACTTTTGAGGTCAATCAATTACTTTAAATATCGTTTAACTTACTTATTTATTTAAATATACATACACATTACTGATAATTTACTTAATGTAATTTTCAGTTAACTTAATGTGTGAAGGTTAACCAATTCACAGCATGATTTTCTTTTAATTTTAAATTAGCATGAACAGAAATTAATTCGCCTAATGCTTACGAAAACGTCACAGCATAGAATGACGTAACAACTATATTTTACGTACAACTTACGAGTATGCATTTAATATTAATTGAAAATATTTTATATCCATCGTTAATTGGCTATTTAAAAACTTACTTTCAGTGCTTTATTAATAAAAACAACGAATTTAACCGTTAGCGTCACACTATTTTCGAAGTATTAATTACACATGACTTATTTCGTTTCCGGTTTCTGACATAAACTTTTGAGTATATTTTTACGACTCTCACGGAAAGCAAGATACACGCCTATTTTTCCTAAAAAACTTGACACGAGTCTGAAAAACAGACAAGTCGACTTTGCTTCTAAACTTCAAAAGTGAATCGTGTACCCCAACACTAAAACATTTCAGTAGAAAGTAGAAACTTGGAGATTTATATAGTTTAGTGTTAGCCACTTGAGTGACCCACTGGCTTAGTGCTTTGTTTGGCACTAGGCACTAGGCAAGTTCAATAACACTCATGGCTACTTTACTGCTCTATTATGATCGTGATTTATAAACAGTGACAGTTTCTTACTTTTGAATAGAGTCAAAGTTTCTCTGGACACTGTTGTTTAGTTTTTAGTGTCTATAATTTATTTTAGGCAATGACTTTCATGCGGATTTTATGTTTTAAGCAAGTGACAAAGATGGTGTTGGAAACCATAATACAGGGTGTTTGGTGCATCGTTTGCCATATGAAAATGGTGGATAAGCCATGTGCTATCTATCTCCTCGGGCCACACAGAAAAAGAAAAAAAAAATGTTTTTTAATTGTAATATCATGTTGTACGGTTCTGTCAAAATCTAAATTACTTGCAAGTAACATCTAGCTTTTTTCCTCATGTGGTTTTTAAAAGATCCTGTGGGGCCTTGTTTTTTTTTATACATAGCCGTTATCCACGCTTTCTGGATATCAAACAACATTGACCAAAAATGTTTGCTGGGAAACGACTATAATTTATGGTGTCAAAAATCGCTGTCGTGCAATGTAATGCATACATACTTTATACACCATGTAATAGGGGCAAGATTGTTGCCATCAACGAAGAGTCATCTCTTGGCCTACAGTGGCGAAAACTAGAGAGTGTGCATTTCAAGCGGGTGCAATGCACACTCCTAAGTTTTATCTAATGCGGGTGAACTGCTTCCAAATATTCCAAGAGTACCTACACTTAGATATTAATGTGTTTATGATTTTAATTTCCAAAGATACGGTAAACTCGTGGCCTAAGACCACACAATCTGAATCATAAATCACAATAGATTTAATGTGACTTTAATATTACATTACTAGGCGTAAACTTTAAATAATTTACTATTATGTAATAATAATATACTGCTGGACTTAAAAGTTTTGCTATTTCGCTAAGTCTTGATCAAAGTTATCAGTTTATCACCCTATCCTGTCATATTTTGCCATTTACAGAACACGCTGTATAATTTATAGTTCAAGAAATGTTCGTTCTTCTGTTCTTTTGTGTGCACCAAATAAACGTTTTATCTATCTATCTACCTAACACCCTGTATTTACCGTTTGTCGTGTTTTAAACATTAATTTAATAAGATGTTTAATTACTAACATAATAATATTTATGACGGTGCGCCTGCCCATAGCTTGGAATTGAGGTGAAGACACTAATACTATAAAATATGAGTGTCCTTTTACATACATAAACTAATGAACTGGTACATAAATTATAGATGTGGCAACTTGAGAGGATTATCATTAATGGTGAAGGGTCTAGGTCTATGGTCTGATTAAATTGAATTTATTTTGTAGATACTACGGTCTCACACAATTTTAGTTGACAATTCCTCGTGCTCCAAACTCAAATCACTTTGACAGCACTAGTATTTCAATGGCGATCTGTCAACGTGACTAACTAACGCGTCATTTGCGCCATTTCTTCTTCCCAGCTAAAGCACTAGGAAGTGGTGAAGGGTGTGCGTTATCGGGCACTGTCTTATGTAATTTTAATATTTTAAAAAAAATGCTGATTCTCAGCATAATTTTAATAAATTACTTTTGATTTTATAATGTGACTAGCTGTACCCCGCGGTTTCAATTGCGTAAGTCTTGATCTCGTGGGAATATCGAGATAAAAAGTCCTATTCCAGGTCATGGTCTACCCATATGCCAAATATAATTTAAATCCGTTCAGCCGTTTCAGCGTGAGAGCGTAACAAAAAAACTCACTTTCGCATTAAAATATGCAATAGCAATAGTTATAGGATAGGATAAGATAGGATAGGAAGGATACGATAGTAAGGATTGCGTCGCCGACGATGGGCTTTAGCGCACTCAAAAACAACCCAAAGTATAGTACATAATGGTATTAAATGCCACTGCCTATCCAGAGTTCTTACCTTAGACCTAACTAAACTAATTGAACGTACAATTCATGCCCTAACTGCCCTAACGATGCCGATACTTAACCGCCAGTAACGGTCAAATAAAATCAGCAGTCTGAACACGAGATCCTGTAAAGCAGTTATTTAAGTCCATGTCCATATTAAGTCAATGTCAAGAGAATTTAGTCAAGATGAAATCCAGATACAACAAGTGTGGAAGGAAGCCTTCCAGACTTTTGCAATGAAGCTAAATTACAGTTAAACCAGAAAAGGCATGCGCTTCGCTAATCTTTGTGTTACTGAATCAGCACGAACGTTGCCACAGAGGTATAGCTACGTACTAAGTTTTATACTGCCACGCTTATGGACACCAATGACAAATGATGATAAATGATTTTATTTCTGTATAAATACGTTTGTACTAATGATGATGATGCTGGAGATCATGATGATGACGATGATGCTTTGTAGTACCTACTGCACCTATCATTGCAATGTATGTTTTATATTTTTCTCTCTTTTCGCTAAACTACTCTTCAGTCGCACGTCGTCATCTGTACGTCTCTCAAAAGTTATGAGAAGTTTTTTGGCATTTCATAGAGTTGTTAATCTATAATTTTCTTACTATGGTAATACTAAGCAAGTCCTTCCATGATTATAACAGCTCTATATTAGATCTCATTCGTATTAACGATGATAGACGATGATTGCCGAAGCGCATTCTTTTCCTTGGAGATCTGTATACGTATAACGCCACCACTAATTCAGCGGCAAGTGTCGGCAAACAGAGTCACGGTGGAGTCAAAGTCAAGGGCAACTTAAACAAATGGAGTAACCCATTTGTATAACTTAGCCAGTAGCTAATTCTTGAGTGTTTCAATAGGGATGATGACAAAAAAAAATTTGTCGTCATCTAGATTATTAAGAAATATTGGACACGTATTTTTTCTTTTTTTACGTAATCAAAAGATTACGGCGATACATTGAGTTAAAATGTGGCATGACGTCACTTTGTAGATTTTATACTTACTTATTGTGACGTAGCGACCCGCACTCCCCAAGTTTAATGCGTTTCATTCAAGTCATTTTTAATTAAAATGATAAAGAAAAAAATACTTGTTTAATATTTTTTATTATCTGACTGACGGACTGTATAGATTTTTTTATTTTACCCAGGTTTCGTCCTTTTTCTCAAGTGTATGGAAATAGAAATGAATCGGCTTTCCACGCAACAATAGATCTACCACCAGCCAGTCTACCACTAGTCAGTCTGTGAACAAATACTCGGCGCTAACGTTGTGTTTGTATTGTACAAGTTAATTATAATAAAGTACTATTGTGTTCATTTACCGGAACGACTTTTGCGTAGCACATGGCAGCTGCTAGACTGTCTTAGCAGCGGCAGAGTAGGTCAAAAGGTGTTTTTTACAGTTTTATTCACACACATGTTCGGGGATTACCAACAAATTGAAAATTGAATTGAATTGATCTAATTTGTATTTTTTTTTCACGAACTGTGTCCAAATAAACTTCAATATTGTATCTCAAATCTTGGAAACAAATTAACCCTCTTTAACTAAATACGCGACCTCACGAGATCATGATTAGAGGCTCTATTGTCTTTTTACCCGACTGCCAATGAAGGGTTATGTTTTTTTACATAAAGCACTCTTGAAGAATTCACAGAAAACAGACTTTTTCGTGGTCACCAGAAACTTTTTCAGTGGTTAGTGGACTTCTTGATAGGACATTATGTCAAACTGTGACGGTGGCTATCCATTTAAATTCGTAACCCATGAATTAGATTCCGATGAAAGGAAGCACACTAATTTAAACTGCATAATATATAATTATGCTTCTTAAATAGGTGAGAAAAAAAAGATATTTCATAACCAGTGATCGGAATAGGTAGAGCTAATTTACCTAAAGTTCGAAAAAGAACAGAGACAAAGTGGAGACGCCTTACGACAAAATATTTTTTCGGGACTAATGTCCCGGGTTTCAGAACATTACTTAAGTACAACTAAAATTAATAAAGTAAAACAACTATCGAATTAATTTCCTGTTTCTGTTTAAAAAAAAAAGTATGCACGATTTCTATTGTTTAAAAAAAATTAAGGTAAACTCCTAATAATCTAATATTCGTTTGAACGATGTAAGTAAGCGCAGAAGCTAATGTTATTTACATAACAGTTTTAATAATAATTTATGTGATGTCCCGAAATCCCGACATTAGTCCCGAAAAAATATTTTAGTCGTAAGGAAGTCTCCACTTTTTTTGTCTCTGTTCTTTGAACTTTAGGTAGATTAGCTCTACCTATTCCGATCACTGTTCATAACCCTTTTAGAAAAACATATCTTATACTCTACCTAGCTGATAAACGTTAATTCTCCCAAAAACTGTGAGAAAATAACCATAACAGACAAATAAAAAGTAATTTATTCCTAATTACTTTCTCATCTTTTTGAAACAATTATACAAATGTCAATGGCCTAATAAAATAATTGTTCTACTTCTACAAGGTATTTTAAACTCTAACTTTGTGAAGTTAAGATTCAAATTAGATTGAAGAATAATAAAGCGACCCCCACAGGGTAATCCCTTGGGATTAAGCTTTAGTTTTTCAGCACTAAATAGCTTCCGTATGTTCGTCGAGACATAGAAATATCTTCAATATGTGTGATATGTCTAGAATGGTGAGAAATTAGTTTTTTATGAAATGAATACGTCATCAGAGCAAATGGTAATTTGTCTGAGTTTGTTCTACTGATTATTAATTCAATGGTAATCTCTTAGGAGGTAAAAAATAATCTGAACCATGAACCACAATTTTTTTTGGACCAACACGGTAACAACATCATTATTCTTTGGGTAAGCATTGAATTTTTGTATGAAACTACAAAAAAAATCTCATAGTAAAAACTGTTATTTTATACTCAAAAATCAATCTGCCTAGCCTTTTCCCAACTATGTTGGAGTCGGCTTCCAATCTAACCGGATACAGCTGAATACCAGTATTTTATATAGAGCGACTGCCTATCTGACCTCCGCAACCCAGTAACTGGGCAATACGATACCCCTTAGTAAGACTAGTTGTCAGACGGTTTCGGTGGTTTTAGGTTGTTATTTTATACTCATGAGTTGTTTATACTTTCACTATCCATACTAATATTATAAATTCGAAAGTAACTCTGTCTGTCAGTCTGTATGTTACCTTTTCACGCCTAAACCACTGAACGGATTTCGACAACATTTGGCAAGGAAATAAATGGCATCCCTTTGTTTTTTGAGGTTGGGAAATGATCAAATGACTGCTCCCGCTCTGGGCGGAGCGGAAGGGCGTGTCAGACTTTTACTGACTAAAACCCACCCGTGTTCCTTCACTTGCCTGTTGCCAAGGTCCCGGTATCCCTTTCGGACTTTCTCGCAACCCAGCACAGACTAAAAGGCACATAGTATACAGCAAATAACAAAATAAAATAAAGAAACAAATAAAAAGTGTAAAAGTGTAGGACATTATCGGGGGAGTGTGCCTCACTCTGGCTGCGCCAAAAAGGCCCAGTTCAGCAAAAATGCGAGACAATTAGAGCCTGACGCTGGTTTCAACCGAAAAGATACCGAATCGAAAGAGATATATTCGAGATTCCCTTTCATGCCATACTTTCTTTTTCTTCTTCGCTTCGCTCTTGACAGAGCGGTCAAGAGCGAAGAAGAGCGACAAATTGTGTGCAATGAGTCCAATCGCAGGAGTACTCGCAGCTCGCCTCACGATCTCTCTCCATCTGCTTCTGTTAGATGACAGCCTGGCGCATTCATTAACGGAGCCAACCGCTGATTTTATTTGGTCGGTCCACCTCATCGGTGGTGACCTTCTACACTGCCCTGCACCACTAGAAGCTCTATGAAGTCAAAATTCCGCCTGGAGAACTAGTACTTTATAAGTACACAATCCAAGTCGGCACTTCAACAAACAAAACCACGACTTCTACAACAAAGATACGTAAAAATAATAACAGGAAACATTCCTGCTTCAATCATTTTGTGTTATTTAGTATTCAGTGTGTCCCGCCCTTAGCTTTGATGTGCCGGCTGATATGTGGAGCGCGCTATGTGAAGCTATGCGCCGCGATGCATCGTAAATACAGCCGAGCTATTTCAATAAGTACACCGTTATTGGTTTTTATGTATCGTGTTGGTGACCAATAAACTGGGCTTTAAGAATGTCATTATGGATATCCTTGATTGAGTTTGCTTATGGAATTATAAGTTGTTGTAATCGTTGAATATTGGTTTCGTAATTTCAGCCAACTGATCCCGCTGAAAGGGTGCTACAATTTAACCAACATTCATTCGTTGCCAAAACATACGGAATCCAATTTTTTTTAGTACCAATTATAGTGAATGAATAATTTTACAGTGGTTAGCCAAAATTCATAACGTGTCAGGGCAGCAACAAACTTAAAGACAGAAAATTCAGTAAGAAAACCAATTAAAAGCCCCACAAAATAAATAACCTATTAATAATACACTACCACAGATTAGAAAAACTCATTGGAACTTGCATAATTTCTACAAATACATAGTTTCGAAACAGTCGGCCGGTAAGCAATTAAAGTGGTCCGAGTTAACTTGAACTTTATTTGCGTAAACCAGTTTCTGTGGACGCGGTATATGCGTTTATAGCCTAATTATAATTTTAATAACTACAGCAAGCTGTGGGATACAGTTGTTGGGTATTCAGGGGTATTGAATGCTGTTGGTGATGCTGGTATTTAGTTGAGCACAGAGTACGGAGACAAAACAAGCGTGCTACCGTGTACTCGCACTACGATACAAATGACGTACAGAACTGACGGCTTTGTGGATAATGTTATGGATGAATGGTTCAAAGACCGACTTTGCGAACCCAATTGAATTTGTGTAAAAATGAAAACAATTTCTGTGACAATTCCATACCTAAGATCATAATTACTTACCTAATATAATTTTTGCAATTCGATAAAAAAACTGGCACAGAGATGTCTCCTTCCTCAACCCTAATCAGAAGACACCCCTGTGACACTGCTTTTCATAAAAATTGGGCCGCTGTTTTTTTATCGAATTTCAAAAATCGTATGAAAATAACCTCATAATAATTATAGGTAATTTGTTTCCATGTTCTGCAATAGTCCTACACCATCCGGGGTTGTCCTTGGGTGTATTTTCATAGTGCATACAGGGATAATCGTCGGTTGGTGCCTCATCCCATTTAAAATTGTCTAAGGGGCCTCTGCGAGTTGGCTTTGGCCCCTCGTACGCCTTCCAAAAGACCGGGACCCCATGGTTCCGAGATATATAAACATAGGTAAATAACCTAAAAATGAAAACATCACACTTTTTTTGAAATTCGATGGAAAAAAAAACAGCGCGTCTCCCCCCCTCTCTCCCCCAAAAATTAGGGAGATGGTATCAAAAGATGTACCTGTTTTTTTAACGCTCAAGGCTCGGCTGAACACCGAGAGTTGAAAATCCAGTGCGCAATAAAAAATCGTCCGCGCGTACCTGGGCTAACACTGTACCGCAAAGTTTCAGATTCGCAACCAACCAACCACCATGTGACATGTCCACATTGTACTTAGTGGGTATTTTATTGTAACCGCTTGACAACCAATAACTACGATCGGTGACTCGGTAAGCTACACGATCCGTTATTGGTCCTAAGAGTCGGGTATTATCGACACTGCTTGTATTTTAAAAATGGTTTCTTGAACGTGTAGGTACGGCAGTTTTCAAGTACCTACAAAATGATATTCTGATAATTTAATAAGACATAAAAAGTTTATTGACCATTCTTTTATATAAACAATACTTTGGTACAAAAATATCGACTCCTAGATAATTTTACTTTTATAATTAATGCTCTCTCTTTCTAGAATGTCATAATTATTATGACCTTGTAAGAAGGAAGAGTATTACAGCCGATAGAGAATATTGTGTGGAATAAAAAGGCAAATTCAGGTCCGACCACAAATGCGTTCGGCTGCAGGACCCCGCGTCCTAACCGAAAACGACCGTCGAGTACGCGATCGATCCGATCGTTTGTTTGAATTATGAATGACGTACAAACGTGACTTGATTGATTCGCAACGATCGCTTTTGGTTAGGACGCGGCCGGAGAATGGTGATAATCGGCTTTGACGTTCGATATAGGTACAATTCCGTAATCGACATACTACATTTAAACCAGTAGTGTCGCGGCGACACGTCGTCTGCTGCTGCTGCCTGCCGTCGGCTACGGATTGTACCTTTAGGTATTATCTAAGTAGGTACTACAATAGTTACTTGTCTTAGTAGGAACTTTGTCTCACAAGATGAAAATTTCAAACAAACACAAAAGGCGACCTACATTAATGTAGAACAGAGAAGAGGACAAACGGTAGGTACAACTTCAAAAGCGAGGCCAGACTAACAAGCCTCTTCATCATCTAATGAAATGCTCGAGCCACTTAATAAAGTCTTGGAGAAAGGACTGAATGCAAAATTAATTGTTTACACATTTCTCTCAAAGCAAACGTTTACCCGTACTATCTAGTACTAGATAAGAAGTATCTTGTACACTGGCGGGCAAAATAATTACACATTTTGTTTGTTTGCACAGCTTACTATCAGCTTAATTCAATATTTGTTTCGGTAAATATAAGTTGACCTATTTTCTTGTAATATCCGTGTTATTTTCAAGTAACATTTTATAATCAAAAGAGTTTGCCTTAGTAGAACGAAGCAGTGTTATCATTTCCCAAAGAAAATACACTAAGTAAGGTAATATTTGCAGTGTCAATGTCTTCAACGTTGAGTGAAAATGTCTAGTTTATGCTTTGTAGTCGCCGACCGTACATAATGAGATTAGTGGAAGTAAAGATAATTAGAAGCACCAGTGGAATTAGTAGGATTACTGTAATTCTACTATAAAACAAGTGAAATGCTATAATATCTGCACACGCACACACACACACATGTATTCCCCCAACTTGTTCTTAGCTGTGGTTGTATTTTTTCTTTGCGTCATCAACATCATTATTAGCCTACATCAGTCCACTGCTGGACATAGGCCTCTCCAATTGCAAGCCATTCAACTCGATTCTCGGCAACTCTCCTCCAGCTGCCACCAGCCACCCTACGAAGATCGTCACTCCACCTAGTTTGCTTTGCATCATGTTTTATCGCAAATAGACGTATTTTCTTTATTTTTTCTATTTTCTTCCTTTATCTGCCGACAAGTGTAACTGACTCTAAACAAATATATTGGGCACAGTTTGTTTGCCCCTAATTGTACTCGTAAGAAAGTTTTTATTTGCCGTGTACACTGTACAAATGAATTTTGCATACGGTAGTGGTTACTTTTGCGCAATTTACATAATATTTAAATAAAATTATATAAATATTTAGCGGCGCTTACTTTTTTAGTCTTTCGAGCGAATTAGGAATTCATACGTTTTCAGAAAACCTACTTTAGTAATTTAATGTGTACCAATTTCTAATTCCCTCGTGGCTAAATAGTAACAGCCACACAGGTCGATCGAAGGCTAAGCTACGCTCTGCGCGGTCAATTTGTGGATGGGTGACCATCCAATACCGAAATTATGTAGACCCGTCCGTACCTCGGAAAGCAAATTAAGCCGTTTGTTAAGGCTGTCATTTGTAGATCTTTGACAGTCGTTACGGGTCGTCAGAAGCCCGAAAGTCTGACTTACCAGACAAAAGTCTAAAATCTGCATCGAAAGTACAAAACCGTCTAAAGTCGCTGTTAATAAAGTTCAGCTCCCTAGTAACTGAAATTTTTAGGGCCCCCAAAAACTTACTATACCCGAATCGTTTTAGCGTGGCAATAGCGGTCATTGACCCACCTACATTTTCTAGCATTCTTAATTTAAAAAACTGAAACAAAGTCCATTAACGCCCTGAATCAATATCTCCTCAACGAATTTATAACCAAACATAGTTTATCGTTTGTGTTTCTACGGAGACATATTAGGGAAAGGGCAATCAACGCTATTGCCACGCTAAAGCGTTTCGGGCATAGCAAGCTGTAACCGTAAAGCTTGGGTGTACTTAAGCAGTGTCATCACAAAAAGGCCCAAATGCCGGCTTTAGAAACATGGATTACATTAGTCTAAACATACCTACTACATAACTCTAATGTTCCTGTTTCTTTAAAATCAATGTCAATAAAAACCGCTATCGCTTTTGCCTCTGTGTCGTGTGACTGTGTACCGCTGTTACACAGTCACACGAGTTCTAACATTTAACATTCATCCGCTGAACAGTTTCATGTAAGACGTGTCAGTATCGGCGCTAACTTAGAGAGCTGGTTCCGTTTTAACAGACATCTCACACCTCACGTAACCTAGTCTCTACCCGACTGCGCTGCAGCAAGCAGTAGTGGTGATCCAGCGGTTTCAACGACTTTAGAGCAAGTCGTGGGTTCGAAGCATAGATATCTGTGGTTCGAACCCATATAGGTATGCATTGTGTGCAATTGATTTCATTTCAATAACACTGCTCTTTAAACGGTGAAGGAAAACATCGATAAACTATGTACAGCATCAACATCATCATATTATTATAGGTATAGGCATATTATTATAGGTAGGTAGGTTATATAGCATTTATCCTGAAAAAAGTCATAGATGTCATCCACCAAAGCAACTGGGCTAGTGGGCCCGCGTGGTTGATTGCAGCATGCCCGGGATCTCGCAGAGTCCAAGCGAGAACATTATATACTGAATTCGAAGATATAGGCTTGCAAAAAAAAAATCGATATATCAAAATATCGATATTTTTTGTTCGAAACATCGATATTTTTATATCGATTTATCGATATAAAATATCAAGTATCGAAAATGTATCAAAAACGATATATTTCCAATAGCAACACCGTTGTCGCCACTGACTAAAACCGCTGGAATTCAGAGCCGTAAAAAGTACCTATACCTTTTTTCCTAGTTTGGTATTTTTAATGAATAAAAAACTTCAACTACACAAATAAAAAATAAAAATAACCACCGATATTTATCGATACATCGATATTTTATTTTCGATATATCGAAATCGATATTTTTTTTTAAATATCGATACGATATATATCGATACTTTTCGACACTTCTTGCATCCCTACGATGATGGCTGATCGAGATGGTCACATGGAAAAGATAATATTAATATATGCTACGCTCCTGCGCAAGTAAGTCATATAGGTACAGTAAACTCTCTGGAAGAAACTTAACCTGTAAATTTTTGAAAATGCAAGGTTTTCCTGTTAAGTTCAGGGACCTATTGCTCCGATTTTTTTGATGTTTTACCAGAACATGAATTTAAATCTACTGACTGCAAAGTCATAAGGTCGTTGATTTTTAGACAAAAAACGAACTTCAAAACAATAGTGATGTTATACTAAATTAAACTAATTAACATACTTTTGTCGTAGAACAAGGCCATGATTTTAATTAAATAGACATTTCCAATCAAACTTTCTAAAGCAGATGAATTTAAAACATATCGCCGTTGGCATACCCTCTACCTACATCACGAACTTTTTTATTTCAGCCGTTCGACTGTATCAGCAGAATGGATGCGTTCTATTCATAGATATGTCGCCTGCGAACCGTAATCACACTGTTTTGTCATTCATATAATTAAAAATTAACAGATAAAAATGTATAACAATAGGTAACTAAGGAAAAACTTGATACTTACCAAAACAGTCGCGCATTCTCGCGTAATAATCAGCGAATCACTAATAGTACAGGCACTGATATTACTTAATTAAACGAAAAAAAAAGTAAAACTAGTCACCTTTGCATTTCATAAAAAGAACACTACACAACACTGGCAGTCACACACGCACTGAAATACCGAATTGAAAATCAATATCGATCAATAATCGTCTTAAGTTCTATTGTTTTTTTTTTTCTAATGGGACTCGTGTCACGGTGGTTGTAAATGGGAAATGGCGCGATGACGGGAGCGCGCGCGCGCGGTGCGTTCGGATCTCACACTGAGCTACCAATACAGACACGAGACAGCAATAATAACCCACCTCGTTATTTTTTTTATTTTCTTTTTTTTACTGAAAATCTGCAAGATTGACGCCTCGGTTTGCGGTTTTCTTTGATACTTTTGCGCTTTTTTTTCTTCGACCACCGCGTTCGGTCAATTTAATTCGGATGCTCGCATGTCACTTCTCTGACGGGATAATCCGTTCGAAATTTTGAATTTCTCCTTTTTTTTCGAAGAACTTAAGGGGTGTGCTAAAAAAGGATTGCTTATTTAGCAGATTTTTGGTTTTGTTGGCTTGTTTTGTATGTTTCGCGAGTGCGGACAAATATTTTCAACCTCGGCGATACTTAGTATGTCTACTTCGAAGTCGTTGCTTATTTGCTTTCAAAATAAACCGATATGATCTGGGAACGAATACTAAATTAAGAGCCAATCAGGTGATTACCATCTCACATTAAATTGAGATAGTCAAATGAGGAAAACGAGTTACCTATACATATAGCAACAGTATTCTACGCGCGTATAATCTTTATACACTTGGTGATAACGCTTTTATTTGCAGGGTACACTTACTTCTGGGTGAGCTGTTTGTTAAACCTTACTTTCAATCGTGTGACACTGTTAGAAACACTAATTTTTTAATATAAGCAAGTACTTCAATAGTTTGAAGACCAACTATCCAACTTGAAGAGTGTAATCGTATCATCAGGACACACTTCAGCTTTGTCTCTGGTACACATCTGCGATATCTTCCATATCTTCTCCCCTGCCTTACAACTACATACCCATAGGACGTCGGAACCCAAGTCGCACGCGCACCTCAACAGCTGCATTCCTTTAGAGAAGCGACAAGACGCGCTGTATCTCACGCCATAGGCACCAACCAATAATTACCTTGGTAGTGGATCACCTAGACGAGATCAGAAGGACCAGTCATAACAAACAGAACAATGAACGTGTTTATTTTCAAACTAACAGTAGCATTTTTTGTGTACCTATCACAACAGCTTATTAGCCTTTTTTTGCTTACTATTGCACATAATGCTCTCTTTTTCGTCCTTGTTTAATCAATTCCTTCAAGCTAGTAGCCGCTTAACATGTGTTAAGCGGCTATGGTGCCAATTTCGACCTCTAGCTAGCAAGCTGAATTTTCTATCAGTGGCCATGAGCATAGAGTCCATTAATGATTTCAGCATTTTTTTGGCTCCTGTATCTTTTCAGTTTCTGATCATTATTGACCAGCGTCCTTCTGTTCAAAATTAAAGTAATAAATCAAAATAATCAATTTATATATAAAACATAGGTGTCAGGTGTATACAGAAGTAAATATTATGATTGTAGCACAAAATCTAGGGAAACAGTAAGTGAGAGCTGGTTTTAGTGTTGGTGTATGGAGTTAGTATAATAATATTAGAATCAATCAATAAGTCATCATGTTGTGTCAATTGAACACTTTCATAACATGTCAATACTCGAATAAATGAGATTAAGCGTTCCAATTGTCAATTCCAATGCAGCTGTTTTTTGCCCGTTCTTCTCCATAGGTACCTACTACGCTTTAGAATGGGCAACTAGCTTAATCTTCCTTACTGACCGACTCCTTGACAATTCAAAAGAGATGGTAATTAGTTTAATTGAAAAAAAAAATGCTTTGAGCTTGAGTTTGCTCTAGTGAGAAGGAAGTACCACCGTTTCACCACATACTTGCTGCTTTAAGGCGCTTCAACGATACCAACATAGCAAGTGGAACTTCTGCTAGTCTCCTGTTTAGTGGTGATACCTGCTTAATGAGCCAGTCAAATCTATAAGGTAATGAGATGTTTAATACAAGTTCTGCTAAATTGACGATTAAGATGCTCGATTGAATGTGAAAGATATTTTACGCGACTTATTGATTTTGTGTTGATTTTTGAACAAAATATAAGTAATAAAACTATTTTATTGGTGCTTATGCCGTGTGATGTTAGGTTTATGTGGGAAAGTGAGCTTTATAGCTTAGGCAGACTGACCGCATAATTTTAAGACTTGGGCCCTATTTAATAAAACTTACAATTTGTAAATTGTAATTGTAAATTATAGGCTACAATTTTACAAGTTTCTGTTTAATAACAATAAAAAGTTACAAATTTGTCATGGTGGAAAATTTACAAAATTGTAAAATTGTACCTACAATTTTACATATTTCTGTTTAATAAACATTTTCACTTTACAAGTGTAAGTTTACATATTTTGTAAATTGTAGTTTATTTCTGACAGGTGGACTCACTGTGTTTCAAAACTTTACAACTTTTCTACATAAATGTACAACATTTACAATTGTGATAATTGTAAGTTACTTACTTCTAACTTTCTTACATATTTGTAAGGTTTATTAAACAGCACATGTAGTAAAACTTAACAAATATGTGATTTTTTACAAAATTGTAGGATTGTAACGTTTTTTAAATAAGGCCCTGGGGTAGTATTATGAAGTATTAATGCCAGCATCATTCCACTATGACAACGGGATGGTGCTAGCGTCCTTGTCTAGCTCCGTCTCTCTCTCACAATGGAAAAATGGTGGCATTAATACTTCATAATACGGCACCAGTATAGGTTTTCGTTTTTTTCCAACCCTCAAAAAAAAAAGCCTTAGTTGAACTTGATAATATACTTTAGGTTTAAAAAAAGGTACAGTACGACACAAATTAGACGTAGCATAAATTTGAAAATTTGCAATTTGGTTATATAACTTTACAAGTTATTGCGTTTGCATAAAGATCATTTTCACCTAAAGCAGTAATAAAGATTGGAGATGTTGAAGGCGCTCTCAGTTTGGATGGTGATCGGTTTTACGAATTTTGCCGATGCTACATCTTAGTTGTGTCGTACTGTAATAGCCACAAAAAAACATCCTTATAGATAAATGATTATAAACATCACACCTGTCACTACGACAGGGTGGTAGAGATGTGCCCACAGTTTTTAGTGCCCATAATTTGTTTTTGGCTAATGTTAGACGGCTTTTTATACTTACGGATTTTATGTTTTAAGCATGTGACAAAGATGGCTTTACTAACATAATACTCTTCGCCAATAACTTCACGCCTGTATTCCCCGAAGGGTTAGGCAGAGGAGTACCTATAGTACACCCACATTTCGCCAGTTAAGTTTAAGTTCCATGACTGAAGAATTCTTAATAGAAATCCCAACAAAACTTTGTCCGACCTGGGAATGTGGAACCAAGGACTTCATGCCTAACAGCAGCGCTTGCGCCTACGAGACCAACGAGACAATCGGAAACGAGTTAAAAATAAATGGCATAGAAATCAGTGAATACATTATAAACAAAAAACCTTTACTACCATAAAAACCATGTTTTTCCTATAAGCCCTGAGACACACAGTATCCAACAGATCAGGGTGGCATTCGCAGCCATAAAACGTAAAATGTCGGTGAGTAGGTAAACCACAATGGACACAAAGTTGTTCACACACTAGGGGCAACAATGGCGCAGGTCGGAGATCACGAGAAGTAAGCAATGACAAGGTGACGTTAACAACATTCTTAGGAAGGCTTATGCACTCTACTGCTAAGAATTTGTGGATACTTTTCTTTGACTTATCTAGTACTTAGGTGCTAACACTAATAATTGTGCATTTGTGCCTTAAAGATATCTAAAACATTAATGGTGCCATTTATCAAAAGATGATGCCTACTATTGCAAAATTTCACCCGAAACATGTAGGTATGTACGTACGAAGTATCTAATGCTACGGCTACATTGTCGCGATAGATCGAACGCCTCGCGCGCTCTGTTTCTCATGTAAATAAAAATAATATTATTTATTTTTAAATACAAATTATATTTCAATCAGAAATGCTATGCAGGTGCATATATATACGATTACAATCACCTTTGGTTTTCATTTATTTTTATCTTTTCTTCCCAAAAATGATCGCTCCACGCTTATAATTTACGCCATATTTCAAAACAAAAGAAGTCAAAAGTCACTTGTCACCCGGAGGCGAAAACGCATAGCGAGACAAGCGATTATAACCAACAATCTTCAAATTCGTAAGTCCAATACATATTTTCAACTCTATTGTAACTGAATAAGGTTGTTTATAAGTGGAAATATAAGGTGGTTTTTCTTGCCGACAAAAGATTTATATGCAAAAATTACTAAAATGTTCACCTTTAGCGTTTATTTGTAGTATTTAAATTGCATTATTCAATTTCGGTGTATTGTATGTACACCAAAATAAATTGTAAGTATGCAGTGTTTTCCAGGCAGTGTTTACTTACGGCCACTTCTTTTTTTGGGTATTGTCTCGTCTGGAAGTGTTAAAAACAATATTCTTTTATTTTCAGCAATTTCACAAAGAACTCTTTTCGAAAAAAATGCTTTTTCTTTCAATGAATCATGCCAACAATTAATCTAATAATAATCTTTCAACCCAGAAGAGCTTAAAACTTACTCGTTTGAGTTTTCTTACGACATGAAACAGGCAGAGATATGAAATAGCCCATTCCTTAATGGGACCACACAAAATTTACTTAAAAAACGTCTTTAAAATAAATATATCTACAGAAGAAGTTACATAATGTATGCAAACGATCTAAACGACAAACTCAAATCGCCAAAATTTATTAAAACCCTAAAAATCGTTACAACTTTATTGCCAACAATAAAAATTTAACTTATCAATGCTACCAACCTAACAAAACTGGCCGTCAAATGGTAAGTAACTATCACCCAATCTCCATGTGAACGATTATCGATGTATCGATTTACATTATTATCGATACCATTCGATACGCGGTGCATTCGAATTTTATGCATTCCATATTCGATTCGATTGTAACTCGATTCGGTCTATTCCGATTAATGGGTTATTAAAACGATTTTTATTATTCGTTGAACGTTTATTCTTCAGTCGGACAGGATGGTGATTAGAGATGAATTGGTGACTTATTTTATAGCGTGTTGGGTATAGTATAAAAAAGTACCTCATGTTACACAGTAACGACGAAGGTTTTTGTAATTTCCTCATTACAAAAATTTGTCTGGTGTGATACTATACCGGAACATGGAACATATCCACTTCAATATTTTGGATGTGCAAAAATTTTGTTAAAACCTTTTCAGACAGGACAGTTGGAACTTTTAGCAGTACAAAATCAGGGTTTTTTTTTTATTAATTGGGTTCTCCCATATGGTGGCAGATAGCGGCTAAAAGCTGTCCATGACACTTGCAAGACCCCATGATGGATTATGTGTCCCTGTTCCACCCTATCAGTTATTGCATTGAATATTTATTTCTCCATATAATTTCAAACTCAATATTATGTGCAATTAAGCACACCTCAAATTAAAATATAGCTTCACACATAGTACGTATCATAAAACGAACGTTTTATTAACACTTTGACTTCCGTTTTGTCATACCAAACAAAACAAATCGGAAGTATCTGAGACAGTGGCGAAAATTGTAGGTAATGTCCGTTTATTTACATTTCATTCAGTCTTCTAGCCAAAACCACCCAAAACACAGCAATGTGGCACTGTACACCTTCTACACGTCCTTCCCTACACTTTCTTTCAAATCCACCTCGTGATTCCTACTCCAATTTAAAAAGGAGGATGCGCCAAGGTAGCCCGCGGAATTAATTACTTTTAAATTTTCTTACGTTTTTTTGGAATTTGCAGGTCAGTGTCAGGTTGTATGCCGATCTAAATATTATTTGCGGCAGTAACAAATATAGGTTTACAGAATTTTTTTTGAAACATTAGAATCAGCAATACAACTCTCTAAGTTCATATAAGTGCATTGAATGACTATTTCATGGAATCATGACACTTGGCACTTTAATCTATAGTATCAATATCCACCTTAATCGATAGTATTAATATCATCCAAACCTTTTATTATTAAAAACTGTTAGTTTTCGAATTTCCTAATGCATCGTACAATAAATTCATATATGGCATCTCTTGTCGAGATGTTATTATATCCTTAATAGAGAGAAAGTGTTTTATAGTTCGGTTTACTCGGCTATCAGGATAAGATTGTAAAGTTATTGGTATCGAATGTACGCGAGATATACGACAATATCGTAAAACGTTTGACATTCTGACAGTTTATACAAGTATTAGGTTCCGACATATTAGAAATTTAACTGTACCTTGGACCTTGGATGTGAGAATATGTTGATCTTAAATGTATTAACTTTACCTCCTACGAAGGTCCTTGATGCGTCTGTGAGGTTATCAGCCTTGTGTCTGGCCCTAAATGATTGGACCACCGGCGACCACCTGTTATAGCTGTGATCTCTTCGGACATCCAATGAATTTTTCATAATGCTGGTCAGCAGATTCATCCTGAAAATTGTAATAAACTTTTGCAACTTATATTATCCCTTTTCCAGTATCAACATGCTTGCTACTTGATGACAAACATAATGGATTTTGTAGTTTTTAGGACAATGTTAATGGAGAAAACTGTCGGAAATAGTACAACTGTAATCTTCGATCAGCTCATAGTCAGAAACTTATCACCGTTCTTATTTTAGAGGTATGAGGAACAGGGTGTAAAGTTCACTCATCCTCTATAGAAAAGGGAAGATCTTCCGACCAGACGGGTGTTGTGTCTGGCGGGCAACTGCCCAACGATTGATGTCGGGTTCTTGTATATTATGTCCATTGCACGGTAAACTTTAATTGCGCGATGAAGGATTTATGTGACGTCAGGATTTTTATGTGACGTCAGGTCTTTGATGCGTAGTTTGCATGTTGCGATGTAGATACCGCCACATTCTCACCATAATGAATTAAATCAACTAACTTTCTGTAGCCATGCATCATCTTAGAGGCTGTTCCAAGGAAATCTACATAATCCTTCTAGAATAACAGGTGTAAACCAGAACTACTTGATATGCATTCTAATATCTACTTAACGGAACTCCGACCATTAAATAATATAACATTTAATTTAGTAGTAACCTAATAACTACAGGGCCGGACTGAGTAAATAGCCTCGATACATTTAATGAGGCGTAAACAATCGTAAATTATTAGTAGTGCGAGCGCGGCGTAAGATGACGTATCTTAATGTATCATAGTAGTCGGCAATTGTAATTAGTTTAGTAGTAATGTTGAAGTGATAGTCTTTAATTAAGACAAATAAAAAATAAAAAAAATAAAATCTTTATTGACATAAATAAGAGTTACAAAAACAATGAAGCCTCTGAAACCCAAACTAGGTAAAAACCTGTATGTCAGATTTCAGCGCCTTCTCCCAATTCATTACATTATGTTTTTATACCAACTAAGACTTTTAATAAACACGAATAATTTTGAGCATGCAGAAATTACCACAGATATAGTATTTTAAATAATTTATATGTAGTGTGAAAGTAGTGTGTGAATGTGGAGTGTGGATGTGTGTGTGAGGGTGAGTTTACTTTACCCAATAAAATATTTTTCCGTATCCTCGTAGTCAAGAGTAAGAAGCCAGTTCTTAACCTTGGACTAAATAGGTTGAAGTATAAATTAAAATGTAAATTTATTTATTCATTTATATATTCTTAATTGCACACCACAAAACAATATAACAAAAAAAATAAACAAACAATACAAAATATGCAATGGGCGAGAATTTAGTGTTCATGCTACCTACCTAATTATCAATTGTTTTCAGTTCTTTGAAAATAAAAATGATGTTTGGAAGAACCAAACTGTGAACATTTATTTAAATAACTACTTATATTGGTTTTTTTTTGTCTTAAATCTCCTGCTAAAAGAGTCAACTATGTCTTGTTCGGTTTTAAGAATCAAATTACCGTTAGAAAGACCATATTTTATCCTTATCGTTACATATTATAAAACAAAGTCTTCCGCCGCGTCTGCCTGTCGTCCTGTTCGCGATAAACTCAAGCACTCCTGCACCGATTTGCATGCTGTTTCCACCAATGGATAGAGTGGTTCTCGAGGAAGGTTTTAGTATATAATAACCGACATCCACGCGGTCGAAGCCGCAGGCAAAGTGCTAGTCAGTAAATAAAAAGAAAACCATCATGAGCAGTAAGTCCTACTAAAAATAATCTACAACATAAACCTCTTTACAGTACACAGATTAATCTTAATCCTCATCTCATCCCTGAAGATAAATACAGAACATCATAACCCCACTTCAATAGCATCGTAACTACAACAATGGAAGTTCATAAAATCATAACAATGACGATTTCAAACATGCCATTAAAAATATTATCAAAACAAACCTCCTTGATGTTCCTCGCTGATGTCATGGGAAATAAGAAGTTATTTTAAGAAGAACAAAACATTAGCACAATTTTAATAACAAGGCTATTATAAAGTATGTCGAGGAAAAGATATCAAAGATAGAGATTTGCCAATCATTTGAAACAATTCCTACTCTTGTAAAAAAAACAGAACACTAGCGCCATAAGACAGAATTGTAGAGCGGCAACTAAATGAACTAATAGGTACTACTGATGGCATTGATATGAGTCCATTGTCAATGGATTGAACTAGCCCTAATCCAAAGGGCATAAATGAAGATTGTAAAGTACCATATCTACTGAAGTAAGTCGGCAGCATTCAAAATCTCCCAGTGTCACATTTCTATATAACTTCCTGGGTCAAAGATCAAAACTTTGCATTAGAAATTATGAGTTTGCTAACCCATAGCTGGCTCTACCATAATACATTTCACTATCTTTAATCAGAATGGACCCAGACAAATTAGAGCTAGACAGGATAAAGAAGACCGCAGTATTAGGTTTCTTGCAATTATCTTTTAGGACTTCGTAGAACTTTCAGTATTATCCACGGTGGTCGCGACCAGTGAAGGATATTATCCTATTTATGAACTACCACTAGCCAGTAATGCAGAAATGTTATAATCAATTGATTTAGAAAATCGACTTGAAATATTTGGAGCCTGATTCTTAGTCACCTTTTAAAATTCCTTATCCCAGGCGAAACGCAATAGCAAGATATTTAACATTAACCAATGTATTTTACACCATCATAAACCACGACCCAAATACGTCCACCTCTTTACAGCCGTGAATAATGTCCTAACGTCCATTGCACCATTCAATCAACATCTTGTAACCTTCCTGCCTCATTACATTAAGCATTGTTGCCTACCAGGGTAACAGAACACCGTATTAGGTCATTACGAACTATATTACCAACTAGAAAGTACGCATTTGCGGTAGAAACGGTCACACTTGAATCACTAAACGCATATTGTAAGCTTCCTAGTACATTATGCTGGCCTAGTAATTGGAGTAATCACAAAGGTTAGGAGGAAGCGGAACTCTCAACGAGATGGGTACTTAATGGTTCTTTACGTTCCTAGTTATTATTTATGGATAATTTAACGGTCAGTTTAAACCTTTAATTTACTGATAAATAAATGTCTCTTGGCAAAATGAGGGGCAAAGACCATGTCCACTTAAGTTCAGAATGAAGACAGTTTATCGGTCTAAGAGTCACGATTCGGATAATAGGGATTAAATTTAAAGGTAAGAAATGTCTCCTGGTTCAAACTTGAAACATGAAAGTAGGCAGTCAACAATACATTCGTTTAAAAAGTGAAAACTGTAAAGACTGAACATAGCAAAACCAATTCATCTATCGTCATAATGTAATAGTGATTTGTGATGATTTAAAGGCCTAGACAGATTGCCTATTACAAGCGAGAATACACTGAAAAAGTCTATCGTATAATTTTTTTATGACTTCTATTATAAATAGACTATTTTGACAATCCAATCTTCAGAGCATTATGAGATTTTTGCTCTTAACCGCCTATTTGCTATGGATCTAAGATTTCTAGAGTATTATAATCATTTTGGATCAAAACCTACTTTTGCACGTAGGTAAGCTTTCCGAAGCTAGCGCACTCGTGAGTTACGTAATTCGTTAACATTTTCGTGACTCCATACCTACGCTTTAGATAAGCAGCAATTTAGGCGCGGAACATACACAAGAGGCGTGGTGCGGGTGAGGCGACGCGACAATACGGCGCGGGCGTTGCGCCGGTCCTTTCATATTTCGCCTTTAATAATTAGGATTACCGACAAAGAGAATTTACCGGTAAAAATCAAAATATTTTATTTCACATTCTACATGGGCACTTATGAAACGTCAGAAGCTAGGTGCACGGTTTGCTTGATGCTTCATGAATTCATGATACATGGATTAGTATTAAACCTATAGCAGTTTTTTATAATAGCCCAACCCAGGCCGGTTATGTAGTTGTAACACCACTATCCACTACCCTAAGCGACGAAAAAATTGTTTATTGTTTTTTTGTTAAATATCCATGCTTCCATACCCATGTACCTACCCGTCTGAAGCATGCGCAGTGATCAATGCCTTCTCTGTATGAGAACAGACCTTTGCCCTGCACCAATAATTGCGCCTGCAATTAATAGGTTGGTATTATTAATATTCTATCCATGCTTCCAACAATATTCTAAAAATAAAATTATTTAGTATTTACTTCATACTTAATTATTTTATTCTGATCTCTGTAGGGTTCCATGGAACAGAATAGGGAATATGTATGTGATTCAAATATGGGTTAAGTTTTTTTTTTATAAACTATGTTACTTCAGAATTATGCCTCCATCAATATTTTTGAATAATTTTTTTTTATAAGTGCCAAAAAACTGCGGATAATTCAAATACTTGAAAAGCTAAGAGCGGATGTGACGTAACAATCTAGCACAACAATCAAAATGTCAATGTCAAGTCAATCAACAAGTGTCAAGTCAATGTCAAACACTCCTACAAAAAGGAGTGTTTGACATTGACTTGACAGTTGCTTGTTTGTTTTCATAGAATGTGACGTCACCACACCAAGCGCGCCAAATGGAGGGCGTTTGAATAGCCCGGATCGGTTGGATATTTCAAACATTTTTTTAAGTACTTTAAATTGCTTTTCTTCCGTCGATTTTTTTAAAACTATTATTTGACGATGTAAACTATCGAATAAAGATATATAAAAAATACATGCATATTCCCTATTAGTGAAAATTACCAGCCAGATAATTTAAACGGAACGTATCCGCAGATGAAAACATGTTTACCTCGATGATCAATATATTATACCAATTTTCAACAAAAACTTTGGGTAACAACAGCAATAATGTCACTGACCACACACAACACTATAATGCGATTGTGGTCACGTCCTACCGTCTAGACGCCGTACCTCACTAGTGGTTGTAAAAATGTCCCGTCTGACACCACCTCACTGTCACAGGGTTAACTTTTAATATTCAATCAGGTTTCAAATAGGTTACAAACTTAATAGTTTAGAGATTATAAGTAAATTGTGATTTTTCTTGGTGCTTTATTTATTCTGGTCAGGGCTTTAGATTATGGTATTCCTAGTACGTATCTGGTGACTGTGACAGTTCATCGTTTGTTTGAAGATGTCAGAGTTTATTTTTTGAATAGCATGCATTTCTAGATACTGGTCATTACACACTTTAACAGCTCGGCATCTAATCAGACGTAAGTGGCTCAGCCCTTCCACGGTGTCGCGACGCTGCGCATGCGGCGTCACACTTGCACAGATTAAAAAGAAAATTACTTATTCTGTACACTGCCCAAACTACTAATCACGATTCTCATGTCATTGCCAATTTTAATTACAAAATCGCTACTGCAATGTACTAATTACTGCATTACAATTTTGGGCAGCGGACCGAACACGGCCGTCGTGAGCCCAACCCGGATTTATGGCAATGTTGTATTAAGATTTAGCATACAGTTTGGTCTAATTCAACGTATCTAATTAACATTAGCGAAACGGTAAAAATCAATGAATAACCTCTCAAACGTGACGGAGCCACGTACGGGAGCAGAATATTAAGTTCGCTACCTTTCTGTATTTCTAATTTTCTCTTTGTCTCATTTCTCAATTGCGTGATGGTTTTGATTCATTCCCAGCAGCACGCAGCTCCTGTTACTTCCTGAACCTTATCATTTTGTTGAGCAATCGGTTTTTGCCTCGCTTTTGTCATTTTTGCTATGGTCATGGATGGAAAACTAGCCAACAGTCCACCAGCCTGCCGGCCGGACTTTTGCTCTTGCCGTACTTCTGCTTGAAGTTTTACTAGGACAAAAGTGTCAAAGTTTTTAAAAGCGAGGATCGAAGGATCATCAAAGTTCACTATCATATCATCAGCAGCAGTCTACTGCTAGATATAGGATTCTCGTCTACTTTCATCCGGCTTTTACCAGCCACCCTGCGAAAGTTTACTAGTCAAGTTTTATTTATTGTTTTGAATGCATTTCTCTAAACAAGAGCGAGCTATGCAACATGACAGCTTATGATAAAACATGGCCGTAAACGCACCATACTTAGCTAGTAAAATCATCTATGAATAAAAAGTGAATAAACGTCCTTTCAAAACGAGGTATTTATACTTGGAGTCTGCGACCTTCGGGCATCGCAGATATGATAGAGTTATTAAACATGAGGTGTCGATGTCTCGATATTATCACATTACAAGATCTTTCAGAAAGTTCATATTTCATCAATTGATTTTCTACAGCATTTGCTGTCAACCAGTTGCTGTCAATTTCTTCCCAATAACTTCTAAAGTACTCTTTCTATTATAGTCAAGAAGATCTACATTATCATCTTCTTGGCTATCCTTCCTCAGTAAGGTCTCGTGCACGAAAAACTATTTTTTTTCAGGTTGAACGGCTTTCATAGTACAGTTTTTAATTATGAAGCAACAAGATCACATGAGCTACTTTTGTTTTGTAATAATATTTAATCTAGATTCCTGCTTAATTGGCCGTTGAAGATAAAACACAAAGAAAATTGAAGAAGACCTTTGCCCAGCAGTGAGACTACAAAGGTCAATTTAAAAAAAAGTATATTTGTGACCTTTGATTTTACCCACAGGCAGGGTTATATTTTCGTGCGTTCCACTCGGAACGAACCTTCTAAAGCACGTAAACGATACTTTCCAGTTGAATATCTGCGGTGCGCCGGCGCAAACTAAATGCTAATGTGCAATCTTGCGAGATAATATCTTTATGTACGACATGGGTTTCGTTTTAACTTGTCACCTAATTATAAATTAACACGTACAATGCATTGAACTTGAATAAAATGATATTCAGAGATGGACATGTTTGCTTTATTTTAAGAACAAAGTTGTAGCAAAAATGTTAATAATCCAAACTTAATAAATGTGAAATTAAGTTGGTTTGTTTGTTTGTTACGTTTTCGGATGGGATTTGGCATCTGAGTAGACCAGGACCTGAGTTAGGATATAGGATAGTTTGCATCCCAATATTCCCACGGGATCGAGACTTATGCGGGTGAAACCTCAGGGCGCAGCTAGTTTCAAATGAAAACCTTTTACCACACCATGCCAAGCATGCATAATAAATAACCTATGGAAAGTGGGACTACACTTAGATTTTTATTTATTTATATGCCCTGTGCAAACATGACAAACTTAATTCATGCCCTCTAAGGATGAGGGTTTTAAGGAGATGAATATTCTAGGGCAAACTCTTGCGCAGATTCAGGCTTGCGGGAAAGTCCGAAAGAGATACCGGGACCCTTGGTAACAGGCAACTGAAGGAACACGGGTGGGTTTTAGTCAGTAAAAGTCTGACACGCCCTCCCGCTCTGCCCAGAGCGGGAGAAGGCAAATGATGATTTCCCACAATCAAAAAATTAAAAAAAACGATTTAGGCTGTGCATTGTCTGTCAGAGAATGAATTTAAGATTTTGATTGAGAAAGGATTACAATGTTACTAGGTATTTATTTACTTAGTTACAATAAACGACTAATATTAAGCTCATTACAATCTCAATATCAATATATATACCTGTAGGTAGTTCTTTGGGTACATTAGTTATTTAGAAGCCAGCGGTTGTATGTAGGCACAGATACCGGCAACACATCAAAGAGTGAGGCTAAGTAAAATGTTCAGTTTATTGTCAGATTTCACGCTGACTGGCTGCAGTTACTGTTGGTCGGGCCGCTAAATGGTTGGATTAGCGGCTGACAGTATTTTAATAAACCTGTTGTTTTATTTGTTTGGATCTGGGTAAGCGGGTTGTGACTGCGTGAGCTTAGATATGAAACTGACTGCAAAATAGAGTTATATTGTGTGATCACGGAACAGGGAAAGGTATGAATCATATCTTGATTCATGGCAATTGTTTCTGCTTCGTAGTGACGAAATAAGATTTATTGATATACCTTCAACGTCAAATCTAATTAAGTAGCGAAACTCCTCAGACTTGGTAGGTATTGATATCAGATTATCGTATGTCGAAACCTGTATAAAGGCTTGCCAACTAAATACAAACACAGCATTAACCCACAATCTTTGTCCGTATTATAATCTCGTATGTATCTTAATTACATTATTAATTTGCGATTCAAGGTATTGTTTACCATGGCAACCGTCTTATGATGAAAACGAAAAACAAAATTGAGCAATCCCTCTGAAATACCTGTGACTGAGGCCGCAAATAAGTTTCTATTACGGAATAGTTTAGCTGTTCTATAGTATCTCCCTACTCCTAAACACTCTTCATTCATTCAGCTACTTGTAGGTATTTATCAGCTCAAGAATCGAATTCAATAACAACATGATAAAGTTGATACATATCCCCTCGAACGCTGTTGATCATCGTGTAACGTCATGCTCCTGTCGCGCGGGCGTCGCGCATGATATACCGATGAAACACAGACGTTACATCAGTAACTCATTCCTCCGGCAGGTGGCGCTGTCTGTTTTCAGGACATTACATTTATGATTTATACGTCTATGTCTATGTTTAAATGGTTTATTTGATGGTTAAATACTGTTGTTAGAATTTGCCATTTATTCTGAAGTTGACAAAAAGTTGATAACGCATCCTAGGGTTTTCAAAACTCTAACTCAAAGTTTTTTAATTTAACCATTTACAGGCACTTTTGAATTGTCAAAGAAGTCGTTCATTGAGAAAGATGCAGCTGGTGGCCAATTCCAAAGTGTTCTGGTTAGTAAAAGCAGAAAAATAACATAGTTTATTGTGACAAAAACTATGTTATTTTTAGTTTAGATGAAGCTTACAGTTTGTAGAGAATTATTGTTGAACAGTTGAAATCAATAGTAGATACTATCACTAATGCTTAGAAATGGGCGTAAAAGCGGTTACAGAAGAAAACAGGAAGCACGATGAAACACCATGTGTGAGTTTTGGCTAATGTGAGAAGAAATCCTGAAGGCCTAGACAAGTGACATTCGCTTCGAAAGCGTTTCGTTTTTCTACAACGACTTTCAACAGGATTGACATAAGCTTTTCGATAGCTTATGTCAGTCCCATACATTTTTGCCTTTCGTTATCGCTGATAGAATGTCACTTTGTCTAGGGCCTGAACTGTATTTGAAGCTAAACCAAACGCCATATCTCGATAACGCCGAATGCTCTCAAAATAAGAGTGTGAAAGTTCCAATAAATGCAAAAAATTACCGCCACCAGGGCCGCTCTCCTTATAAATCAGAAACACATAATCAGGATGCTCCTCGTGACGGTTTCTCCATGTCACCTCATTTATCACTAAGAACACAAACGTGCACTTTTTTGCATGCACTTCATGAACCCACAAGTTTGGCGCTTTTCGGACATGTCCTAGATGGGACTGAAGAAGGGATTCATAAAAAAAAAACGTTTTTAGCAAAGGAATTTCGGGAAACTGGATGTAATTGTTTGTTTTAATATTGGAAGTATCTCCATTTTTATCACTTTTTTTTAGGTACTTAAGGGTACCATGTTTATGTCAGAAACACTCAGATTATGGGATTCGCTATGGCTTTAAAATGTAAATGAATAGCTTTTTCTTTCCCTGGAGTTCAGACGAATAGGGCAGTGGCGCCGTGTAAGCAATACTTTAATGAGTGTCGATAAAAGATACTATTAGACGACACTTTTGACACGTTTGACTGTAAACGACGTGCGAGGTTCAAAGATGAGGTCCGTGAGGTGTAGGTTTCTAGTAAGAAGCTGTGAAGAACTGTCCACAAATACCTAGTATTTATTCAACGCGCGGAACGGTGCTTTTACTTGCCTATTAAGGATAAATCGTTATAGCCAGATAGTTGACCAGGACCCTGACAAACTAAACTTGTTAGGTACTGGGCGAAATCTTGGGCAGGAGAAAATTTTACAACTTGTATTCAACGTCTTTTTTTTTTTCTTTTTTTTCTTTGCTTCTGGATGTGTTTATGAGGGATGCAAACTGAAGTGTCGAAAAAACCAATTCTAATTTTGTAACCCTGAACGTTGCATTAGCAATGCCGGCCGAAACAAAATCAAAACTTTTTTTTTTTTAACTACGTGTAGCTACTTATTAATAATGATGAACCCCTCCCAGAAATGAAAAAAATTGAATTATATTCATAATTTATTTAATTTTGTTTTATTATAAACAGAGAATTTATCGATTATTATTATTCTGACATTATTAAACGTATTATTTTTAAAACAATAACGGCATACCTCCACCGTATGTTCCACCGTGTCCTCCGGGCGATCCGCACAGTGGTGACACCCGGGCGTTTCCTCCCGCCTAATCCTACACAGGAACCTCCTGAAGCTGCCATGTCCGGTGAGGACCTGTGTCAGGCGGAAGGTGAGGACGCCGTGGCGCCTCTCTAGCCACTCCTCAAAGAGGGGACTTATCGCCGCTATTGTGACGTGCCCAAATATGTTCCATCCTAAAAAATCAAATCAGCATAATCGTAACTTTAAAATAACTGCAGTGTGCAGTTTGCATGAAATAAAGAGCCTTTTTTTATTTATTTTTCTATTATTAAGACGGTTCTTCCCCTAAATCATGGCGTCCCTACCGCGCGACAGACACGAACACTGTTGGTGAAAAAAATCGCACGTACACAGCGTTGGCATGCGATGTGCACCGAATTGTAATGAAGCTGTAACTTTTAGCTGCACTTGTGGGAATTGGATGAATGGCCGCCACGCATTCCATGGGTTTGAAAAATGTCCAACTGCTGGTATTTGCCTTCAGGGAGTGAGTGTCAATGAGCATGGCTCCTTTTAGAGTGAGTTGAATAATTGCTTAGCGATAGCTTTTTATTTTTTATTTAGATATGAAGTTACATAAAACTTGCAAAAGTAAATTAGTTTACGTTTAGCTTCGTTTCTTTTTTTTATCTCCATTAGGTTCTACTCTACATTCTAAGACTCACTACCTATTCTTTATTAAATTAAGGTGGATTTAAATCTCTATCTGAAACCAGACCGAATCGATCCCACAAAACCACTCGCTCGGGCCCGTAATGATTGGTTATTAACAATACTTTAAGATGACACGTACCTCGCATAAAAACCCTAAAATATGTACCTACCTAATTATTGCAAAAACGAAGATTTGCTACCAACTGACGTACTACCACCCAGAATATCCTTCTTCAATGACTTCAAAACACATCAAACACGGGTCACGTAAGCAATAAAAAGTAAATTAAATACCCATAAAACATAATGACGCGCCACACGTTAGAATTTAACAAAACTATTTCATGATTCGTCTAATTCGCGCGATAAAAATTCTGAACGTGTGCATAATGTGAATGATGATTTGGTAATGATGTCCGCGGGAGTTAATGAGCCGATGGTGAATCTTTGCACGACGCTCATCTCATTAGCAGACGTGGCCGGCATGAATGGACCACCGGCGGCCCACATTACCATCACAATCTGTTTTAATAAAGTCTGAATTGTATGCTGTATGGCAGGTCATACATGATACAGTCAGGGTATTGTTTCTTGTGTGGATGACTCACGGTAAGTATTATTGTAATCTATCGATGGTACTTTAAACGACGTTTATTTGGCGCTATCAATAGTGTATGTCCCATATGATACCTACAGCCACCGCAGCGCATGTAAGAAGAAATACCTAGGTACCTACCTACTTTCATAATAACAATAATTATTTTGATTTAAAAGAGTGTCTGTGGAGTTTATGGACCGTTTATTTATTTAAACTTTTCGCACTCAAAAAAGAGGTACAAAGGCGGACTTAATGCCTTAGTCTTCTCCGTAGGAACTTACGCTTTGGAATGGGCAACAAGCTTCATCTTTGTGACTGACCGACTCCTTGACAATTCGAAAGTTCCTGTAACTCTTTTTATCCTTACTAATCCTTATCTTTACTTCCTTACTATAATATTATAAATGCAAAAGTAACTCTGTCTGTCTGTCTGTCGCGCTTTCACGCCAAAACTACTGAACCGATTTAAATGAAATTTGGTACACAGATAGTCTAGAGCTTAAGAAAGGAGATAGGCTTTTTATCGACATACCACGCGGGCGAAGCCTCGGGCGGAAGCTAGTTTGGAATAAATGCTGTGAGTTCGAGTTTCACCACTTATAAAAACCTGAAACGTTAATAAAGCAGTTCAAATTCTTCAAACATTAAAATAAAATATGACAATTTGCCTGGGTTGAAACCGACTCAGAATGTAGTGTTCTGTAGTTTCCTACTTGTCTGGGTATCGAGCCTGGAAAAATATCGATTGCTCTGGTGACAAAACATTTATGAAGCAGTTCATAATATCTACATATACGACACCGTTTATTTCATCGGCTACGACAAATATTGTCGGGTGTTTTGCCAGCGCCGCCCGCCGCCGCGCCGCCCTGCCTGATCTAAAATCGTGTCGGATCACGCTCGCGTATAGCTACGAGTTTATACACACGGCTACATATCTAGCTGTACATTTCCAGTATAAGCTGACCTCGCATTGTACGGAAATCCTATACAATGCGAGATCAGCATAAACTGGAAAAGTATAGCTTGATGTATAGTCGTATGTACAACGCCGACGCTGTTCACATTTTGCCGGGTGTCGGAACGAAACTCGAGCCAGTAGATCGTCGAATGGAGTTTTATGTACTAAAACACTGAAAAATAATGTCGTGTTATGTTTGTCAAGAAACTTCTCAATTCAGTGATTAAATCCGAAAAGTTCCCAAAGTAAATCGCTCCTTCAAGATTTGCTGCATGCAAAAATTTTGTATTTAATTTAAAAGATTTTTTATTGTTTTGTTTTTTAAAGTAATGCATCACATCAACGAAATCTTCGTCGACGTCCATCGTGTACAGTCGCCTTAAACATAACTCAATGTTATACAGTATGTTAACTAACGAAGGGCGTTCCGCAATCATACAGAGTCAAAACATGCTAAAAAAAAAATATCCATCAAAAAAATAAAAATAAAAATTAATTATTGAAATATTCACAAAAATATTAAATTTCTACGTAAAAGAAACACTATACACGCACACTTGTATTTCAACGTGGAAAGACAAGTGGGACAAGTGTGCGTGTACAGAGGGTTTCTTTTCCGTATCAGTTTAATATTTTTTTGTGAATATATTACTATAAAAAAATTTTTTTTTTTTTTTTGCTTGTATGGACTCTATACTATTGCAGATTAACGGGAACGCCCTTCGTTAGATAACATACTATATATTATAGCGGCTAAGAAACAACAAAATATCTTAACCCATCTCCCTAGCAATATGGTATCAATTAGCATAAAAGAAGAAATAAATGACTTTACGTCATTTCGAAAGGGTAATTTTAAAGTACCTACCTAATGATGTAACAAAAAACAAATACGGCCTACGCTTTGTTCTAAAAACTTTTTGAACTTGAATTAGACCCTAACAAACTACAACAGAGCCAAATCCAATGTATAAGTCTATAAAACTATGATACTGAATATTTAAAAGCCATAAATAACGAAGTAATTCTATCTGTGCTCGCTTAACTGAGGAAATGCATTCATAATCATCTGTCTACATTGAACGATTAGGTAGTTTAGAAGCTTACCATCCATCCCATTGTGTAAACACGACGGTATATTTTAGGAAGACTATAAATGAGCGGCGTGATTAAAAAATAACCACTTTAGGTCATTTTAACTTGACTAAACACAAACTTGCAATGCATTTCGTTTACAGTGTGCCTTATAGCGACATCTAACGGTGAGTAGTGACAAAATAATTATGTGTGGTAGCGACATCTATAGCAGGTAGCGAGTAGTAGCAGGACAATGATTTAGTTCTCATTTACAAGTTTAGATGTCACTAAAAACCACGTGTCATCACCATTTTGAAAAATAATATTTATGTACCAGTAAATTATTTTATTTATCTTTACTGTGTTCTTACTAATTCTAATTATTTGTTATTGTGAAATTATGAATTAGAGTATTTAATTACTACAGCAAGAGTAATAATAATACTGACAACACTCAATTACGAAACGTCATTACCAGCGTTGCCAATTTGTGGGGATTTCCCCGAAAGGCGGGGAATCTCAAGACGATTGGGGATTTTATGGGGAGAGGCTACATGTGGGGAATATGTGGGGAATTGGGGATTTTAACATTTTACCTATTAAAACCAATATTACATTATAAACAAACGTCATTCTACTACATACTCGGATATGGATCACTCATCCAGTAAATTCCAGTCAACATTTTTTTGCAACGCAACATTACGTCAATTTCAACGAATTTTCGGGGGAAATCCAGCAAGGATTTCCCCGAAAATTCATTGAAATTGAAATTAAACGAGACTGAAAATACTTAATGTACCTACTGAATTTGTCATGCTGTTGCATTTTTCCTTGACAAGCAGCGCCACCGTGACCTCCAAACTTAAACTGGTCATGCCGTACGCTACGAATCTATGATACGTCGGATACATGAACGGTGAACATGAACTTGATAAGACCGACTCCTTGTTTTGTTTTTAAATTTGATTGCATTTGAAGAGTTATAACTTAGCTAGCTGGTTTCTCTTCGCTTTGTGGATGATTGAAAATTTTATTCTGAATCTTATTTAATTTTTTTTTTCATTTGTGAATTTTTGTAGTTCCTTAATAATAAATATTGTTGATTTTTGTATAGAAAAGAGTTAATTTTATGAAATAAATTTGTGGGGAATCAGGATTTTGCTCTCCCCAAATTCGGGGATTTTCGCCAATGATTTTGGGGAATTTGGAAAATAGGCATTACAACCTTGGTCATTACGTCAGTCAATTCGGCCATATTGTTCCTTCTTGACGTGCTACCAAACAAAACAGCACGTGTAAAAAATGCGTATAGAAACTTGTTATTTCTGTTCGTCCAGGGTATATCCTGGACACGGGATCCAATTCGTCAGAAATGACTGCAAGGTAAACTACCTATTCAATTTTTTGCTCGAACAAATATTCAAAGTGTTCCACAATATTACAACACTAACCTGTTCGTCATTAGATTTTTAGATTTTGCCGATCAAAGTGCCATGCAGCGTTCAAAAAGAAGAAGAACCCGCGTAAAACCAAGTGGACCAAAGCGTACCGTAAGACCGCTGGCAAAGACTTGGCTATTGACCCGTCATTTGAGTTCGAAAAGCGTCGCAATGCTCCAATCAAATACAGCAGAGAATTATGGACTAAGACCATTGAAGCCATGAAGAAGGTTGAAGAAATTAGGCAGCGAAGAAGTAATAACCATATTATGCAGAGATTGAGGAAGGGCAGAGAAGTAGAGTGGCAGAGAGATGTCAGGGAAGTACAGCGGGATATCTCATTGATCAAGTAAGTTGTCGAGTTTATTTTGACCGTTTTAAAATCCATTTATGTGTGAGTTGTCAGATACTAGCCCATCAAGAGATTTGTAAATAGATAGGATGACTGTTTGTTGGCTATCTGAGTTTGTTGCAATGCTCTTGATGGAGTAAGGCAATAAATTTTTCCAATTAAAGTGTTTTTAAATGTTCAATACCTATATAATTAAATCTGTTTACTTACATTAAAACACTATCCCTCAGGTCTGTTTCACAGTTGTATTTGGGTATTTTCCAAATCTTTATTAAGTATTGTTGTGTTAGTGTAATAAGTTTAGTCATCTATTTACTAATCACAACAACTAAATATGTAGGATTGTTTGCAGGTTTTATTAACTTAGTTATTATTTGGAATTAACAGTGTTACTAGACAAATAAACATAAATAAAGTACTATCATGAAAGTTGTAACAATCATCTGCTTTGCCTTTTGCCAACTGTGTTCGCGTCGGCTTCTTGTCTAACCAGACACAGCTGAAAAATAATATGATGATTATTTTGTAATTCTATAATCTCTTATTTTCAGATCACCAGCAGCAGGTCTCAAACAGAGGCAGTTGGAGGAAGAGACAGAAATGGACATTGAACCTGAGACTATTGAGGTTGTTGACGCTAAGGGCCGCAAGAAAGTCATTGAAGCACCGGTCATGGTGCCCGCTACTGGCGAGATGATTGAAGATGGCGGAGATATTGAATTATAAACAGTGTATTAACTTTAAGTGCTGATTTATTTTGTAAACTGTGATTAGAGTTTTCATTGGAACTTAATTAATTGAGCCTTCAGCATCATAATATTTGTAAACTAAAGACTGTGCAAAAATTTGTGTTTTTCTGACGATAACCATTGTAAGCAATATTGAGAACTATCATAGTTTTTATATTTTGGTATCTTAAGTCATGTTTAACTATGTCTTATAGTTATAAACATCCAACTGTCTCTAACGAGACATAATAGAATTTTAATTGTTATGGGCCTTCTAAAGGCCAATCAACAGTTGAGCGGGAGATGCATTTCAAGTTCCAAATATATGTAAGTGACCCATCTTAAATAAACACAAGAAAGAGAAGCAAGTTTCTTACGCCATTACATATAGCAAATTATTCTGTAAAAAAATTGTAATTTTTGTTTTTCAGACAATAACGGATTATTACAGTATAATTAAACTTATTTATAGTGCACTCAATCTTTTATTTTCGTAACTAGCTGATGCCCACGACTTCGCCCGCGTGGGTGTCAGTTATTATTATACTCAAACCTTACTTGAGAACCACTCTATCCATTGGTGAAAACAGCATGAAAATCGGTACAGCAGTTTTTGAGTTTATCGCGTACAGGACGATAGACGCAGCGGAGGACATTGTTTTATAATATGTAAGGATTAGCGTGTTAATTTAAATCCCATGATTAACAAAAAGATTATATTTCTTCTCAATAGGATGCAAGTTCTTAGTACAATGAAACAGAAACATTTAATTCCATTCAGGCAATAAAAATTCATGCTCTACTACCAATTCGCGCAACTGATACCTTTGCCATAGCATATACAGGGTTATTGGTATAACACTAACAACCTCTTAAGGGCTCATTGTACTCATCATTATGGACAACTTTTACCATCGGAACAAACACGAAATCGCGAAAAAAAAACAGGTGTTCCCTATATTTTGACGAGTTATGCGAACGTACATGTAGGGACCGGCTGATATTTTTTTCGCGATTTTTGGTTTGGTCCCATATTAAAAGTTGTTCATAATTATGAGTACAATGACCCCTTAAGAGGTATTGGTGTTTTACCAATAACCCTGTATAATAAAGATATAATACACAGCGTAACATAATAGCCGCAAACATGACATATCGCATGTCGTAATACGTATATAAAAGAAGTATTGATTTCTCGCCGCATTGTAGTATCGCAGACTAATCCTCTTAACAGGCAGGTGGCACAAACATTTTGTATAGAAATTTAAGTTAAAATACTCGTACCTGTCTTAAAAGATTACAACTTTCAATTTAACATTACAAAACAAGGAAGTTACTGTTTCTTAGTGTTAACAAGATCAACTTTTAGCTTTCTAAGATTACTGACCTAGCTATTGTAGTAGATAGAAACGAAAACTGACTTAAAAAGACCTGCTGTCTTTTATGAATCAGAATGTTGGGCCAAAAAAAGGGTTAATGAAAGGCAATTGCATTGCATGCAGCTGAGATAAGAATGCTTAGACGGATGTGTGGTTTGTGGTGTGTTACGCGAATGGATAGATTATGAAATGAGTAAGTAGGTAGGTACATAAGAGAAAGTCTGAAAGCAGCACCAGTGACTGAAAAGTTGTGTGGAAATCGTTTGTCATGGTACTAATGTGAAGAGATGTGTAAGAGAAATGAATATTAATTGTCTAATTCATAATTATTAAATAGGTTAGTAATATAAGTAGGTTCTAGGCTGTGCTACAAATGAAGAAATATTTGTACCACATTCTAACAAATTAACATTTTTGATTTGATTTGATTTGAAACAATTGGGATAAGGGCAGGAGAATGGATAGAGGATGAATGAGATAGAAACTAAAAAAGTCGTTTGATACGTGTGACTCCGTGTGAGCATATTTTATTGTCATTGCATAGTTGCATCAATATGTACGTTTCTTCTATTGTGGGGATTAAGTATACCTTTGAAAACGGTACCTAAAAGCATTCTGTCAAACAGTATCTTTTGATAAATGGTATCCTAACTACCTACTAAGCTAAATGTTGTACACCCCTAGGTAGGTACCTAATTCAATTAGTGGTAACGTAAGAATCAAATAACATTATAGAAATCAAACTACATGGTTATCAGACTTTCAGCTTCATAATCTATTCCTTCCTAGTGCAGTCCTTCAAGTAGTGTTTGCCATTCGAGCATCAGCAGCAATAAAAGCCTGCTAAAATACATCATGATTACAATGTCTACGTGACAATTGATTGCTATTAAACTTTTATAAGGCGTTTGGGGGATAATAATGGCATTATTTTCGTACTTATTCGGGCTTTTAATGGCATGTGTGTCATATGTGGTGTACCAAAGATATGTGAATGTGTATACGAGTATAATTATAAAGCCTCAGAAGCGATACGATTACATTATTGGTGAGCGGATTTTTGATTTTTTAAGCGCCTCCAAGAAATGTAGTTGCAACGGACCAGACGGCCCAGACAAGTGACAATCGATTCGAAAGCGTTTCGTATTTCTACAATGACTTTTAACAGGATTGACAACACTTTAGAAGCGATTGTCACTTGTCTAGGCCCTCAGATTTTGTAAGAAAACTTTCTACTTATCATGAGAGAATATTTCTCAGACACCATACCACTTAAATTCATACTACCTACCCCAAGTAGATGTCTTCTTTTTGCGAGTAGGGACCAATTAGTGTGCAAGGGACTTGCGAATACTGAGTCAACATTAAAAATATTTTCAAAATTATTAGCTATCACTTTTTACAGTCGGCGCCGGCACTGCAGGATGCGTCCTCGCATCCCGACTCACCGAAGACGAAAAGACCAAGGTGCTGCTGGTGGAAGCCGGAGACCACATGGGTTACTTCACCAAGATACCGCTGACTCCCACAGCTGCCCAGCAAGGACCTGATGATTGGGCTGTGAGGACTACGCCGCAGAAGTATTCGTCTTTTGGGCTATGGGGGCAGGTAACCTTGGTTTTTATATAACTCTCTAGATGCATCGCTATCTAAGTATAGTACCTAATAATTGTATCTATTGTGCTTTCGTTTTTACTATGTAAACAGCCATCGAATCATGGATGAAGTCTATAGAATACTTAGGTATTTGTATTTTTTTTCCTCCCTTATACTCTACTTATTTAGTTAAGTTTAAATTAGATTAATCTGAATCTATGTTTATCCATTTTAACGAAATACTGTAGTGACCATTCCTCGAGGTCTTAGGACCTACAGAGTTTGATTAGTGAAGGTACACTGGGTGTCTAGGTGTTACTGAGGTGGTCTTGTTTGTCCTTTCAGTCCCAATTCATACCAAGAGGCAAAGGTCTCGGTGGTTCAGGTCACATAAACTTCCTACTCCACGGCTTCGGTCTTCCCGAGGACTACGAAAGATGGACTCAACTCGGCTTTGATGGATGGACCACTGAGGAATTGAGGCCGTATTTTATAAAGGCCTTTGGAACTGTGAGGAGTGAGTTTGATTCAGGACATTGCGCTGTAGATGGAGACTGTCCTGGTGCCAAGGTAAGAAAGTACTTTTCTTTTAGTATATTTTGGAGATACCTGGCACATCCAATTCAATGTCCATTGCAAGTTATCTCAGTCAAGATATAAATTGATATTTAGTGTGAAAGAAGATCCTGTTTTTCAGATCAATTTGCATTTGAAAGATGAGATTGGGAAGCTTAATTTTATTAGGTACTGAATTCGAAATTCCTTTAAAAATACATTTGCCTGTCGTCATTCCTCAGGTCCCAATGAAATTAAGACTAATAGACGGTGAAAACGAACTAATGAATACATTCAGAGAAGCTTCTCTAACCCTGATGAAGAAACACACGATCTTCAGGAGACCAACAGCAACCATCAAAGATGGCGGCCGGCATTCCACTTTAGACGCGTATTTGAGACCAGCTTTGAGAAGGAAAAATCTACATGTGTTGTTAAGGACACAAGCCGTTTCGGTATGTAAGGTTGTCATTGTTCTCGTAACGTCATCAAACTGTAAAGAAAAACCGGCCAAGCGCGTGTCGGACCACGCACAATGAAGGGTTCCGTAGTTGGGATGAATTTATCCCAAAAACAAACCTACCAGTCTTGTTTAAAAACCTGTTCTCTGATACATCGATATAGGTACGTCACGGTCAATTCTCCAAATGTAAATGTAATTTGTAATCGCAAAAAAAAAATATATAATAAAACTAGAAATTAACGATTTTTTTTACTTTTTCCATAAAGTACTTGTGCTGTGAGACCTTGCTTCTTGCCTTTCATGTGTTGCCTATGCAATATTGTTAGGTTAACAATGACATGACGATGAGGCTATACGTTGTTGCCATTCCATTGCCCTCCAACCTGTTTTACAAAGTTTTTTCAGATTCGTTTTGAGAACCGCACAGTGTCTTCGCTGTACATTCTGCAGAATCACCGCGAGCTGGACAACATATTCGTGAACAAAGAGATCATTGTGTCAGCTGGGGCTGTCAAAACTCCTCAGTTGTTGATGCTATCAGGGATAGGACCACCGGAATTATTGCAAAGGTAGAGTAATAAAAGCAGGACCCACTGTAGAGTACTGCGCGCAAGATAAGTCTGCGCACGACTTGTGGCGCAGGCGTGCTTAATTCTATACTAAGCATTTATCCAACTATTCTGATGCTATACATCAGTGGTAGTAGTGAGAGTAGTGTCAATGCAGAATATTTAAAATATTAAATCTACATAAATTCATAATTATGTAATCTTAATTAAATATTAATATTAATTAATTTAATAATTCTATACTTAATACTTATTTCAGATTTCAGTCTTTGCTTCATTATTGGTAAAGATATAACAGTCTTAATTTTAACTTAATTTTAATAAATTACGGACCGATAATGGTTAAAATGGTATGGTATCGGCCATTAGTAGGTACTACACTTTTACGGCCAGTCTTTTTCATTGTCAACAATCAAAATCAATACAGTTAATACAATCACCATCATCAATATTTTTCAGGTTAAGAATAAAACAGATATCCGCCAACTCCGCAGTCGGCAGAAACTTCCACGATCACATGAACATGCCGATCTACGTCAGCATCCAGAGACCAATCAGCGTCACGTTGTCCAAGGTTTTCACGTTCACCACTATCTTGGAGTATTTCTGGAGGAATACCGGTAAGTAGGTAGCCAAAAAACAAAAAAACACTCTTTAGACCACACTCACATGCACAAACACACCAGATATACCTACCATACAACACCTGAAATCACGTCCTCTAGTCTCCACTCTGGAATTCGTATCCCGAGCCCCAAATACAGACTATCTAGTTCGGGGCTCACTGGTAAATAATTTTGTAACCTAACTAAAAGGTAGTTAATATTTTAAGCTACTCATGTCGTCTTAACTTGGCGTTAATCTGTAAATCTAGTAGTAAGCAGGCTTATATTACCTGGACAATTATTTTATTTTCTATTGTTCACCTAAAAAAAAGATATTAAAACATGTTAAATAACACTTCACATTGGAATCAGTACCTAGCTGCTTTGTCCCCATTGATACTAGAGTAATATTAACCTATGCATTCTCTCACCTAGTAATATGTGCCTGCTACACTAGTGAGCAAACACCAATACCCAACATTTACACTTCAAGCGACCGTGCCACTGACAACGCCATAAAAATAGCAAAGGTTTAGGCGAATACGAAGACTTTTTAACAGACTTCCAAAAAGGAGTAGGTTCATATACTTTTTGAGTTAGTACGTAGCCTACAGTAGCTCTTCACAATTCGTAATTACCCAGTTGGGTCCAGTACGTCCCAGTAATCTTATTAATATAGTATTCAATTTTAAATTGTTGCAGGTCTGTTGTCTTTTCCACCTCTATCAGGCGTGGAGTATCACAACACGTCTGCTGTGATGCTGTTCTCTATGGGGACAGCCAGTGAAAGACTGTTGAGAGATCTGTCGAACTACAAACCTCAGGTTGGTCTTATACCATAACGCTTACTAGAAATGATTGTTGAATATTGGCTCCGTCATAGTTTCCTACTTGAAATAGCCTGTTTTGTATGTAATTTGTAGGTTTCCAAATTCAAAGTAAATAATACTTTGAATTTGGAAACCTACAAATTTGCACCGATGAAGGGTCGTATACAGGTAACCTACATCGGTTCTAGTACCTATTTAAACAAAAATAATCAGCTTCCAAGCTTTCCATTGCATTCAGACCATCCAAGCTAGCTAGTAGCAAAGAGCCCCGAGTATGTACTTTAATAGTAATTTTATTCTTTGCCTGAGATTGATCGTGGCGATGACATATTATTTTCTGGGTCGTCTTTTTGCGTAGTGCGTGTATGACCAGATGTATGAACGTAAACGATGCAAAAGGAGTAGGTATGTAAAGATCGTAGCAATTGGTGTTCTGTAGTTTCTGCCTACCTCCATGGGAAAAAAAATCATGTGTTTATGAATGTAAGTATGTTCATCTAGAAAATAATTGGGATGGTTTCGATAACTTCCACAATCTCCGCAACAACACATTCCCGAAATTGCCATAACCACCACCCTTCGGTTGTGTTCCTCAAGGTATTCCGCGACACGTTCCCCTTCTACAACAACACCAACAAGGAAGGCTTCATGTTCCTGTGCACCTGCGTACAGCCCAGGAGTAGAGGAACCGTCACACTAGCTGACTCCACCACCTCCATGCCGCCTGTCGTGGATCCTAACTATTTGGAGCAGTATTATGATGTGCGATGTATGGTCAAAGGTAATTCATAGTGATGTTCTTCGAGTTTTAAAGAATTCTATTTTATTATGAACTGTCATTGACAACTGGCTGACTCAACGGTAATCAACGGCTTCGAGTTCGGTTAGGGCTATTGACGTGAACCTACTCCTATCCTAGCCTTACAGGCATTTAATGGTTTAGGGAGGCTAAGTTGGAGGCGTTAGGTGCGTCAGGTGCTGAGCCAGCAAGGTCGAATGTTGGAAATATTTATTCTAATTAGGCACATATTTTGTACATCAAAATTACACAAGACCGTAACTCAAAACGCCCGCCGTTTACCACGGTTTAACTAGTAGATACCTAACAGTTAAACACTAGGAAGGAGTAACTGTAGTAGAGATTAGGACGTTAACATGTAAGTACTTATCGAATTTTAATTTATTGTTGTTACTTATGACCATGTCACTTTAGAATATAAAATAACATAGGTCAATCAAGTTCAGCTGAACATAGCCCAATACCTAAAGAACAAAAGCAGAATTGATTTTTTTAAAGAAATAAAATAATTACTATATTAAATTACAAGATTTATGTCAATATTTCACAGCAATCAGAAGAGCGGAGCAGTTGATATCATCGAAGCCGTTCCAAGACATTGGAGCCAGGATACACTGGCCCCGACCTGAACGATGTCTCTCTTTCTGGAGATACAGCAAGGACGAGCAGAAGGGACCAGTGATAAGGAGGAGGAAATTGTAAGTGTTATGACTTTTAGAGATTGGTTACAGATACAAAGTAGTGTAGTTTCTGATGCCAGCACTCTGGCTTTCATTCAGCATTATCAGGTGTTTCCTATCACTTTCCTTTAACATTATTTTGCATTTTGGATTTGTTGATTTGTAAAATCTGACTCTTGTTTTTTTTTTGTTGCCTTGTCACCTCCTTTCTAAACTAAAATAGGCCAGAACTCAAATCATGAAACCAAAACTAGGCAGACCATTGGAAATGCAGATGATCAATCACGTAATTCTAATGTTAATTTAGTGGCAAGAAACAATCTAAGTCCAAAGAACCCAAGGCTCCGAAGCCGAAGCCTCCTCCAAGTCCTCCGGACGCCTACCTGGACTGCATCATCAGAGAAGTGGCGGTGACAGGACACCACGCGGGAGGCACGTGTGCTGGCGGGAAGGTCGTGGATCAGGAGTTACGGTGAGTCTACAGTTGTTATTATAACGAGGCTAGTCTTCAACTCCTCCCAACACATACCTGAACAAAGCCCTAGACAAAGTGACATTCTATCAGCGATAACGATGATGGAAAAGGCAAAAATGTATAGGACTGACATAAGCTATCGAAAAGCTTATGTCAATCCTGTTGAAAGTCGTTATAGTAATACGAAACGCTTTCGAAGCGATTGTCACTGGTCTAGGCCCTCAGCAGAAGCCCTAGACAAAGTGACATTCTATCAGCGATAACGATGATGGAAACGGCAAAAATGTATAGGACTGACATAAGCTATCGAAAAGCTTATGTCAATCCTGTTGAAAGTCGTTGTAGAAATAAGAAACGCTTTCGAAGCGATTGTCACTTGTCTAGGCCCTCCGCAGAAGCCCTAGACAAAGTGACATTCTATCAGCGATAACGATGATGGAAAAGGCAAAAATTTATAGGACTGACATAAGCTATCGAAAAGCTTAAAGCTTAAAGCTGTTGAAAGTCGTTGTAGAAATAAGAAACGCATTCGAAGCGAATGTCACTTGTCTAGGCCCTCTGAAGTGTATCATCAGAGAAGTGGCGGTGATAGGACACCATGCGGGATGCCTGTGCTGGTGGGAAGGTGGTAGACCCTGTTAGTAGAACACTCCTGAGTTAAGGTACGTTATGTTTTAATAAACAGGCTTGTATCTTTTTGCAGCCATAATGACCATTGGCTTCTTTGTTTTAGGATATACTTTACGTTGGAGAATGCAAAATAGTGCTAAAATTAGTGGTTCTGCTTTTGCTGGAATTAAAATACACAACCAAGCGGCAGCCCGCATTACCAACCTTGCCGAGTAGGTAGATAATCTTTAAAACCTTTTAAAACTATAACCAGTCCCGTGTAGCTCGCACTGAAGAGAGTCAAGATTTAAAATGAACTTCATTTTCTTAATTGCTATAACTTAATGAAGCATGAACTTTTGCAATCTTCAACCAGCCTCATTGCCTCTCAAGGGCAATAAGTTATCCATATTTCCCCACCAAAGTTTAAACAGCTTTTTTCTTTCGCTTCTTTATAATATGAAATCAATAAGCAGCACTCTTATTGCGTAATACACGATCAATCAGAATTGGAATCGGTTTGAAACAACTGTCTAATCCATTGCTTTATAAGTTCAAAAAAAAATCTGCTCAACAACGTAAATAACGCAATTAATGTTGTTGAACTGTCAAAATGAACAAATAAGTCTTTTCGAAAATAAGTGACGCAATTAGATAGCAGGACTATATAATTATGAACTGTAACTATCTCTTTTCAGAGTTAAGTCAGTATCAGGACTACGGGTCGTGGACGCCAGCGTTCTGCCCTCACCAGTCTCACTGTTCCCCAACTCAGTAATCATTGCGATGGCTGAGCGAGCGGCCAATCTAATACAATACGGCGGAAATAAATAACTTTATACAAGTTGTGTTTCTAGCTAGTATTATTACCCGACTACGGCGAAGAAACTTATCCGACTACGGCGAAGAAAACAGGAGAGTTATGATTTTGACGGGTATGTATGTATGTATGTATGTAAGTATTTTCATCTGTTCCTTCCTATCCAAACCACTCAAACCTGTTCCAAACCACTCATCACAATTTGACAAATGAGCTATCGTTGGAAGCGTCTTGATCGTCCGCTGGTAATAGCACAGGTAATAGGCTATGTGACGTCGCATGAAATTAAAAATGGCGCCCTCTAGAGGACATAAAGTAAGGAACAAAAAAAAATTTGTTTAATCGTACCATCTTGGGTATCGGATGAAAGGGCCTAATGAGCATATTTCAAAAAAAAATATTTTATAAACCCAGAAAAAAAAAAAAAAGTAATAAAAACTAAAACCCAACTACGACTAAAAAGGTATAAACAAGACACCACAGACAGACAAATTTAAAATCGGGAGTCACACGTAATCTGTTCGATTTATGCCATAACACGTGTGACTACGGATTCTAAATTTGTCTGTCTGTGGTGTCTTGTTTATACCTTTTTAGTCGTAGTTGGGTTTTAGTTTTTACTACTTTAATTTTTTTTTATTTTCTAATCAAGAATTTCTCTTTGTAACGTAGTTGGGACACAGGCCAGGAAGCCTGTGTCTCAGCTCTCACAGCGAGGATCTGTGAGAGATAGTCACTATCTCTCACAGATCCTTCCATTGGATTGGATTCCAGTCCACTGTGGACTGGAATCCACCACGTGGGCCCAGGGGATTATACTTTATAAAATTATGCGGAGGATAAAATAAAAAACAATAATAATTAAGCTATAGCCTTCTAAGGCGGCATACCACCGACCGGGAGAATCAATCCGACACATTATCTCCGGGTGTTCTCGTCTAGCTAACGAAGAGGACTTGCATAGACACAACCTTGTAGCCAGGATTATCCATCAGCAGCTTGCTCTGAAGTACAGTCTTGTGGAATGAGAAGTGCCGTACTACAGGTTCCACATTGTACTGGAATCGATCCATCATTAGCTTTCTACATTGTTCTCACATGTATAATTTCAACATAAATGATGTAACCCATATATTGTAACAATATTTTGATTTAAAAGAGTCCGTGGAGTTTCTTGCCCGTTCTTCTCCATAGGTACCTACTACGCTTTGGAATGGGCAACTAGCTTCATATTTCTGACTGACCGACTCCTTGACAATTCAAAAGTGCCTGTAAATGGTTTAATTGAAATAAATGCTTTGAGTTTGATTACTGACAGGACTATTATACTATATTGCCAATAAGCCTGATATAGTGGTGGTGGATCGAACAGAGCGGCGCGCAATGATCATTGACATACCGGTCCCGCATGACGGGAACCTCTTGAAGGCCGAGAAAGATAAACAAATCGAGTATCTTGACTTGGCTCGCGAGGTTGTCGACATGTGGGATGTGGACTCTTCGATTATTGTGCCGATAGTCGTATCAGCCAATGGCTTAATTGCCAAGAGCCTCGATCAACACCTATGGGGGCAGCTGGATTAAGGGCCTGACTCAGAAAGTGGTACTCCTGGACACGGCCCGTATTGTTAGGAGGTTCCTCTCTCTGGAGCCCTGACCACCGGGTAGCTTGGACCCTGTTCCCGAAACCGGTGGGCTACTATTTTTATATTTTTAAATTTGTATTCTAATATTTAAAAATATAATTTATAAGTTTATATATGAAACTAGCTTCCGCCCACAGCTTCGCCCGTGTGGTATATCGATAAAAAATAGTAGCCTATGTCCTTTCTCAGGCTCTAGACTATCTGTGTACCAAATTTCATTTAAATCGGTTTATTTATTTATTTATTTATTTATTTATTTATTTATTTATAGTTAATTAAAACGGCACAGGTCCAATTACATTAATTAACATAGAATTATAAAGATTAAAATAAAATAAGCATTCAAATAACATACAGTACAAACATTAAATTCAAATTCAGAGATATACAATTCGTGGATAAAAGTATTAATAATAATTTGCGTAATTAGTAGTTTTGACGTGAAAGCGCGACAGACAGTCAGACAGACAGAGAGTTACTTTCACATTTATAATATTAGTAAGGATAAAGGACACTCGAAAACCAAGAGGAACGAGAACAAAAATAATTTTATAACAAAATGTGCTTTACAGATAGAACACATTTTATATTATATTAAGTACTAACATTATGAGCAAATAATAAGTACCTAGAGCTAGAAACACGTTGAGAGGTGAAACACGTGTCGATTTCTTACAGGATTTTTTATGACTCTTGAAGAATAGTTAAGCGGAATAGGTTACTAAATATATCTACGTCTATTGTATTTAAGAGCTAGAAAAAAATACAACGTAACGTATACCTAATAGTACCTTCTACATGTTGAATAATAGCACATGAGTGAAGAAACATAAAAGTGTTTTTATTATGTCAGCGTGTTATTTTTTTACCCGACTGCCCCAGGAGGAGGGTAATGTTTTTTAAAAGTATGTATGTATGTTTAGCTAAGTATAAGATAAAGGGCTCAGCTACGCTCAATTTATGTAATCGAAGAGAGCATAATACTCATTTTCATTTTTTTAAATGTCTGTAATTTTTATGGTGTACAAAATAAAACGATTCTATCCTATATAATAAATACAGGACGTGGAAGTATATAACAAAGGGGGAAAATGAGCATAGTGCATCAAAAAAATCAGATATTTACGCATGCACAAGACACCTCACTATGCTGGTTTTTAATCAGAAAGTCATAATTAACTCAAAAACGTAGCTTTTCTTGATCTATGCTAATGTGTTTGTTTAATAGGCAAAACCTTTCGGCTTCATGGCAAACAGTTCACTGACAGAAGCTATAAAATTAAATACAAAAGTTCGATTCTACAAGCAATCTGTTTTACTAAACTTAAACATATAACACTATAGTATATTCTAATATTATCTCTTCCGTTTTAGTAACTAGATACGTCATCTTGGCGTTAATCTTCCCTTTTAATAGATTCAGCAATGCCTGTGGCAAGTTCCTTGGTGGCAACACTATATTATACATTCCGTATGGCCCCTGAGAACCAAAAGTCACATACATTACATTGGTGCCGATTCTGTTGTTCACAAACTAAACTAAATTTAAGATCAAAGTCTTGAAGATACATTTTAGTTTAGTCTTGTCACATTAATCAGCGCCTGTCACTAGTCCGTAAAAGTTTAGACGTGATTAAAAACTTGCCTACTAAAATTACGTCAATTTACGTCAGGCGCTGATTAATTTGACAGGACTAAACTAAAATGTATCTTCTGTCCTTTTCTTAACGAAATAGAAAGAAAAAGATGCACTGAACTAAAATTTTGTTTAGTTTGTGAATAACAGAATCGGCACGAGTATTCGGGTGCGAATATCATGGTAGAGAAACTGTCACACGCGCTGTCTACGGTCACACGCATAACCACGCGTACCTTTCAAAAGCCATCGTCGCGCGAATACGCGTTCGTCTCGATCATATGTCACTTTTCGTTGTTGTTGTTTGTTTTTGCTGTCAACCATGATCGGAGCCACTGTACTAGGACTCTTCTTGGTGCTTTCCTGCCCTAAAAATCAGAAGGTACCTCACTTTTCTGTGAGTTGTACCCGAGACCATGCTCGGATGTGTAACGTTCACAAATTTTAACCAATGTCCTCAGGGTGTTGACCGAGGGAGCCAGCAGAACCGTAATCATCTGCATAGCATAAGTTGTTGACACATGTTCCGTCAATGTAGTATCAATGTGCCGCGATTCGCGCGACGATTGCTATTGTATAGGACGCAGCCTATGAGTGACAAACACGAGCGAGACGCTCTAAAAATCAAAACTTTTTTCAAAACACGTTGGGCCATACGTTCGTTCTTTCCCATGTAAATGAGACACATCTTTGTTTCTTAGCTTTGTTTAAAGGATGGCAGCGCGCCTGTACTGCCTCTGATATTAGAAATGTCTACAGACGACCACTTCCCATCAGGTGGGCTGTCATATTGTTTGCCATCTAAAGAACTTAAAAGGTATTTAAAACAGTCTTACCGGCTTAAAAGGACAATCAGCGAAGGCATTTAAATAAGTTTTAAAATACTCCCATAGCCATTTTATCTTTGAAACTTCACACATTTTTATATTCACCACTTCAATTGGTATCCCGTTATACGCTACCACCTTCAACTAAAAATAAACCACACATAAAATAGTCTTCTTCTTTACCTACCAGCATAGCAGTTCACCGACATTCTATACGCTTCCGTACCGAATCGAACATCAATCAATGTTATCGAAGGAGTCCTCTAAACACTGGTCACAAATCTGTAACCCGAAACTACAGGGAAATCCAAATAGCCGACCGCTATTCTTCCGACAGCTATTTGCTGTCAGGCAAATCAGGTACTCTAAAATGTGTCATTTTCGATTCGGAAGCCTGTCAAATGGTTCTAAATTATATCCATGCTGTAATCAGCATAATAATTAACTAATTTAATAATTAGGTCCCACTCAATGCAACAATAACAAATTAAATTGCAAAGCCGTCTTTTTTAAAGCTCGATGTTGATTTGTTGATTTACGGCTGGGTGGAGGGGAGGCACTGTTGTACAGAATTGCTATCTCACGAAGCGACGCGTGCTTTAATTTTTTTGGACGGTACCGAGAGCCCCTCTCCTGCGCTTACATACAAATTCCCACCGTGTTTGTAACCACAAGAAGAGCGGTCGCTTCATGACATAAAAATACTATAGTCTAGGTGTCCCTCCTAATAAAATACAGATTCAATGGCGTAACTTTACGGATGTGATTGAGTGCTAATGAAGTTGTGTACCTATTACCTTTTGTCCGCGGCTACGCCTGCGTGGAGGTCGGAAAAAATGCCACAGGAATGTACTACCAGAATAAAATGTATCCTGTCTTAATCAAGGTCTAACTGTCCGTGTGTCATCCAAATCGAGAAAAGGTAACCTACAGACTGACAGAGTTATTAGTATATTTGGAAAATATTTAGATTTGATTTGTTGATTAAACTGGTCGTTTGACAAAACCCTAAAGAATCTGAAGACTTAAGTGAGATATGGTGGACACATGATTAGAGGGAGGGACACATGGAGCAAAATAGTTACACCGGCGTAGGTACCCAAGAAACAGCCAAAGTAAGAGAGGTAGACCACAGAAAAGGTGGGATGATGACATCTGAGAGGTTGCGGGCACAACATAAGGTAGAGTTCTGTTTACGTTTAGTTTTATTTCTACTTGAGTATAGTTCTCGTTGGTCTTTTTTGGTTGGTATAATGGCGTTTGCTAGCTGACATAATTATGGCTAATAATTTGATTTATATTTTGTGTTGCGTATTGTAAATGATTTTGCATACTATTGTATAGTATCTTTTTTTTTCTCTAACTGTGGGTGGGCGTTTTTGGGGGACTGTATTATGTAATTTTGACGTTCGAAAAGTGCTGATTCTCAGCCTAGTTTGAATAAATGACTTTTTATTTGATTTGATTGATTTGCGTGGCTAGAGGGAGACAGTACTGAAGACGGTTGGAGGAGGCCTGTGCCGACTGGCAAACGGTCATACAAAATATAAACAAACGCCAAATTAATAAGAGACTGACGACTACACTTTGTTTGTCCGACTAAAAGGCTTATGATAATAATGAATTCAATTGTTGGATACATACCGTGACATTGTTTCCAAAGGGGTATCTAATGACAGTAGTAAGGTTACTCTTGTAAGGCTGACCTCTTTTTAGGCGCCGGGTTATAGCATAACATTCCGTCACATATTTATAATTGCAAATGTTTACCTTTGCACCCTCCTGCTTTAGCTCTGACTAAAACAAAAACAGGTAAAATTTTTATAATGTCTCTTTTATTTGAATGGTTCAATATTTCAGTTTCCTTACCTCCCCAGCATAACTATTCACAAGCATACGATAGGCTCTGATTTCGTTCGTCTATTTATTATTACTAAAAATAGACAAACAAAAATAAAACAAAATATTGTCAAAATTTTCGAATTTTGGATTTGTGAACAGTTTAGACTGCTTCAATAACATTGATAGATATTCGATTCCGCACGGAAGCATCTCGAATCGTTGTGAATAGCTATGATAGCCGCCCTTTTTTCACCTTGTTTATGTACCTGTACACGTTCTTTATTCATAATTAATTTAATAAAAATACTTACGGCAAAACATTTAACACGGATTAGCAAAACAACGAATAAACAGAAGAACCGCATGCTTGTGCCGGCACTGACGAAATAATTTTGAAACCATCAATAACTTTAATACTCAGTCTGGTACCCCGTAGTCTAGATTTAATGTTTTCCTGTAAATAATTGCTTACATTAAGTAGATTACATCTAATTTTCATAAACTACTTCGTTTAAACGTCGCTTGTCGTTACGTCAGCACAGTTTATACATATTTTTATATGTCATTTAAAAATGTTGTATATACAGTGTGTTACAAATACCCTGTCCAATCCGTGAGGGTGTTGTTAAGAATCATACTGAGTGTCTATTTATGTGGATTTTGTGAAAAAAAAAAAAAATCGCAGCCTTTTTTTTCAATCTATTCGCACCGCACTTCGTCTAGCGGGTGTCTAAAAGTCATAACATATGACCTCTTGCTACAACTTTTTTCTTTTCAATAAAAAAAAAAATCTTATTTTTTCCTGGTAATTTTTTTGCAGTACCTATGTGCCCCTTTCGGATCGGACAGGGTTTTTGCTACATTTTGTATATTCGCGTCTATTGCACTGCAATCCTTTTGGTTACAGTGTAAATAAAAAATTTAAAAAAACACGACTTCCCTGCCAAAAAAAGAACAAGTTGTATTAGTTAATCTGTATATAACGTGTATCTTTTCATACACGTAATCTCTTAAGTGGTCATTGTACTCATAATTTTGACCACTTTCACTATGGGACAAATCGTGAAATCGCGAAAAAAAATTGGCTGTTCCCTTTATACAATGACAATGCTTTATATCTGATATACAATGACAATGTTATTTATGTTTAGTCAGTAAATTAGTAAATGAGTGACCTTTGGCTTTGTAGGTATATATGTCGCTGGAAAATTGGTGACGCTTCTAATTGCATCCATTTCGTCAAGAGTCATATTGTGTTAGGGTAACCATGACTGAAGGATAAATGAGAAAAATATAACATTATTTCAGGTAATATGTACAAAGTACAAAATGAGTTAGGTAAGTAATGTTACTAATCAGGCTTTTATTGTAGGAAACTTTAACATGATTGTAGGTACTTTAAAGAAAAAAGTGTCGCGCGCAAAATCAGGAGTTCGCCAGTTTGCATTAACACTCGAGTGTTTTACGAGCTGGATAACCTACAAAACTTTTCCTCTAGTCGACTGCTATTTTAATGATCCCGTTTGAGATTCGTAACAATTGTACAATTGTTAACCCATCAAACGATCCCCTACTAGACGCCGTTTGCATGTAAACTAAAGCTTATACTTACTGTTGTTTCAAGTGTATTTTTATTATGAACAATCTCATTCATAATTACGAATTTTGTCGGGAAGTGAAAATACCTAACATCGGTACGTTCCGTGGTTAACAATTTATGACTATTAATGCTATGTTTCGCCATAAATTATTAGAAGAAACTTTTGTTAACTGTATAAAACCTTATTCGTTAATTTACCAAATCATTGTTTTATTTTAATTTTAAGTCGCCACTTGTGGGGTCTTGATTTAGATTAGGTTAGATATATGTACAATAAAACACAGTTTACAATATTGCTGCACAAATATGAGCATGCTGACACTACGGCTGCTCGAACAAGATTGCGAGTGCGGCAATGGGCAGCGCATCGCCCCGCACTCCCTCTATCGCGCAACCCCCACCACAGCACCCATAACTCATTTATTAAAAGTCACAACGGCTATTGATGATTTATAAAATTAGCCTCAATTTTCAAACGAAAAACATGAACAACACAAAATTCAAACAATAAAATCAAAGTACTTACTTACTCAATTTGCTACTGGTCGGTACAACCAATTAGCATCCACAGGTACTTTTTTAACCTATTTGTAAATTTAAACAGTACTTTAAAACGAGAACAGAGGCCCTAGACAAAGTGACATTCTATCAGCGATAACGATGATGGAAAAGGTAAAATGTATAGGACTAACATAAGCTATCGAATAGCAAATGTCAATCCTGTTGAAAGTGGCTGTAGAAATACCAAACGCTTTCGAAGCGATTTTCACTTGTCTAGGCCCGCAGAACCGCCAGCGCACCAGAGCGCTGTTGCTCTGTCTCGCATAGGGTCACAGCACTATGCTGAGCGATGACCGTTTTGCGTGGATGTGACGTATATTCCCCTAACTTTATATTTTTTTGTATTTGTGTTTTTTCTGTGCGTCATCATCATCTGCCTAGCCTTTTCCCAACTATGTTGGGATCGACTTCCAGTCTAACCGGATGCAGCTGAATACCAGTATTTTGCATGGAGCTACTGCCTATTTGACCTCCACAACCCAGTAACTGGTTATTACGATACCCCTTGGTAGGACTGGTTGTCAGACTTTCGGGCTTCCGATGACCCGTAACGACTGTCAAAGATCTATGAATGACAGCCGGGACCAACGACTTTACGTGGTTTCCGAAGCACGGAGGGGTTTTGATGTGTAAAGATGGTCACCCATCCACGGACCAAACGCTGTAAGCATAGCTTAACCTGATCGATCGACCCGTACGGCTATTATTACTTAGCCAGAAGCCCCTCATATCTTACAGCAAACATACTTATTTTCTGTCATTGTTGTCTTTTTAGCGTTTAAATGAAATACAAAATACGGTTCTTGAAGCAATTCTATTTCACTACAAAGTATAACGGAAAATAATAGTACTTTCTATTATTATCTCCTCTGTTTTGGTAAGTATAAAGTAGAACTTGCAGTTTGCTACCTTGGAGTAAAAAGTCCCGTTTACTATGTTACTGATTCTAGGTGGCAAGTTCTTGGGTGGAAATTCCATGTTAAAAAGTCCATATTGGCCCTGGAACAAAATCATATGCCAAGATTATTAATTTATCATAGGATTATTGAGATCAGGGAAAAGGGATGACGCGATTCAAAGGTTTAGCGAACAAATTATCAGGCAAGAGACAGTTACACACAGAGACAGTTTACAGAACATGTTAAAAACTTTACAGATTGGACAAAACTGTTTAAAGCTTGTATTGTCTAATCATGGCCGTATAACTTCTTAAACTAACCGGCTTATAAGGACAATGACCGTCAATGTGTGCATAAGTTTTAAGATAGTCGAACACCCAATCAATTTTTCGCACATCACACAGCTTTATCTTCACTACTTCTATTGATATACCGGCAACCAAAAATACCTTTATCTGAAAAATTTAACAAAACAAAAATATCAGTAAACTCAAACTCAAATATTTATTATTTCAATTAAACCATTACTGGCACTTTTGAATTTTCAAAAGAGTCGGTCGGTATTTGCCCATATCCGGTATGGCTCGCAAATCCTTCCTTATCCTTAGAGGGCACATTCCATATGCTTCCCGTCATACCCGTCCTACTCCTTGAAATGCAATGGCCTCTGCAGCCCCATGAAACATGAGGCTCCAGGGGCTATTGGAAATCTTGGGGTTCATTCGATTTATGGAGTCTGGTTAAACCATGCTGGGATCGTTTTCATTCATTTATTCGAGTCGGTCGGTATTTGACCAACCCAAATCGTAGTAGATTCCTATCGAGAAGAACGGGCAAGAAACTCTTTTATATTATATTTAGTAATAGTATGGTTACAGAATATTAGTTAAGTACATCATTAATGTAGAATATATAATTTTATGTGAGAACGATGCAGCTAACCAGTCCCAATCCCAACAGACGGTGCCCGTTCACGAACATAACGCATGGAGTAGCACCATTCAGCTTAACCATTTTGAAGGGAGCTAAATGATCCAAAACACGCGCCGCCATCAACGAGACATTATGAGTCAACATGACATACTCTCAGCCGCCAGAGCACATTCAAGTCAATGAAAGACATTACCCGGTAAATGGTACGACACCTGTGCTATGCAATTTTATGATACCTACGAATGTAGAGCATTCGACCGGTTATTATACACAAAAAAAAACTGGAAAGGACCCAAAATAGAGCCTTTGTGGACCCCTATTTTTACTTTTAAACCCCGTGAATTGACACCGTTTATTTGAACAAAGTAGTAAACAAGTAGAGGCTGCGTCAGTATGGATAAGGCCCGTCGTTTACAACGTGCATGTACATCCTGGCTTCTCATTGGTAATATGAGTTTATATCATGAGCGTCTTGAACGATGGGCTGATATATTATATTAAACAATGTCAAATTAAATTGACTGGCGAAACTTCAGCATGGCGACTAAAAATACCTTTACAGGGCATGATATAATATTGATATTATATCATGCCCTATAATGTTATTCTTTTAAAAATCTGAGTTTTCGAGCCGTCAGATTTAGCGAAAGTCCACAATTTGTTCGTTTCATTTACCTTAAAATTATACTATGCATCAACCCCCATACGATGATATGAAAATCAATGGAAATGAGCATCACATTTATTTTTTTCATTTTTGGAAATCTGAAAGCCGCTGATTTTCAATTTTGTGATCTCCAACCCTCATGTATATAGGTATACAGTTATTATTGATCGCCCTGATTATTTTGTTCAAAAGCTCTAGTTATTTTTGAGGGTAGGTAACTAGCTACAACTTTCCTCTTATCTCTGAAAGCCATGTCTTCCGATGAACCTCAGACTGTCTGTAACCTTAAGACAGGAATACAAAATATCGATTAGTACATGCAAAATCGGCAGATCATACCGTAAGATTATTTCCCCAAGCGTATGGAGTGGTTATCGTAAAGTTAGTCTTATAGGGCTCCCCTCTTCTGGTGCGCCGAGTTATAGCATAACATTCCGTCAGATATTTAGTATTGCAATAGTTTACCGTTGCACCCTCCTGCTTTACCTGTGACTAAAACAAACATAATAAATTTTAAAGTTTAAAAGAAGATCACTTTTCAAGTCAATCAATCAGCTCAGCCTATTGTAGTTCACTATCAGGACAATCCCAGACTTACGGTTAAGATCCCTATCAGCATCTTACTGGAATTCTTCCTTCCTCCGAGCACGTTTGCTTTTGTAAACCTCCACTCAAGCCGGCCAATCAAGGCAAGAAAGAGGTGGGAGCTCTGTTCCTCGTCAGTGTTCACTCTAAGCGGCTAATAAAGGCAAGCCAGAGGTGAGGACCTAGACTTCTCCTGAGAGATATGGTCCGTGGGGTCGCTACTGCCCAACAGCTCGCCACATGCTGCTCTACGGGTTTATGTATCTCTCTTGGTCTGGCTCTTGACCCTAGACCTGTTTTGGCAAAGAAAACTCTACCGGCATAGACCCAGTGGTCATAAGAGTGGCAAACCCTACCAAAACGTCAACGTACAGATAGTGCGGTGGGGTATTATTATTATTTATTTACATATCTCGTGACCCTGGGGTCCCGGACCTTTGGAAGGCGTACTAGGGGCCGAAGCCAACTCGCAGAGGCCCGTTAGATGTTTTTAATGGAATGAGGCACCAACCGACGATTATCCCTGTTCGCACTAGACAAGTGCAGCCAAGGACAATCCCCGGTTGGAGTAGGACCATTGCAGGATAGGGAAACAAAGATATTGATCTATGGGATGGGTGGCTAAAGTGGACTGGTAACCTGGAACTATGGAAGGACTATGGCCCCTGCCTGATCAATGTTTTATATATACACGGATAAAAATGGCAGGGGGTGACTTGCACACTCAATAATGGGCCCCCGAAAACGGTCGCTAGCACATAGTGATGTAGCGATAAGAGGGCAACACTTCCTGAGGTGCTTGAGAGGAGTGGAGAGGTATTCCACGGCTATCAGGACAATCTCGGAAGTACGGTCAAGATCCCTACCAGCATCTTACTGGAATACTTCCTTCCTCCGAGCACATTTGCTCTAGCGAATCTCCACTCAAGCCGGCCAATCAAGGCAAGAATGAGGTGGGAGCTCTGTTCATCGTCAGTGTTCACTCCAGCTGGCCAATAAAGGCAAGCCAGAGGTGAGGAACAAGACTTCTCCCGGGAGGTAGGGTCCGTGGGGTCGCTACTGCCCAACAGCTCGCCACATGCTGCCCTGCGGGTTTTTGTATCTCTCTTGGTCTGGCTCCGCATCCTAGACCTGTTCCGGCAAAGTAAACTCTACCGGCATAGACCTAGAGTTCGGAGAACGCAAGCCCCACCACGACGTCAACGTAGAGATACGGCGGTGGGGTTATTATTATTATTATTAATTTAATAGTGGTACTTACGGCAAAACATTTAACAAGAATGAATATAACAATAAATAAACAGAGAGCCCTCATGTTTGCCCCGACACTGTCGAAATAACTTTGACAATAATTTTGAATGTGAATTTAATACCTCGTGACAGACTTCAATTAATTTAATCTCTTCATGTTAATAATTGCTAAGAGTAGATTAGGTACTTACATATTATTTTTTATAATCATATATACATAAACCCCCGGCTTCTTCACATGGGAGTAGGCAGAAACTACAGAACGCCACCTGCGATGATCTTAAGGGTGATTGCATAACGAAGCAGGCTACAGGTACGGACAGGATCGGTACAGATCATTACCGATTGGTACGGGTATAATAGCCCTATGCACTCTTATGTGCTCGTTGAAACCTAACATTGTATGTTATGTATTTGTCAACTTATGAACTCTGTCCTCAGTCATATTCTTGTGAATAAATGGTTATTTATTTATTTAATACCTACTTTAAGGCATTTTCTACCAACCAACCAACCTTTGGGTGTTAGACTAACAGTGGAAGGCGCAATAGCGAAGATTCTTAGCTTTGGATAGAATAAGGTAGTAAATGAAAACAAAATAAACTCAATTAATTGAACTATGTAATATTTGTTCATTTATGTATTTTGGTAGGAATGCACACCCATTTAAGCTCTATATGACACCAGAGGGGTGGAATGACATAATGTATGGTTATACAAGCAGAGCATGAAATGTTATAGTTTCGACTATTGTCTCTACCGTTAAGGTGACTTGAAAGTGGAACTTCGCGTGAAACTTGCCTTTTAGTAGGTTTCGGATTGTCTGTGGCATATTCTTGGGTGGAAATTCTGCGTTGAATAGTCCATATGAACCCTGGAAACAAGATAAAATGAAGGTCGGGAAAAAGGGTTGCATTGCGGACGGAGCCAGTTCCTAAAGCTACGGTTTAGTGCAAGAGCGGTGGCCACCACAAAATGGCCGCAGTGACGGCTTTCATGAAAATAACGGCACTAGGGTTCGCCTTAGCGGTGTCAAAAAACTCTTTTTAGGAAAACCATGGAACATAATTATAAAGTAGAACTATTTCTTGGGGAAAACACACTAAATTACATCCATAATTGTAGTTAGTAACCCATGGGAAGTTGCGAGGTAACCCCATCACAAGTACCTTATAACTTACCGGGGCGGCTCAATTTTGTGTTGTAGATCATTGTATGAGAAACAACAAAAACTTTATTTTATTTTTATAACCTGTGAGTGACGTCATTCGCCGGAAAATTGCGGACACTATGTGGTAGCCACCACTTTTCCAGGAAACGGCAGATTAATAAAATGATTGTCGTCCAAATACTTAACATTTTGAGAATAAAAACTTATAAGGCCAATAATTATAAGGCCTTATAACTTCTAAACGGAATCAGAAACTTCTACTTACTGGCTGATAAGGACAGCCACTATGAATATTAGAATAAGTTTTAATATTTGGGACAAACAAACAGTAACACATTATCTCTGCGCAAATAATATAAACAAAGATATTATATAAATGTGAAACTCACACCGTTATCCACAACATATACAATTCATATAAATTTACTAATGAACAATCTATGCGAGTAAGACTACAAGACTGTTCAAATAGCTATACATCGGAATCCTTAAGTTTCATTAACAAAGCAGAACGAAATCTATTTGCTGACACTGAGAATAAGTCTAATTCTGTAGTTTCTTAACAAAAATACTTATAGTTTTTGCACAAGCGACGTAGAGGCGCCCGCAGACCAGCATTGGTGCGGCAATGGAACAGCAAAAAGAGGACGTGCTCGCACCTCTCGTCTAATAACAGTTCTTGGAACACAGTAGCATATTTTATTAGTAATCTCAGAGCAGTTATACCTGTTATAGCATACGTCGAAAAGAAACATATTCTCTAGATATAAACGTCTAGACATCAGGCTCATTAGATCATAATATAGTCAGACAGCCAATCAAGTTGTGTGACGTCACACAGTTTTTTACCGACTTCAAAAAAGGAGGAGGTACTATGTTCGGGATGATTGTTTTTTTTTTTTTTTTTTTTTTTTTTTTTTTTTTTTTTTTTTTTATGTATGTTCCCCGATTACTCCGCCGTTTGTGAACCGATTTAAAAAATTCTTTTTTTGTTCAAAAGCTTATACTTCTGAGGTGGTCCCATTGTCACCAAGTCAGGATCTGATGATGGGATCCTAGAGAAATCGAGGGGAACTTTCAAAAATCGTAAGGGCAACTAGTGCATTCCTTAATTTATTCATTAAGTATTTTACAGCACTACAATTTTATGAAGGCCTGGAGTCGATCTGATGATGGAGCCGAAAGACAGTCAAGGGAACTCCTCAATGGTTTACAGCAGATACCTCGTGTTTGGGCTTGATTAATTTGTATTGATAAAAACTTTACACTTTGATGGGTTGTGACTGTCGTTAGGGGTCTGATGATGAAGACGAAAGACAGTCGAGGGAACTCCTCGGTGGTTTACAGCAGATATCTTGTGTTTGGGCTTGATTAATTTTTATTGATAAGAACCTTACACTTGGATGGGTTGTGACTGTCGTTAAGGGTCTGATGATGAAGACGAAGGACGATTAACGGAACTCCTCAACGGTTCACAGTAATTACCTTGTGTTTGGACTTAATTCATTTATATTGATAAGAACTTTGCAACCATATAGGTTGTAAGTGACATTACAGATCTGATTATGGTCACCTTATAATATGATGATGAGGGGAACTATACAGTGTAAGCAAATGTATAGTGTTCACCCTTATATTCTTGAGAAGGCACGGGAGTCTCATTAGCCAGCCGGTTTCGTATAACATCTAAACGATACTTGCGCTGTTCAGACGACTCGCCACTTAATCGTTTTTGAATAAGATTGAGTCGGCAGATCTTATCATTTGGCGACTCCTGTGACAAGTGAGAATGCATGTAAATTCTCATCTGAGATAACCTAGCATGACAAGCTAACGGTGATTCTTGGGAACCGGACATAGCACTCCGTTTGCGATTCTTAGATAGGCGTTTTTTTTCAGCAGTATTAGTCTCTTTAATTCTGTTTTTCTTCATGCGGGTGGCTCCTTTAGTTGGTCTACCCATGATTACAAAAATCAAATTACACAAAAAATGGAAAAATAATAAAACTTTTAAAAAAAAAATTGACCGACTTCAAAAAAAACAAAACAAAAAAGGACTACTGTACTAAAAACCAAAAGACAAAAGTACTTCTTTAATAAAAAGAGAAAAATAAAAAAATAAAAAAATAACTTTAATTTCGGAAGTCGGTGGCCAAAAACTAAAATTAAAAGCAAAGACACCGACTTCCGAAATTAAAGTTATTTTTTTATTTTTTTATTTTTCTCTTTTTATTAAAGAAGTACTTTTGTCTTTTGGTTTTTAGTACAGTAGTCCTTTTTTGTTTTGTTTTTTTTGAAGTCGGTCATATCTTCAACAGTTCTACTGGCCACCCGCCAAACATTACTTATTAAGGAAACATGGTAAAATATAATACCCTAAATAATCCGAAAAGTTAGTTTTTGAAGTCAAAGGAAACGGATATTGAAGCAATCCATGTATACTTGTATAGTGGTTAATTAGGGAAAAGCAGACGCACGCGCTCTTCTCTCCAAATAAAAACCCAGTGCATTCCAATTCTTTATTGTTTAATGATTCCCCTTCTTTCCTCTGGCTCTCTTAGCATTCTGTTCGAAATGCAACAAAGTGTTGGTCTCGAGGATCACCTCCTTCGATGCGGTGATGAAAAGCTCGAACTTGATGGAGTAGTCACCGTCAGCTATAGGGATCGGCATGTTTTTCGGAGGCAGTTCCATGTTGAAGTATGTGTATGTGCCCTGAGAGGGGAAGAAAAGTATTGGTTCTATCAACTAAATTCAAATTAAAATCACGAACGACTAAGGGCGAATTCCACCAATGAAACGGAACGTGATCAGCTCATCTAAACCACGTTCAAGAGCTGTCATCATTGCTGTGGAATATGGACACTGACAGCTCTTGAATGTGGTTTAGTTATTGTGCAGATCGCAATGCTAAAATAAAGAAAAAGAAAAAACTAGTAAGGTGGATTGTGTGGGCGATGATATTAGTAACGAACAAGTGGGAGGTCAAAAAGTGTGCCCGAAACAAATGAAGACGACATTATTTTTTACAACTGCTCTATTTCCTAATTGTTGGTATTTACACGTTAGGCCGGGTCACACAAAATAAACAAAAAAAGTTATATAAGAAAAGTTACAAACTAAGGTAATATCTATAATCTAAGGGTAATATTACTTACAGGAGGAAAGGGGCACGTAGAAAGGGTCAAGTTGGTGAATGAGCTCAGGAACTCATTCATCCACTTCGACTTAATCGTGTCGCACACTTTGGCCACGACTCGGAAGTCTCCGCCAGAAATCAATGTCAAAGTGGTCGCGACCTGAAATAATTACACAGTTTTATACTCGTAGAACATTGTCTATTGTTGTTGGCTATCAAATAAAGTTAAGTAACATTGTAAAAAGTATCTCTTCAACGTACCGCTAGGATGTACAATAATAATGAAAAAAGGATAAATAGAACAACTATAAAATATTGTAAGAAATACAGGAAAAGATAGAAAATTAATTGAGTAATAACATTTCTGTAATAGTAAAATTCATAGTTGATTTTAAATATGACGATCATTTTGTTTTTTTTTTAATTTCACTGGCAGTTTTTTTATATTGTGGAGCCTTGCAGAATATGCTTTTGTGCATCAGTGTGGTTTCACAAGGTACCACATAGTTTTTATGTTACATCGCTTCTATCACCAGCATGAAGCCGAAAGGCGTTTACAGCTGGACGTAGGTCTTTCCCAAGCATTGCCACATCAACTGTTCTACTGCTTTGCACATCGATTTTGTTCGGCTTCCTCCCGTATGTGTTATATATTCGAAGTGCACCGTAAGGACCAATCAACTTTACTCTAGTTTAGAGCAGAGTTGATACGAAAGGAGTCTTGAGGAGTCTCATACAAAATGTATAGGAGCAGCGAGGCGGCGGAACATACACTCTTGAGTATGGCGCGGGCGTTGCGCCTCATATTCACCAACACCGCGCCCGCGCCCCACCACCTGTGTATGTTCCGCGCCACGTTACTCCTACACATTTTGTATGAAATATGAAAGGAGTGGCACAACGTCGCCACACTCGCGCCATTCGCTTCTTTTATGTCACTCGCTTAACCTAATATAAATTGCATCTTCATCTCAGACAAAAGAAGTCCACTACTAAATATAGGCCTCTTTATTAGTTAATTTCGTATAATATACATTTTTATTAACAGTTTCAGTCGCGTTCACATCATCATTGACATTAATGTCATGTGATGCGGAACCGTGGAGGTTTGTAACGTGATGAACCACTGACTTCTAACAAGCTTATTTGTCGAGGTATTGCTTCTATACAATAACTCGAGTATCACAACGTAAAATAGGTCTAATTTAATAAATAACTTTTGTCTGGAAATGCTCTGGTGGATTAAATTAATAATACTAGTCAACAACTATTTGGTAATTTTCAAGCTTAACTTGATAGGACAAATATAATAGTCATTCAATATTAATAGAAATCTAGTATAAGCTAGAACACCCGTTGCTACAACAACAAGGAACAAGTCTCGCTATGCAGTCACCGACCTGTTTATCAAGTTTCTTCGTCGAGACTACTATTAAGTCTGTACCGATTATAATGGCCTTAGTATTTAATATTATCTACTAATTAAAATAACTCTTTTGTATCTGCACCAATATCCGTATTATCCATGGCATATTCTTCAAAGTCTCTCTTGAAACCGTGAACGGGTTTTGCAGGTCAGCCTTGCTTAGCAGAACTATAATATGTTTTTTTAAAGAAGCATGTTTTTTTCTTCTTTATACATGGTGTATACTGTACTCATCACATAGTCGTTACCTACGCATTTTGTAAATTACCATGTCGGAGAAGTTAATCAGTACAAGTGACTGTCACTGTCGTCTTCGTCAAGCTTACTTTTACACCCGTTATAGTGACCGTTATGTTAAAGGACATTGAAATCACTTACGCTAACATTATTGCCATAAGGCATTAGTATGGTGCCAGTCATGTTGGTTAAGTAAGGGTCGTTTCGACTCTTCCTGCCAGTGAATACTGTCACATCTCTGATGTACTTTGGGTTCGCAATCTTTAACTTGGCTCGTTCTTGGCGGAAAGCGTCCTGAAAACAAAAGTAGTCCTTAATGTTTACTATATTGAGAGCTTCGAAGACCGTCCTTGTAACCCTTTATGCAGTTTTCTGATGCTAAACGGCATTGGTATATTACAGTTTGTGACTGGGAGCAAAGAATGATAACTCTTGTGGGGAGTCAGTTTAAGTGTCGTTGAATTTCGTTGATTGTGTTTTACCCGACTGCCCCAGAAGGAGGGTAACGTTTTTCAAGAGTATGTATGTAAAGAAAGAAATAAAGAATAATATTTATTTGGACACAGTTCGTGAAACACAAAATACAAAAAAAAAAGAGAAAATAATGTTTTAGCAATAATGTGTGCCTCACGGCTGCGCCAAAAAGGTTCATTTCAGCATTAATGCCAGACAAATGATGCTGTCTGGCGCTGGTTTTCTAATGAACCCTTAGGGACAAGTGACGGAGAGTACACACTGTTTCAAGTTTTTTATATGTTTTTTCATCTTTGTCTGAAGGAGAGGCCAATGCCATAACATTAAAGACACACTGGTTGGAATCAATCTACAAGGTATTGCAATGTTACTGGGCCCAGGCCATGAAGGTGCTACTTCGATATCCATGGTACTACTAAACCAGGTGGGCCGTCCGAAAAACTGAAACTGACCTCGGGATGGATATGGAACGAAGTAAAATATAAATTAGAAAGAAAATTCAGTAAATTATTGAGTAAGTCGACAAAAAATTATAATAATTCAAACTAAAAAATACTTACGGACGCCCAGTACCCAAAAACCAACATCAAAATAATGTAAGCACTCAAATAGATGCGGTACATTTCTTCCTGAAGCAATAAAATATATTTTAGCCTTTAAAAAATGAGTGATTTCAAGTACGCAGTATGCTAAACTTCCATTTATGTCATTAAAAGTAATGTTATATTTTACAAATTGATGTTGGATATGATATTATGTGATGGTATAGTCAACCGTGAAAGTGTACACATCAATGTCAGCCATTAACCGCTTGTTTGCTCTCGTTATGCGTTTATAATTATAGTTCGAAGTTCTTTTTGAAACATAAATAACAATAATAATACACCGTTATTAGTCTGATTTTGGAAATTCTCGAATGTTCATACAATTCTAAACAATGAGCGTAAAGGTTAAAAAAAAACTAGAAAATACTGGTATTCAGTCTATATCCAGTTAGACTGAAAGCCGACCTCAATATAGTTGTGGAAACTGCAGAGGTACTGACGAACAAAGAATACATATTATACATAATGTATGAAGATCCTGTTGAACACCACCTCAACTGATTTATTTATTTAAACTTTTCGCACTCAAAAAAGAGGTACAAAGGCGGACTTAATGCCTTAGGCATTCTCTACCAGTCAACCAAGGGTGGTGAAGAGATTAGATGGCAGGTGCTCTGACTGAGACGAAAAAAGAGAAAAAAAAAATATATATAATATTATATCATAATACATAGATAAGACAGGTTTTACAGAATAAGAAGCTATAAACTTATGATACATTTACCTACATACTGATTCACTATATATATACCTATAATATACTGATACTACTGATCTATAAATATTGCTATCTTATTATTAAAAATAGGAACAGAAAATGTAAATAAATGGGTCAGTATAACCTTTAAGCGTACTCTGACATTTAGCTTCTACAAAAGTTAACAAACCACATTTTATAAAAATAAACCTACGCTCTCGACAAGGATACCGTTTTTTTCAATAAAAATGATATGCTATAAATAACAATCAGTAAAATTCCACTCTACATGACCACTTTGCTTGGAAATGATCTGGTTTCTGAGGAACTAAAGAAACTCGCACTGAACTCATTTCAAGTAAACATTTCGATAACAATATTGAAGGGCAAAATTGCCTACATATTCAAATGCATAATATGTTTATGCATCATCCTTTGCGAATCTTGAGTTTCCTTATCAGTTACAAGAGTTGACTCAGTCACAAGACCAAAGTTAAAGCGTAGTTTTTATTGCACTAGTCGATGCGGAAATCAAATGAGATCTCATTGTTACTCAATAAAAACCCTTATTGCCTTGAATTAAAAATAACGTAGTCTGACGTACGTAAGGATAATATATTTCCTCTTATACTTTAGTTTGTTAACCAACTCCAGTGTGTGATGTCCTGAACATGACGTGTAACACTAAGACTAAATTGAACGGCAAAGTGGTGGTAGTGACTGGTGGAAGTTCAGGAATGGGCTTCGAAGCTGCAAAGATTCTAGCGAATCAAGGAGCTAGAGTGATCATCGCGAGCAGAACTGAAACAAAACTGAAAGCAGCTCGAGACCAAATCATAGCCGCGACTGGCAACCAAAATGTGGCTTACAAAACTGTTGACCTAGCATCTCTAAGTTCAGTGAGGAATTTGGCAAATGAACTTAATATGGAAGATAAAGTTAGCGTGCTGGTCAACAATGCAGGAGCAGTAGGCCTCCCAGATAGGTTGACAGCAGATGACTTGAATCTTACAATGCAAGTGAATTACTTCGGCGCTTTCTTATTGACGTATCTATTGCTGCCTAAGTTAATAGCGTCGGCGCCGAGCAGAATTGTTAATGGTGTAGCAGCGACAATGTATGTTGGAGAAATTAATTTCGATCATTGGAACGACCCTGGAAGATACAACCTAGTGACGGCTTTAGGAAGTTCTAAGTTAGCTGTTGATTTGTTCAGCGCAGAATTGGACCGAAGATTGAAAAATACTGGGGTAACTACTAACAGTTATGATCCGTATTTGGTTAAAGATACTAATTTACTGTCTAATCTACCAGAGGTATTTCAGAATGTGTCCCAATTCTTTATTAATATGGTTGGACAGAGGAAGGAAGATGTAGGAATGCAGATAGCATATTTGGCAGCAGCTCCAGAGATAGAAGGTGTCAGTGGAAAACTTTACAAGTTTTGTCATGAGTTTAAAAATCATTGGCTGGTGCATGATCGACTACTGACCAAACGACTGTGGGAAGAATCGAAGAAAGCTGTGAAAATAACTGTAAAGGAAGACTGGGAAATTAATAATGCTGTTTAAGAAGATTGCATCTAAAGATTGTAAGTGACTAAGTTAGTTATAAACATTGTAGTCAGCATTTATTCACAATATTATTCACACTTAATTTTAGTCATTATTTAAATTAATGAATTACAATAAAACAAAAGACATAATTATATCTATGATTAATAAAAGTATACAGGGCTTCCCACGGATATGCAACATGGAGGAAAAGTACCTTGAATATTATTATTATTATTATTTTAAAAACAATTTAAACTGCATTCATAGATATTTAAATAATTACATGGTTGAACCGGGCATCGAACCCGTTACATGAGAAAAATAATCACCCTGTAGCTTTATCATACCGATCGAAAGGCTTCAGCATAAGGATTATTTTTTGATAAATAATATAGTGTCACAAATAAAAGAAAGACCATGAATTTTAACATTTGGTGTGAAATTTTGTTCAGAAAAATGATAAGCTGACATTGCCGTAAGGACATACAACTGATATTTTCATAATAAATGTACCCACTTGAGAAGTACGCATCATTTCGATATTCATTCATTCCTTATCCACCACAACAAGATCAAAAAATCGACAGGGAGCGAAATAATCAAAAGAGTGCGACTTTGTATTCAACAGGAAGGGACTCATTTTGAGCATTTGATAAATTGATTAACTTTGTATTAAAAATGTTAAAATTCATAGTCTTCCTTTTATTTGTGACACTATGTTATTTAGCAAAACATAATCTTTATGATGAAGTCTTTCGATCGGTACGATAAAGCTACACGGTGATTATTTTTCTCATGTAACGGGTTCGATTCCCGGTTCAACCATCTAATTATTTAAATATCTATGAATGCAGTTTAAATTGTTTTTAAAATTCAAATAATGTCTTCTTTCAGTATAAAATGTTCCATCTACAATATTCAAGGTACTTTCCCTCCATGTGGCATATCCGTGGGACGCCCTGTATAATCATGTTAGATGAAGATAAGCCATTCTTAATAATAAATAAAAATGATGTCATTACTAACCAGGCTTGTTTTTACCCGACTACGGCGAAGAAAAAAAGAGGGTTATGATTTTGACCGGTATGTATGTATGTAAGTATGTCCATCTGTTCCCTCCTATCTTCTAAACCACTCATCACAATTTGACAAATGAGGTATCGTTGGAAGCGTCTTGATCGTCCACTGGTTATAGGCTATGTGACGTCACATTAAAAATGGCGCCCTCTAGAGGACAAAAAGAAAGGAACTAAAAAAAAAATTGTTTAATCGTACCATGTTGGGTATCACATGAAAGGGCTTAATGAGCACATTTCAAAAATATATATATTATAACCCCAAAAGAATTAAAGTAATAAAAACTAAAACCCAACTACGACTAAAAAGGTATAACAAGACACCACAGACAGACAAATAAAAAATCCGGAGTCACACGTAATCTGTTCGATTTATCCCTAGCACGTGTGACACCGGATTTTTAATTTGTCTGTCTATGGTGTCTTGTTTATACCTTTTTCGTCGTAGTTGGGTTTTAGTTTTTATTACTTTAATAATTCCCCAGACCTCACCTTGGCCCTTTTGAAAATACGACTTAAAATAAATCGTCTTTTGTTTATAAAGTTATATCGTCTCCGTCGTTATTAGTGGCCTCGACACTGACATTGCTCATATACCTGGCCTTTTGTTTTTCCTCTACCGTTCAATTACCTACTAGGTGCTACTAGTGCTACTGTTTATAAGCGATGAATAATTACTTCACCTGGCAAGTAAATATAGTTATTACATCAGTATGATGTCTTCAAATGAGGAAATTGGTTTAATAATAATTATGATATAAGTACAATAATTACTTCCGTGTGCATCCCAAAGTAAAGACTACTGTAAACCAATGTTGAACGTATAATATGCTGTTGACGGACTACAAATTTATAAAAACAAGGAGTTCATATGGCTACTTGGTATGTCATAAAGGTTCGACTAGAGGAACAAATTCAGAAAAATTTCAGTAGCGTCAGGAGCTTGAATGTCTGACAACCAGTCTTACAAAGGGGTATCGTGTTACTCAGTAACTGGGCTGTGGAGATCAGATAGGCAGTCGCTCCATGCAAATTACTGGTATTCAGCCGCATCCGGTTCATCATAATCAGCCTATAATGTTCCCACTACTGGGACACAGACCTCCTCTCTGTGATGGTGGAATCCCACGATCGGCAATATTGCAGATGGACACGCACGGCAGACGACCACAGACCGCCACACCGCGCACCGAGGCGCTTCCGATGTTTGCGATACCCCGCACGTACACCTTCCCACGGCCCGTCGTCCGGGCACGTCGGTGTCCGTCCGCAAAATCGCCGATCGATGGATCTCGGCATGAGCGGGAGTGGGCCATAATCCACCACGGGGGCCCAGTGCTGGTTGGTAGATGTCACATGTCTTCAAATTGTTGGTTCTAGGACATATCGGTTTCCTCACGATGTTATTCGTTATGAGAGCAGTGGTGGTGAAATTATTTTACACAAAGTAAAATGCCTGCCTGGGCTCGACCCCACAACCTACAACTCTTAAGTCGGGGCTGCACCTGGTTAGACAGGGAAAAAGGCTAGGCCGTCATCTGCTCAGCCTTCTCCCAATAGTCAGCTGACGCGTCTTCGATCACCAAAGCGACTGTCGGGCTCAGTGATTATGGCCTCTCTTTTGATCGTCCAAATACAGCAGCGGTGAAAGGAATAATTTCGTTTTATACCATACCCCGTACGTACATAATCGTTGAATTTACCAAAATTGCACTCATTTCCGGTTTTGTACTTAATTTCTTATTACTCCGCATATTACTATAATATTTACCACAAGGCTATCCAAAAAATTAGTATTCTCAATGTTAATTCCTATTGATACATTGACTGATATAATGTATTCCAATTAATTTTAATAAGTTATTTGTATATGTTGAAACATGTAGAGAGATCTACATATTTTTAAATCAAATCAAATTAATTATTTTGACTATGAGTTTTTTACTGGGTTGTGGAGGTCAAATAGGTAAAATGTAAAATACTGGTATTCAGCTGCATCCGGTTAGACTGGAAGCCGACCCCAACATAGTTGGGAAAAGGCTAGGCAGCATTTTGCTTTGAGTGTTTTTTGTTTGCCTGACTCACAATTTTCAGCTTTAAAATTTATTCTCTTCTATGTTCTATGTTATGGGTTTGGTTTCCGCACTTAGTCCTTAAGGTGGACCATTGTGCGTGGGCCATGGCGGCCGTTTGGGGGTTATTCCAACCAGCCCACCTCCCTCCAGAAGTTAGCTATGACTCCTGGTTTGTACAGAACCTCTGTGTAAGATCTGGGTGACCCGAGGGTTTCGGTTCTAGTCTGGGTGACGCCCGTGCATTCAAAGAGCACGTGCGCGACGGTTTCCTCGGCCTCCATGCACGCTCTGCATAGAGGACTGTCCGTTATGCCTATTGTGTGGAAGTGTTTGTTCAGCGAGCAGTGTCCTGTGATGGTCCCCGCCACCAGACGCAGGCTATTCCTGTCCAGGCATAACAAACGCCTAGTTAGCCTGCCATCCAGGGATGGCATAGCTTCCTTGGACTGCCTGCAGCCCGGTACCGAGGACCACCAGTTCTCCGCTTGGGTATGGGTGAACTCCTGGAGCCACCTGCGTATTTGATTGAACGGGATGGGTACGATGGGCTCGGGCCCGCAGACCGACGCGCTCGACGCTCTTCTGGCAAGCTCGTCTGCTGCGTCATTGCCCAGCGATCCACTGTGTCCCTTAATCCATTGTAGCGTCACTTTGTTGCAACCGGAAACCGTTACTTGTTCTAGTGCGTTGTGACATTCTAGTGTAAGCTTCGAGGTGATATAATTCTTCTGTAAGGATTGGAGAAATTTATTCTCTTTATGTGGGCGGTCACAAATAAAACCTGATTTTTTTTCAACTTCTAAAAGGAAGTTCTTTGTTGTTGGGGAAAAAAATAGGAATCTTTTCAATGGAAATATTAAAAAAATATTCATAAAGGTGGTGACTTGAACGCAACTACAAAATACATTCAATGTTCTGCCATACATTTAGAACAATGATACCACCAACGAAACATATTGATAAGACAACGATAACTGCATTATACATGTTGCTGTTCCATCAATGATTGCTAAAAAGGGCAGATGTAAATATTTATAACACCTACTCATCACGAAAGGAATCTCAATGATATTGCCGGAAATTGTACTAGTAACTACTGAGGGTCAGTTTAAGTACTTAATATATTTTTTTTTTTTTGTATTTAAAGAACTACATAATTTATTTTATTTAGACTCCCCGTAGTTTTTCTTGTGGATTATATCTTTTTCACCGTCTTTTCACATTCGTTCGCTGTCATTTTTCGTGACAAGCATCTTCTTTTGCTTGCTAGGTGTTTGAAAAAGTTGTTCACTAACAGAATTGTCAAGTGGTAGGTTGAGTTTATTTTGAACAATCTTTCACAAAAAGTAACACTACATTTGAAAGCAGACAATACTGGTTAGGCTTCCAAAATCCGGGGACAGTGATCTGGCTGCATTTGGAATAGCCAATAAAAATAGAATGGCAACGACCATCAACCAACAAATACCTGTCCTTGTTGACACGCAAAATGAATGCTTCCTTAAATAATAATATTTTAAAATACCAATACTACTAATTTAGCAACGGGTTTGATAGTGTCTTCTGCTGAACAAAATAATATTGAAGGTTCTGTATATATGAAGACGATGATTGAACAGGTGTTTTGACATGATGGGAGCCGTCTTACCACATATATATATATAAGAGTTCACTTATGATATGGTGATGATGAACTCTGTTAGTAGATGATGAATTTTGAGAGGCTAGTATTTAGGTAACGCCTGGCTCATCTGACGTTAACCTTTTGACCGCCACGGTAATGTATAGATAACAAACCAAAATGTGCCCAGCATGCCACGGTCACGACTACATGACAGACTTTTATACGTAAATAGTAAAGGATGAATTCATAGCTTGGCTTCGAGGGCACGTTTTTGCTTTTTTGACGTTGTGGTCAAAAGGTAGCGATAATACAAGATTGGCTTTCAAAGCGTTTCGTATTTCTACCACGACTTTCAACAGGGTTGACATAAGCTTTTCGGTCAAGCACATGTCAATACAACACTGTTTTGATTTTCCTTCATCATCTTTACATAATCCTGTACAAACCTTCCAGATTTTTTTCTGTAACTATGCAATACAATGACATGTCAATAAGTCATCTTGCCTATTCCACAATTAAGCAATTACTATATGCCTGTTGCCTTGATCTGAAACTAAAGGTCAAAACCAACCACTTAGTATGGTTATCATATGCGCATATTAGCCTCCATAGAGAAAATAAAACAACTCAAAAAAAAAAAAAGTGCCCATGACTATAATGTATCAAATCTAAGCACTATTATAATTTATATTATATTATAATAAATAGTTTTAATCAGTAATTTAATTTAGTATAGAATATAAATAGTTAGTATAATTTGTTCGTTTATTATAAAAAGAAGATTGTTATAACTCAATTTAAAAAAAAAATTGTTTCTAATCAAGAGTCAATACATAAAAACATAAAAATCGCGAAAAAAATATCTACTTTTCCCTACATTTTGACGAGCTATGCGAAAATAAATGTAAGAAACAGCTGATTTTTTAACCGACTTCTTCAAAAAGGAGGAGGGTCTATGTTCGTCTGTATGTATTTTTGTTTTGTGTTTGTTCTTCGATATCTCGCCAATTGTGAACCGATTTACAAATGTATTTTTTTGTTCGGAAGGGTATACTCCCGAGGTGGTCTCATATAAAATTTATTAACTTTGCTTGGGTAGTTTTTGAGTTAGCTTCAATAATTACGTATTTTTCCCACTTAGTAGACGACATTGTATTTGACTCCGTCACTGCTATTTACATAGCAGGTAGTGGTATTCGAATTCGTGTCGGGTAGGTACCACAACTAAAAAGTGAAAAATAAAAACATATTACAAAAAAAAAAACAACCCATTATTTTTTTCGCGGTTTTAGTGTTGGTCCCATTATGAGAGTTGTTCATAATGATGAGTACAATGACCCCCTAAGAGGTTTCGTGTATGAAAAGATACACCTTATATTTATTATCATGGCGTCTTAAAAAATAGTTGTGGAACCAGAAACTCTCAAGTCCACAAAATGCAATATTCTCATAGGTTTATTCATTTGTGCAAATAAATCAAGAACAGCAAAAACGACGGCGATGAGAACTACGGTACCCTAATAACGTCAGCTCTTATGTAAACTAGTTACGCGCCGCCGTCGTATGTTGTGCATCTCACGGCCTGCTTCGCAGCCATTGTGACCACGCTTTTGTTACCTAGGACATTGGGAAACATAGGAGATACCTGCACTTAATGTAACGCACACAATGAGCTAACCAGCTAAGTGCTGCGTTGAGTAAAACTAAATATGTCCAATTAAAGTGATGATAGAGAACAGCATTGCTATTCTGTAACCATCTCACCGTGAAAACTTAGGTGAAGTGAGCGTGGAGTGAACTTCAAGCTCACTTCACCTAAGTTTTCACGGTGAGATGGTTACAGAATAGCAATGCTGATAATGAAAGACGGTTATATTTTAATTAAGGTAGCTGATTAAGTTATTGTTGAACCAGAAGACTTGAAACCGGCATATAAAAATAATACAGGTAAGACCCATATTACAACCAACAAAATACTAATTAAAAAAAAAAAAACAGTACTGTTACAATAGTTTATAATAAAATTCAATGCAATTGAAACATGCATAAGCAACAGATACCTCAAGTAGAGAAGTTTTGAATGTGCATAGTTGGTAGGTATTTAAAATATTCATCCACTTTTGGACACCCTACATCTAATCAATTTTTCTTATTATAGCATTTTGACCTCACTTATTACGACCTTGTAAGTTTCCTGCCTTGGTTTCTATAATCTGTATTGCTCAGTAGTAAAAAAACTTCGGAACTAAGTAGACACATAATGTCTGTAAGGGACGATTTTACGGATTGCGAGACCAATGTCCGGCTCGATGGGAAAGTGGCTCTTGTCACCGGCGCGACATCCGGAACCGGGCTTGAAATAGCCAAAAACTTAGCCAGAAGAGGCGCTAAAGTCATCATTGCAAGCCGAAACCCGACCAAACTGGCTGACGCGAAGAATAACATCATAAAGGCTTCAGGAAACCAAAATGTTCTCGCCAGACAGATGAATTTTGAGTCTCTATCCTCAGTCAGAAGCTTTGCCGATACAACACTGAGAACAGAACCACGACTGGACATCTTGATCAACAATATTGGAGCCATTGGATTAGACGACAAACTAACCCAAGATAATCTACAGCTGATGATGCAGGTTAACTACTTCGGGTCGTTTCTCCTCACATTCCTCCTGTTCCCGGTACTTAGAGCCTCAGCTCCGAGCAGGGTCGTCAACGTTTCGTCACTAGGTTTGATCTTAGGGACGGTAGACCTGGACCACTGGAACGACGTTGGTAGATACTCCAATTTCGGATACTACTGTAACTCGAAATTAGCTAACATACTCACCACAGTGGAAACAGTGGCGTAGCGTGCCTTGCCGGGGCCCCGTATAAAAATTTTTTTGGAGGCCCTTATATGGAGGTAAAGATTTTTCACAAAAGAAAAAAATATTGTGAGAAGTAATATTTATTTATCACATAATTTACCCATTTTACAAATAAAAATCGAATTTTAAATATTCACTCTCCTTGCCTTTTTATCGGCAAACTGATTTATTAAATCATTTATGGCTGATGATGATTTTAGTTTTTCTAAAGTTTCTGCCTCTATGGACAATAGTGAGATGTCTGACAGCCGTTCTTGTCCCATCGAAGTTCTTAAGTAATTTTTTATTAGTTTTAATTTTGAAAAACTTCTTTCTGCCGTTGCGGTTTTAACTGGAAGGGTCAAGAATAAAAAGCATGCTGTGATTACCTCGGGAAAACTGGATGCAAGACTATTGAATTTTACTAGCAATAATTCAATGAGTTCTTTAATGGAATAATTTTTTTTAATTTCAGAATTTAAGCATGTTTTTAGAGCCTTTAATTGGTCACAAAGATTAAGTGAGATGTCTTTACTGTATTTAGCAGACAGTTTTCCGGAAGCGTTTAATATCTCTTCGCTTGAAGAAGATAGGAGTTTCTCCGGTTGTAATATTTCGAATATACTACTCAGGTTGCAAAGGCTCTGAAATCTTTCTTTAGTTTGAGAAATTAATATATCTAAACAGCAATAGTATACATTGACTTTGAAATAGGATTCCGGGTCGGAAATTCTCTCATCTTGTGATAACTCATCAAAAAAACGCTTCGTTATCTTTCGCCTACTGTTTTTAAAAACAGTTGTTACCCCCCACTTTTTTGCTAAATCTTTGGATTCATTTAGCAAACTATTAAATGAATTCTGATTTCTTAATTGGCACAGTCTATTTAAAAGATTACTTAATAAAATACTAGATTTCTGTAAGTCATTATTATCATGCTGTAGAGCTTTAGAAACAGGATTAATAATTTCAAATAGTGAAGAAAAAAATGTAACGAGCACTAAGAAATCAAAACTCTCTAAAATATTGATTATACTTTTACATTCTTCACGTTCATCTTTTTTATTTGAAATTAAATTTAGTTGGTACAAAGTTTTCATGATTAGTAAAAAAATTTTCTTTACTGCTAATAAAGCGTCGTTCCTAGAAGACCATCTGGTAGGACATACCTTTTTAAGGGTAATCAAATATTTTTCAGATGAATCGTCACTTAGCATAGCCCAGCGTTTTATACTATTGCCAAAAAAAGTATATATTTTTTCTAAATTATCGAAAAAAGTCGATACTTCACGAACATGTCTCGCAGCATCGTTCAAAACCAAGTTTAAAGCGTGCGCAGCACAATGAACATAATCGGCATTTGGAGCATGCTCTTTTATTAGGGTTTGTAATCCTCCATACACACCCGACATAACATTTGCTCCATCGTATCCCTGTCCTCTACATTTAGTCAAATCAATTCCATATTCTTTAGTCAAATTTAAAATGACAGTTTTCAGACCTGCAGCACTGCAATCGGTTACTGCTATGAATCCTAAAAAGGACTCACAGATTTTTATTTCTTTAGGCACATTATCATCATTTTCTGTAACCGAGATATATCGAAAAACTACAGATAGTTGGTCAATTTTTGACAAGTCTTGTGTTGTATCCAGAATTATTGTCAGAAATGGAGCTTTTTTAATTTCTGAGATAATACTGTTCCTAACGTTAGTACCAAGCAAACTAATAATTTCGTTTTGAATCGTAGGGCTTAAATAATTTATTTCACCTTTCGGTTTTAGAAAAAGTTCTTTTAAAGTTGCATCATAGTTAGATAGCAGACGTGAAATTGCCATAAAATTGCCAGAATCAGAATCATGCCCCCTCAAAGGTAGATTACAAGATACTAAAGTAATTATAACATTAATTATACGATGCAGTACATCTCTCCAGAATGTAATTTTACTATCGATTTCACTTTTCAATAGAGTGTCGATGGTATTTCCTTGCAACCAATTATTATAAGAGAGTGAGGCACTAATATGCTGCTGTGACTTTTCATGGTCAAGAATAGTTTGTGTGAAATTGCTTCTAACCGAAACACCGTTAACCCAAGCAGAGGAGTACGATTTGTTTTGACGATCTGCTAATAACCAACAGAAGTGACAGTACGGTTTGTTTAAAACGTTAGAATAACATAACCATGGTCTTATAATTTTTATGCCTGCCTGATTGAAATATGAATAATAATAAGCTGAAAAAGGTCGGTTATTTTCTGAAACTTTTGGAAATGGTCCTTGTGGTTTAAATGGACCCAATTTAAAAATTATTTTTCGTTCGCATTCAGTTAAATTGTCACCAAAATTTCCTCTATCTGATGAAATTATATTACAATCTGCATTATCTGCAGATATATCAGAATCGTTGACTTGGGGTTCCTCGATTTCTGAATGGACATCCGATAAAGTGTGCTTGGCTTTCTTCTATATCCGGATGGATATGTGACGAAGAACATGCTTCAGAAGAATCTAAAAATAAACGAGTAATTGTTAAAAAATAAATACGAATGCTTTGATACTAAACTAAAAAGAGTTATATATAAATAAATACCGTTACTAAGGGTCACAGTTAGAGAGTGTTCAGTTCAGACGCACACAGATTCTACGCGGATTGTGCTCGTACCTATTAGTAGATACAAAATCACCTGCAGCCCGTCCGTGCAGTACTATACACCTGCGTGCTATTTAAACGCAGCGCGTAGTGTAGTGGCCATACAAAACGAGAACCCGAAAGCGAGTCTGCACATCTGAAGTTCTCAACACGCAATTAACGATACGATACGGACTGATAAACAAACAACAAAACAAATCGATCCTATAGATAAGTTAGAATTTTGTTTTTTTTAATCAAGGCACGGAACCCTAAAAACAGTATAATTGTGAAAATCGAGGGGGGAGACAACTTTTTGTGACGGACAGATGGACAGACCGAAATTAAAAGATTTCCTTGTTTATCACTACGGGCCCCTAATAAATGGGTTGGGTAGTAGTTTATACTTACTTACCCCCCAAAGTACTTACCTTTCCAATCTAAATCACTCACAGTATCTTGTCTCTGAAAAAATGAAGAAATTTTGGGCACTTTTTTTATAACCTCGTCCCTTTTCTGTTTAATTTTTCTTTTCTCAGCGCCGCTGGGATAATCTCTTTTCCTTTCACTCATTTCTTTTACAAATCGTTACTAATACTGCTAAACCAGAAGAACAATATTGTTTGTACTGAATTACAATGTAATGCACATTTATATAAAGCGCGTAAATAAACAGTGCACTGCACTCCGTGGTTTAACATCCAATGCAAAGTACAACAACGTACACGTCCATCGCGATATCGATGAAGAATTCCCGGAGATTCCCCGCTGAGTTGAAGATGAATTAAGTAAAACGGGGAAGTCCCGCAGCCCGCCATAACGATGTAGTGTTGCCAACTTTTGAACGCACGCTTAAGGCGGGAAAAAAAGGAATTGCTTTATAGAATTTTGTCATTTGTAAAATAAAATAAATTAGAAAGGTTCTATTCTTTTTCCTTACACACTTTGGGGGCCCCCGTGGCCCGGGGGCCCCGTATAATTGATACGGCAAATACGGCGGTAGCTACGCCCCTGAGTGGAAATGGAGAAGAGAATCAAAGGAAGTGGTGTCAGTGTATACAGCATGGATCCTGGACTAGGCAAGTCGGAATTCTTCAGGAATTTCGACAATGCGTTCATTAAGAACGTGTTCAATGCTGCTTTGTTGAAGTTTGGCAGACCCCTAGCCAGAGTAGCGACTATGGCAGTGTTCTTAGCGGTGGACCCAAAGTTTGAAAGTGAAAGTGGTAAACATTTTAGGGATTGTCATGAGTTTTACAGTTCTTGGTTCGCAAATGATACAGTGTTGACTAGAAATGTGTGGATGGAGTCTAAACGACTTGTGAGAATAACAAATGAAGAAGATTGGGAAGGTCTCTATTGAAAGAAGATGTTGTTATATTGCGATGTGGAGGGAAGGAGGGGTTAAGTAAATACCATGTCGTGTACTTGTCCATGAGTCAACTGGAGACTGAAGACCCCAGACTCCCTTTATTAGTGTAATATATACCTAGTCCGTGCGTGACATATATCATAATATACCTATGGACATAGCTTATCTACCTTAACTTAAACTAAGATCTAAACGTGACGTACGTGACACACCACATCACCCTTCCTAAAGTAAAAAATGTATTATTTCCATTGACATTTGCATTTCTAATTTTATTCTAATTTTATTTTATATTTGTATTTCCCCAAGAACAAGAAGTAATGTCACCATTTTATTTAGTTATTTCATAATGGTTGAGCCATTAATTAAAGATAGAATAAAACCTACCGTAATGTTTTAAATGTAGCCTCGGTCAAATGAGGAATGTCTGTAGGCTCTGCCAAGGTCATCACTGTCGCAATTACTACGAAATACGGTGTGTAATAGCCTCATAACCATCAAATTTTATAGAAAACTAGCTGTGCCCCGCGGTTTCACCCGCGTAGGTCTCGATCCCGTGGGAGTATTGGGATAAAACAACAAATACAGGTCATGGTCTACCCGTGTGCCCATCCTCTCCTCTCTAGAGTAGGGAACGTCGCGGCGGCGGCGGCGCGGCGCGGCGCCAGCGTCGAACGGTTCGCGGATTACATTTCGTGATAACTTCGAAATTATATGTCCGATATGAATGAATTAAAAAGTATTTTACTGCTACATAAATACCCTTGATGTTAAAACTATTTATTTGAATAAGAATTAATATTATGTTGACAAAACTCCTTCGCAAATACTGCATTAATTTCGAACAAATTTGATTACCATAGAAAAAGATTATAGCGAGTCAATTTTAAAAGTTAGACATGCTGTCGCGGACTTTTTATTAGAACATTTAAAGAGAAACAATTCCATCATTATGATATTTGCGTAACTTAAACCGTTTACGCAGCGCACGCAACGGAAGCTCTCAAAAAGAAAAAAAAATTCCCGTTTTCGCAACATTTATCATTTATGCTCCGCTCCTATTGGTTGTAGCGTGATTTTATGTAGCCTATAACCTTCCTCGATAAATGGACTATCCAATACAAAAAGATTTTTCAATTCCAACCAGTAGTTCCTGAGATTAGCGCGTTCAAACAAACAAACAAATTCTTCAGCTTTATAACATTAGTATAGATATGGCAATGTGTATAGGCGCTCCGCAGACAGAACATCAACAACAGTTGAAGAAACTATCGACTTATTCAAACAAAAAGGCCCAGTTTACGGTTGCCGCGATTCTAAATAAACTTGCCAAATCCATGGTCAATACTTTATTTTTATTTTTTTCTTTATTGCCAGACTGGAGGGACTTCAACAGTCCATAGTGTTAGTAATGACATGAAATATACTTAATAGTCAGTGAGATCTATCCATAGGATCTCGAAGAAGCAGCTCGTTCGACGTGTTGCGATTAAAGATTGGGGAAACCGGCAACTTGACACAACTTTGACAGTTGCTAGTTGCGTCAATTTGGAACTGATTCTGTCATGGAGTGCAGCAACTGAAAACTGTTGTCGATCATCAAAACTCGCAACTAGAGCTGCCATGTCTGTGCGGTTTCTTTATGTTATATGTAAGCAGCTAGTTGCGAGTTTCCAGTTGGCGCAATACGGAGATTAAAGTTGCTCTGTCTACGCAGCGCCTTACGCACTTTCAGGTAAGCGAGTTACACCTATAATAATTATAAGACGGATGTCAAGAACAAGGAGCTCGTGTTAATAATAGGCGCACGGGTCAATCAAAGGTTACAACTGTCGAGGCCAGTCCGCGGATGGGTGACCATCCATTACATATCGAGTCCCCTCCGTGCCCAGGAAAGCACGTTATACCGTTGGTCCCGGCTGCGATTTGTTGATCGTTGACAATCATTACGGGTAGTCAGAAGCCCGAAATTCTGACAACCAGTCTTACTAAGGCATATCGTATTACCCAATACCTAGGTTGTGGGGCTTAAACCGGCCACATTAGCAATTCCTCTAAAAGCAATTCATTTTCTGAATTCCCAGCTTTCATTAACAATTCCTCTAATTTGACACAAAAGTAATTCATAATTTGTGGACCATTTTACGAATCTCCATAGAAATCTGTCAAACAGATGAATTATTTCATAATATGAATTGCACGCAGATCATAAATTATGAACTGTCAGTTTGTCATATTTTACGATGATTCATAATATTTTCATATTATAATTCTGCCGAAGCAGCTGTTTTAGCCCCCAGATAGGCAATCTCTCTATGTAAAATACTATAGTACTAAAGTATTTATAAACGTTGCTTTAAGTTAAGAGACGGTTAAATGTTAAAAAGTTTATTGTAACCCCGTATCCTCATCGTAATACAAAACCGATATTCGCGTGAACACGCGCTCGTCGGGGTAATTTTTCACTGATTTGTTCGGAAAGTCGGAATGCTCCCTCTGTTGGCGGGACGAAGCGACCGAGTTCGCCGAAAAAAAAATTATGCGTCTATGGCTTATATTAGGACACGCGTTAATCATTACTTAACTTGTGCTTTAAGCAACGTTTCTAAATAAGCCACTGGGTTTATAGTAACTAAATACAAAAGCCGTCGAGTATAGATCGATTGTAAAGAATCAAATATCAATGCAGTGTTTGGCAATGTAACGCGCTAATCATTATGTCAGACACACTCTCCAGCTTCCGCGTGAATTACGCAAATGTGGCGGTAGAGCACGTGATAGACGGGCGCGAGTTGAACTTTGCTTTATCGTGTCAAAGGTATAGAAGGGATAGAAGCTCCCACAGACCGGTGCGACGCGACTCTAGTAGAAAAATTTATATGAAAACTTAATGGAAATTGTTTTACCAGACTCGCGTCGCACCACTTCGTTAGGTCATAAAATATGGCCGATAGTCGCCTTTTATGGCACCTTCTACTGTAACATCTACATCTACATCGCCACACGCGAACTACGAATCACACTGACGTCACGCAAAAATCCTGCATCGCGCAAGCAAAGTTCGACGCACGATTATCACCAACAACCCGACATCAACCGTCGGCCAGTAGCCCACCAGACACTACACCCGTATGGTCGGATGATCCTCCCGTTTCTATGAACCACGAAGAACTTCCCACGCTCTTCCTCATACCTCTATAACCACACAAAACTGACCAGCAGCTGAGAACATTCGCTTGTAACATGCACGGTTACCCCAGAAGGATTCTGCGGTGAGGAGGAAAGTGTTTTCCCCGTAAGAGCGTCGCGACGCATCACAAATATTTACTACAAACAGTTTCTATCTTTCTATGCACAAACAGTGTTATGACGGATGTGCGTGCCCTGAGATTGTTGTGTGGGATTACCTTCTTTATTGTACTCGAAAAACTGCTTAGTTAAATCAGGACTTGAAAACGTTACAAATTCACATTTAAACTAACGTTAAAAGTAACGGTATTTCCGTAGAGATATCTGGATATCGGTACGATTTTGTAGCGTTACTTAGTAGCATAACATAATAATAACGTTAAAAATTGTGGTAAAAATTACCGGTATTATTTTTGTTATTTTATGCTACGTTGCCGGCCCGTTTTCTCAAAGGCAGCCGGCGGACAAACCAACCAAGTATATTCACAAGAACAAGCACACCACATAATAGCAAAGAGAATACGTATTATACACGCAAATAGTCGTAAGGCACAGTCTTAGCATCGATGCGGTCTGAATTTTTTTACGATATCTAGAGTAACCAAACTAAATCATAACGATAAAATTTTCGACAGCGTAGATTTTAACGTTTCGTATGTTTAACGATAAAATGTGCCAGATATAATGTTAAATATTATAACGTTATTTATTAGTTAACGATATCTGCATCAGAAGGCTGTAACGATACCATATTTTTAACGGTATTTCAAGCCCTGAGTTAAATGTGTGTGTGGGTTGCAGCTGAAAATCACCGTCAGGTGGTACACTTTGTGTTTCCGTCTGACATTATGCTGATCTGAGGCCCTTTTGACATTCTAATGATTGTTTTCTGTTTTATAGTTTTAAGGTGTATTTTTCTGCTACAATGCCAATAAACGCGTTTTTCTTTCTTTCTTTATTTTTATGCGTAAGTCGTTCTTTAGAAAGATGCTCAAGCACTAATCACTATTCAACTGAGAGATTTCATAATTTCCTTCTATAGTATCTGTGAACCCATAGAACCTGTACTTAAAAAAAAATCAGTTGTTCCCTACATGTACATGTGTGTGTGTGTGTATGTATGTTCGCATAGCTCGTCAAAATGTAGGGAACAGCTGATATTTTTTTCGCGATTTCAGGTTTGATCCCATAATGAAAGTTCATAATGATGAGTACAATGACCCCATCAATCAATCTGCCTCGCCTTTTCCTAACTATGTTGTGGTCGGCTTCCAGTCTAACCAGATGCAGCTGAATACCAATATTTTATATGGAGCGACTGCCTATCTGACCTCCAGAACCCAGTAACTGAGTAATGTCCGCCTTTGTAACTCTTTTTTGAGTGCGAAAAGTTTAAATAAATAAATAAATAATATGCCTTATCCCCTTGGTAAGACTGGTTGTCAGACTTTCGGGCTTCTGACGATCCGTAACGACTGTCAAAGATAATGACCCCATAAGAGGATTAAAACGAATATTTCACCCTGTGTACATACCAACCCGAACCATAACCAGGCAGAAACTATAGAACTTCACCTGCTACGATCCTTACATACACCTTTTCTAAAGCAATAAATCCTCTAAAACCCTTTATTATTATTTTTTTAAATGAAGGTGGAAGAATTTGCAGCTCTTCGATCAGCGGGCAGTACCAATACGACTTGAAGCTTTCATAAATCTATATCTGTAACGCACCATTCAGCGTTTTACTAGAAAGTGGTGAAGCCCAAAAGGAAAGGAAATTCACGAACCAAGCATTTAGTTAAAAGTACAAAAGTGGTATTTACATAAAATTTTAATGATTATGATAGGTAACAAAGGAAGAAACATCTGTGAATCAGCCGTTCTTTTATATTTCTCAAATCTGCACATAAGTAAGCTTCCTCATTCTCAAACTATTGCATTACTTCAAAATGTCGGCGTTTATATTTGAGGCGCGTATCTGCCATAGCGGTCAGACCACAGAATATTAAGAAATACTTTGTTTGTATACGTGAGTCCTCGACGTTATGACCGTAAGGTCTAAAGTTATTTAGGAGATACGTTTGGCATATAAAGTCATTTGACAATGTTGACTTTGGTTCAAAATCTAGCTAGGTCACGTCTTTCACCCAAACTGACACTTTCCTACTTTCCTTTATTCACGACTAGCTGATGCCCGCGACTTCGCCCGCGTGGATGACGGTTATTATATACTAAAACCTTCCTCGAGAACCACTCTATCCATTGGTGAAAACAGCATGAAAATCGGTGCAGTAGTTTTTTAGTTCAGATGCAGCAGAGGACTTTGTTTTATAAAATAGTGATTCGATAACTTTGAAGTATTTAAAGTATTCATAGGCACTTACAATGCTTGCTACTTCATGCTTTGTCTTACCTTGCCGTGTTACGGTTAGACAATAATGCAATAATGGGCGCTGGTGACATACCAGACATTTTAAATATGCCTCTAGGTCGGCGAATCTAGCAGGTCCATCCCTGCAGATAAATGATGCATCGGCTGGTTCGAAAACCGTGAGACTACATAACGTGACATACCAACACGCCAGTATTCTCCGAAGGGTTAGGCATAGGTGCATCTATGGTATACCCATATTTTGCCAGTTATGTTTAAGTCCCATGTAACAGGGGGCGAGCCTATTGTCATCGACCAGGCACGAATCCAGACTAAGGGCTGCGGCTGCGAAATTCCATCTCAATCACACTTTACCCACCACGGGGATCGATCCCAGGATCTCAAGCCCAGTAATAGCGATTGCTACCACTAGACCAACGAGGCAGTCCGCGAGACTAATCATTTCCAATATTACATACGGCCAAATGCATTTCACTCGTGTCTCACCGCTTTACTTTCAACCAACAACTCGAATCCAGTTGCTCTCTATTTGTAGCTATAATTTCATATAATTACACGACACTTCAGACGTGCAAATGGGGCCTTTTTAACGAAACTGGACCATCACTGATGAGTGAATGTACTCGCATGGCTCTCGCAAAAAACTAATGTGTTTCTTTAAAGGGCGATGACCCGTGTGCTGTATGTGAATTTCTTCACGTACTGCTGTTCATTTGGATTTATTGTTGAAGACAGTATATCTACTATCCATGAGGGTTATTATCTAAAACATCTGCCATGCAATTTTATTTCCGTCACTCCGGAAGTGGAAGGAGTGATTTTTCGTAGGACATGAAAGGCGATGACGGACACTAAAGATTGATATTTTTATGATTAGTTCCCTGTTATAGTAGGTAGTGTATATCTGTATACTAATATTGTAAAGAGGTAAAGTAAATAAGTTTGATGTACGGGTAATCTGCGGAACTACTGATACTTCATTGGAATATATGCCTATACTATTAAAATGAGCAATATTTATAATCACGTTCTCGAAAACGGCTCTAATGATTTCGATAAAAGTTGCAATATACGGGTTTACGGGGGAAATTCGTTCTAGCTTGGTCTCATACCTGGGAAAATTCGTTTTGTCTCTTTTCACAGCCTCCGGAATGTGATAAAACGTTGGTATACCTGGACGATATGTTTATCTATTTCCACCCGAGCAGAGCTCGGACGACCAGGTACTTTTTTGTTAAAACAAGAAATCGTCAATCGTTATGTAGACGAAGCCGTGGGCAGAAGCTGTTATAAATATATCGGACGAGGAACTTGCTGGCAACCAATGTTTGCTCTGTACCACTTTGATGGAGACGAATTTAAAGTATCCCCAATAGTTGGCTAGTGAAGGTAACAATTGCTCTATTTATAAGATTGATACTCAGTCACAACTCATCAAAATCGTCTAGAATGAAGAAGTGATGCCAAAAAAACTGCTTTCTTGACTTGTCTGAAATTAGCTATTTTGCGAAACATACTAAAGGGTTTTCAGATCACTATGTTTAAGTCCGGTTCATTTATGACTATGATTGTATTTCTGGTTTTACCAGAATGACTTGTTTCTGACCTGTGCAACCCTTTGGTCATGTGGCAACATGAAGTGTGTGTACCGATATGTGGGTTTTGCCTAGTCGATTGTTTATAAAGGTAAGCCTTGGATTAGTAGGTACCTGGTGAGAAGTAATTACCGCCTTCGATGTATGTATATGCCGAAGCGATGCCGACACTGCAATGTCCTTCTTTTCGTGTAGTTAGTGACTAACCTGGTGTTAGAGTTTTAAAGCCGCCCATGGACCTCTGACTTGACATCACACGCCGTCGAGAAATATCTTTTAGGCATGCCGGTTTCCTCACGATGTTTTCCTGCACTGCAATGCAATGCTAGTTGATGGTAAGAATAGTAGGACTTTCCTGAGGACCTAAACATCTGGAAAACTTTCGTATTTCTACGTCTTTCAACAAGATTGACTTAAACTTTTTAATAATTTAAATCCAATATATTTATGACTGTGCCATCATCGTTAGTATGATTATCGCTGATAGAATGTTACTTTGTCTATGCCCTCAGTTCGCTTGTTCGCTTTAGGACAGATTCGCTTTAAAACAGATTCGCTTTACGACAGATTAGCTTTAAGGCAGATTCGCTTTACGGCAGAAATTGTACAGTCGTGTTGAAATGGTCTTCACATAGTTTTCCTTGATATTGTCAACCATAGAAAACTTTAGTGTTCCTGTCAGTACCATAATAATGGCCATTCATATGTCATTATATATTTATTATATGACATTGTCACACATTGTCATAAGTACGATTGATTTGTTGCTGATTTGCGAAGATATTACAATGGATTTGCCCCCTACGAGCAGCGAGATTAAATTTATATCAAGTCGAAAAGGTAAGCCCGTTTTACTGAACGCTGGTTTCTGCTATAATTACGTAAAAAAAAATACAAATGGCAGTACAAATTGGAGATGTTTTAATAAAATGGACTGCAATACTTTTTACTTTATTTTGATCATCCAAAGTAACAGCTTTGGATGATCAAAATAAAATAGTAAAGGAGGCTACACACTCATGTATTCCGGATGTAACTAAAAATATAGTAGATGGCTTAATCAATGAATGTAAGAAAAATGTATGTACAAACCTCGAGCCAATCCCAAAGACATTTAAGAATTTTTTGAGAGTGCCGAATGTGAGTTACCGGAAGACGATATACCGACTTTTAAAGAGAAAAAAGATGTTTTGTATAGAGCAATAGCAGAAACAACTTGTAAAGATCTAAAAGATCTCAAGTTACCTCATAGTCTTGTGGATAATTTTTTCTTGTTTGACGACGGAACAAAGGAGAAAATTTTGCTTTTTAGCACACCATTAGCAAAGACCAAATTTCAAAACTACAAATGCTATTACGGTGACGGTTCCTTCAAAGTTGTTCCCAGGATCTTCTACCAATTTTACACGTTACATAATTAATGCTTCACAAAATGATGATACCGTCTTTTGTACCCTTAATTTATATACTCTTACCTAACAAAACACAAGCTACTTACGAAAGATTATTTACTATATTGCGAGATCATTTTTCAGTAAATATAGAGCAGTATAGATGTGTTTACGAGTTAGCAGTAATTCAGGCAGTTAAATACGTATATCCCAATGCCAAAGTTACCGGAACTATTGGAAAAGCGCTCTCAAAAAAAGCCTAAATCTAGGTCTGAAGAAAGTCGATGATGGAGACCGTATTACACAAATGTATATTATGCAATTGGCATTATTACCACCAATTTTGATCCCTGAAGGTATCTTTGCTATTCAAGAATCAGTGAATGATTCTGAAGGATATTCAGCATTCAGGGACTATTTCTCAAAGCAATGGATATGGGATTAATGACTACTGATGTGTTCAGTTGCTACAAAGAAGTAGTCAGAACGAATAACCCAGTTGAAGGATGGCATGGCCGCCTGAAAAACAGAATTCCTTTGAAACCGGCATTTTATCGGTTTATACAATTACTTAAAAAGGAAGCCAAATATAAAGATAAAAATTTAAAAAGGGTAGAAACCTATTGTAAATGCAAACAGCGTAGTTTAAAGTTTAAGGAGAAATATATAAAAATTAACATGATTATTACTAGTGCACTGCGAAACGAAATTTCAGTTCTGGAATGTGTAGAACTCTTGTGCAGGCTGAATAGAAGATAAATAATAAATAGCATTTTTGTCACTTGTTTAATGTTTTATTATTAACTACAGTGAACTCAATAGGTATAGGATATATCGAGGTCACTGTACTTCTGCCGTAAAGCGAATCTGTCGTACAGCGAATCTGTCTTAAAGCGAATCTGTCCTAATGCGAACAAAGGCCTCAGTTCACTGGGAGCTCTATTACTTTTAAATAAGTTATTTCAATCCCAAATGTTGAAGTTTTCGCTACCGAGCATACGCACAACTTCATTTGAACAAGACTTGTTGCGAGCTGCCTGTTTATATTTCTATTCTTGTCTGCACATCGATGCCTTACATCCTATTGTACCTTATCATTCAATTACATCATCCTCTGTCTTAATAGGTCCAAATCCAAACACGGTATGCCCTCTCCCTCACTGTAACTAGCTGCGGTCGGCCGCGTTACAAGTAAAGATGTTCTACTGAATTATCATGTATGGTGCTGTTGGGCACGCCACAATAGCGGCGATAAGTCCCCCTCTTTGAGGAGTGGCTAGAGAGGCGCCACGGCGTCCTCACCTTCCGCCTGACACAGGTCCTCACCGGACATGGCAGCTTCGGGAGGTTCCTGTGTAGGATTAGGCGGGAGGAAACGCCCGGGTGTCACCACTGTGCGGATCGCCCGGAGGACACGGTGGAGCATACGGTGGAGGTATGCCCTGCTTGGGTGGAGCACCGCCGTGTCCTCGCGGAGGCGATTGGCGGCAATGACCTCTCGCGTCCGGCCCTGGTCCAGGCCATGGTACGGAGCGAGAGGGCATGGGAAGCCGTCACCTCCTTCTGCGAAGCAGTAATGCTCGCGAAGGAGGAAGCGGAACGCGTGAGGGAAAGGCAAAGTTTTCGCCCTCACGCCCCTAACCGCCGCCGTTGGAGACGCCCTGGGTGTCGGGAATCCCAGGCGGATTCCCGGCCACCATAGGCGCGGGCTTGCGGACGGCGAGCAACGGGCAGCTCGCCGTCCGATAAGGACCAGGCCCGGGTCGATGGCGCGTCGTGTTCCACGCGCGCCTCAAAGAGATGTCAGCACAATTAGCGGGGTCCGCTAGGACCGATGCCTGCCAGGGTTGCGGGAAAGTCCGAAAGGGATACCGGGACCTTGGCAACAGGCAAATGAAGGAACACGGGTGGGTTTTAGTCAGTAAAAGTCTGACACGCCCTTCCGCTCCGCCCAGAGCGGGAGAAGTCATTGGATGATTTCCCACCCTCAAAAAAAAAAAAAAAAATGTATGGTGCTGTGATACACACTTCTTTCTTGTTAGGTATAACGCCTGTCGGTTTGTTAGCGGCAATTAAACCTACTGAGATTGATTGAGGAAACCGAAGTCTGTCAGTTGTTTAGCTGTAAACTGATAGTTCCTTTATGAAGTTTATTTAGTTTCGAGCAAACCTTAGTTACCTATTATTGTCTCCAGAAGGGTTTTAGATTTGCCTGAACATAACAACGACTCTACGCTTCTGCTGGTCACTTCAAATGTAAACTGTAATTTCCAAAAACTTACGTAGGTAGGTACCTAATATCAGGTACTAAGCATTGCTATACAACATGGCAATGCCACCAGTCTCTTGGGTACATTACCAGTGAAAAATGATGCGGGGAAATTGTGACGCCATATTTTTGTTTGTTACTAGTTTTAGTTAAGTTACGATATAACTTATTAAATTGTCACTTTTAATATTACAGAAAATTAACGTAAGTCTGCAAACTATCGTCTTGATAATCTCTTAGTCAACTTACAATACATGATACACGATCAGCATCATCATTATAATTAATCCATTACTTTTCTCCTTAAACAAAATGAAGAAATCTGGTCAGTACTCTCTGCCTAGAATAGTCAATTGAGTCACATGCCTCGTTTGTACGTGCCAGTAGTAAGGACAGTGAGACGAGACAGTGACATAATATGTAAAGAGAGTACGATCATTACCTACTGCTACTGTTGCACACACATTTTTAATGACTAGCTCCTGCACGACTCATTTTAGATGCACTAGTGATGCTGTTTGAATTATCTCTGCATGGTGCGGTGGTCTTCTTATCGCTAAGTTAAACTGATATTCTTTTAAGTTTAATGTAGTAAGTATTAGATACTCTCTGTGTGACAATAGCTATATATTTAGGTACTAATCCTTACTATTATTATAAATGCTAAAGTAAATGTCTGTCGCGCTTTCACGCTAAAACTACTGAACCTATTTAAATGAAATTTGGTGCACAGATAGTCTGGAGCCTGAGAAAGGACATAGGCTACTTTTTATTGACATACCACGCGGGCGAAGCCGCGGGCGGAAGTTATTAATATATGTGCGACCCTAACTCTGTCTGTCTGTCTGTTATCTTTTCACGCATTACCGCTGAACCGATCAAAGTAGCCTTAGCCATATAGGTATTTTTTACATGTTGATCTATCACAGAAACGAAGCTGACCACAAAACAACTGAGAGAATCAAAATAAATTTAGCTCCACGTGCTTTTTAGGGTTACTTACCCGAAGGGTGCCATCGGAATTTAAGCCTACGCTGTCCGTCAGTCAGTCTGTCAGCGGGTTGTATCTCATGAACCGTAATAGGTAGACAGCTGAAATTATTATTGATGTAATGTGCTACAATTTTATTAAAAAGTTAAAAAAAAAACCGGAAAATTGTGAATCGGACTTGCACATGAAGGGTTCCGTACCGTATTAAGATCCGAGCAAAAAACGCCGAAGAAAACACGGTTCTGTTATGGGGCCCGGGACCCAATTGATTTTTTAACTTTATTTTATTATTATTATTTGTTGTTATAGCGACAATAGATATACACAATCTGTGATTTCAACTGTCTATCTATTACGATTCATGAGATACAGCCGGCTGACAGACAGACGGACGGACAGCGGAGGCGTAGTAATAGCGTTTGGTACCCTTCGAGTACGGAACCCTTAAAACGTTTCCCTTGTGAAATAGTGACACTGTTATAATCAAATAATTATTTTGTTTTCTAAATCGTGCACCTACAAGTCAGCCGTACTGCCTACCAATTATTTTATTTCTTTGCTATGCGCGTGGTGACATAATAACTATCATGGGTTAACTACTAGTGATGTAGTGCTGTCGATAAAAATGATTTACTCTAAAATATTATAGTTATTGACGTTTCCTCAGAGTCTAGTCAGACAGCCATGTCAGTTAATATTGTAAAATAAAATAAAATAATATCTACAAATGAACGCTTTACACAGTTTTCAGAAATAAAGGCTTTCTGTTCGATGGGTTTCACTGAATCTCCCATTAATATGTTTTTGTCAACAAATACATACGTACGTACTATTATTTTGATGTAAATCCTATCAACAGTGCAATCTTGATAATTTCTATAAAACTACATTGTTATAATACGCCAAAATAGACGAAATTAAACTACAGTATTTAAAATGTTGGCTACACATAACAGGTCTACATTTATCGACAAATCACCAATTCACCATAAAACCATCGACATCACAAACTTCGATGGCCATCCCTACCGATCTACGTAGGTCATTGGAAAGTAAGAGGCAAAGGTTATGGCATCAGTACTGCGCAGGCGCAACTTATCGACACCGCACAACATTACGGAATGTGGGGACCTGAATATTCATCACTACTAATGATACACTTGATTGTACTCAAATAGGAAATAAACTTTCTTTGGTGAGAATTTTTGATAAAGATTCACAGCATTTTATTGAGAGATTTTAATTGACTTGCAACCTAATTGCGTAATCACAATCTGTTTCATTTTGACAGTCCAATAACATTCATTGCGTTATTTACGTTGCCGAGCAGACAAATTTTTCGAACATATGAAGCAATGGATTAACGATATCCTTCAAAATGATTCAGATTATGATAAGGGACCCGCACCGGAATAAACAGTAGGTTTCTAAACTCACAGCTTGGATCGATAAAAAATCTGCTATCTGATTTTTTACCAAATGGGTCAGCTTCTAAATATATCTCGCGTTTGACGTCGGCGCAGCTTGACACAGAATAATGCCCGGTTCACATTATTCCAGGTGGAATGTTACTGGAATAATGTGAACCGGGCATTACCCGCATGTTTTGGTCAGTCAAGACTCAATAAAAACCGCAGGAAGTGGTGTATTACGAAGACCTATATTCAGCATTGGGAAAAAGATTAGTGTGGGTTGGAGAAAAACATTGAATCCGGCTTGATTTAGACATTACATACCCGTTTGGTTCAAGATAACGTAACAGTAACAAATGATGCTACTGACTTCGTTACAACACATAATGTAAACTGTGTGACGATATCAAACAATAGTGGTCTAGCACTGTTGCTGGTATTTGGCACAATTACAATGTGGAGGCATCCTATGTGCACATAGTGACATTTAAGTAGAGCTCACATTCCCACACAACGTTTGTTTCCTTCCAAAGTTAATAAAAAAAGTCAACGATCTGAACATAATAAATGATCTAGATGAGAGAGGTCTAACCTTAATACGCTAATTACAGCACTGATACTAACATCATCGTCATTTCCATCTACTGCGGAACATGGGCCTCCCTCAAGAATTGCAATATTGACTGGGTCTACGCTGAATATATCCAGCGGATTTCTACGACCTCCACTTCGTCGTCACTGAAAAAAATTTTTTTTTTTGGTTCCGATCCGAAACTCAAACTCAAAACATTTATTTGAATTAAACCATTTAAAGGTACTATTGAATTGTCAAAGAGTCGGTCAGTTAGTTGATCTCTATGGAGAAAAACGAGCAAGAAACTCCAAGGACACTCCTTTAACTCAAGATAATTATTACAAAAATGGTACATGGAACAAAGACTATCAAATTGTGAGTAAAGATACTGAGAAAGTGGATGATAACCCATGTTCCCCGGTTTCAACACTACTCTAGATTACATCAGCACTAACAGTAGATGCAGCAAGATAATCTACAAGCTCTATCTTTTATCCACCAACAAAAGCCCTCGAAAACTATTAGAAAACATGACTTTCAACAGATTCAAATCTAGAAATTCATTACGTCCGTATACTTTTAATGCGCAAAAAATATCTCCAAATTCGTATGTATGGAAGTTATGCAAGCACTTTATTGCTCGAACCAAAAGTTCTGGTGGACCATTATCGAACAAAATAGGAGAAATAAAAAGACAAGTCAAGCGCACATCAGTGGTAACAATTTGATGTTGACAGTGCCTTTATGCCGTAGCAATAAGGGTGATTTTCATAGTCCAAGTGACCTCACTGATGGAGATTGAGGGGGACAGAAATAAATCGAAGTTGGAAAGTGGCCAACTGCACTGATAATGAAGAGTAATTTTAGTTGCACTATCGCCAACGTCCATACCATGTTGAAAACACCGGTTCTCGTTCCGATCACCGAAGTTAAGCAACATCGGGCGCAGTTAGTACTTGGATGGGTGACCGCCTGGGAATACCGCGTGACGTTGGCTTTTTGAAAAAGTAGTTGTTTTAGTTAAGTAGTACCCAAAGGGTTTCCAAACCTGACAACGTGATAATAGTTGTTTTTTTAATTAAAATGGATGTCCAAGACTGTACATAAATGATAATTATTTCCATTAAAAAAAATTAAAGAATAAGCTGTTCCTAAACCGATATAACATTTTATTTGGCGACAGAATGAATTAGCTGGTTGTGAAAAATTAAACCTTAATAAAAGATCTTTTAGGTTTAATTTTCTTCTTTAACATAAAAATAACTTATCGTAACATTACACCTGTACTCCCCCGAAGGGTTAGGCAGAGGTGTACCTATAGTACACCCGCCAGTTATGTTTAAGTCCCATGTAATAGGGGGCGAGCCTATTGCCATCAACCGGACACAAATACAGACTCCGGGCTGCTACTGAGAAATTCCTGATGACAAACCCAGTAACACATTGCCCGACCTGGGAATCGAATCCAGGATCTCATGTTCAGCAGTAGCACTTGCGACTACTACACCAACAAGGCAGTCTTTTAATTAATTTTATCAAGTGTGTAAATAACTTTTCATACTTGATAAAATTCACAATATGAACTAACTGGTCACTCTCTGTCTGCATTATGACAACACTGACTAGACGTGGACACACACCACACACGCAGACGTTAGGGCCACCACTGGTCTAGAGGAACCACAACCTATTAGGTAACTTATTTATACTTATACCTTACTAGCTGATGCCCGTGGCTTCGCCCGCGTGGATGACGGTTATTATATACTTAAACCTTCCTCGAGAACCACTCTATCCATTGGTGAAAACAGCATGAAAATCGGTGAAGTGGTTTTTGAGTTTAACAGGACGACAGACAGACGCGGCGGAGGAGTTTGTTTTATAAATGTAAGGAAGGATACATACTATACCTACGTAGGTAACGGAGTTCTATCTGGATCATTATGATAAGGTTCTTCACATTGTACTCACTGCCTATATAAAAAGTAAAAACCGGCCAAGTGCATGTCGAACCACGCACAATGAAGGGTTCCGTAGTTGGGATGAATTTATCCAACAAACTTAACATTGTAGTTGAAAAACTTGTTCTCCCATACAAAATGTATGGGAGAACATGTTTTTGCAACTGCAAATTAAAGTTGGTCGATTATTACTCGGTAACTGGTGGAGCCTTCGTAGCGGTGATAGTTTTCCTTTTAATTTCGTTATATATACTACTGCCTTGAATTTTTTCACATTTCCAAACCCAACCATTTAGCTGGCAAGGGGGGGGGACACGTGACTCTAACAAAAATTTGCAAACGGATCCCTGAATCCAAAGATGGTTTTCACAATATAATAAATTGTTATAATAAAATACCACCCGATATTCTTCAACTAAATGAGAAGAAATTTAAAACATGCATTAAACGCACACTATGTAGACAAGCATATTATAAGTTGGATGATTATTTTTCTGACTTTAGGAACTTAATGTTTATTTTTTATTTAAATTCTATTATATAATCTCTCACACACATACATTGCGAACTATATTTTTGTATAATTTAGAAGCACTTTTTCAATTTTGTAAATTTGAGTACCATGGGGCCGTTTCATATGGTATCATGTTGTATGTTGACTTGAAAGAGCCTGGCAGATGAGAGTATGTCATACTCACTTGAATGTCTCGCTGATGGTGGCGGGTGTGTTGGATCATTCGGTTCCCTACAAAATGGTTGAGCTGGATGGTGCTGATCCACGTGTCATGTTCGTGAACGGGCGCCATCAGTTGAGACTGGTTATCTCTTATCTGCCAGGGCTTATTTTTAATCTTATACTTTGAATTCTTTTTGATTATTTTTCGTTTGACATTGTTCTCACATATAGAAGCACGAAGAATACTGTACCCAGGATTTTGTAATATCTATATACATTTTTAAAAGAGTGTCCTTGGAGTTTCTTGCCCATTCTTCTCCATAGAGATCTACGAATTTGAATGGGCAACTAGCTTCAACTTTTTGACTAACTGACCGACTCTTTGACAATTCAAAAGTGCCTGTAAATGGTTTAATTGAAATAAATGCTTTGAGTTTGAGTTTGAGTTTGACAAACTCCCATTATTTTTAAACGACCTTTCCAACGATATCCCACACCATGGGATTGACGAGGAAAAAAAAACAATCCCCAATTTAAATGTAGGGGAGGTACCCTAAAAAAAATATTTTTTACAATTTTTTTTTATTACTTTGTTGGCGTGGTTTATATGTATATCCATACCAAATTACAGCTTTCTAGTACCAACGGTCTTTGAGCTAAGCCGCGGACAGACGGACAGACGGACAGACAGACGGATATGGTGAAACTATAAGGGTTCTTTGTTGACTACGGAACCCTAAAAATGATTAACGATGCCATACTATTCATGCACAAAATTAAAACGTATTTCATTGTGTCGAAAAACATGATTTCGAACAATCACTGCAAGCAATTCAATGTTCAAAATTGCTAAGATTACTTCGAACCAGCTTGACCCCCTTTCGACATAGCGTGATGGTTCTCAACAGTTTGAAAAATAGCCTTTTGCACGTGAATTATTTAAATTGGTTATGAGTTGGTTACCCGAAATTGAATACTTTTTTATTAATAAACTAACTGATAAACAAAAAAAAAATTAGGTATGAGCACTCTTATTTCGATTTGTCTAAGTTTGCGTTTAGCCGCAAAGCTGAGACTGGAATACCTAGCTTTTTGCACTCTTTTCTATACTTACTTCACTTTACTTTTTTTCATATTCTCTTGAATATAGTTTTCTATTTATTGCTTTTAAATCTGGTTACACATGAATGTTCATTACCAAAAAATATGGGCCTGCTTGGTCAATCAGTTTAGTGTTCACAGGACGTCCTATTAGCGCACAGGAGGAGCTACCAGACGGTACTTTTGTCTGGTCCATTCCTATTTTAACATGCTTTATATGGCGCTATGCATTTCTAGTTTCATTTGTACAGTAGTCGAGGACACTTGTCACCGTTGTCATGATTTCCAATATTATTAAGATGTTTGTATCAAATGATGTTTGTATCAGTGTAAAGTACTTATCTCATTTGACAGCTACCGTACAAATACGTAGGTACTAGTTTTTTAACGGTACGGAATGGAAACATATGTTTGGAGCATCGCCTAGTTTCTAATTTACTCGTAGTTCTCTCTCATCGAGCCTCGGAACCGAAGGGTTGTCTTCATGAAGTATATTTATATCGATATTATATTTAGTCCCTATTTAAATAAAAACCTACCAAGTATTTTGCCAACACGTTGGGGTCGGCTTCCAGTCTAACCGGATGCAGCTGAATACCAGTATTTTACATGGAGCGACTCCCTAACTGACCACAACCCAGTAACGATACCCCTTGGGTAAGACCGCTTGTCAAACTTTCGGGCTTCTGACGACCCGTAACAATCCGACTGTCAAAGATCCACTAATGACAGCCGTGACCAACGGCAACGGCTTAACGTGCTGTCCAAGGCACGGAGGAGTCTCGGTATGTAAAGATGGTCACCCATCCACGGACCAACCCCGGCTAGTATAGCTTAACCTGATTTATCGATCCATGCCATGCGGCTGTTATTACTTAGCCACGAGCTTCTCTTAGTTTCTAATTAAACAGTATGTTAAATATATAAAAAGTATTTATGTGTGCAAGAAAATAAACACAGAAAGATATAAACTGGAAAAGGCGTATTCATTTCATTTTCAAATACTTGCACTTCAACAGAAAGTACAAAAAAAGCTATCTAAACAAAAACTTTGACGGAACAATCCGTCAAAACATAATTTACTTAAATCAGTGCGGAGTTTCGACTCAAGATTCAAACTACGAGGTAGATTCTCAAATAAAAACAAATTTATATAACTTGTCGAAAAATTCCACCAGCACCAGCAAACCGCGTCCGAATGCAAATCGTTTCCAAGTTTACATATGCTTTTATAGCCTTTTACTTGTTATTGTAAAAATGAAAGGTATTCTAATGGAAGGCCGCATCATATATCACAATCTACACTTCTCACGACAGCGCAAATCACAAGCAATGAGCGTCGCCGTAGTACAGGTGTAGAAGACTGCAACTAATGGATTCATGTCATGCGCGGGAATCAAGCTATTTATAAAATAAAGGTTCGTTATCTAAAAACTAAATTGTTATGCAGAGGAATTCAATGTCTATACACATTCACATAAGTACATAAACTCACGCTTTCCTACCATGGAGGTAGGCAGAAACTACAGAACGCCACCTCTTACGATCCTTACATATTCCTTTTGCTTCGTTTACATCTACACTTACCTACATAATCAGCCAATGCTCTGGTACACGGCTACATATCAAGCTATACATTTCCAGTTTCCAATATAAGCTGATCTCGTATTGTAGGATTTCCATATCGCTTATACTGGAAATGTATAGCCTGATGTGTAGCCCTGTGTATATATTGGAGAAGCGTAACATGAACTGTGAAAGCTCGTGCAAACTGGCGCGATATCGCGGGCGCAACAGGCAGCGCAACCCTTGTCATGCTCGCGATATCGCGCCGTTCTGTACGAGGCTTACCACTAATAAGTCGTCCAAATGTATGCAATACGATTTGTTTTAATATAAATAATCTATACAACACACGTAGAAACAAATTCGCTCAGTTGTTGTGATACATTTCATAATGTTGATAAAACTCATAAATCATCACGCACTTATTTTCATAATTATCATTTTAATAAGTTGAAAATATCTACTTTACTTATGTTTTCTTAGATAATTATGCTGTTGTCTTTATTATGAATGCGGCATATACCTGTAATAGGCGTACGTACCAGCACTTTAATTATTTTGTATTCTATTAATTTCTTTTATATACTGCTGTGTACGAGTATGTACCAAATAAATTATTAAAATAAATAAACAACACAACAACTAGACGAATTTGTTTTAAAGTGTGTTACATTTCATGTTCCGTTTCACCAGTCTGTACCCGGCATTGTAGACAAAGTGCATCATTTTAAATCTCCACGAGTTAGTCACTTGGACCAAACCAGAATACTCGATAGGCCTGTAGACGTGTTTACTGTGACTTAAAGCGGCAATCACGCGCAGAACTGCATCTATTAACATTTCTACAAGACTTTTATAACACACGATACTTGAGATTAACTTTATTTAGAATCCGCACCCGAATTGTGTAATACACGATCAATCACAAAAAAAAAACTGCCCAGCAACGTAAATAACGCAATGAATATTGTTGAACTGTCAAAATGAAACAGGTTAGTCTTAATCGTTTACGAAAATGTGTTAAGCAATTAGATAGCCGAAGAATTAATTCTTCAAGGACATTCTAATTAACTACAATGGTTTTTGGTACGCGGGTGTACCGCTCGCGGTCATACAGGTAAGCTGTAATTCATGATTCGTTTGACCTTAAGACAGTACAGTAAGTTAGTCCAGCCCTGACTTACAACTGTGCTTGTGTAGACAGTCCAGTGCTGACCTCAGACCAAAAAAAAATCCCAGACAGAGCGCTGTCAACAACAGTGACGTGAGGCCAGTTTCGTAAACATGTGTGCACTTAGTTTGAACGTAGTGTCATTGTAAATAGTTGTAAATGTGTTTGTAGTTTTAGCATGCTTCACTGTATTGTTCGAAGCGCTCCTTGGTTTTTTATTTGGTCCGAGGTGCTGACTTGGCACCCTCAAGTTAGTCCAGTTGGCGGGATAGATGTCTATTTTCAGGCCCAGTAGCTTCACTCACCTGACTTACTGCCGATCCCGCCTACATGAACCCACTGTCTGGGTCCGAAATTCCGAGTCACTGGGTCCAGTCGCCATTGTATACACCTGGCACTCCTTCCAACCAAAAACATTTGCCAAATTAAAGTTTTATCATTCTTATTGAGATGGACAGGCGAAATTAGAGTTTTCATTCATAAGTGAAAAAACCGGCCAAGTGCGAGTCGGACTCGCGCACGAAGGTTACCGTACCATTATCTATTAAAACCGCAAAAAATCATGTTTGTTGTATGGGAGCCCCTTAAATATTTATTTTATTCTGTTTTTTAGTATTTGTTGTTATAACGGCAACAGAAATAATCATCTTTGAAAATTTCAACTGTTTAACTATCACGGTTTATGAGATACAGCCTGGTGACAGACGGACAGCGAAGTCTTAGTAATAGGGTCCAGTTTTACCCTTTGGGTACGGAACCCTAATAAAGAGGAACACCTTCTTCAGCTTCCATAGTGATCCATACAATACTGTCAATCGTGCCTACACATGGCGTATAAACCGCGGCGTAGAAAAAACATGTCTGTCAACAAGCTTTTTTTTTTCTATCTTGTGAATATGAGAACGTCGTAGGCTTAGTGAACAGTAGACTTTTATTTTTAATTTTAATTTTTTTTTAATGAACTTTACCTGAAACTTTTTGAAAGGCCTACACTGTCCTCCCATAACTATTAACACTGTAATTCGAAAATATTGTAAAAGCCAATTATCTTTTAAAAGAGTAACTATGGAGTTTCTTGCCGGCTCTTCTCCATAGGAAACGACCAATTGGAACCGTGCACTTAGCTTCTGACGTTTCATAAGTGGCCATGTAGGCTTATGTGAAATAAAATATATTGATTTTGCTTCCATAGTAGTCAATACAACACTGACGACCACGGCTATACACGGCGCGGATAAACCGTAGTTTTTCACGGCAAGAAAATGTGTTGAACAAAAGGCCTTAGTCAGCTTAGCATAACAAATTGGAATTTATAAGAGCAAACACTATAAAGTGGCTAGTCTTGATCGTGATATACAGTCGTGTCGGTTCCATAACGTAAGCTCTAAAATTGTTTTATCGCATTTCGCAACACAGTATAGCGCATCCATAAGTTTTAATTAATAGCAAATTGGCGAACATGGTTTTTTTAATAGTTTGTTTATGAATTTAAATTATGAACTATTAATGAAGTCGTGATAGAAAGTCTGAGGGAACTATCACGATTTAAATGTAGTAATTAAAATAATTAATTTTAATTAGTAGGTATATGAGATTCTTTCAGCTTTTTATTGCAAACGATTATAATGTTACGAACTTCTGTCTGTCAAAATCTTTATGTATCTTGTAATTATGAATATCTACCTACTTTTTCCAAACTCATTTTCTCTGTGCATTTATTGTTTTGACACTAAGAAATTGCAAACTTTTAATTTAAAATGATTTTCAGTACTTAATTCATAATTTTTCATTTATTTTTTTAATCCACATCGGGGAAGCTCTCAATTAACATACGAGTAGCTGGCGAAATGTCGGTGTACTATAGGTACACCTCTGCCTAACCCTTCGGGAAATACAGGCCTGATGTTATGTTATGTTATTTTTAAGTAACGGTACATATTAGGGAGGTCCTCGTCCTTCCAAACCCCTTCTGTGTCGAAGTAGATATAAAAAATTACAATAATGTGGGCAAACTATTATAGAATCAATAATGTTAAGTACTCTTTCGCCGTTTTATATCTTAGACAGCATGATAATATTGATGATACTTACTTGTATCACAGTATTTGCCTCAGGTCAAACTAATTTGAAGCACTTTGGATGTGAAACTTAGAGTTTCTTTTAGGCCTGAGGCGATGGCTTGATGGAGCTGATAATCATCAAATGATGACCCAGTTACTCCATATAACAGCCTGTTGGAATGAAGTCATTATAATGTTTATACACAAAAACTATACTCTGCCTAACCCTTCGGGCTGCTTCCCCGAAGGGTTAGGCAGAGGTGTACCTATAGTACACCCACATTTCGGCAGTTATGTTTAAGTACCATGTAATAGGGGGCGAGCCTATTGCCATCAATCTCTTGAAGTAGGTTTCTTATAACTTATTGTATACCTACATACATAGGTACATAAACTTACTACTTTCTCCCATGGGGGTAGGCAGAAACTACAGAACGCCACGACTATTGCATAGTAACATTATTATAGCTACTTACTCCTTTAGCTTCATTATTTCTGGTAATCGGTATTTCTTATGTACTATTTTTTTTTTTACATTCTCTCTATGTAATTTGAAAAATAAAAATAGAATTCCACAAATCAATCACTCTATACATGTCGAATGACGATTTCAACGCTGATTGATTAACAGATTGTTATTAACATAAATATAAAATTACGAATTTACTCGTGTTTATGCAATGTAGGTGCCATTAGTTTCATTCATCGTGAGAAAGGGCTACTCAAATCATTTGAGTCATCGTGAGAAAGGGCTACTCAAATCATTTGAGTCTATAAATGGTGTTGGACTGTTGGCTCTGGTAGTGAATCAGCATTTTCCGTACGTCTTTAAGTAAGTACTTAGTGACAATCGGGAGCCTTACAAGCTCACTCTTTACCGTTATCGTCATGTTTACTTATATAGGTGAAGTGAGCATCAAAAATAGGTATACATATTCAAAATCAGAAGTCATTTACTCAAATTAGGCTGAAAATCTGCATTTTTTTTTACGTAAAATTTACAAAAGATAATAATATGCCCCCAAAACACCGCCCTTTTGTATGTGCAGTCGAACAAGCTATTTGGTATACAGGCAGATAACTTGCAACTACTTTAAACAATTTTGTGTGTGTTTACAGTAGTCAACAATTTTTTTCGTCGCTTTCCGAGACCATAAGCTCAAAAAGTAACATTACACACACAATCAAAACGAATTTTGGCAGTGTAGCAGAAAATGAATATATTTTGCCTGTATACCAAATAGCTTGTTCGACTGTACGAGTATGGTGGTGTTTACCAACTTTTAGATAACTTTATCAGTAAATCATCTAGTTTGCAAATAAACATTTGAATGCTAAATGTTACCTACTTCACTCATACATAAAGTCACACTCATATTTCTAACAAGTTTCAGCAGAGTTATGCCTACAGGAAAACCTATCAGACGATGATGTAATGAATAAAATACACCAATAAACGTACTTAGTGTGCCTATGCTGACCTAAGACCTGGCAGTCAGTGAGAACACACGACCCGGAACTTGAACACAAGAGTTACTGTCATATTACGTCAACATGCTGGTCAAAATATTGATCGGTATCACTTTTTGAAAGCCTAAAATGTCATCATCATTCATCATTTCAGCCAAAAGACGTCCACTGCTGGACGTAGGCCTAAAATGTACACGCGGCTACACATCAAGCTATACATTTTCAGTATAAGCTGACCTCGCATTGTACGGAAATCCTATATAATGCGAGCTCAGCATAAACTGGAAATGTATAGCTTGATGTGTAGCCGTGTGTACAGTGTAATATCTAGACAAAAAGCGTCTAGATATTTAAAATGTCAGCTTGTATAGTCTTTCATAATTCATTCTGCCTAGCGTTTTCCTAACTATGATGGGGTCGGCTTCCAGTCTAACCAGATGGATACATTATTCAGATATCAATATTTTACATAGAGTGACTGCCTATCTGACCTCCAAAACCCAATTACTGGGTAACACTATACTCCTTGGTAAGACTGGTTATCAGCCTTTTGGGCATTTGTATAGTCATAATTGTCGATAAATATTTCGGTGAAATACTTATGAAAATATTTATAATAATAACCCCACCGCCGTATCTCTACGTTGACGTCGTGGTGGGGCTTGCGCGCTCCGAACCCTAGGTCTGTGCCGGTAGAGTTTACTTTGCCGGAACGGGTCTAAGGTGAGGAGCCAGACCAAGAGAGATACAAAAACCCGCAGGGCAGCATGTGGCGAGCTGTTGGGCAGTAGCGACCCCACGGACCCTACCTCCCGGGAGAAGTCTTGTTCCTCACCTCTGGCTTGCCTTTATTGGCCGGCTAGAGTGAACACTGACGAGGAACAGAGCTCCCACCTCGTTCTTGCCTTGATTGGCCGGCTTGAGTGGAGATTCGCTAGATACAATTTGCTACCGTATTTTCCTACAATTTCCAGTGCATTATATTATTATAAGCTAGCAGCCCGCCACGCTACTCCGCCACAGTCGCCATATCAGACGCTATAGTACTCAGTGATTGATAATATAGCATTCGACTGATGAAAGAATTTTTAAAATCATTCCAGTAGTTTGAGTTTATTAATTACAATGAATAAACTCAAAAACATTTGAAACAATTTCAAAAATTCTATTCAATTTCAAAGATTAAATGAACAAAAAACACAAACGTCGTTTATAATATTAGTGTGGAGCAATCACAAGATACAATAGACGTAGACCTATTCCGCTAAACTATTCTTCAATAGTAAAAAAAACCCGTGACTTGTTGCCACACTGAGCACTGGACGCAGACTGCGCCCAGTGCTCGGTGCGGCAACACGTCGTGTTCTGGTTCGCGACGGGTCAATTGTTAAGAGGTGAAACAAGTGTCGATTTCTTACGGGGTTTTTTATGACTCTTGAGGAATAGTTAAGCGGAATAGGTTACTAAATATATCTACATAAGTACGTCTAATGTATCTTATAATGGATTGCCGCAAAGTCACGCCTGAATCAACTACAAACTTTAAAAATTATTAAAAACCATTAGATTTCCCCTCACATCTGCCTCGTAAATTAAATACCTTTTGTTAGTCGCCTTTCATTAATTCTCTCAATTCTGTTATTAGCCAGAATGATTATACGCGTTAGGATCCAATTATGGTCTACGTATGACGCAAAAGGTCAAAGCCTTGACCAGTAACCTCTGTTCTGTAACGTTACTTAAACTTAATGTGATTATTTATTTAGTCAACATATTTGTTACATTATTTTGGCATTGATTTTAAAAACATATTACTTAATGTCAAACAATTTTCTCTAAAATCATTCCGATTTAATCAAGGTCGATGACTACAGAATGAAATATTAACATAATTATCCGATAAATAATTATTTGAAGATCTTACGACTATTGGGTAAACCGACACATCACACATATTAAGAAAAGAAAAGAAGTATTGTAGGACACCCACACTTGCTACCTAACTAACTAACTACTCCTTGGACATAATTATGAAAATAGTAGAATTTGATGCATAAGCATATTCAGCCTAGCCTATAATCTTCCCACTGTTGGGACACACGCCTTCCCTCTTCTAGAAATTGATGCAATTGGTTAAAATCTGTGTTCCTTTCCACATATAACCCGTCTGCCTTCCAAGCAAGAGTGAACAGACATCTTCTTGCTCGTTCCATCACCTATGATGGAACGAGCAAGCCCCGAAGATGCCTGTTCACTGATGCCTGTTGATCTCGTCTGATGGATGAGATCCATATCTCATCCATCAGGTGATATCGATGTTAAGAGCAGGCCCAATCTGCAATTAAAAATAAAAATTAGATATCTTCAGCTTAGCAAGCCAAAAAGGTAAAACTGTCCGGTATTAAAAAAGGCAGAAAATCGATCATTCTTGTGCTTTGTGCTTTAATAAATATTTAATCGATACAGACGAGTTAAGTAAAAGTTCTTACCAAAAGTGTATACCTATTACATGTAATGGCATATCGAGTTCAAAGTTTATCAGAAGTACATAGGTGAGAGAGTATTACATAAGTAATATCCATTAGGTCGTTATGTACTGTTTCTCAGATGCAGGAAGCTGAGCTAAGTATACCTAACCTACATGATATTAACTAGGCATAAATATTTTTCTGCCTACTATTCGACAACTGACTATACCTCATTCAAGCTCTACTGCTGAGCATGAGGTCCTCAGTTCAATTCCCAGGTTGGATAAAATGTTATTGGGGTTTCTCAGTAGCAGCCCGGAGTCTGGGTTTTGTGCCCACTTGATGGCTATAGCTTCGCCCCTTATTACGTGGAACTTAAACATAACTGGCGAAATTTGGGTGTACTATAGGTACACCTTTGCCCTTCGGGGATAACGGTCGCAATGTTATGATTCATCCTTTTGCAGCATCGTTAAAGCTGTAAAAGAGATACTTAGATGTTAGTGGTAATAAAAATAAATGAATGAAAGGGTCACAATGAAAAAGCCCGAGCATTACTAAGAGTCTCTCGAAAAATGTTTCAACAACATTCAGAAGCAGCTGTTCATTACCCAACATCACGGTCAATATACCACCACAAATTATTAAAAAAACTTAACCTCTATGCATAATGTAATCATCTAAATATTTACGTTAGAAGTTGAAAAGTGAGCGGGAATGCTCTGCACTTCTCTGGTCATAGCCTTGTACTGCTAAGGTTCACGCTATATTGCATGAGCAAGCGTATCTGAGATTGCGAACGATTTTAATTACGGGAATTAGCCTCCTTATCAAAGCAAATCAAAGCTACAATCAATGTGAAAAACTTGTCAAAAAGATAGGAAAATTATAGGTAATTTTGACAGATAGAGACTGAGATTAACCAGCCTAAAAGTTCAAAATACATCCTACAACTCCGATTAATAAAAATCACTGACTTGTCAGTATTTAATCAGAAAGCTAGTTGTCCGTTCACAAAACTAGGTCTTCATGGAGAAAAAGGGCAAGAAACTCCATGGAAACAGTATTACAGTTTTCTATCGGAATAATAGCAACATTATAAAAATAGCAAGGAAAAAAACATGAATACTCCGTTATACAATTTACATAATATCAATGTTGGCAATAGTAAACCATACACAACAACATAATCATATTAAGCAATAATTACGGTATAATATCAAATTACTTAACTTACGTAACATCTGCCAGTCTATTCCAAACAACAACGGCACTAGAACCAACCAACTTGACATCTATCGAGCAACTGAACCGATACCAGATTCGGATATCGCTACGTCCCCGCAAGGGGGCGTGGCGTGCGGGATCGGGGCTTCGCCCCCTGCCCGCGGAGGCTGTACGGTGGCCCGCCACTGCGGGCCCCTCAATCTATTTGCCTTTGCGGCTCATGACATCAGTCGGACGCGTTATAAAAATAACGCGTCTGAACCGATAACGTCCTTACAATCCTTTTTATATCCTACAAACGTCACTTTATGTCAAACATCTACCGTCATTTTAAAACAATCATAGATGATCATATATTTGGTTTAATAACTTCCAATACAGGTAATAATAATAAACAAATCTTACGTGATGGAATCGTTTTAAAACATTATAAGGTAATAAAGCAATTTAATAAAAGCCGAGTCGTTATTCTTAAATAAAATTCAATAGAATAATAACATAAACTGACAGTATTGTGACAATCGTTGAAACAGCTTATTACATTAATTTTTAATTGAATTTACTTATTTATTCATTTCAGACAAGGTCCATTACATAAAATTTCATTACGATTACAATATACACAATAAACATTAACATAATACTCAAAAGATTCAATTCATTAAAATTCAATTTAATCTTTCAATTCAATATTAAAATAGCAATATAAAATCTAAGATATGCTACAAGTATCATTAAATATTACGTAATAATTTATAGTATAAATGTAATTAACATCTTAATTAATTGTATAAGTTGTGTTATTTTTACGTAAACAATACCTAGTCAAATAAGGTATTTCTACATTGGTCCCAAGCTTTGTAAATGTGACAGAGGTCACTATCGAACAAACAATATTTTTAATATTAAAATACTCTCAAAATTAATAATGAATATCAACTCTGATCTATGATGTACCAACAAAATACAATCACAAGTAAAAGATCTTCTAAAATAAAAATGAAATGCTGTTCGTAGGTAAGCGCATTGCTTGAGAATTACTGGGCCTATTTTTTATTTTATATTTGTAATTATCTGAATTACGTTTTTTTGGAAAGAAAAATTAGAAAAACTGCCTGGAAAATTTTCAAATTCGGGAAAAACTGATATTCTTTTTTTCTATGGGATTTTTTTGAACAGGACAGCGTCTGTCGCGTCTTCTCTTTATAAATATTATATACAAACGATAGGTACTTTGATTACTTTTGACACTACATCATCCTTTTTAAAATACATTCCAGTATTAATTAACTTCGACTGGCTGCGTGACCCGCGCCGCCATCGTCACATTACCTGGTTTGTGCTTTATGACCATAGACATTTTACGTTTTGTTTTATTTTGTAATAAATTTTGAAAAAGTGTCTATAACAGGAACTCTTTCAGTTACAAACTATTATAGATATAAAATTAACCACTAATTTATTAAATACTTGTGTGAACTTATGACTTATGAGTCAATTGAACTCGAACAATTCCGGTTACCAATGTTATAATTTATGAGTAATACAATGACGTGTGAACGACCTCAAGTAACGTATTCGGTCGCCATTCGTTAAAAAACGTGTACGCGCCGTGTGAAAGAGATGGTGATATGTTTCCCACGGCAGGAACCTTCTCGTTTATCGTCGAATGATAACCGGACAAGCGACCAGTGTTGAAACATTTGTTAGAAGCAGTACACGCCGAAAATTATTTATAATAAAATGGCCGACGCATCTTCTATAGACAACGGGTTACTGATTTCTTTAATTGAAAAGAAGCCCGTTTTGTGGGACAAGACTATGGAACAATATAAGAATCGCGCTGCAACTCAAGAGGCTTGGAAAGACATAATGATGGTTCTAAACCCAGATTTCAAAGCATGGAAAGAGATATCAAGGCAAACGCACGGTATGTCTTTTTAATACATTTTACATAATCTTTACCTATAATGAAATAAGAAATATGTTTTCCTACGAAATAAGTATTCGTTTTACCATGCGACAGAAGTAAATAAACAGTGATTGATATTATAAAAACACTTTTTTTTTTGTTTTCCCCTACATGACAACCAATATGCATTAATTTTTTATTTTTAGAGAAAATCCAACAGAATTGTCTATCACCCATCAGTTCCCCCATTTAATATTATAATGGGAATAATTGGTGGATGATAGATAGGTATTTACCTAATTGGCTTAATTTCAATATTATTAATTTATCCAAGTTATTCCTTTTTTTTACAGTTAAGATGATTATGCAAAGGTGGACTCACATAAGAGACAATTATTATCGATCTTACAGAAAGATCCAAAATCAAAAGAGGACAGGCTCTAAAATAACAAAGCCTTATTTGTACAGCAAGAAATTACAATTTCTGCAGAAAATAATGCCACCTAACGAGTCAGGAAGTAATGTTATCATCGAACATGTTAAATCAGAAAGCCAGGAAAACTATGAAACAGAAGGGGCACCTCCTGCAGATGTGAGTATGGTTCACATGGATCCTGTAGTAAATCAGGACCCTTCAGCATCGAACCGACATCTCCTATTTTTCAAAGGAATTTTACCATCACTAGACAATTTTGACGACAATGAAACTCTGGATTTCCAAATGGGAGTACTACAATTGTTAAAGAAGATTAAGAGCAGTCGACAAAGCCACCAGTTCCCGCCCTTCAATGTCAAGTCTGAAGATGCATCAAGTAGCTACAGTGGATATTCTTCTTAATTAATTAAAATTACAAAATATGACCACAATACCAGAAAGGGTCTGAGATGAAGGCTGATTTATATGAATATAACAATGGTAATTTGACAGATGAGACATGCGTCGTCGATCATAAATAAATTGAAATAAAGACAGGAGGGTGGTGACGAATGGCTGCACATTTTAAGATTTGTACTTAGGTATTTCTACTTCTTGGATTAACATGTTTAGTTACGTAATAAAACTTTGTGATATAATAAACTGCATATTTTGTTCCATGTAGATTTTCTTTGGCCACTGGCCACTGTAAGGATTTAGAATTTTTTCAGAGCGGGAGTTCCTTCTAGGCATATTATAAGTTGGGGGATTACATCGCTGATAGAAATGCTTGGCTTAATGCTGGTCCTGCTCCACAACCACAACTAATTAATGAACATTTGAAAAATCTGTAGGAGCTGCTGAAGATTGTAAAACCATCTTTGCATTGTATAAACTCAATTTCCTTTGTATTATATAATTTCATAGCGCAAGTGTGAGTACTATGTACTATAGAACTACCATTTACTGGGTAATATGTCTTTCGTTCACGTGAATGTGCCCTGGCGGCTGTGAGTACCTATGTCATACTCACTCAAGTGTCTCGCTGATGGTTGCGCGTGAGTTGGATCATATTTTAGCTCCCTTCAAAATGGTTGAGCTGAGCTGATCCATTCGTTATGTCGTGAATGGGCGCCGTCAGTTGGAACTGGTCATCCTTTAGCAGCCAAGGCCAATTTTTTTTTTTTTTTGATTTTATCTTTTTAATACGTACGCTTTAACGTGCACGTCTTTCTACATTGCTCTCACATGTATAATTTCAACATGAACGATGTCTATGACCAATATTTTGTAACAATTTTTTAATTTAAATAAAAGTTTGCGTGTAGCTTCTTCTCCATAGGCTACTACGCTTTGGAATGGGCAACTAGCTTCATTATACTGACTGACCGACTGCTTGACAGTTCAAAAGTGCTTGTAAATGGTTTAATTAAAATAAATGCTGAGTTTGAGTTTGAGTACGAATCTTAGAAACCGCACTACAAAGCTACATCCAGAATAATACTGAAAAAAAAACCAGTCCAGTATAATGCCGTGTGAATCCAACATGGTTTTATGGACGACGCATAATGATTAAAAAGGTTGTATTGTACTTAAATGGTTAACTTTAATGAGGTAAATGTGTAACAAGATCAAGGATCAAAGGATGAGTCAAGGTTCATAGAGGTGGTTTTAAGGACAAGGACAATTACTACAATGTTGATGTTTACATAATTATCAAGCAATTCAAGTCATAGGTACTTTTATAACCTAACTAAATATGGCGTCAAAAAAATCCTCCACATCGCTGTCGATTGGTAATTAATGTACCCAAGAGACTGGCGGCATTGCCATATTGTATGACAATGCTTACCCTCTGGCCAAGGCAAAATTCAGTCTTTGGGTCACGCGATTTTTTTAAAACTTACTTGTTAAAATTCCGACTAGTTTCTAAGCTAAAGAGACAGAGCTTGACGTTCAAATCCTACGTAAGTTTTGAGAGCAATCCAAGGTAAATCGGTTACAAGGGTAATTTAAACGTTTACCACATTGTTACATTGACTGTCATTAACCAATAAATAAGCTCTCAAAAACTAGAGTGAGCCAGCATTTATTTTATATTTTTCTAGTGTTTTTACAATTTTGCGTAACATAACAAATCATCACGCAGAGGGTTCGGCAGAAGT